>ML661340.1:11616964-11794493 GCA_007570785.1 Antilocapra americana | reverse complement strand
TCCCCTCCGCGTGGTGCGAGCGCCCGGGGCCGCCCTGGCGGCTCGGCTGGCGAATGATCCGCCCGCAGTGCGCGAGAGAGACCCGGGTTCGCCTCCTGGGTCGGGAAGACCTCTGGAGGAGGGAAGGTTGCCCGCTCTGGTGCTCTCGGGCTGCCCTGGCGGCTCAGCTGGTTAACAGTTCGCCTGCAGTGCAGGAGACCTGGGTTCGACCCCTGGGTCGGGAGGCTCCTCTGCAGAAGAGAAGGCTACCCGTTGCAGTATTCTGGCCTGGAGAATCCCATGGATACAGGAGCCTGGCAGGCTACAGCCCATGGGGTTGCAAGAGCTGGATACGTCTTAGCGACTTTCCGCGGCGTCCTTCAGGCTTAGAATCCGGGATTCATTTCCTAGGTGCAGCGCTGGTGGGGAGGTGGGGGCCCCCCGGGGTTCCCTTCTCCAGTCCCGGTGTTTCCCCCAAGGCTGACTCCAGAGGAGACGAGGGGGGGTCAGAATGCCAAGGGAAGCTCATCTCTCCCAGGAGAAGGTGGTTTTTTTTTTTTTTTTTTTGTTATGTACTGTGCCGGCCAGTCCTTCCGTGTTTCTTGCTGGTGGGGGGCGGTGGGGGCGGGTGCTCATGTGGCCTGCGAGTTGGCCAGGAGGATCATTCGTCCCCCGAAGGCACGCGGACACTGCAGGTCTCTGAAGTGTAGCGTGGAGTGTGCACGCCCCCGGCAGAAGAGGAGCCACTGGCCAGTGCCTGCCTCAGGTCCTGCGGAGTGCTCCTCTCCAGCTGGACTATTTGAAACCGTCTGATGTCGGGAGTCTCTCTCTCTGCTGCTGTCGTCAGTATTTTTCAGTGGTAAAGTGGAGCTGTCCACCGCATGTGCCTGTGTGCGCCGTCGTGTCCAGCTCTTTGCGACCCCGTGGGCTGTAGGTATAGCTCTCCAGGCTCCTCTCTCTGTCCATGGGATTTTTTTTTCCCAGGCAGGAATATGCTGGAGGGAGTTGGCCATTTCCTTCTCCAGGGCGTCTTCCCAACCCAGGGACTGAATTTGTGGCAGGTGGTTTCCTTACCATCTGAGCCACCAGGGAAGCCCGTCGTGGTCCTGCGCGGGTACTGACGTGTAATTAAATTACCCCCATTCTATCTGGTATTCTGTGCACTAGGGACATAGTGGTGCATAAAGCAGTGGTGAACGAAGCATCTTGTAGACAAGGCCTACGTGTGCACGTAGACTTTAGAAGGTTTGAAGTGTTGGGAAAATAGAGGAGGAGTTGGAGCAGTGGTTTTGTCTCCCCTGGGGCTGCGTGGAGGCAGGTTTTTCTTGAGCTGGTGACATTCGCACATGTGAGGGATGAGAAGCAGACTGGAAAAAGTGTGGGAGGAGCTTCCTAGGTAGAGGGTTTGACAGGTGATCAGATTTGGGGGTGAAAAGGAGTGAGGTGTCTGAGGTGCTGAAGGAGCTCTGGTTGGTGCAGAGGCAGAGCTCTGTGAAGCCAGGAAGGAGTGTAGGCCCCGAGGCCATCAGAGAAGCTGAGGGTTGGGGGTTTTGTTTTTTTAACAGCATCATGTATGAGCTGATCCCAGACGTTTTAAGGGCTGAGAGCAGGGAGGGAGAGAAGAAAGTCCTGCCCTGGCACTCTGAAATAGAGGGAGAACTAACAGGAAGGTCACTGAGCTGAACTGTCTCATGGAGGCATTCATAATGTGCTGTTGTTTTTCCCTCAAAACCCAGGTCTATGACTGAAGTTCTCTTGAAATCTTTTGTAAGTTGTATATATTCTTTGGGCTGTTTATTCACTCAGCAAATATGTTTTGATCCCATGCTGTGTTTTAGGAAGTGCAGTTACAGCAGTGGGTGAAAAGGCGAGTGTTCTTGATATCCTCGAGCCTCTATGTTAGGAGGTAGGGGGAGGAGACAGAGGCAGCACGTTATGCAAGAAGGTAATAAATGTGTTGGAAATAAACTTAGCAGAGAAAGGAGGGAGGGGAATAAAAGGCTGAGGAAAGGGCCAGTGTCTGGTAGAATTTAAATAGGGAGTCGTGGAGGCCTCAGGGAGGTTGTCTTTGGGCAGAGAGGGTGAGGATAAGCTCTGCAGATGTCTTTGGAGAGGCGCACCCCGGACTGCAGAGGGGTCGCTGTGGTGGCCAGAGTCGCTCGTGTGCCTGGGAAGACGTGGAGGCACGGTAGCTGGGGTCTTGGTCGGTTTGGGCCGCCCTGGCCGGGTGACGTACAAGCGATAGGGATCCAGTCCTCGCAGTCATGGTGGCCGGGAAGTCCAGGATCTGCTCTGCAATGAGAGCGGCATCCTGGTTCATGATTCCTCCCTGCTGGGCCCTCACTTGGCAGTGCTCTGGGGTCTCCTGCGTAAGAGCACGGATTCTGTCCCCGAGGGCTGTTCCATTATGACCTGTGCACCCAGCAGAGGAACGCGCTGCCGGTGCCCAGCCAGTGCTGAATGTGTGTCAGTGCGTGAGTTTGGTGGGGGGCACAGTGCCTGCAGAACTTGATGAAGTTAGGAGAGAGGCTGGCCGCGGGCGCACTTGGAGATGGTCGTAAGGATGTCGGCTCTTTTTCTGAAAGGACAGTGAGTCACAGGAGGCTTCGTGTAGGAGGACGGCGGGTGTGAACAGCGCTGTCCAGCTGTGGGTCCGCTTCTCCTTCAGAGACCTGGGCTTCATGCACAGTAGCAGCCGCCCTCTCCTGGTGGCTTGGCCGGAGACTAGATGCCCCCCTGGTTCCCCGCTTTTCTCTCACCCTGCGTCCAGCCTGCCGGCGTCCTGTTCTCTTCTCCTGGTCCAGACGTTTCTCAGCGTCCCTGCTGCTTACCCCCTTGTGTGAACCCCTGTGATCTCTGGCCCAGAGGCTGTTGCAGTTGCCTCCTGGGCATCTCCCCACTCCCTGCCATGCCGCATTCTTCCTGCTGGTTCTCAAGCCAGCCAGCAGCTGTTGAGGTCGTCCTGTGAGGTCTGTAGGTACCGGAGTACTGGAGTCTGCGGGCCTTTCCCGAAAGGGGCAGGGTCGTAAATAGCTGGGTGTTGTGGTCTCCCTCACTGACTCGGCTCAGCGTGTGTAGTAGATGGATGGGCGTGGCTAGGCTCACCTCATTCGTGGGATGGGACAGACACTGGAAGTGTGGCCTGCAGCCCTGAGGGTTTTCAGCTGTGTTCATGTCTGGTGTGGAGCCAGGCGCCTCCAGGTACCACGATCCCCTCTGGGGAAAAAGCCCAGGTCAGATGATCTCTGAGCTCACTGTGTGAATCTTAGTTGGGGAGAGGTGGGGACAGGAGAGTGGAGGAGTGTGTTCTGTCCACGCATGCTGGTCACTAAGGTGGGCATGGGGTCACGAAGCCAGAAGGAAGCCTGAGGGAGATCAGGAGGGCTGAGAACAGGAGTTTTCCAGTTAGTAGGCCCGTGGTCGGCACTGCGGAAAAGAAACTTCTGCAGGACTACGGAGCACGGCAGCACCTTCTGTGTCTCCGCTACAGCTGTGGCAGAGAGGGTGTAGAGAGCGCACCCTGCTGTGAGCTCTGACCACCGAGACCCCTGGGCCTTGCAGACATTTCCCGTGCTTATCAGGAGCATCTGCTGGCAGAGCCCCCAGCCAGTGCTGTGGCTTCCTCCTGAGCCCCTGGAAGCCGGCTCTCTCTGTCCCCCTGGGGCAGTGCCCTGCGCGGGCTGCACGCCTTCCTCCCGTCTCACTCCCCCCCCCCCCCCCCCCTTATTCTGGCCATGCCCTGGCTTGCAGGATCTTAGTTCCCTGACCAGGGATTGACTCCGAGCCCTCAGCAGTGAAGGCCTGGAGTCTTAAGCGCTAGACTGCCAGGGAATTCCCTGTCCTTTCTCTTCAGTGGGTGCAGAGATAAAAACATTGCTTTTGCTGCTTGATTTGGAAGTTTATAGATTGACCACGTTTTCCCCTAGCCTCTCACATTATCTCATCTGTTTTCTCATCTGTTTTCTCATCGTTACTGGTCGTGAAGATTGATTACTAATCTGTAGCCCAGTGTCCGTATAGGTTGCTGAACTTTGGAAATCCTAAACCTGTGTGGATCCTCACACTGGTGATATTATGTATGGTTAAATGCTGAGAGGTTTTAAGTCAAGCTGGCATAAGCCCCTTTATTCTGGTGCAGGAGAGGGCCTCTCCACCCCCACCACTTCTTTTTTTTTTTTTTTTATCAGTTTTAGTTATTGCAAAGTAAAACATTTTAACTCTCTGGAGAATCCTGATGAGAGTTTGAAGCACGTAGTCATACTGTTTACCTTATGTAACTAGAATAGATGCAGAATAAATGGTGTCTGGCTGTCCTTAGAGCAGGTTTGAGCCAGTTATTTGTATAAATTTTGTTGGACTTGCGTTGATAGTCACCAGTGGTTTGAACTTCCATTATTTGCAACTTGAAACATACTTGCCCCTGGAGGCGCCGGCGAGCGGCTGTAATGAATGCTCTCAGGACTGAACTCGTTCAGTGAATGTTTCTCGAGTGTCCCCACGTGTGCGGTGTGTGTTGGAACAAGGGGTGTGAACAGAAGAGGCGTGGCGCGCGTGTGGTGGCTGAGGTCACAGGTGAGTGTCTGCAGTGAGTGCTGAGAAAATCTGAGTGAAGGGGAGGCCCACACAGTTCAGACCGTGTTGCTCAGAGGTCAGCTGTCCTCTTCCAGGTGCCCTTCGGGGTAGGTACCCTGGGGGCATCCAGGAGGGGCAGCTGAAGGCTTTGCGGAGAAAGTGGGTCTAGGCCTGAAGAACCGTTTGTGATAAACGAGAGGAAAGTGATGGAAGGAGGATGGTCTGGGCAGAGGCGGCGTCACGGGCAGAGGCTAGGAGGGGAATGGAGTCTCTGAGTGGCTAAGCCCAAAGCAGAGGGACGAGGAGGAAGAGGCCAGCGAGGCTGGAGCCTGCCCTCCACGGAGCCAGAGCCGCTCGGAGGTCCCACCGAGTGCGCGCAGTGGGAGCGGGTAGGCCTTCCCGCTGTGCCAGAGGGCATCACCCCACTCGAGACAGGCTCAGCCCTCATGGAGCTCGACTCCATTCAGCCACAGTTGACAAAAAGTTTGCAAACAGGAGGAGGAAATGTGGCTCATCGGAGAGGATTCGAGCTGGTCATGTAGCCAAGTCACCCACAGCATAGCAATCAGAGAGATTGGTGGGTTTTAAAAAGAATTTACTTTGAAATAGTTTAGGAATTCCAGGGGCGTTGCCAGAGGGTGCAGGGAACACGGGTGTCCCGTCCACCCCGCGTCTCATCGCACGCCCGCACGGCAGCCTGCGTTCAGGTCCACGTCGGTTTACACACACGCACTTTCTCCCCACTCCGCATCGGTTTACACGCACACACACACACTCCCTCTCTCTCTCTCCCTCTCTCTCTCTCTCTCTTTCTCCCCGCTCCGCACTCTGTTTCCTTGAGACCTGGGTGCTTTCCAGCAGAGCCACGGCTCTCCCATCAGGACAGATGCCTCCGTGCCGCACTTCCCTCTGGCCTCTCCGTGTAGTTGCAGTTTCCCTCACATCACTATCTGTAGACCCATCCGACGGGCCTACATTACGACCGGGTGTAGCTTTGCCCCTCCTGGTGCGAGGTCCCGTCAGGGAGATGTATTGTGTGTCGTTATTGTAGCCCTAACCCTTTTTCCTTTGGTCTTTCCCTCTTGTCTTTGGGGAACTCCCAGTACAGCCTTGTTTCTCTGCAGAACACTTGGCCAGGTCTGGAGACGTTCTGGGGGTCACCCTGTGGTAGCAATCCCCATGACCGCCCCGGGTTTGCTGATGCCCAGGGAGGGCTGTTCCAGGGTTCGGTTAGTGGTTTCTTGTGGTGAAAGCAGACCCAGGAAAGGTGAGCGAGGGGTCACGTGGAGGAAGCCAGCCGACTGCTTGATGTGAGGGGTGTGTGGTCGTATGTCGTGCCGCGTGCTGCTCCTTAGAGACTCCAAGCCCAGAGGCCGCTGTGGGCTCGCCACTCAGTCGCGCCTGCCTCCGTGCCCAGGTGCCTGCCTCCCGGGAGGAAGGCAGGTGTCAGCGGACATGTTGCACCGTTGACCACTGGCTTACCACTCTCACCGGTCCGGGGAAGGGCAGGACCCCTCCAGAAAGCCAGGTTCCCAGGTGCCAGCCAAGGCCCCCTTGCGAGCCGGCCTTTCTGAGGACCGCAGCCTCTGGCCTGCCCTGCGGGCTCTGGCCTGCCCCAGCCCTGGGGGACAGCCTCTGGCCGCGTGTGTGGAGTGACCGCGGAAGCTGAGTCAGCTGAGAGCATCTGCCCCCAACGGCCGTGGTCACAGGTGGACTCAGGCAGTTTACCTGGCCCGCTGTCCCCTGTGTGTTTCCTTGTTTGCTAGATGTCTGTGTGTTGTCCTTAGCACGTCAGGGAAACCGCTTTCCTAACTCAGGCTGTGCCCTATGCCACCTCTCAGCCCCCGGGCCCTCTGTGCTTGCTTCTTGCCAAGCGCCCGCCCCCCGCCCCGTGTGCACAGCCGTTGTGTTGAGGGAGACAGGAGTCAGAGAGGACTGCTGCTCTTCCCTTTTCCTCGGCGCTCCGTGTCCTCAGGGACTCTTGGGGGCTATGGTCTGGGGAGCAGGGGCAGCAGTTGGGGGTGCGGGCTGCTCTGGGAGCTGTGTCGGGAGCATCTGAGGGAGCCTGAGGGGCACAGCCCCAAGGCAGAGGAAGGCTGCAGGTCAGGGTTCGGACGGCAGAGGGAGGGGACGCGGTGGCAGAAGTCCCCGAAGGAGAGGAGCTGTCAGGACAGAGGCGTGGAGCAGAGAGCGGGAATGGGGTTCCAGAAGGAGAGCACGGGCCGCGGAGTAAGAGTGGTCTTCAGGACGCCTGCGCCTTCCCCTCCCGGGGAGCGAGAGCCGCCGGACCCGCGTCCTGCCCTGGAGCCCGGGCACTGGGAGGGGTTGGCCGGGCCTGCCCTCCGCTCCAGGGCGGTGGTCACGGCTCCCAGACGCGTCAGCTAGAGGCCTTGATCGCGACCAGGGCCGGAGAAACCCCGAAGACTGTTCTGTCAGGACACTGCGGCGGGCGAGCAGCCAGCCGGGCCAGACGAGAGTTGGGCGGGTGTGGGGCCCCCTCGGGCTTGTCCTCACCGGGAGTGTGTGCTGCTTTGCTGTGCTTTGTGGTTTTCAGTTTTTAAAGTCCGAGTTCCGTGTGAGCATAGTTTGGAAAAACAGCTAGCCACACTGACTTTGTTAAGCCCCTGGCCAGCCTGTCCGCGTTCTCAAGAGACGCCGGTTTTGTTTGCACTGTTGCATATCGTTCAGTAATAGAGATATGTCGCGACTTCTTGTTTTTCAGTTTCAGACGTGTTGTCCATTTCGGCCTTGGGAGGGTGAGGTTTGAGCCATCTTTCTGCCCTGTACCCTCCTCCCCGCCCTGCCCTCCCAGCGAAGAAAACAGTCCTCTCAGTGTCGCTGCGATGCCCCTTAGGTCACTATTCGGAGTTGACATCGTTATGACTGTTTGTCAGAGCCAAGCTATGGAGTAAATTGCGGTTATTTTTCCTTACGTCTGTTTTCTAGTGTTTCTCCTGATTAATAGCTATATCCTTAATTCAGTGGGTTAATCTCGAAAATGTTAATGTTGCAGAGATGAAGTTAAATGCTTTATTTTGCTCCTTCTGTTGAACCCTGATAGCGAGCCAGACGCTAGCCTGCCCCCCCAAACACACACAAACCAGTGCTTCAGTCTCCTTGTCTGTGAAATGGGAATAGTGCTGAGGCAGGGAGAGTGGAGTGGGTTTGCCCAGTGCACCCTTCTAGAAGTGGCAGAAGAGGAACTTAGGCTCAGCTGTGTCTAACCACAGAGCCTGAGGTTTCTGGAATGTGTCTGGCACAGTTCTGGACGTTACAGCCTGGCACCTGGAAGCATGGCCGGAAGATGAGATTGACTTGCAAAAAACTTGAAAGAGAATGGAGGGAAAGAGGTCATTTGAAAAATAGTCCATCTCAGTGTGTGATGGCGCCACATTCCCTTGCAATTCTCTGTAAGTTAGACAGATCATCTTAATGCCTTCGCCCCACCAGATGTTCTGTCATTTTGCTCTTAAGGGGAAAAATCCCCTCTGAGCCCTTAGGCCTGCCCCAGTCTGCTGCACAGCTGCCCTGCCCGTTTCTCCGTACCTCTGTTTTGTGCTCCCCTTGTCCTCTCTGTTTATTTCATGATTAGGGCGGGGTCTGGGCGCGTCCTTGGCTACCTCCCTGAGCCAGAGCATCTGGGGAGTGAGTGTGAGGAGGCTGCAAGTGTTAGAACGTCTGTTTTCCATTGTGAGTGTTGGGTGGCTTGTGTGGTGTTTTGCCTTTGGGTTCATTTTCCCTGCTAACGGCTGGCTCTCAGGTCTCCAGATGGTTGCTGGAGTTTGAAGGTGTTCCGGTTCCAGGTTATATGCGACTTGTTCACTTTGATTTTCTCTCTAGATTCTTACAAGATCCTTATTTTGCCTCTCATGCTCTGAAATTTTGTGCTTCTATTTCACGGTTTGGATCCAGTTTGTATCCATGTGCTGGGCCCTTTGTGCTGGGCCCTTTCAGTTTGGCGACTCTGCAGTTCTTGGTTTTTCTTCTAGAGTTTCAGTGTTTAATGATCTCCCATCTTTTCCATTCTTCCCCGAGACTCTTATCAGGCAGGTGAGACTTCTTGCACTGACACACCAATTGCTTTTATTTCTCTGAATTCTTCCCCATGTCTCTGCTTTTTGAGGGGAGGGGATTGGAGGACACTTTTTTTTTTCAGCTTTACCACCAAATTTTTTGAGTCTTTCATTTTGCTTTCCTATTTTTAATTTAGTTGTAACAGTTTTATTGAAGTATAATTCACATACCATGAAGTACATCTTTTTAATATGTGCAGTTAGGTGGTTTTTAGTAGATTCACAGTTAGGGAAACCCGGTTACCACTTGTTAAACATGTTTTTCCTGCCTCCGTGCCCTCTCCAAGAGCCCATTAGGCTTCAGCGGTCATCCCCCTTCCCCAGCCCCCGAGCCCCTGGTGGTCTCTGGTCTACTTTCTGTCTTTCTGGCTCTGCCTGCTGCGGACAGTTCACGTGAGTGAAGCGCGCAGCTAGCCTTGTGTCACTGGCTTCTTTTACTCCTCAGGTTTTCAGCGCTCATCCGCGTTGTCGCGAGTGCCGCTCACTCCTGCTCATTGTCAGTATTCAGGTTGTGTGGCTGTATAATGTTTTATTTATCCGTTTATCGGTTGATGTTCAGTTTATTTCCCCTTTTTGCCTAGTGTGGATAAACGCTGCTGTAAATGCCAACCTGTCTCAGTTGTGTCCGACCCCGCTGTGACGCTGTGGGCTAGTAGCCCGCCAGGCCCCTCTGTCCGTGGGATTCTCCAGGCAGGAGTACTGGAGTGGGGTGCCGTGCCCTCCTCCAGGATACACGCTCTATCCAGGGACCAAACCCGCGTCTCCTTTAGCCCTAGCGCCACCTGGGAAGCGCTTTAACAGAGTGCACCAGCCTGGCCGGACACGTGTTCCCACTTCCGGGTGTGTGTGCCTTGGGGTGGAGTCGCTGACTCCTGCAGGTAGCCAGTCGCATCGGGAGGAGCTGTGAGACTGTTTCCTGCTCCACCAGCGGTGTTAGGAGAGCTCCCGCTTCTCTGCCTGCTCCCCAGCGCTTGTTATTATCTGTCATCTTGATTTTAGCGATCCTAGTGGGTGTCTGTTTTTAATTTTTAAGTGCTTTTAAAATTTTTTCTAAGAAGGGCCAGAAGAGACAAGGGCAATTTCTCAGTTTCTCTCATGAAGAAATAGAAGTGAAAAACGTGGCTCCGAAGTGATCGCGCTTCCAGCTATCACTGATGCAGGGAGCCTGTTTGGATTTGAAAGTAGACGTGTCTCCCAGAAGACTGGGCAGGAACATAGATTGCCCAGTATATTATTGACGGTATGGTGAAGAACCTGGTCTCCAGTGGAGAATTGGTGAACTGAATACATCCACACATGCTCTAAGTATACAGGGATAGTTCTGAAAGGATATATACAGAAAGTAAGAGTGATTGTTGACAGGTGTTGTGATTATAGGATGACGCATACTTTTTACGTTGTCTTAGTGTGTCACTTTCTTGTTTCAATAAATGTCACATGTATGACTGCAAAGAAAATGCACGTTAGTGTGAAGGGAGATTGTTGTGTAATTCTCAAAATAAGCTGGGTTGATAGAGACAGATGTTTGGGGATAATTCATGAAAAGTAAGTTCTTATTTCTGAAATGTTCATCAGTGAAAAAAGGAAACATTAAAGGAAAAAGTCACTTAAAATATCCATTCAGTTTTAAGTATTAGGAACATTTTGAACAGTCAATTAATTTTTTTCCATCAAATTGATAGCAATAATTTAGAGCCAAATTTGTAGTTGTCTCCAAAGTTTAAAATAGATCCTTGTAAAAAGAAACTCCACTGACTCTTGGCTCTATTTTGATATTCCTGTTTGTCTTTCCCATGTTATCGTTCATTGCTTGCTGTTTTAAGACTTCAGTGTAGTTTTGTGTTAAGTCCTTTTGGAAATAGCGCAGAGTGAAGTGTAGACTGGGGGTCAGCCGTGAGTGAGCTACAAGCGTGACCGCTCACTGAGCTCTCCCGGTGAGAAAGCACGCGCAGTCAGAGCATCTCGCTGTCAGAGTGCTGCCATCCAGGCGAAGGAGGGGCTCCCGAGCGGTGCGGCAAGGGCCGGGTCACCCAGAGCACCCCGGGCTGTGTCCCGCGTGGATAGCAGGCTCACACATTTCTGTGTGTGCGGCACCGTGAGCTGTACATTTGTGTTTCATCATGAATGTGGCAGAAAAGTTTATGTTATAGAAACCAATAGCTAACTGCAGCTTTTTTTCTTTCAGAATTTGAATGAATACGTTGATGCGTTAATTACCTTGAAGCAAAAAATTATTAACACAGAGTGAGTATGTCTTCGTGCATTTGGCCGAACTCCACAAACCTGACGAACGAGCTGGAGCAGGTGGTGGCGGCGGCGCCTGGGCTGAGGGTAGACCTGGGGCTACTCGCCCGGGGCCTGTGTGGTGCTGTGGGTGGCAGTGGCGCTCCCGGGGGCTGGCCCGGCCCCTGGGCATAAGGGTGCGCACACTTCTGTGGCGGGTGGCCACCAGGGGACTACCAGTGTTCTCAGACGTTGGCTGCAAAACTCAGGCGCTAGGACATAATTTCTGCTAAGCTGAAAATGTTAAAAATTCTAAGAACTTTAAAAATTCTTTAACGCTTTCTTAGCTCTAGGACTGGATAGGTTTCCTTGCGGTAGTTCATGGTCATGGTGTGAGATTGTTTGTTTAATCCTGTAAAAATCACAAGAATTATGGGCAAAGGTAGTGTTTAGATCAAAGGGATTTTAAACTAAAAACTCGTATATGAGCAGTGCTTTTAAGGAGTTTAAGGCGCCCTCTCTGCATGTGCGCATATATTTAATGGATTAAATATAAATTTGTGGCAGGAAACCTAGGAAGGAGAGGGCCTTGCACATACTGAAAGGTGCTGGAAACAGTATGTTTTCTAGGTTGAAAAGTAACATAACTCTTTTTTTTGTTGCAGTAATTTGTTAACAGAATATCAGAAGAAATGTGATGATATCCTTTTATCGGCTTCTTCCTTTGAATCTTTAAGAATGTAAACACATGTGGCAGTTTCCATGGTTGTCCTTTGGGGAGCAGTGTTCACATAAGTAGGAAGTGCCTCTGAGGAGCCCAGGGAGCCGCTGTCTGCTGCTCTGGACACGTGCTGGATCGATCGAGGCTGCTCCTCTCCTTGCTATAGAATGGTTTGCTTTTGTCATTAATTGTGATTTTCTCAGGTTTGGTAAGCTTTTTAAAGAGTCGGTCTTTTTCATTTGCACTGAGGATATCCCTTTGTTCTTGAGGAGTAATGTGAAGCTGAGATGATGCTGTGAGAAGATTTGGGGGTTTCTGTAAGAAGTATACTCTAGGAATGTCAGAATGCTGGAAGGTTAACTTTTATTCCTTAGCTTTGTGATTTGTAGAGAGTAATAAATATATGCCAAGTCCTGGTGGACTTTTGTATTCACTGGACAGTTCTTGGGCTCTGAGTCCCCACTTGTTCAGGAGCCACCTGGAGCAAATTGGCCTCTGTATTTTCCTGAAAGGGGGGACACTGTGTGCCCAATTGTTCTCCCACATCCTGTGCTAATACTTACCTGAATTAAGTCTCTTCTACGACAATAAACCAGTTCATGGGGTCGCATGACTGAGCGACTAAACTGAACCGATGACAATAAACATACATGTTTTTAGGAATTCACTGACCTGCAGCTCCAGCTTCAGTGTTGGAGCAAATGCTGCTATTTATGTTTCACACTAACCTGAGACTTGTTTTAGAATTGTTTCTGGCATTCCTAAACTCACATGTGATGATCCGTTATTGGTTTGTGTTGGTATCATATCTGATTTGTATCACTGAAGGAATAAAATCAAGGCATAGCATTTCAGTCTCTTTAGTTCTGAATTTTTACGTTTAAAACAACAGGCTCTGAAAATCTCCTCCTGTGTTTTATTTATTGAAACTGTTTATAAATAATCTATTACTACAAGAGCAATATCTTTGGTTTTGAAAGCTGTGCGGAAACCGTAAGCACCTTTAATTAGCAAAATAGGGGAAAAGGCAGTTAGTTTCAGAATGTGGCAAACATGTGCTCATTGCATCCTTTCTGGAAGAAATGGTATCAACTTTTTGAGGTAATGAGAAATGTCATCCAGCAGGGAAATTATTGAGCTGCTTTCGTAAACTTTGTGAAATTTTAAAGATCAAAATTATTAGAATAGTTTATTAAAAATTGATAAAACTTATTCTTGAATTCCCCCCCCTATAATGGGGTGATCCGCTTCAGCCTCAACTACAGGTGAATACAGATTTAAAAAAATAGATAAACACATCTGACACTTGCTCACAGTGTGTATTCATTGTCCTCAAGTAAGCAGTTTACTCTGCAGCCTGAGGCGCCGGTGCTGTAGGTTCAACGTAGCATCTTATGTGACTTGATTCTGCACTTTTTTTAAATTTATTTTTTATTGAAGGGTAATTGCTTTACAGAATTTTGCTGTTTTCTGTCGCGCCTCAACAGGAGTCAGCCGCAGGTGCACACGTGCCCCTCCCCCCCCCCCCCCCCCCGGGCTGGTACGGCCCGTTTGAGTTTCCTGGGCCACACAGCGAGTTCCTGTTGGCCGTCTGTGTCACATATGGTAACGTAAGTCTCCTTGTTACTTTCCCGACACCTCACCCTCCCCTCCCCTCTCCCCATGTCCGTAAGTCTGTTCTCTATGTCTGATTCTCCACTGTTGCCGTGTAAATACATTCTTCAGTACCGTTCTTCTAGATTCTGTATATATGTGTTAGAATACAGTATTTGTCTTTCTCCTTCTGACTCACTTCACTGTACAGTAGGTTCTAGGTTCATCCAGCTCATCAGAACTGACTCAAATGGGTTCCTTTTCATGGCTGAGTAATACTCCATTGTGCGTATGTACCACAGCTCATTACCCACTCATCCGTCTGTGGACATCAGGCTGCTTCGTGTTCTAGCTGTCGTAAGCAGTGCTGCAGCGAACAGTGGGATGCATGTGCTGCCCTTCAGTTTTGGCTTCCTCGGGGTCTGCGCCTAGGGGTGGGGTTTTGGGGTCCTGTGGTGGTCTTATTCCTAGGTTTTAGGGTCTCCATACCGTTTTCCACAGTGGCCGTATCAGTTTACATTCCCACTGACAGTGTGAGAGCCTTCCCTCTTCTCCAGACCCTTTCCAGCATTCGTCGCTTGTAGACTTCTTGAGGGCCATTCCGACCCCTGGGAAGTAACACCTCATTGCAGCTCTGATTGCATTTCTCCAGCGATGAGTGATGCGGAGTACCTTTGCATATGTTTGTTAGCCGTCTGTATGTCTTTGGGGAAATGTCTGGCTAGGTCTTTTTCCCACTTTGATTGCATGCTTGTTTCTCTGGTATTGAGTTGTTACGAGCTGCTTGTATACTTTGGAAATGAGTCCTTTGTCAGTTGTTTGATTTGTTGATTTGTTGTTGTTTTCTCCCATTCTGAGGGCTGTCTTTTCACCTTGCTTCTAGTTTGCTTTCTGTCCTCTTCTGTGTCATTCTGACCGTTTTGTTGTTTATTAGTTGCTGTAGGACAGAGGGTATATTTTATTTCATCAGAAATTTTTGTGAATTTTTCTTTCTTGCCAAGACTGCAGTAATTTAGGATGAATAAAATATACTCCATTAGAAGTTTGCATTCTAATAGAGGACGATGCAGACGACCGTAGGCATTTCTATATTGTGATATGAGAGGAGGGTTTTACAGGAGGTGAAACTTAAAAGATGAAACTGCTGTCTTTGGTAATATTTTACTGGCAGCATGATGGGAAATGAAGTTATCAAATTGTGCAGATTGTAAAAGTGAAAGATTTTTCAGATTTTATGTTCTCCCTGTATTTCTCTTCTCAGATCTCTCGCATTGCAGGCCAGTTCTTTACATTGAAACCACCTGTATTCATTAAACGTATAGAGACATATATGTATATGATTTTAGTAAGTACGTAACTCTTGTTTGCTGAAACTGTGCTTTGGACTCTGAGAAAGGAAAGGCAGGACCTGTGGGGATGCAGGGTCATTTTCGTTAGTTGTATATTCCTTTGTCTTTGCTTTTGTCTGGAATTTCATACTAATCATACAATTAATCAAGAATCTTTTAATTTAGAGAAGTGTGTATTTCGACTTAATGGTAATGTTGTAAATTAGGAAAGCTGAGTAAAAGGCTTTTTATCATATGTTATAGGTGGAACTTTGAGTGTTTTCTGTAGAAATTATGATCTTACCTGTGTGTGTATTGAACACAGATTATTACAGTTTTGAAGGGAGTTTTATCTTCAGACTGGTACCTGTAGATAAAGTTGTCACAGTTTTCTTTAACAAGTTTCACAGCTGCAGTTTGCAAGAAGGTAAGCTCCCTGTTTTCACAGTCGATTCATGGTAGACGTTTACTGGACTAGATTTCTGCACAAATTCAACAAAGTGCCATGTAGAATTGACCCATTATGTAGGCTTTTTTGAGTGCTCATAATGAAAGATTTACATTTTCCTTCCTATTAAATCGTCTAGATGAATTCTTACTGAGGTCTCAAATTACGGCCTAGGGTTTGATTTCTCAGTTATTTTTACTGACCACGTGGCTTGAGATGAAGCTTATTGCTGTCATGTTGTCTCTGTGAATTGGACAATTTAATGTGATTGTTTACTGTGTATATTTTAAACAGTTTAAAATAGTCTTACTTAGAATTTAGTAGTGTTGTACACGACACGGCTGATTACACTTACCAATTGGAAGACGGCAAAGCGTGGTTATAAAATGACTCGCAAAGTTGCCTGTCATTTAACTTAAATCAGTGGTGATGCATTCAGTACTGGAAGAGCCGCGTCATCTGAGAGATTGCCCTGGAGTCTGTGTCCCCAGCGGATTAAGAGTCTGTGGCGTTTGCTTCTCAGACGGCTTTTGGGGCACTTTTATTAGAAATTGAGTCATGCCAAAGAAATGTGAAGTGACATGTGAATAATTTTGGTATTTAAAAATATCAAAATAAATTGAATGCATTTAAGAAGGAGATTCCTTTTTTGTTTTGTTTTTAGAAAAAAATTGAAACTCACCAGTAGATATATTTAATAATTCACCCTAGATACTGCTCATAATAATGTTAATGCTTTGTCTACTTTTAGAGAGAATAGTACTCTGCATCACCAAGTGGAGCAGATGCTTCAAAAAATTTCCCCTCTGCAGAAATGTCAGGAAGAACTGGGATTTTTAAAAGCTGAATTAGAAGAAAAAAAGGTACCTAAAGTAATTTTCCTACAAAGGTTTATCTTCAGTAAAGTAAGATCTGCTTATTTACGCTCATTGGGATAAGGGGATGTTACGTATCTTGACAAAGGAGAGATAAATGGTAGTCAGGACTCTTAAGTGTACTGCTATCCTTAGAGGACATGGAGCTAGTTGACCTATGCGTCAGTCCTTAACAGTAATCATTAGTGATTAATGGAATGCTGTGTTAGTTGCTTATGCTTTTTGAGAGATTTAGTGGAAGAACCTTTTAGCTGTGAATTTGTATGACTTGGTGTCCTGCATTGGTTGCTTTTTCTGTTTTTCTTTCTGTCATTGTGGTGGCTCAGATGGTAAACAGTCCGCCTGCAATGCAGGAGACGTGGGTTCGGTCGCTGGCCTGGTAAGATCCCCTGGAGGAGGGCATGGCAACCCACTCCAGTGTTCTTGCCTGGAGAACCCCCATGGACAGAAGAGCCTGGCGGGCCGTGGCCCATGGGGTGGCCAAGAGTAGGGCACAGCTGAGCGACTGAGCACAGCACAGAAGTGCAAAATAACACGCCAGGGTGCAGACTTGAACTTAGAAAATCAGATTCTCCATTTCAAAACCCAGTTGCAATAAAACAGTTTTAAGTACTGTAAACTTATTTTTTAATATAAAATTCGTGCTACTCTTACTGGAGCTCTAGAAGAGAATTTATGGCTTTTATAGATCAAAAACTCTGAGGCTCCGAGGCCGACAGTTAGGTGTTCAGCATGAGACGAGCGGCAGCCGCGCTGGTCCCGCCTCCTTGACCTGGTCGCACCTGGGCCTCTCAGTCTGCCCGTCGCGCCGTGAGGTCATGCCGGGCACCGCTCTGAGGCTTTCCTGCTCTAACAGGGACTGATTTTCCTGTTTGTTTAGAAAGTATTACGTATTTATCTATGTGGTGAAAGTTAAACGAAAATTGTGCTGAATTTTTTCTGCCTCTGATGACAAAGTAATGTCATCAGCTGTACCTGAGAGGAAACATCAGTACTGCAGTCAGGGTTGAATAATAAACCCTCAACAGTCAGTCCTTCACTGTGGCTTTCAAAGAACTCCTCAGCTTCTGAATCCTCAGGCCCCTCACCTGTAAAAAGAGCCACAAAAGCCGTCTCTCTGAGCTCTGGCAGTTGAAGAACCGTGTGCACGGGTGGACTGGGCCACCAGGCTCACTGCGTTTCCTTCCCACTCCATGATCGCCTGTAGGTGCGCCTGTTGACGGTGTGAACAGACTCCCCCGGCTATCCGTAAGTGCGGCGATGGATATTTTTGCACGGTGGTAGTAATTGTCGTCGTCGTTCAGTTGCTCGGTCGTATCTGACTCTTTGCAGCCCCACAGACTGTTACCAGGCTCCTCCGTCCCTGCGACTTCACAGGAATGCTGGAGAGATTGTCGTCTCCTACTCCAGGGGGTCCTCCTGACTAGGGATCGGGCCTGCGTCTCCTGCATTGGCAGGTGGATTCTTTACCCCTGAGCCACCGGGGAAGCCCAGTGGTAATAGTAACTTACATTTATTAAGCTCGAAAACTGCTCTAGGTTTGTTGAATTCTAATTGGTTGAGACAAAAATATTAACTATTCAATATTATGAAGATTTGGAGTTACCTTACAATTAGTACGTTTTGAATTTTATAGTTCTGTTTGACTAGACTGTTAATCATGTTACCTCTGTTAAGAGTCTGGTTATATCTGTTAAAGCGTTCAATGAATTGTACTTTGGTTTCCTGCTTAAACATATTTGTTCATTTGGTTAATTTCATATGATTAAATGATAATGATTTAGCTTATCAAGTTCAAAATCGATTATCACTGATGGTCAGTGACTCACATTGGTGACTGTCAATCAATATGTAAATTTCAATATATAAAATTTCTTTTCCAGAGTTCTCTAAAGTTGTATCAGGACACTCATCAGGAATATGCTCGTGTGAAAGAAGAATGCTTGAAAACTGATGCTCAGTACGTATTTAAAAATTACTGTGAAAATAGGGTGTTCAGCTTTGAAGCTTTCTAATGGTTATATGAGTAGTGTTGTCTTCCGTCTTTGGGTTTATTGGTCATAATTAATGGGGTGATCTTGAACTCGTCTCTCAGCCTTGGTTTCCGCATGTCTGGAAATTCTATGTTGAAGGATTAGTAGGATAAAATACCCCATCGTATGTTAAGGGCTCACACAAAGAAGGAACTCCATAAAAATTTTTGTGTCTAATTGTGTGCTTGTGTGTGTCTATGTTACGTTTTCACAGAGAAAACATAATTGTCATCTCCTTTTTTGTACCAGTTCTATAACATGTGTCATGTGGAATGGGCATCTGTCCACTAAGGCAAGGGCCCTGCCAAGAATGACGTCAGTTAGCTGTTTTGAAGTCTAATACCATGTTCACATCGTTTACAAAACTTGTGAATTATTTCACAGTAACTCGAGAGACTTTCTCAGAGCATTTCCTACCTTCTCTGACTCAGAAATCTTTCCTAAAACTGAAAAAGTGTAGTTTTCTAACCACTGTCTCCTATAACATGGTGTGACTCTTTGCACCAGACAGGCTTCTTAAAGCAGCCTCACCTGATCAGGAAGGATGTCGCCTGGACGCATGAGCTGGGCTCAGATGAGCCACGCTCATGCGAGTCCCGGGCGTGGCGTGCCTGATAAGCAGAATTTTAGATCAGTTTTCCAAATACTCCCTGAAACCAGCGTGCTGTTGTTTCTGCGGCTGGCTCTGCCTCCTGAACAGTGGTGCTTTTACTGGGTGGTGTGTGATGCTTGTTGGGGCTAACGTTTTGTTACATAAATCTCAGTACTTAAAAAAAAAAAAAGCCATGTATCACAAATTGTGAAGTTGTAATATATTTTTTCCGTTAATACTTTCCTAATCATGTTAATGTGTACAATTGTGTTATCAGGAAGAAGAAGCTAGAAGCCAAAGTGAAGAAGCTGGAAGGTAATTGGCACTCTGTTACCCAGCTAATGGCAGTCATCATCCTTGTACGAATGATTGGTAACTGTAGAGGGTTATGGTACTCTGTCAGGCAGTCCAGTCCTGGTTTTGACGGCGTATCCCTGGGAGAGTACGTTAGGGGTACCGTTAGGTGGAAGCGTGAGCACCTCGCCCCTCTCAGCTCCCGGACAGACGCGGCCTGGAACGTGCAGGTCCTTGACGTGTTCACTCAGAGCACAGCCCGCGTGCTCCATGTAAGAAGCAGCAGTCAAAGGACTGAATTTTGAAAGCTGAATCTCTTGGGGCCTTCTCATTTTTTCTGTAATGAAATCAGTGGTTAGTAGGAAAGGACATTCCTTTTAGTATTCAGAAACTCAGCGCGTTTGGAGGTCATGACTCCCATGATGGAGAGATCTCTGTGAGATTCCCTGCGTCGGGGCCCTGCCAGACCCTCCCTGGTCCCGGTCCTCCGCGGTCTTAGCCGGTGTGGGCCTCACCGACCCTGTGTTGGCCCTGTTGTCACACCACTGGTGCTCTGCTCCAGAGTCTGGTTTATCTTTTTTAATTTATTTTTTTATTGAAGTATAGTTGATTTATAGCATTGTGTTGATCTCTGCTATACAGCATAGTGACTCCCATAATATAAACATTCTTTTAAAAAAAAAATCCTTTTTTCAATCTTCTTTTCCGTTGTGGTTCCCACAGCAGATTGAGTTTAGTCCCCTGTGCCGTGCGGTAGGACCTGGCTGGTGTCCATTCTGTGTGTACGAGTTGGCGTCTGCTAACCCCGCCCTCCCACTGCGTCCCTTTCCGTCCCCCTTGGCAACCAGGCGTCCGTCGGGCGGTAGTCTGTTTTCATCTCGAGTGTGAAGTGAGAACTTGACTAGATGTTGCTGAGTATGTTTCCAGTTACTGACTTGCCTAAACTGAGTCCGGTTCTGCGGACTTAAGCTCTAAATATCTTGGCAACAACGTTCCCCCTGCGTGGGCTGGTGCAGAAGCCTTGTGGCCGTGAGCGCCGCACCGCTGTGTCCTCCTCAGCGTGACCTTCTGTCTCCAGTGTGGGGGCGCGCGTGTCGCCTTCAGGACAGGCTTAAAGGGATCCGCAGTGCCCGTGAGAGTGTGTGAAGCTATGGTAACAGACCTCCTTTGAGTGAAAACTGTATTTTCAATGTGACAAAACCACGTTTCTAGTAAGTGATAGGATGTAGAAGTCAGGCGGAGAAATAGGCAGGTTTGTTAGAGCAATCAGGAGAGGCCTGTCCCTGGTGTTTGTAGGGTTTCACTTCTCACAGCGATTGTACGTGAACGTACTCGATACAGTCGGTGCTGGTCATGCTCCTCACAGTACGTTTGAACCCTTCGGTGCTTCAGAGCCAAAAACCTGGGTTAAGAATTCACGCTCGGTCCTCAGGGGAGCTACACAAACATGTTAGAAGTACCCCTGTGATAAAGTTATGGTGCTTGGGGTGAGTTGACTTGAGGCGGGGTGACTCCGGGCAGGCGGGCGCGCGGGGCAGCAGGCACCAGGAAGGCTGTCCCTCCCCCGGATGAAGGGCAGGGTCTGGACCACTGCTCAGCAGAGTCGCACTTCTGAGTCTCGGCGCGGCGTGTTGCTGTTTGCTGAAGGCTGAGCGCGCCACAGCCTCTCCTCTGTAGGTCTGTCTGTAGGTCTGTGTGTCGGCCTTTTGTCTGCCTGGATGAAGGGCCTGGGTTGGCTTGTTTGGGGATTGGAAAGGTTTCTTAAGGCCTATGACAGGTCTTCGTTTTTGTCGATAATAGTGTCATCAAAAGTGTTCCTGCCTTTATCCCTGACTCCGACAGAGTACTGAAAGAACAGGAACTTTGCAAAATCTGTTTCCAGTTTGAAAAAAATGAGAAAAGCTCTGAGTAGGTTATATGAGTATTTCAGCAACGGTCCTTATAAATCTGGTAAACTGTTTTTCTCTTTTACTTCACTGTGCTCTGTAAAGAGGCTGCTGTCAAGCAAACTCAGGACTTTAAACAACTAAGGAATGAAAAGAAAATACTTGAAAAGGAATTTAAGAAGACACAGGTAACAGATCACAGCAGTGCCGCCTGTGCTCAGTCCTCCTCTCCGGGCCTGCTCCTGTCCTCTCAGTGCAATGGGTCCCCATCATGCAGAGCCAGAGGCCCCCACAGACTGAGGGCGGGGAGGGCGCCCCTGGGTCGCCCCTGTACATCCCGTCCAAAACAGCTGCCCTCCAGTATCCACTTAATATACTGCTTCTGTTTTGTTTTCTCAGGAAAGACTTGATGAGTTTTCTAAACAGAAAAATGAAAGGGGTGAGTGTTCAGTTAATGCGTGCTTAAAGATGCTGTTTCTGCACACATTATTCTAACTGTTTGCTCCTGCATTTTAGAGTTGAGACATATTGGAACACAAATATCAAGTGATTCTTCCGGAAGCATCGATAAAAGTGAGTACATTACAAATTCGGTTTTAATCTCTATGCATTTCTTTTAGTGGTTTGGAAGGTTGCTTGGTACTGTTTACCTATAACGATGGGAATTCCAGGGCTTATAAACGATTTTTGTTAGAAGAAACCACCTCCTGTTTCCTGTCACGATTAGATCTGTAACCTTGCTGTCTGATAAAATAATCCAGTGAATGAAAGCGTCAAAAAAGCAGTATTGTTTGGGAAAGAAAAGCTGGGGGAGGTATAATTTCCACACTTTGCAATAAATAAGTAGAGTTTCCTCGTTAGGTTACAGTTTATCAAGCTAATGCTCGATTTCTTAGGTGCCAGGTATATAGACGTGGTTAAAGGCAGGCAGGGAGACCATGGAGTCCGAGCCCTGAGGGGTGTTTGGCAGACACAAGACCTGGGGAAGCCCCGACGTCCCCTGGAGGCTGCGGTGGTCCTCCGGGAGCAGGGTGCCCCGTGCCCGGCTCGTTGCCTGCTGCCATGTGGCTGGAGGCGCAACACAAGAGGTGGGGGCCCCGGGGTTCACATCACCACTTGGCACCTGTTGTGGGACCTTTGGCCGTATGCTTCCGTTCTTTGTGCTTTCATTCTCAGTTTTGAAAAAGTTGTGAATTTCTGCTCTGCTATCTCGTACTTTTTTGGTAGAGATAAATTCAGAATGGTAAAATGTCCACCCATGTTTTTTCCAAATGGAAATTATTGAAAACACATTGTTTGGTGCAGGTATGTAGTATCTCTTCAGAAGTCTCCTTTACCTTTTTTCCTTCCTCTAGTTTTTTTTTTTTTTTAATAGTCCACCGTTCAGGGCTTCAGACTAGACTAACAGTTGACACATTTCAGCCACTTGGGTCCTGGTTCCCTGTTTACCACCATCGCTGATACATGAGTCCATGTGTCTCTGGCTCTTCTGCTCCGAGGTGTGGAGACGCTTGCGTCCTGGAGCTGCCGAGAGAAAGCGAGGGCTGGACAGTGCTTGGCTTTGTCAGCCGACGGCCGGCTCTTGCATCTGGTCATCTCTCGTTTAGGAGCCAGCTGTTATCAGGCCTCACTGTTTAAAACAGAGCCTTCACCCTCTTCCATGGTTGCTTGCTAGCCTCACGTTCTGATTTTTTTCTTTACTTACCAGTTTTATGAGAACTAGTAAAATCTTTTTTTTTTTAACATCTTCTCTCTGTGAGGGAAACAATCTTGTTTATTTTACTTTTTCCAAATGAATGATATCTTTAGGAATCTGCTGATTATTTAGCTGTGGAGCTTGATGGGTTTAATTCCCAATGCTTGAGGATGTCTTGAACACTTTTCTCTGTTAATACTGGACTTCTGAAGGATGTTATGACATTATGAGTTAGAAAGAGCATTGGGCCGGCCTCACTTTTGAAAAGACTGCCTGAGTCCTGTGTTGGGCTGTCTTTCTTTCACATTCCTTGTCTAAAGATTAAAAAAAGAGAGAGAATAGTTAAAAAGTGCTAACAGTTATTGACGAAGGTATAAAGCAGATGGTGGCAATTGGTGAGGAAATCCCAAGTCACAGAGACAATATCAGCCCTCTAAAAGCAGGCTTTCGCTGCGGGAGCCTGGCGTCCCCAGCCAGGGGGCGGTGTGGGGGTGAGGAGGAATAGCGTGACTGACAGGGCTGGGAGGTCGGCCGCCGTCCAGCTGCTCGCTGTCACGGGCTGTGACCCAGACTGGCCACAGGCCGCGGCCCAGGTTTAGTCTTCTGATGAGTTAGGCCATCCACAGAGTGGGTGTGGGTGTCAGAAAGTCGGTCAATGGCGCCGCTTTGAAGGATAGAGCCTCCTGTTTCCAGAAAGTGCAGGTCCTCACCACTCGCGCACCCCTTGCCCTCCAGGAAGGCGCGTCCTGTAGGTTCATGGCGCGAGTACCTGCATCCACTGCCAGGGGAGCAGCACCGTGGACAGAGGCTCAGGAGACGCGCTCCGGCTGTGAGCAGCGCTCCTGCCCTGAGGAAGAGCAGGGCAGGGGAGAGACACCAGGCGCAGGGGGTCACGCAGGGAACAGTGCTGAGTCGTGGACAGGGAGGAGGCGTCTCCAGCCAAAGTGCCCTTGGAGAAGTCTGAGAGCATAGCTGCAGGCCGCTGCCGTGACGTCTGAGTCGGCGTTCTCGATACTGAAAACACGATTGTAGCAGTGGACCCCTGGAAAGGCTGGGTTGCTGAGTGGACAGTAGAAGGTTGCTTTGATGAACCAAGGGATTAAACCATGGATACCTCTGAGTATGTGGTGTAAAACGAGAAGGAAATAAAAGGTGTTAGGGAAAATCTGAGACTGGAGCGTAGAGCCAGGTGTTGTGATGGTCACCTAGGACTTCCCAGAGCAGAGAACAGAGGCACTCTTTCCAGAGAGACTGTGATCAGGAAATGATAGAAGGTTTCCCAGATCAGGACCCTGATGTGATAGATAATGTTAGAAAAGCCCGCCAACTGTGGAGCGTGATTTTTATGTACAGTCTCCATCCCTGACTTAGTCAGAGGAAATACCTTTAAAAACAGATGACACAGAGAGATTGAATAGAGGGGGATGGATATAGAAATTGCAGTTCAAGCAAATTCTAATTTGAAGCAGTCATATAACACAAAGGGCTTCCCTTGAATTTCATTGGTAGAGAATCTGCCTGCAATGCAGGGGGCCTGGGTTCGGTCCCTGGGTCGGGAAGATTCCCCTGGAGAAGGAAATGGCAGCCCACTCCAGTGTTCTTGCCTGGACAGTCCCACGGACACAGGAGTCTGGCAGGCTGTAGTCCGTGGGGTCGCAGAGCCGGACCGGACTTAGTGACTAAACCAACCATAGAACGCAGAAGAATAATTCACGCCTAGGAATGAATTTACCGGGATCAAAGGAACTATCTAGAATGGTCAGTGGTACAATTCACAAGAAGATACTGCTCTTGTGACCTTCAGGCATAAAAGTGCATCAGGTGAAATGCATGGCTATTCTAGGGGGACGAGCCAAATCTGTCTTCATGAGAGACTTCAGTGCGTTTGCTAGAAATAGAGAGTAGAAGCAGACAAGATGGGAGGTGGGATGGAGTCATGATTGCAGGATGGATGATTTACGTTAACTCTTAAACCACAGACTGGGGATTCTTTAAACTGCTTTTCAGAAATACCTAAAAGCTGACTATTAACTAAATAAAAAGCTACAATCTGAGATTAGGTTATAGATATTTCAAAAGGTATTAATAAAAGTCTACCTCCTTCCTAAAAAACTGATAGCTGAACACACATAATAAACTGCTCTTGGATAACAGAAAAGGTGAAAGCTGAAAAGCTAGACTGTTTTGGAAATAAGCAAAAATAAGGCAGCATTTATTAAAGTCTTTGAGATATTGCTGGTATTCAGTGAGTGATCATGGTCTTCAGCAGTGTGAGGAGAGGCGCAAGGGCGGACTCAGAGGGAGCGTCCCTGAGACGCACCCTGTGTGCTAGGTGGCTCCGGGCACGTCCGACTCTTTGTGACCCCCTGGGCTGTAGCTCGCCAGGCTCCTCTGTCTGTGGGATTTTCCAGGCAAGAATACTGGAGTGGCCCTTTTCCAGGAGATCTTCCCGACACAGGGATCCAGCCCACAGTCTCTTTAGGTCTCCTGCATTCGCAGGTAAATTCTTTACCAGTAGCGCCACCTGCTAACCGATGTTAGGACGCTGGAATTACAGAAAATGAAATGACTTAAGAAGGGAGGAAAATACAACAGAAACCCAAGGAAAATAGAAGGAAGGAACTGATGAAGATGGAAACAGAAATGAATGAAATAGGGAACAGAGCAGTTAATTTGGGACCATTGAAATGAATAGCTGGATCTCTGCAGTGCTGGTGAAGCTGATCAAGAGAGGAAGGCAGAAAAACAGGAAGCTCTCAAACTATATTTGGAGAATTTCTGAATTTACAGATTTCAGATTTTATCACGTTTATGAAATGGAGTATTTGTAGGAAATACACTCATGTTGACATAGACCAGTTGGAATATCCTGAACAGAGGAATAACCCGTAAGAAAGCGTTGGGTGCTGTGGGGGACCCAGACGGCCTGCAGGCGAGCAGGTCTTCAGGGAAAACCTGATGTCTTTGTTATTGTTTTATTATTGTTTGCTTTAGGGCTTAAAAACTACGGACTGCTTCCTGTCTCATTCTCTTAGGCTAGCATAACCATGAACCAAAATTAACTGTATATGTGAGGATATGCATACGGATCTTCAAGACCCAGAACCGTCGCTTAGCAATAAAGCTGTGAAAATACTAAAATTTTAAGAACTCGTATCTATTAGTAATTTAGAATATGGACAAATTATGACAGGATTTTTCTCAGGACTACCACAACAACTGGTTAAGAGGGACACGGTAGGGTCATCTCAATTCAGCATCCATTCCTCATTTAAAAAAAGAAAAAGACAAGATAATAATAGGGAAAGAATCGTGTTGGGCTTGAGAACGGTGAAGCACAGAGAGCATGGTCGTTGCGGTCAGGAGCAAGGCAGCCTGGTCTTGGTCCTTCCTGTGCATGCTGGAGGCCCGGAGCGTGCCCCTGTGCGGCCACACCGAGTAGGAGCTGCCAGTGCTGATGGGGGGTCAGAGCGTCGTCACTTTAGATGAGGTGACTGACGAGGGAGAGGAAGGAAAACAGCTGCTGGAGCTTGGGCAGCGCTGGTGCACACGGAGAGGCCGCACGGTGGGTCGCCTCTCTGTCAGAGCAGATGGGGTGAGAACAGGCCATTCCCAGAGGGCCGCCGACCCTTGAGACGCCCGGGGAGGCACCTGAAGGCAGCGCGCCTGCCTCTGTGAAGACCGCTCTGAAACCCTGGACGTACGCACGGATGCTGTGGTCCTGGATCCAAGCAGTGAAGGACAGAGATGGGGATTTTCCCCACAAGTGTTTATGAAGGTACACTCTCAAACTGGATGGGGCAGGCTTATCAGAAGCCATAGACTCTGTAATACTAGTTTAACCCTGAGCCAGAGTCACGCCAGCACGGACACTAGAATACCGCCCAGGGTTGTGATTAGGGATGTGTGCTGTTCATGTGGACACTGACGAGTCAGGGGAGCAGGCAGGTCTAGAAACGCTGTCCTCAGAGGGGCCTGGCTGTTAATAAAGGAGGTGTTTATCAGAGGGTCAGGGGAAGGTGTACGCTTCAGCCGAATGAGGTTTTCACGACTGAATCCAGGTGCCACAGTGAAGGCTGTTTTCTGCTTGCTGGTATTGGATAGCTCTTGCGTCAGACTAGAAGTGATGAAGGAGTGCTCAGCTGGAACAGGCATAGCTCTGGATAATAGCCTCTGTAAGAACAGAGAAGGAGCTTTTTTTTTTTTTTTTTAAGGTTCCTTGTTTGCTGCTTTCGGTATTTGTAATAAGCAGGGATCCTGGTCAGGTCATTTAAGCAAAGGGGGTCATGGCTTTTGGAAGCAGGCTTTTGGGTGGGCTAATCACAATGCAGATAAACTACTTGATCATAGAATTTTGAAACTTAAATATGGATGCACCTCACACAGTGACTGGCTAATTTGGGTCAGGAGAGGTCAGAAATAGCCCAGATTTTCCAGGTGCTGTAATTTTGCCCTGTCTGTCCTGGTCCTCTTTCTGTGGAATTCATTTATACAGTGATGTAGTTTGCCGTTAAATAGGGCTGTCCTATTCCAAAATGTGTGATTCCTTGGCAGCAGTTGATCTGTTTAGCCTCTCTAGAACTGGATTAAAGATTTCAGTGTTTTCAAGAAATGATTCTGTTTAATAACTTCAAGTGAACTATAACAGAATTTGGAGGTGACTGGAAATTACAAGGTCTTAATACTATTTTCAGTTAAATGTTAAGTAATGTGGCTTGTCTTTTTATGTGTATTTGACACAGACTTCATATTTCTATTTTGATGAATGTTTTTTGCTTGGAACTTTTTGGGGAATTTGTATTTTTAATGTTAAATTCACTTTAAAACCACAGTGTGATATTCTTAATGTTATATGACTTTCATTGAGTTACATCTGTCCTTTGCCTTTCAACTTGAACCAGTGATTCTTAACCACTTTAGGAATTCAGACCCCTTTGAAAACAATATTTAAAAGCTCCAAAGCTCTCACTCTCCTCACAGATGTGCGTGCTTCTTCCTGTGTGCCTGCTCGTGTGGGGGACTCTCCCTGTCCTTGTGTTTATGCCCACATGTTTGTCTCCTCTCATTTCCCCTTAAGGCCATTAAGGAATTTCCCAAGACCCACGAAGCCCCTAAGTTAATTGCCGCCTGGTCACCTCTGGTGGCTTTTCTGATGACCTCATGGAACTGCGCGGATACTGTTTCTTCTGTGTAGAATCCATGGAGCGGTGATCTGTATCGGTCATTCTAGCTGGGCTTCCTCCTTGCGCTCCCCAGTCACATGTCACTGGCTGGGAAATACAGAGACCAAAGATGTACTTATCCTGTGCATGCATAATTGTGGTGGAGACCTTTAACGACAAGCAGATTGGGTTTTCCGAGTCCTGCTCTGTGTGTACCACATCCTCCAGATAAAACCCAAGCTTGTGTTCAGGCTTCAGTCACTAGGCCTTTGTATCGGTAGCTGGCTGAATTGTGTTCAGTGACTGAAGGTGGGGAAGTTGGTTTAAGTTACCTAGTTTTCTGGTTCCCTGATAAATCCTGATTTCCCAGGAGTGTGTTTTGGCCTTGGGCTGAATGAGCCGAGTGACATCACTCTTACACTTGACTCTCTTCCACAGGGAAGGTGAAGCTGCTCCTGAAGGAACTCTGGCTGTGCATCAACACCACACACAGACTCCCCGGAGACGGCAGCAGATGCATCCCAGGTGAAGGGGAAGCTTCAGAGCTTCATTTCATATAGCAGCGCAGTGTTTCCTGTGAACGTTACACCGCTTTAGTTTTTAATATCTCTCAACTCTCACATCGAAAGAGTGAAGTAAACTACAGTGGGCACGTGTAATCACACAAAGCTCTGTTGCTTCCGTCGTGACTCCTGGTCTCACTGAGTGCATCTGGCTGTGAATTCTGTAATGGCAGCTCCATCAGGGAACCCACGGAACCTGGAAGGACTCGTAGAGGGAGTGTGCATGGCTGGTACAGGTGTCAACTGAGTTGCACCGTTTCCGTTAGCCCGCTCACGTCCCCTTCCCCAGGTTGCGTTTAGCAGTCATCCTTCCTTTAATTGGGCTACCCTGGTGGCTCAGATGGTAAAGAATCTGTCTGCAGTGTGGGAGGCCTTGGTTCATTCGCTGGGTCAGGAAGATCCCCAGGATAAGGGATTGGCTACCTGTTCGAGAATTCTTGCCTGGAGAATTCCATGGATAGAAGAGCCTGATGGGCCCTAGTCACTGGGGTCGCAAAGAGTTGGACCATGACTGAGCAACTGAGGCTTTCCCTTTCCTTCTTTTCTTTCTTCAGTTGCCCCTGGTCTGATAGTTACTGATCTTCCCTTGTCTCCTGACCCTTTTGGAGAGTACAGATCGTAGGGCAGAGAGCCTGTGGAGGTCTCTTGTACCAGAGTGAGGCTGTGCACTTTGCACAAGGGCTCCTAGTGTGCTGGGGAGAGCGCGTGTGGTCTGCCTTGCCCCGGTCTCTCGAGGAGGGCGGTGCCGGCCCGGTCCCCCGTGACGTTGCTGCCACCCCTCACACAGTGACCGCCCTGAGGGAGGCGCTGTGACGCGGCGCGCTGTTTCTCTCCAGCCCCGGCCCGCTGGCTGTAGCTCTGCTGGTGCGTTTTGTGGGCTGCAGTTACTGCCTTGTCAGTTGGTGGTTTCCGTAATGCCCTCATTTTCCTGAAGGTATTAACTGCACCTCTTCTCTAAGGAAGAACTGTCATTTTTCTCCACTTACTCATTCATTCACTTCTTTCTGTCAGTATGGTCTCAAAGACACTCGTTTTATTCGTGCATTATAATCCAGTCTGTTCATCATTCCTCTTATTGCTCCTGTTGCCCTAGGTGCAGTCATTGGGACCATCTGGGCCTCTGAGGCATGTCCGTCCTGTTCTGAGTACTTCTTGACATCTGGTTCTTTAAGCCGTCTCGGGCTCAGCTTCTGTTTTCCCCTCTCCAACCCTATAATCAGCCACTGCTCCAGGGAGCCTTGAGGCCTTCTACAAAAGGTGTTTTTGTAGCTTTCATATATTTTTACAGCTTTCAGATATGACAAGTGGTTGTTTCCGGTTAATTCCCAGGACACAGTGTTTTTACTGCCAGTTAGCATTGTGGCTTACCAAATTCAAAACCCAGAGAACTGGCATTTTACAGTGGTTTTCTGTTGTGTTACAGTGCGAAGTATTTCTGTGACATAGTCAGGTTCCTTATTGTGTTGTACAGTTCTTTCATGGGGTGAAGGTGAAAGTCACTCAGTTGTGCCCGACTTTTTGTGACCCCATGGACTATATGGTCCATGGAGCAGGTAGCCTTTTACTTCTCCAGGGGATCTTCCCCACCCAGGAATCGAACCCAGGTCTCCCACATTATAGGCAGATTCTTTACCAGCTGAGCCACAAGGGAAGCCCTACATGGAGTAGGCCTGGTATAAGCTGATTTTAGGAGAAATTTGTTTCCTGTTGCCTTGTTGCAGAAGGCTATTTCTCCCCAACACTGCTGACTTCCCAGGAGAACGAGTGTGTCATCGAGGCCTGTCACCTTGGCCATGGACGGAAGCCTCGGTGGGCACACCCTGCTGCCCGTGGACGACGGCATCTCACCCCACCCCCGCCTGCCTTCTTGTTTGTTTGTTGAAGGAAGCATTCATTCTTTGTATTTAAAGTCTTATAGGATATTCTTTAGGAAGGGATTGTTGGCCTTTAAAAATATTTCTACTTGGTGTTAATACAAGCATTTTGAACTGTTAAAATAGGTGTTTGTTTGTTTTATTAATAACTGTAGATCATTTAATATTCACTTTTTTTTTACCCCGCAGAAAAATCTACCCAAGAAAGCTGCAGATCCATAGAGTCTGGGGAAGATGGGGTGTCCTCTGCAGCAGGCGGCAGCCCCATCCGAACCTCGGCTGTGCAGACGTGCCTGGCAGAACTGTCCATGGAGATCGAGGGCGACTTCTCTGCCTGTGAGGACGTGGGCGGAGCAGCGGGTCGCCGCAACGGCCTCTCTCAAGAGGACCTGGATCCTGAGGCTGTGGCGCGGAGGAGTGAGGCCCAGGGGCCTGGTTTCGATGAGGACCTCCAGGCTGCAGTCGACTTCTTCAGGCTGCCCCCGCCTCTGCTGTCCCCGGTGCCCTCACCGCCTCTGCCGTCGCCGCCTCACCTGGGCATCTCACCCTCTCTGCTTGCACCTGTGAGTGGGCCCTTTGTATTGTCCTTGCCAGGCGGCCCCTGTCCGCCTGGACGCGTGAGCACATTGCGCATGGTGCCAGGGAGGAGCCCGGGAGGTCACGAGGCACGCCAGTGCCCCGGGTCCGTGTCTCACACTCTCACGCGCACACACACGTCTTCGTTGTGTCCTGGGGGTGCACTGCTGTTGTTTTCATCTGCAGCGTATTTTTAGTCTCCTGTGGAGGACTGTGTCTTGGTTGTTTACTCTTTAGTTTTGGACACGTAGCAGGCATGGAATGAGTGAACAGGTGTTTATAGGTCTGGAGTGTTTCAGAGACGGAAAGTCCGTGCGTGGCACGCACGCCTGTTAACTTAGGTTGCTGTGTTCTCCACCGTCATGCGATCAAGTCGTCATCTCTGTGTGTGTTTGCAGAACGGTTTATGTAATTTCTTAGGAAGTCAATCTTTTTTTTTCATTTTCCTTTTTATTGTTCAAATTGTGAAAGTGATGGGGTCCCAAAAAGTCGAACGTGACTGAGCAACTTTCACTTCACAACACACTTACTAGGGGACTTGGAAATGGAGGAAGTTAGTCCTGACAGCAGATTTGTCTCCTTTTCGTCTTAAGGAAGCAAGCGATGAACGGCTCCTTTGAGCCACTTCGTTTAGGAGCTGAGTGCATGTCCATTTCCCTCTGGATGCGGCGCTGGACCCCAGGGGCGCGGAGGGGCAGGGTCTGCTCACTCTCGCTCGGATCTCGGGAGCTGGCCATGAGGGGCCGTGGTGCAGTCTGCGTTGCTGGGGCTGGGCTGGGGGCTCACCCTGGGAGGCCAGCGGAAGGCTGGTAGGAGAGGCGCCGGATGCTGACATCCGGCCGGGCGTGGAGGAGGTGCCGTGTGACGTGGGAAGTGCTCCCCTAGACCAGGGCCCAAGTCCATGTGTGTCTTCAGGGCTTGGTGTTTTCTCTTGACGGCAGTGGGGAGTGGTCCATGGGTCCAGAGATGTGGACCTAAAGGTGGAGTTCCACGTGAAAGTTTCCGTTGAGTCGCAGTGGAAATGGGGAGAACGTGGGAGACTCCGGGGAGAGGCAGGACCGTGGACTGGAGTCCTGTGATCAGCAGTGGCCTGCGTTCTTGACTCTGGACCCAGTAGCTGCACTGGAGTTAACTGGTAGGCACTGGTTTGGAAAATGTCTGCAGACTGAGTGAGCAGCGAACCTGGTGAGATCTGCAGCGTGGCTGTGAGAGGAGAGGTCCGTCCGGGGTGCTGGAGACAGCACAGAGGAGAGCCTCTCTGGGCGGGAAGGCGGTCGCAGAAATGGTCCGCGTTAGGGGTGACCGGCCTTTCCTGGGGGCACATGTGAGGGGGGTTCCCGTCTGTGGCGTGGGGTGGGCCGGGGGCCAGGTGCACCAGTGTGTGTGTAGCGGCAGGGCGGTGTCACGCCCTCAGAGCGTGGAGGAGGTGAGGCCGCGTCCCGACGGAGTGCAGGGACGCCCGGCGCCAGTGAGGCGGACGGAGGAGGGGAGAGGCTGGAAGCGACACCTGCAGTAGAGGAGAGCCAGGGCAGGAGGGTGCCCTGGAACCCACGGGACGAAGGGATTTTCTGGCGGGAGCCCGTTTGGGTCGGGGGCGATTACTCCTTGTCGATCCTTCTGCCTCGCGGGACAGAGGGCAGGGCGGTGGTGTGCCGGCTCTCTGGGGCCGGGTAACGGGCAGGTCTCAGGACGAGAGGGGCTGGTCGGGGGTTGCAGAGGGCTTCTGGAGCAGACGTGGGGGGTCACGGGCCACGGGGAGGGAGGACCGGTCCCTACGTGGAGGGGAACTTGAAGGGTCCACGGATAACCTCAGCTGGGGCATGGCCTCAGTGAGAGGTGTGGGCAGAGGGGCCTGCATGGCAGCCCCCAGAGCATGGGCCAGGCCGAGCCCGGGCCTGGGGGACGGGAGGGGCGGGTGGAGGCAGAGAGGACAGTTGGGTGCCGGCTGGCAGTGGGTCTCGTGTGTCCAGGAGGGGCGGGTTCCGAGTCAGGACAGAGCTTCCCCTCGGCCACGAGTGCCACAGCCTGGATGCCTCGGGGAGAAGCGGTGTGTGTGCGAGCAACCCCGGGGGGCTTCTCTGAGGAGGTGGGGGCGCTCTGCGCCCACCCACCTGTATAGCAGCCAGAGTGGCCTGCCCTCAGACGCTTCTGGAGCGTGCCCATGTCTAGTGCATTGAATCGGTAATCGCGTAGTTGGTTGCAGTGGTATTTAACTGGCGGATTCGCTTCTCTTGTTTTAAGGAACCCTTCTTTGGAGAGGGTCCCGACTCCAGCGATGGTGACTCGGCCCCATGTAGGGACTCAGAGCCTCTGTCAGAAGATGGTCTGCTTGAGGCCCAGGACCACTGTGGCACATCTGGAGAGCAGAAGGGGGCTGCAGCCTGGGAGGAGCGGCCCCAGGCCCGTGAGGCCGCCCCGGCTCTCAGCGCGGGCACCATGCTCGGCTTCGGAACCTTTGCGGCAACCCTGAGGGAGCCCACGACCATGTTCGCCCTCGCTCGGGAGCAGCACTGGACCATATCCTCTGAGCTCGTGAGTGGGAGAGAGAAGGGCGTTGTGGATGAGCCAGGCAGACAAAGAGGGGTCGGGGAGAAGGACAGGTCGGTGCGCACAGCATGGACATGTCCCAGAGCCCCGGGCTGCGAGTCTGCCAAGACTCTGTCGGGCGGCCTGGCTTTAGAGGAGGGCGCGGCTCGTGGTCCGTCAGACCCGCGTCCCCCTCCCCTGGGCCTGCGGGCACTCGGTGAGCCCAGGGCCCCTGACGGGAAAGCCCTGCGGTCCCCAGTGCTCAACTCACCCAGGTCAGAGCTGGCCCAGTGGGCACTCACGGACAGAACTGCTTCTGAGTCAGGGCGGTGGCTAACCTCGAGTCATCCTCAGGGACAGCCTAGAGCCTCGGAGAAGGAGAGAGGGGTGACACAGGGGTGCGTTTTGGGAGCGCCCCCCGCCCCAGGAGCCGCGGGGCTTGGCCTGGGAGATGAGCGGTCTTGCTTCTTGGCCTCGGGAGCCTCCCCTCTCTGTGGCCGCCCCCCGTCTCCCTCGGGGCTGGAGGGTGGCGGTGGTCCTGCCGTTCCCCCTGCCGCTGGCCCTCCCCATCCACCTGCCGCCGCAGTGACTGCGCTGGAAGTGCCCCCCGACCCCCCGGGGTGCCCCTCAGGAGGGGGCCATCTGGAAAGCAGCTTCCCTGCTCTGAGCCCCATGTCAGGGGTGTCTGCTCCTTTTGGTCAGAGGAGTGGCCTGCTGGGATGTGCGACCTTTGTGAAGGACTTGAGCGATGCCCGCTCGCTCCCACAGCCTCTATTCCCCCCGCGGTCGGTGTTCCCCCCGCGGTCTGTGTTCCTGGGAGCTGCCGGCAGTGGGCTGGCTGCGGGGCAGGCGCTGAGGGTCGAGCTCACACCAGCTCGCACAGGTTTCACAGCGTTGCCGGGGCCTCCATCCAGCTTGGTCAGGAGCGGCTTTGGCTTTGGCAGGAGTGCTTCCTGGCACCACAGTGACCTGATGCGCCGGGGAGGTGAGGAGAGGCAGAGCACGCAGCCTGACTGTGCGCCCCGGGCCGCGTGGTCCTCAGAGGGCACTGGGTCGGCGTCCACGTCCACAGGCGAGGACCACGGTCCTGCTGCGCCCCAGGCCCGCGTGTCCATGCTGCCCAACCAGGTGTCGGTGATCACCAAGCAAGTCCGCCGGGAGCCCCCGGGACTGGCCAGGAATGAGCCCGCCTCAGTGACCGCTGGTGATGCCCCGGCCGGCCGGACGGCGTTTGGAGCGCGGCATGGCGGGGAGAGCAGCGCCGGGAGGCCTGCCTCAGGAGCCCCCATCTCCTGGGGAAGGTTAGATTTTGATGCTCCAAGCCGTTCTTTCCCAGTAGAAAATTCCGGTCATCCTACAGACTGTAAATTCTCTTTTTCTTCTGAGAACATCCTGGTCCCAAACCTAGATGCCGTGACGGGTGCGGCTGTGCAGGAAGAGGCGCGGAAGAGGAGCCCTGGTCTTCCGGCCACAGGTGTGGACATGTCCAGGTTGGACGTGAATAAACGTCCAGCCCTGGAGGTGACGCTCTCGAGAGGTTTTCCTGCTGGAGATGCAGTCATGTCCCCGAGGGCGGCTCTGGCCGTTTCACAGGCCCTGCCTGCCGCACCGTGTTGCCCGGCGGAGCGCCTGCAGCTGGAGTCTGAGCATCCTGGCAGCGCACCTCCTGAAGGCCTGGGCACTGCCGTGACCGCTTTTGCACGCGCTGCACCGTGCGGTTACAGCGGCATCCGGGAGGCAGGGGATGGTGACACCGAGGTGGAGGAGAGCGAGGTGCCCAGCGGCAGCGAGGGCGAGACGGAGCCCGAGCCCGACCCCGCCCCCACCCCCGAGCCTAGCCCACACGGTGCCCCCGGGGCCCCCATGTGGGGAGTGGGGGCTACAGAGGCCGGGCCTTCCGTCGAGGTGGGGTCCCTGACCTCAGCTCTGCAGGACTTCAACATCAGCACGCTCTCTGAGATGGACAGAGTGTCCACGTCCGAGGTCGTCATGTTTCTTGAAAGTTGTCAGCTAAGAGACTATAGTTCAGCGGACTCCGTTTCAGAATGTTCTAGCAAAGGAACACTGAATATCAGAGAAAGGAGCGAGGAATTGAAGCACAGTGGACCATCAGGAGAAGGGCATGGAAGTCAGCTCTGTGAAGAGGAAGCACTGGGGACCTCTGAAGAGTGGGTGGAATCGGAGGAAGACGACGGTCCTTTGCAGGGTCAGCTCCCTCGGTGCTCCCTGGAGACGCTGTCTGAGGTGCTCACCAGGCTTGGGCAGGAGCTGCAGGCCAGCCAGGAGGACAGCGAGGCAGAGGAGGCCAGCGGGCTGCTGCGCCTCAGAGGGCCCGAGAGCGTGGCGGCAGATCACCTCCAGCAGCAGGCTCCGCCTCGGCACACGGCCACCGCCTTCTCACCTGCGCCGCCGTCCGGCACACACACTCCGGGCGGATCCCCGCCCCGTGCTGGACCTGGCTGTGGAAACACGCAGAGCACACCTGAGGGCTGCGTGGATGCCATCACGCTGGCGGGCAATGGGGAGGAGGTGCCGTCAGAACCCACGGAGCCCTCGGTCCCGAGTGCTGACCCCAGAGCGGGGCCGGGAGAGGTGACGCTGCAGTGTCAGATCTCCACGGTGACCTCTGAGGTCATCAATGTGCTCATCAACAAGGACCAGAACCTTGTCATCGAGAAAGGGGACAACTGGACAATCATCAGCGGGGCAGCGCTCGTGCCAGAGGTGGGCCAGGTGATCATGTGTGATGCCCCGGAGGACGCCCCCCTGTCTGCTGACCCGGAAGAGCTGGCAACTGATTTCCTTCCGGTTCCTCCCGTGGAGAGGTCTCCAGAGGCCGGTTGCCCTGGCCCACCTCTTCAGGATGCCCCGTGTGGCCTCAGTGCAGCTGGAACCCAGGAGGATATCTCAAGCAGCGGGCAGAGTGGTAACTTTGATAAAAGTCGTTTGCGAAACAGACCCGTTAAACCCAGCGTGAGGATCAGCTCTGAGATATACGATCAGAACTTCGAGTCGCAGACTGCTCCATTTGATCACACTTATTATAACTCAAAACTGGAGCCACTGGGCAAAAATAAGAATCGATCAAAGCTTTCAAACAGAGATCAGTCAAACAAGCCAGTCAAGACTCCAGCGTTGGGCCAAGTTGAAACCACTCAGCCTGAAGTTTCTCCATCGTTTTCAGGGGACAGAGGTCACGGAAAGCCCCAGAGAAGTCACACGCAGACCGTCCTTGCCACCGCCGACACGTCCACGCCCTCAGACGGCTGCGTGGACACTCTGAGCAAGATCCGGCAGGAGGTGGGGCCCCCGCTGCCCCCGCTGCTGGCCCCGCTGATCGCCACGCCGCCACGGACGTCCCGGCTGGCATCTCCCCTCATCTCCAGCTCCAGCCCCTCCTCCCCCCTGTCCCCGCTCTGCCCGATGTCCCCGTCGGAGCCACCGGCGCCTCCTGTGATGCCCCCGCCGCCAGAGGAGCCGGGGCCCTGCTCTCCGGCGTGTGCCTCCCCGTCCCCATCCTCCGCGGCGGCTGGGGACAGGGTCTTGTCATCCCCACTGCAGTTCTGCGCAGCAACCCCAAAGCACGCCCTCCCAGTGCCCGGCCGCCTTCCCCCACTCGCGCCCGCTCACCCTGTGGTGGCAGCGCCCCCAGAGAACTCGGTGAAGATCCTGGACACCATGTACCCGGAGCTGTCTGCCCGCGCCCGCACCCTCAACATCCTCAAAGGGAACATCCAGCTCACGCGAGGTGCGCCGGCAGAACTTAAGGGCCTGCCGGGGCCCGTGGGCACTGTCGCAGGCTTCACAGCCATCGCTTCCAGCTCGACCGCCTTCGTGAAGGCGGGGTGCAGCTCCAGCGGGGACCGCAGGCAGGACAAGGCAGGAGGCCTGGGGCCCCCGCAAGACCCAGCTGGGAAAAGGACACTGCCTGGGGGCGCTCCAAGGAGTGCCAAGAGGCTGCGTCTGGGTAGCGGGTCCCCGGAGCCCAGGCCCACCTCAGAGGGCCTGGGCCGCAGCCCCAGTACAGACTCTCTCCGGGCTGCAGCCCCGAGGACAGAGGGGGACAGGCATCCTCTCCCGGCCTCTCAGTCGCCCCCCAGCCCCGAAGAAACTCTGGAGTCCCCCGACAGAGCCGTCGCGGAGGCCCTGAGAAGGATCGGGGAGGCAGCCTTTGACCTGTTACCTGTCATCCGGAGTCACGTGTATGTGGGAAACATCTCCAAAAAGCCAGTGATGCGAGACCAGGAGAAGGAAGTGGTCTACGAGTTCAGCACCACAAAAAAGGTAGGTGTCTTGCTCGGCTCAGAGAGCGGTGGGATTGCCTGTCCCCCGACACAGGCTGCCTTCTGCCAGTGAGGGGGACCCTGAACGAAAGGCTGTTGTCCGGGATGGACAGTCCCCCATGTAGGCGTCAGGACCTGTGGTTTATTTCTAGCCAGCAGTTTGTTCATCTGAGAAGTGGTCAGATGTTGGAGACTTGGTAGTCTGTATTCACTAGATTAGCTAAAATTTTAAAGGGAAAAAAAGGTGACCGTCAGGACTTAAACGGCACAGTTCCCGTTGATTTCTGGCACGTTTAAAGGCTCAGAGTGGTTTGCTTCAGAGCATCGGTTGCTCTGTAATAGAGCCTTTCTGTCAGTAGTGTTACATACACAGTTGAGAATTTTGAGAGAAGGTTAGTGTGTGGGCCCGCCCTCGCCCCCCACACTCAGTCCAGGTCACCAGTCAAATAGGAACGCGTGGTTAGTTTCAAGGGGAGGTGCGGAGAGAAGTGTGTGGGTTTACATACAGGGATTCTGAGGACTTTCCTAGGTTGTCATCTTTTCCATGTTCATGTTGATAGTGGGTGGGTGACTTCCAGTGTTCCTGGGTTAACAGTACTGGTTATTTGTATATGCCTGGAATCACAGTGGCATAGATACTTGCTGTTCATTTCGGAAAGCATGCAGAGCAGTACAGGTAACTTTGGAAGGATGTTTATCTTCACGTGATTGAACCTACAGGTTACTTGGCACTCTTTTTCCTGAGTAAGTAAACTGTTTCCCAGTATTCTAAGGTCTAAACAGGATAAATGTGTAGAGTATACTGCAGTTCAGAAAACAAGCATGGCAGTAGAGTTGGAGTGGATTTCATACATGCAGATGATTTTAGTAGCAGCCAGACAATAATAGCTTGGAGTGGCGGTAGTGATGGGCATCAGGAGCTGGACGGGCCGTGGGCCCTGCAGCCCCGCTGACCTCGGCCGAACCGCCATCTGCCTGCTGGGGCCCCTTCTCTGCAGAGCCCCCTGGCTCCCCTGAGGGGGTTACCGCAGCGGCTGCTGCCCCCTGGCTGAGGCAGCGCCCCTTTTATTTTGCCAGCTTTCCCGAAGGCTTGATTTTATAACTTGTAGCTGTTCCGGAGTAGGCTAACTACCAGTATACACCGCCTTTTTGTTTTCTTCCCCCAATGCAGCATTTAGCAGAGAGCTTGCTTCACTCTATCCTCTCAGAGCTAAAGAGTCAGAAGGTGTCCGCGCAGCAGCATTACATCCACGCGCTCTGCAGGGTGTACGTGGGGGTCTGCCGGCAGCTGGGAGACCTGGAGAGGGCGCGCCTCCTCTGCTACGGCCTGCTGAAGGAAGGTATGCGTAGGCGCTGACGCTCTCGACTCAGAAACAGGTGCTTGCTCTGGTACTTGCTCGCACGTGCCTCTGGGTTTCCGGCTCAGTAGCTGCTGTGTGTCTTTTGTGCGTCGCCCTGGTTTTCAGTGGCAGGATTTATGTGACTGAGCTTCCTAGGGCAGCACGTCTGCCCCTGCTGTGTGTGAGAGGGTCCCTCCCTGCTGCATCCTGGTGTCGTTCCTTGTACAGCTGCTTTGGAGTCAGGCGTGGCTGACGCAGCAGGGGGAGGCATTGTGAAGCAGCAAGCTGTCTGCTGTGTCCCTGGCCAGAGAGAGCAGAAACGGCTGGATTCGTAGGCTCACGAGAAGAAGTTGCAGGGAGAAATGGGAAGGACTGCTGCCCTTCGAAGCTTTCCTTTCAGCGCTGTTTCTTCGGTCTGCTAATGGAGCAGACAGGCCTCATTCTTTATATCAGGTCGTCAGGGAAACATTTAAATAGCAACGGATACACAGATGCAACTTAATATCGTACCAGAGTTTTATCTAGATTGCAGAGGTTCATAACTTTGTGTCACCATAATGTTTATGGGATTTTTGAATCGGGATGAACCTGCCACGTGTAGACCTGTGCGTGAGGCTGCTGTGTTAGTTGCCCACTTTGTTTTTCTTTATTTTTTCAGTCACTTATTAGCGAATAGCTACGGGGTGTACAGAAGTGTGGAGGCTTTGATGGTGCCCAGACGCAGGCATCGGTCCTGCCTTGCCGCGGTGCGCGTGACCGTGACCTCTCAGGCACACGCAGCGCGTTTATCGGTGGAGGGCGGCAGAGAGGAGCGGGCCGCCCCGCGGATCTCTGGTTCTTCCTCAGACGCACCCAGCCTGCTCTCTGCTCCGGATCTCTGTAACCCTCTCGCTCTGGGAAGCGTCTCTCCCCACTGTGTTCTGGTCAGACCGGTCCCTTTCCCTGTGTTGGCTCTTCCCTGCCAGATCCCGCCAGAGCACCGGTTTAGTTTCTCTTGTTCCTGATACATCCGCTCCCCGGAAAAATGCGTTGCCTACTCCCATTAAGTGTCTCTTGAATGAAAGAGATGTACAGTAGAAGGTGGCTTTGAGAGAGCCGTAGGCCTGGGATGCTTTCCTCGTCAAAGTGACTTGAGGTTAGATGTGAAGACAGGAGTGAGGGGGAGAATCCAGGTGGAGGGAACAGCCTGTGATGTGCTGGGGCCAGAGGAGGTGCGACCAGACCGAGCAGTCTCCAAGTGAAGATCAAAGGGGCGTGGGCCGCGCATGCCTTGGGCCACTCTCCTTCCAAACACAGGGCAGCGTTAGAGGAAATGGAACAGAGAAAGTGAAAAAGGTGTGGCTTCCTGCCAAACAGGATACAAATATTTCTGTTGACTGGTACAACCACCTGAAAACACTTAGTTTCTTATAAAATTAAACTTTAATTTATCACCATCGTTGTTGAGTTCCTAGGTCATGTCTGACATTCTGGGACCCCATGGGCTTCAGCACACCAGGCTTCCCTGTCCTTGACTGTTGCCCAGAGTTTGCTCACGTTCATGTCCATTGAGTCAGTGATGCTATCTAATACCATCTCATCCTCTTTCACCCTCTTCTTTTGCCTTCAGTCTTTCCCAGCATCAGTGGCTTTTCCAGTGAGTTGGCTCTTCCCATCAGATGCCCAAAGAACTGGAACCTCAGTTTCAGCATCAGTCCTTCCATTGAGTATTCAGGACTGACTTCCTTTAGGATGAACTGGTTGGATCACATTGCAGTCCAAGGGACTCTCAAGAGTCTTCTCCAACACCACAGTTCAAAAGCATCAATTCTTCGGCGATCAGCTTTCTTCACCATCCAACTCTCACATCCATACATGACTACTGGAAAAAATTATAGCTTTGACTGGACGGACCTCTGTTGGCCAAGTGATGTCTCTGCTTTTTAATACAGTGTAGGTTTGTTATAGCTTTCTTCCAAGGAGCAGGCGTCTTAATTTCATGGCTGCGGTCACCATCTGCAGTGAATTGGGAGCCTAATAAAATAAAGTCTGTCACTGTTTCTACTTTTCCCCCATCTATTTGCCATCAGTGATGGGACCAGATGCCACGATGTCACTTTTTTGAATGTTAAGTTTTAAGCCAACTTTTCACTCTTCTCTTTCACCCTCATCAAGAGGCTCCTTAGTTCCTCTTTACTTTCTGCCATGAAAGTGGTGTCATTTGCATGTCTGAGGTTGCTGGCACTTCTCCTGGCAGTGCTGGTTCCATACTGTGGCTGATCCAGACTGGCGCTCTGCATGACGCACTCTGATGCAGGTTGAGTAGCCGTGGTGACAGTATGCAGCCTCCTCCCATCCCTTCCCAATTGTGAACCAGCCCGTTGTTCCATGTAAGGTCCTAGTTGTTGGTTCTTGACCCACATAACGTATTTTTCAGGAGGCAGAGAAGGTGATCTGATATTCCCATCTCTTTAAGAATTTTCCAGTTTGTTGAAATCCACGTAGTCAAAGGCTTTAGTGTAGTCAGTGAAGTAGAAGTAGATGTTTTTCTGGAATTCCCTTTCTCTAGGATCCAGTGAATGTAGACAGTTTGATTTGTGTTTCCTCTGCCTTTTCTCAACCCAGCTTGTACATCTAGAAGTTCACCACTCAGTTCACTTCAGTTCAGTCGCCCAGTCGTGTCTGATTCTTTGCCACCCCATGGACTGCAGCACGCCAGGCTTCCTTGTCCATCACCAACTCTCGAGTTTGTTCAAACTCATGTCCATTGAGTCCGTGATTCTACCCAGCTGTCTCATCCTCTGTCGTCCCCTTCTCCTCCTGCCTCCAATCTTTCCCAGTATCAGGGTCTTTTCCAATGAGTCAGTTCTTTGCATCAGGTGGCCAGATTATTGGAGTTTCAGCTTCAGCATCAATCCTTCCAGTGAATATTCAGGGCTGATTTCCTTTCAGATTGACTTGTTTAGACTGGTTGTAAAGCCTAGCGTGAAGGATTTTGAGAGTAATCTTGCTAGCCTGCTAAATGAGCACAGTTGTTTGGTAGTTTGACCATTGTTTGGCACTGCCCTTCTTTTCCAGTCCTGTGGCCACTGCCGGGTTTTCCAAACTGGCTGACATACTGAACACATCACTTTTCAGGATCTGAAATGACCAAGCTCCACTAGCTTTGTTAATAGTCATGCCTCCTAGGCCCACTTGACTTCAGACTCCAGGGTGTCTGGCTCTAGGTCAGTGACCACACCTCGTGGGTCATTAAGACCTTTTGTAAAGTTCCTCTGCGTATCCTTTCCATGTTGTCTTAATCTCTTTTGCTTCTTACCGTTTTTGTTCTTTTTCATGCCCATCCTTTCATGAAATGTCGGTATCTCTAATTTCCTTGAAGAGATCTCTAGTCTTTCTCATTCTGTTGTTTTCCTCTGCTACCTTGCATTGCTTATTACAGATGACCTCCTTATCTCTCCTTGCTATTCTCTGGAACTCTGTATTCAGTTGAGTATATTTTCCCCTTTTCTCCTTTGCTTTTCTCTTCTCCTCTTTACTCAGCAGTTTGTAAAGCTTTTTCAGACAACTGCTTTGCCTTCTTGCATTTTTTTCCTTTGGGATGGTTTTGGTCACCGTCTAAATCATCATTAGATTTTCTAATCTCTTGCATCTGTTTGTCACCTCCAGTGTATAATCATAAGGGATTTGATTTAGACCATACCTGAATGGCCTACTGGTTTTCCCTACTCTCTTCAGTTTGAGCTTAAATTTTGCCATATGGAGCTGATGATCTGAGCCACAGTCAGCTCCCAGTCTTATTTTTGCTGACCGTATAGAACCTCTCCATCTTTGGCTGCAGCATAATCAGTCTGATTTCGATGTTGACCGTCTGGTGATGTCCATGTGTAGAGTCTTCTCCTGTGTTGTTGGAAGAGGGCGTTTGCTCTGACCAGTGTCTTCTCTTGGCAAAACTCTGTTAGCCTTTGCCCTGCTTCATTCTGTACTCCAAGGCCAAACTTTTCTGTTACTCCAGGTATCTTGACTTCCTACTTTTTCATTCCAATTCCCTGTGATGGAAAGGACATCTTCTTTTGGTGTTAGTTCTAGAAGTTAGTTCTTGTAGGTCATCACAGAACCGTTTAACTTCAGTTTCTTTGGCATTAGTGGTTGGGGCATAGACTTGTATTACTGTGATGTTGAATAGTTTGCCTTAGAAACCAACCGAGATTGTTCTGTAGTTTTTGAGATTACTCCTAAGTACTGCATTTTGGACTCTTGTTGACTCTGAGGGCTACTCCATTTCTTCTAAGGGATCTTTGACCACAGTAGTAGATATAATGGTCGTCTGAGTTGAATTTGCCCATTCTGGTCCATTTTTGTTCACTGATTCCTAAGATGTCCATGTTCAGTCTTGCCATCTCCTGTTGAACATGTCCAATTTACTTTTGATTCATGGACCTAACACTCCAGGTTCCTGTGCAATATTGTTCTTTACAGCATCGAACTTTCCTTTCACCACCAGACACTTCTGCAGCTGAGCACCATTTCTGCTGGCTCAGCCTCGTCATTCTTTCTGGAGCTATCAGTAATTGCCCTTCACTCTTGCCCAGTAGCATATTGGACACCTTCCGGTGTCATATCTCTTTGCTTCTTCATACTGTTCATGGGATTCTCGTGGTGAGAACACTGGGTGGGTTGCCCTTCCTTTCTCCAGTGGACCGTGTTTTGGCAATAGTCCACACTGACCCATCCGTCAGGTGGCCCTGCACCTTCTCAGCAAGGCTGTGACCCGTCAGGGGAGTGGCCTGAGAGGACACTCAGCTGACGGCAGGGTCCTGGGTGCGGGTTCTCGAGACAGGGCATCTGCCGTCTCTGCTTGCTTTAGAGCCTAGTGCTCTTCTCTGCAGTGGTGCATAGTCAGGCTGTGTTTCACATTTGATCAGAGAAACTTTGCTAAAGGGAAAAGTTGGCTGGAGGATGGGAGGGGCGGGCAGGAGGGACAGAAGTGGATTTGAAGCAGCTGAGGCTGTGGCCTCTCGGGGCTCCCTCTTCTCCAGGTGTAGGCGGCCTTGCTGTGCGGGGCAGCGGGGTGGGTGGTGCCACTGTTTAAATATGTTCTTGCTTTGTAATTTACTCACTTAATCAGACATGAAGGTTTATTACCTTGTTTCCTTTCTCATAGATTTTCCAGAGTCTGAGAAATTGACTTTGTTCATTGCGAACATGTGGCATGACGTATTTATCTCTCAGTCAGTGATCAACAAGGCGATGCAGCTAGTCGCCAGGCAGCGCGCCAAGGGAGAAGTTCTGAACTGTTTGCGGGCCTTCCTCAATTGGGAGAAGGTGAGGTTTCTTTTTATTTTGTGCAATACTGCACGCATAGACCTTTTGTGAATGTTTTATTTGGTTTTGTGTTAGTTCGTGAGCATTTTAGAGCTGTTCTTCATATTAGATTCTTCAGAACACCATTTTAGTCTAAGCTTATGCATTTTGTTCATTAAGTATATGTGAGACACTTTTTGAGAAGTTGTGGAGCTCTGTGCTGTGTTCATTGAGCAGAGTTTATTTTGTGTACTAATTTGCCACTGGTGAAATCCACGCAAACACGCCCACACATGTAAGGACCCCGAGAAGATGCAAACCTCTGCTTCCGCAGGTGGTGCTTAGGTGAGGGAATTGACATCCCTGCACCTTCCTTTGAGGATTTTTCTGGATGTGATCTGTGTTCTTCCCGACTGATAGGATTTGTATATTTTTGGAGTATTGTGTGCTTTCTTTTGCTAGTTTATTTTCTTTAGTGTCTGATGTGCTAATATAATATCTAGATTGGTGTTCTTTTCATAGATTTTCTCTAATGAGAGTCTCTGGGAGCTGAATTGATAGTGATAAACTGTAAGAAGAGGTATTAAAGGGGCACTGAAGCCAGTGGCAGGTTGATTTCACTGTTCGGCCCTTCTTTAGGGCTGTGTTGCTGTCCTTTTTAAACATCCTGGCTGTGCCTGTAGTCAGCGTCAGTGCCGTCGTCCTTTCCCCTTGAGTTCTTCCTGATGTTGCCGTCACATAGGCTTTAATGTTCTTGTAAAAAGAAAAGGAAAGTGCTTGGTGGATGAAAGGTTAGGGAAGAGTTAAGCAGCAGGTCTGTAGTCAGCCCACCTTGACAGCCCAGAGTGTGTTGTGTGAGGTCCCATCTGACTGCACTCACTCGGCCGCGAGCAGAGCCCTCCCGCCCCCGCATCCAGCCTGCGTCCCGCCCGCCCGTGGTTACCTGTCGGCCAGGTGCTCCCTCCCTGCTGAATCCTCGCGCTTGTGCAGTGGGGTCTCTCCTCCCGCCTGTTCAGGGTGAAGCTAGAAAGGACAGGGTGGTAAAAGCCATGGTTAACGAAGAAGGGGGAGTTTTAATAACTATTTTATCTGTATCATATCAAATAAAAATATAAACTCAAAGCTATTAAAAAGAGAGAGAAATACCTGGGGGGAAAAATACCATTATAGTCTAAGACTTCCATATTCTGTCTTAGAGAACTCAACAGATGTGATTCTCAAAAAATAAGTAGAGATAGTAGAAATCAACAACACAAAAAGTAAACTTGAATGAAGGCTATTTTTTCATGTCTATGGCATTTGCAAAAGCAGTCATAAATTTGGCCACACAAGAACTTTAATTTTTAAAAAGTAAATATTCTACACTCAAAATTGCCAGGTAATGATTTAGTAAAATTAGACATAAATAATTTAAATATTCTATAAAAATTCCCCAGAGATTGAGATGCACAGACTCTGGACAGTCTGTGAACAAGTAGAAACTCAAAGTGAAATTGCAGTATCTGGAACCCTTCATTGCCAGAGACCTCTCGTTTTTGGAAGACTCATACACATTGCGATAGTTTAAATGTCTTCAGTATTAAACACAGAACAAAAGGTCTTTGATAACCATCTTGAATATTAAAAATTTGAGAAGGAATCTAGGAAAGAAAGAATGTGATTTAAAAGGTAATAGTAATAAAGTTGAGAAATGGAAAAAAAAAAACCCACTGCCTTTAAAAAATGCTGATAAAACAGATAACTCAGTTCAGATTACTGTAAAAAGAGAAAAGCAAGAAATATTCAAGATTTCAGGGTGAGAGAAGTGAGTAGAGACAGAGGGTGAAAAGGGAGAAGACTGCAGCCGGCAGCGTCCCAGAGGCCACTCTGGGCCTGGGCGGTCTCTTAGCAGAATGTACACATCAGAGCTGGCTTCAGGGTCGAACACTCCAGTAAGCCAGTTTTCAGTTACAAGAGACCAAAAAGATGACTGAAAACCTGGTGTACAAGAAGGGCATATAGATATCACCTGAACATTAAATCTTGTCTTTAAAGAACCAGTTCATCCCAGTCTTTTTCAGGCATTAGAGGTTGAAAGCTCCCTGTTCACTTTAGATCACAAAACCCAATAAAAAAATAACTGAAGAAAGAGAAGAACATTATAAACCCACTGCTGGGTATGAACCCGAGGGAATTCAAGTTTATGTCACAGAAGGTCTTCTACAGGGATGTCCAAAGCAGCGTCATTGATCGTAGCCCAAAGCTGTAAGTGAGCCGCAGGTCTTCGGCAGGTGCAAGGACAGACCGCGGCATATCCGTGCTTTAGTGGATCCAAACCGTGGGATAACCGGGTCCCTGCTCAGCAGTGAGAGGGCGTGCAGAAACTGCCTCTACACTCGGGCGTGCAAAGACACCCAGACGGCACGCTCAGACATAGAGGGGCCAGACGAGAGACTCAGCACCGTCTCGCTCAGTCTTTCAGTTTCTGGGAGAAGCAGGTTGAAGCATAAGGTCAGAAAGATGGCTGGATGAGTTTATTAAGGAACTTTTTAAATATTAAAAACTTTTTTTTTTTTTGTAACTTTAATTCTCTGATTTGAGTTAATGAAACTTTGTGTCCCTACGTGGATTGCCGAGTCTTTTCTAGCCTGGCTGGCTTCTGCATTGTGCCTGGAGCTTTTCATCTGGCCTCTCTGCTGCTGTTGTGTAATCATTTAGGACAGGTACTGTGCCTAAGTAAACACAGTTCCCTCTTGAAAATCTAACTTTCAGAGGGCGTCTTTTAAAGCTACGTGATGACTCACATGATGCTCGTTATGTGCTTTAAGGTCACCCGTAGAAGAGATGTTACATTTGAAACTCTAAATTCCCTTTTTTTTCCTTTATTTGCTAGAATGCTCCTGTAGATGTTGGCTTCATGGTTTCTAAGCTGCTTTTGACCATACAGTTATGTCCAAAAACAGAATTTCAGCCCAGTGCAAGGTTTGGGGAAGACCTGAGCGATAGCACTTGGGAGTACGTATGTGCCATCGACCTGCTCTGCTGCCATCAGAAGTGGGTTTGGACGCATGACAACGTCATCAGGTACTCGGGCTGGGCTGTTTGACTCGTCAGGTAGTCTGTTCCGGCGATTGCCGAATTGTGCTTTGAATAGTTGTGCTGTTTGAGCAGCTGAGCCGTTTGGAACGCATATTTTGATTTGGATAGGAGTTTATAAAACTGCTCGTAAAATGCCAGTGTCGCTGTGACATCCCTCCCCTTTATTTTTTTACGGTACTTTTCATTGCTTTTCATTGTGCGCTCTTAGTACTGTCTCTTTCCCAGTGGGAAATGACTCTCATGAGTGGAGGCCCTTGGTCCCCTGGCCTCGCCGGCATGTGGAGACCCTGCCTCCTCAAGCGAGGCGCGCGGCGAGTGCGTGTGGGTGGGATGCCACGGTCCCTGTCTCAGCGTCCGGGCGCTGTGGAGAGGCCACAGGAACCGGGCTGTCGGGATTCTGCACTGGCGGCTCTGCTCACGGGGTTTCAGGAGAGGACAGGCTCCGAGACGCTCAGGCATCTGTTTTGTGTAATGAAGTGACTCTTCTCTGTGCATCAGCTCTGCAGCCTCTATGGAGAATGGAAAAATAGTCAAGTATTTATAATTGTTCTGTAGTTAAATAAAAGCTTTATTTTCTTACAACCCTGACTGAAAAAGGCTGGTTTAAAGGGGCTGACGACATTGAAAAGGAGTCCCCAGAGGATTGACAGTATGTATCTTGATATCCTGTGGAAACTTGTTCATGTTTTCCCTTAACACTGGGAAAAGATTATACATCTGAATGTCAGGCAGTAGGTAATTGAATTCTGCGACACGTATGTGTAATGAGGTATGGCCATTTTAGAATTAAGAGCCATACTCCATAGACCTGTGTGTGTTGCGATGCAAGCATTTCACAGTCTGTTACTTAGGAAAGTGCTGGGCTGTCCGTCCCGTGCTGTGTAATGACAAGCAAGTGGTGGCCCTGGGGTCCCCTCTGCCTGGGGGCCGGAGGCAGGGCCCTTCTCCCCAGTGACAGATAAGACCACCGTGGACGGTGCCAGTGCGATGTGCTGTGTCCAGGTCCCCCCACCGGTGGCGTGGGTGGAGTGGTGAATAGCAGCTCTGCCTAAGCTGCTGGAGACCCTGGTTCCTAAGCTCTGTGGTCACTCTGTCCGTGTTTTTACATACATCAGGCACAGACGTGTGTGGGAGGAAAAGCCCCAGATTAAAAGAATGATAGTTATCTGACAGTGTGTTATTTAGGGTGCTTTTAATTTACATTTTCCTTTCGTTTATCTTTATTAAACTTTTCTAATGTTCTAAATACTATGTAGGAAGTTCATACATTTTTGAAAAGAGAAAGCAAAGAGAAATTGCCAGTTTTAGTCAGTAGGAGGTTTCTTTAATCCCTGTGAAGTGTGGTTCATTTCCTCTGGCTTAGTTCTTTTTATGAAATACAGCCTGTCCGTGCTCCTCTCGGAAAGCGAGACTTCTAGAACACAGGCGTTGCATGATGTCTGAATGGTCCACGTGCAAATCCAGACTCTGCTACTTCCAGTTGTGCGTCGCAGGGACGATTCTGAGTACTTTCCTTGTGAAAAGGGTTTAAACAGAATAAAGATGCCAGCACAGGTGTTTGCAGCCTTTTTAAAGCCACTGTGAGCACCGAGATCCCGAGGAGTTGGAAAGTCTGAATTTACAGAGTCTACTCTGTTGTCAGCCAGAAGGGCTGCATCTTTAGGCGTCCCTCTTCACTGATTGGCGCTTACGGGCCGTTTTCGAGATGGGGTCTCAATGTTTGAGCCGCGGTGGGCATGCATGCTTTCATACACACACGTGCGTGTCTGTATTTGTTGTTGATTTGCAGCAAGGAGCTCTGGCCTGTGATGGATAAGTGGATAAAGTACAGAAAAGGACATCCGAACATCGCCTACACTCCGGATGTCATCATCGCGTCAGTACTGAGGCTCATTGGTGAGTTGTCTCCTCCTGAATTTGTTCTTGTCATTGATGCTGTCTGTCTTGGTGGGAGAGTAAGTGTGGAATAATGATAAATGTTGACTGAAACTTCACTATAATGACTGACTTTACAGCCATTAGAGTCGATACTTTTGCACTAAATTAATTCATACTCTTTATACATTAACATTTTATTCAACTTTGTCAGAGAGTCAAGATTTTTCTTGTTAGTACATTTTATTTATAATTGAACTCTTGATTGCTAGATACTAATTTTAATATACAGACACATATACACATATACATATACGTACCAAGATATATAAATTGCTATAAGTTATAGTCTAATTTGATTTATAAAATAAGTTTATCTTCCCTACTTTCACCCATTTTTTTTTTGTCCTTACTCAGTAAGGATGGTGATGTACTTCCAAATTGGAATTAGTTTTATTTTGTTTTCTACAATTCTAATCCGAATAAACAGAAATTAAAATCATTGCTTAAAAATATTTTAAATGAAACAGATTGTTTTTAATCTCAGGTCTAAAGAGGACCTCAGTTGATCCTTTAGTTCTGCTGCTCCCTTTGCACCTTATAGGTCTGTATTTTTTTACTTTGACTAATTTTTTTCCTTTGGTGCCACATCTCTGACAAACTCCTCTCCATTCCCTATGTTATTTCATTGTCAGTGATGAGATCTGTTCACTGTTAGAAGGCTGTCTTTACTATGAACTGACTCTGCCATGTATTCATCTCTGGGAGTAAACAAAACTGGGTTCACCCAATTGCTGTGTCAGGGCCCTTTAGGTCATTGAAGGTAGTTATCATGACTGTACAGACATCTTGGAGTATGAAGTCACATGGGCCTTAGGGAACATCACTGTGAACAAAGCTAGTGTAGGTGATGGAATTCCAGTTGAGCTATTTCAAATCCTAAAAGATTTTGCTGTTAAAAGTGCTGCACTCAATATGCCAGCAAATTCGAAATACTCAGCAGTGGCTACAGGACTGGAAAAGGTCAGTTTTCATTCCAATCCCAAAGAAAGGCAATGCCAAAGAGTGTACAAAGTACCACACAATTGCACTCATTTCACATGGTAGCAAAATAGTTCTTAAAATTCTCCAAGCTAGGCTTCAATAGTACATGAACTGAGAATTTCCAGATGGTCAGGCTTGACTTAGAAAAAGCAAAAGAACCAGGGATCAAATTGCCAACATCCATTGGATCATCGAAAAAGCAAGAGAATTCCAGAAAAACAGCTACTTCTGCTTCATTGACTATGCTAAAGCCTTTGACTGTGTGAATTACAACAAACTAGGAAATTCTTAAAGATGTGGGAATACCAGATCACCATACCTGTCTCCTGAGAGATCTGTATGCAGGTCAAGAAGCAACAGTTAGAACTGGACATGGAACAACAGACTGATTCCAAATCAGGAAAGAAGTACATCAAGGCTGTATATTGTCACCCTGCTTATTTAACTTATATGCAGAGTACCTCATGGGAAATGCTGGGCTGGAGGAAGCACAAGCTGGAATCAGTATTGCAGGGAAAAACATCAATAACCTCAGATACGCAGATGATAGCACCCTATGGCAGAAAGTGAAGAGGAACTAAAGACCCTCTTGATGAAGGTGAAAGAGGAGAGTGAAAAAGCTGGCTTAAAACATTCAAAAAACTAAGATCATGGCATCCAGTACCATTGCTTCATGGCAAATAGATGGGGAAACAGTAGAAACAGTGACAGATTTATTTTCTTGGGCTCTAAAGTCACTGCAGATGGTGACTGCAGCCGTGAAATTAAAAGACTCATGCTCCTTGGAAGAAAAGCTATGACCAACCAAGACAGCATATTAAAGAGCAGAGACATCACATTGCCAACGAAGGTCCGTCTAGTCAGAGCGATGACTGTCCAGCGGTCATGTGTGGATGTGAGAGTGGGACCATAAAGAAGGCTGAGTGCCGAAGAACTGATGCTTTTGAACCATGGTGTTGGAGGAGACTCTTGAGAGTCCCTTGGACTGCAAGGAGATCCAACCAGTAAATCCTAAAGGGAGTCAGTCCTGAATATTCTTTTGAAGAACTGATGCTGAAGCTGAAGCTTCAATACTTTGGCCACCTGACACCAAGAACTGACTCACTGGAAAAGACCCTGATGCTGGGAAAGACTGAAGGCGGGAAGAGGAGGGGATGACAGAGGATGAGATGTCGGCTGGGTGGCATCATTGGCTCAATGGATGTGAGTTTGAACAAGCTCCAGGGGGTGGTGGAGGACGGGAAAGCCTGGTGTGCTGTAGTCCGTGGGGTCAGAAAGAATCGAAAGAGTCTTATCCTCTGTACCTTTGGCGTTTAATTAAAACTCAAAGATAATACCATTTGAAATGAGGTTTAAGAATTTTTAAGTCATGTAAATCAGTCTTGTAAGTAGATCACAGTAAGAAATGTAACATCTCTGGCTGATCTGTCACTGTGTCTGCTGACATGTACTCTGTACAGTAACCTGCAGTCATCGGAATGCTGTAAATAAATACATAAGCCGGGTCCTGACAACAGCCTGGGTTCAGGTGGACATCTGCTGATTCTCACTGGAGATAACCCAACATATACTTGGAGTTAAGATTCCGAACAAGAAAGCGTGGAGCTGTGGGAGCAGAGGTGGTTTCTCAGGGCATGGCTCTCCTGAGCCCCTGAGAGCCAGTGTCCCAGGAGAGACCTCCAGGACACCAAAGGGCCAGCAGCTGCATTTCTAGCCGCCAGGTGAAGGCATCAGTGTGTCTGGAAATCCTGGTTTCGGTAGCAGCTTCTCTTACAGATTCAAGAAGGATTGTTCGTACCTCTTGAGAATTCCATGCGTAGAGGAGCCTGGCGGACTATAGTCCTTGGGGTTGCAAAGAGTTGGACACAACTGAGCAACTAACACTTTGAGAAAATAGTTTGTAAGATTTGATGATATATTATTTAGAGTAAATATGTGTATGTTTACATAATTAAGAGTGACAAATGCAACTGTGTATCTTATAGGAATAATCCGTGTCCATCTCTTTGTGAACCCATGGACCGTAGCCAACCCAGCTCCTCTGTCCATGGGATTCTCCAGGCAAGAGTCCTACGGTGGGTTGCCATGCCCTCCTCCAGGGGATCTTCCCGACCCAGGGATTGAACCCAGGTCTCCCACATTGCAGGTGGATTCTTTACCATCTGAGCACCAGGGAAGCCCATAGGAGTAATTAGTAATGTGTACGTAATACATAGTTAACAGTACTGATTAATAAAATGAAAATGTAGAAGTAAATGTAGTTCAAAGGCAGGCTAATTAGGAAGCAAGTGTCATGTGGAAAGTACCAGAGCCTGGCTGAGCAGGTGCTGCCTGGTCAAAGGAGGACCGGGGCAGGTGGAGCTCACGTGCCCGGAAAGGCTGGTGTGCAGAGGGCAGGGGCTGCTGGGCCGTTCCAGGAGGACCTCGGCGCACTTGGCTTGGTGTCCGTTGGCACTGAACACCCCCAGCCTGCCATGCGCAGCGGGTGCTGGGCTTGGTTGGCTGGGGGGCTGGGGGAGGGCTCCGGTGAGGCCCGTCTGAGGCTGGGGCAGGATCCCACAAGCGCTTCAGGGCTGGGCAGGTGCTGTTCTGCCCACACACTCATCTCAGGTGGGTTTGAGCCCTTTCTAAGGAGACAGCATCAGAGAAGCGTCTTAACAGTTTCTGAAGCTGACGTTTACTAAAGAATTTAGCTAATAATTAAGTTGGTCAGTATTGCTTCATAATAATAAATGAAGTCACACAGCTGGCGTTCATGAAATACAGGAATCGTCTGTATTCTGAAATTCAGATATGTAAATCCCAGTGGGGTTTCTGCTCCTTGTGAAATAAAGCAGGATGACCCAGGGCCATCTGGTGCTGGACTGGCGCGTGAACATCGCCGTGGGCACACGCCAGGGGCACCCCTGGCTATTAACCTGCCTGCACACTAGTGGAGCGCAGGGCCTCGTGTGGCGCACTCTGGAGGAGTGGAGAACCTGGCAGAGCGGGGGTGTGAGGAGAGGTGAGCCCGTCTGAGGTCCTTGGGTCGAAAGGGAGCGCAGCGGGGCCGGAAGTCGGCCTCCACAGGACACAGCGGCGTGTAAAGCCCCGTGGTAGCACTTGCCTCCCCAGAGAGTTCTCCGTCTGAGACGGCTCGGCTGGGTCAGCGCAGCCCCAAGCTCAGACAGCGCTGCTCTCCCGCCAGGGTTTGCACGTCGGCTTCGGGAGCCAGTCCTGCCTGACCTGTCCGGGTCGTGCCACGTCGCTCAGCTCTTCTGTGGAGCTGTCGTAACGAATGCGTCCTTCCCTTAGCACACCTGGGTGTGAGATGGCAACAGAGAGCCCTGGGTGACTCGTCCAGCTGTGAGACAGGGTCGCGTTCCGTCTGACCCTCAGCTCTCCTCGGCCCTCCCTGGGTGTGAAGAGTGCTGTCTTTGACCTGAGATCACCTCCACGTTTCTCACGTGAATTTCATTGTGGCCGACCTGCCTTGGGCTCACCCACATTCCTTCTGTGGGGGGATTCTTCTTCCCATCTCTTTAGCAGATTCGTCCATCGTCTTTGTCAGGTCATTTTCCCCTAAACCATATACTCTCACTTAGTGTGGTAGATAATTTCTAAAACCCAATTCATTAAGCGTTTTTAATTAAAAGAAAAGGATCCAGTGTAATGCGGTCAGGTGTTACCTGGTGGTGGTGATGGATGCGCTCAGTCGTGTCTGACTCCTCGCGACACCGTGGACTGTGGCCCACCGGGCTCTCCTGTCCATGGGGTTTCCCAGGCAAGAATAGTGGAGTGGGTTGCCATGCCCTTCTCCAGGGAATCTTCCCAACCCAAGGACTGAACCTGCATTTCCTGCATTGGCAAGCGGATTCTTGACCACGGAGCCAGCAGGGAACCCCACGTGTCACTTGGGGACACGGCCACGTGGTCCCGCCGCTGTGGGAGGCGTGCGTCCTGCCCTTTCTCTGCCGAGTCACGCACCAGACACTGCCCATAGGTGGTCTTGGAGGGCAGGGCTGGGACAGGCGGTCAGCGCTTCGCTCTAACGCCGGGAGGTGTGAGAGTGACGGCGCCTTGACCTTTCCCATCTCTGAAGTAGGTTACTTTTCAGCCTCAGTGAATGACCGCCGGAGAGATGATCCAGATGTTCGCGGTTTCATCCCGAGTTAGGCCTTACCCGGGCGTCCCTGGTAGAAGGAACTTCCTGGAGGGCGGTGTCTGTCGCAGCGTTCAGGGTGCCTGTGACCAGCGCTGAGTGGCCCCTGAGCTCCTGCAGCGCCCCGTGCCTCGGCTCCTCCACGTTCAGCTCAGAGGGCCGGGTGGGCTGGTTCACGCGCACCCGTGGGCCGTCCGCAGTATCAAGAAAGCACGTGGGCAGCGGTGCCTGTGCAGGGTAAGGTGGTCACCAGAGCGCGGGAAGGGCCCTGGGAGCCCCCTCCCGTGTAAGAGGCGGCAGGCCACGCCGCCCGGCCCTGGCGAGGGAGGGGCCCCACTCTGGGGCAGGGGGTGCCCTCAGCTGGGGCTGGGCGAGGGGCACTGTCCTGGTGAGACCCCCAGAGAGCTTTTGTCAGCCCGGGTTTTATGTGTCAGTGACCGTGATAGAAACGAGAAGTCGTACTTTAAAACAAAACTTGGCTAGTCATTTGAAATTAAGAAAACGATACTAGTAGTTGTAAGTTGTTTAATGAAAAACAAACAAAAACAGAACGGAACCTTATCTTGTTGCAAGCCTCTTTACTGTCTGGTTTCCCATAGCTGCTTCGCGTCCCTTTCTGGTACGTTGTTCTGGTTGAGGTATTTGGAGAAAATCCGGTCTCATACAGGTCTGCAGTTGATGAGAGGAGGATTTTAATAGCCTGTTGAAGTAATGGTGGGTGTACTTCTTTGGCACTGGGCTTTCTGGTGGCTCTGGTAAAGACCCCGCCTGCAATGTAGGAGAGCCAGGTTCAACCCCTGGGTCAGGAAGATCCCCTGGGGGAGGGCATGGCAACCCACTCCAGGGTTCTTGCCTCAAGAAGCCCACAGACAGAGGAGCCTGGTGGGGTGCAGTCCATGGGGCTGCAAGAGTTGGACACGATTGAGCAACTAAACAACAGCGGTTTCAGATCCTGACGCTTAATGCACATAATGTTGAACAAAAGAAAACGTAAGTTTTAAATTCTTATGACAAGTTAACATTTAACCCAAGGTTGTTTACATTTTGTATTTTTTTTTTTCTGCTAGGTCGTTTAGGTCAATTAGGTTTGAAGGAAGGGTTCCCGTCTGCTGTGAAGAACATTAGTACGGTGATTGGTATGTTTATACAGCATGCCCAGGATGAAGGTACAGCTTCTATTTATCATATTTATTTTCAGATCATTTGCATTCCTCCTAGCCAGTCTCTCCCGCGTTCTTAACCATGTGCCGTGCTCTGCGGGTCTCCCACTCTTCGAGCACGAGTTTGATGAGGCCACACACCGCCCGTGTTCTCAGAACAGGCCTTGGCACCTGCGTGGGTTTCCTGCAGTTTGTGTGATCGCCGTTCATGCCCTTGAGCGGCGGACCCCTGAGGAGGAAGGGACTCTCCCCGACCTGGTGCTGGCATTCTGTCTCAGCAGCCGTCGGCACTGGCTTCACACCGCCCCGTGACCCCCGCCACCCCAGACTCTCGCTGCCCCCACGTGCCCGGCCGAAGCTGCGTCCTGATGACAAGCGGGGTCACACGTGTGACGCAGCGGCTCCACTGTGGCCTGGGTGTCCGTCCGTAGCACCCGGGAGAACTCGGAGACTGGGAACCTCTGAGCCAGTCCTCACGCTACCCATGTTCTTTAATTTACATACCGCAGAGCATGTAATTTTATAGTCTTATTCTTTGGTGGGAAGAGCTTAAAACTTAGAAAGTGACCCTTTGAAGCGGTGAGTCCTAAGTTTTTATTTGAATGCTCTGCTGTCACGGGGTAATGCGCTTACACAGTTCCCATCAGGAGCGCACAGTGACATCTGAAATTTACATCCCAGATGAGCTTGACCTCTAGGTTGTCCTGCTCGCTCAGGGTGAGGCTTGGCAGGTTGAGCTACTGAGAACGTCTTTCTCCTTGATCTTAGCGTGACTGGTGAGATAATGCCCGTGACAGCGTTCCCTTCCGTCTAGACGGTGTCCCCTACCCGTCTAGACGGTGTGTTGTCATCTTAGAGCTGCTAGCGAGTGGTTGACGGACTGTCCCCAGAGCCGCCAGGTCAGACGTTTCCTAGCAGGAGGAGGATCGAGGGGGACTCGCTTGGGCCTGCCCCCCAGTGCAGCACGGGGGCCCCAGGCCGACCCTCCTGGGTGGCACTGACGGCTTCATGCTTAGGAAGCTGACGCCCCAGGAGAGACCTGCTCACAGCCGGCCCGAGGCCAGAGCCGCAGCTCTGCACGCTCTCTTGCTCATCACAGTGGCTCCTGCGCCCCTGTGTGACCCCTCTGTTGGCTTCTTGTTTTAGTCTTGTGTCCCCTTCTCTGAGTACCATTTGGCTAAACGGGAAAATATCTCTAAAGCTGGTGCAGCACTACCTATATCCACAGCATCTCCATCTGAACTCAGTGTGGGTTTTGCGATGTTTATTTTCAAATACTTGTTTGCCTTGTTGAACACCGCATCACTAACAGTGTATAGTTAATAATAAGGTTTAAAGAAATGACTCCTAAATTTTTAAAACTAATTTAAGTGAATTTAACTAAAATTGAAGAAGGAAATGGCAACCCACTCCAGTACTCTTGCCTGGAGAATCCCATGGACAGAGGAGCCCAACAGGCTACAGTCCGTGGGGTCGCAGGAGTCAGACACGACTGAGCGACTAAGCTTGAACTAATCTAAACTTGAATTAAATAACTCCTAAACAGACTCAGGCTGAATGAGAACCCTTACATACCCTAGTGTCTAACCTAGCCCTAGTCTGCATTTAACGCCGTGTCTGATCGTGCCCTGTGCTCTAGTGTGTAGGAGTGTATTTGCTGTACTCTGTTAGCCTTCGCTGCTGGCTCAGGCAGTAAAGAATCTGCCGGCAAAGCAGGTGATCCAAGTTCTATCCCTGGGTTGGGAAGATCCCCTTGGAGAATGGAATGGCTACCAACTCTAGTATTCTTGTCGGGAGAATCCCATGGAAAGAGGAACCCGGTGGGCTGCAGTCCATGGAGTCGCAAAGAGTTGGACACGACTGAGCAACTAACACTTTCATACTAAAAACCAGTTTCTCATTTGCTCTCATGTCATTGTTTTTCCTTTCCAAAGTCCATGTGTAAATACTTGCGCTGGGTATAATGGAGTCGTTTATTTGACAGATGCTTTGGGATCCACTTTCTGTTGAACCTCAAGTGCAGGGTGTGGTCCTTCCAGAACTGCTGCTGGAGAGCTTGGCTGTGGCCCGGGAGGGCCAGCACTCCCAGTGTGCCCTCCGCTCCGCATGCCGTCCCGGGGTCCCGGCATCACCAGGGCCTGTCGACTGGGCTCTTTGGTTTTTCCATTTGTAGAAGGACTTAATGAGCTTTTTTTCATTGTCGGTTTTGTTTTTATTACTATCATTAGTTTTCATTGCTGGCAGAGAGTATATGAATAGTGTTTTACTAGATTAACAACATTAAAATTGTGAGTAGCAGAGCTTTTCTTGTGTGATGACAGTTGTGGAAATGCTTTTCAGATATCCCGTGGGGGGTCCAGCTGGCCGCAGTGTATGCCCTGTGTGACCTGAGCCCTAGCAACCCGGCGGAGATTGCCAAGATCCTGGAGGCCTGGCGCAGGGAGACGGCGCGCAGCATCCCCGCCGCAGTGCTCGGCGCCCTGGACGAGGTGGGCGCGCTGTGCGCCGAGGGGCGAGGCTGAGCGCCCGTGTTGCGCCAAAGTGCCTTCACGCGTCTCAGGGCTGCGGGGCAGCCGGCCTCCAGGATGCGGCCCCAGCCCCGGGCCGACGCAAGGCCAAGGCCGAGAGACCGGACCGCCCCAAACCGCGCGCGTCTCCCTTCTGGCTGCGCTGAGCACGGACGTTCGGACTGGAGTCTGTCGTGTCTTGTCCGACAACAGAAACTTGAACTTGGCCCTTTTTTGCTGCAGAAAGTGTCTTTTTTTTTTTTTGGTCGCTTTTTGAAACTGAGTGGCATTTTGTAATGAAGTTAATATAAAGAACATTAATTTGGTTCCTGAGCCAGTTTTGGACCTTGTGCCCAAACGACTGACTGGGAGGAAACGCGGCCGAGGCAGAGGCTGAAGGTTCTGCCAACGTCCTCCCCGGCAGGGGCCGCTGCTCAGGGCAGAGACCAGGGGCGCCCTCGGAGCCCCTCCAGGTTGCCTCTCCATGCCACTCAGCCCATGCCCGTAAGGAGACAGTCCGGGCTCCGGGTCCTGCACCCTGCCCAGTGCAGGGAGGCCCCCGTGTGCGCCCTGTATGTACGGACGGCTGACAGCGTGTCTCACGTTTGATGATAGTCCACTTTCAGAGTTTTAGTGTTTGTACAGAGAAAAATGGGTTTAATAACTCACCCTGGTCCTGATTTGTCACTAGTCATCATTTCTTAAAACTCTTGTATGTGTTTTTTTATAATAAAAGTGAAAGTAAGCCACGCACATGAGTGTCCTGACGAGCAGAGTGACCCTTGGCCCGCTTTCTACTCCAGCCAAAGATGAGGTGAGCCCCCGGGGCGGACCAAAGACGGGGGCCGCCGCCTGGGAGCCTCCCTCCGTGGACATGGGCATGGCGCCGGGTGCGCTGGCTGCCGCGTCCTCCAAGGCTCTCGGAGATGGCAGACCCCTCCCGGTGCTGCCGGGCCCTCAGTATTGGATGTCTCCGTCTAGCTAGAGATGCTCCCCTTAAAAAATTACCTCTGACAACTATTTTGTTATTCCTTCCCCCTGTTTTTAAAGTAATTATAACAGACAGAGATTTATAAAAAGAAACTTCTGCCTCGCCCTTTGGATGTTTTTTGTCCGTGTGTTCCTTCTTTCTCCCTCTGTCTCCAGGGCATGTAGTCCGGGCCAGAGCCCGGCTGGGAGGAGCTGGTAAAGCAAGTGGCCAGGTTCTCAAAGACCTGTGTGATCTGTCACCCCAGACTTCGCTTACGTGCAGTGAGGGGGACACGGGGACTTGGAGCAGGGCAGCAGGTCCAGGAGGGTCCCCCCGCCCCAGGAGGTCACTCGTGAGTTAGGCCCTGAGAGGAGGGACCCCCGAATGGTCCTGGCGGACAGGTGTGCTGGCTCTGAGAGGGGAAGGGCCTGCCCTGTGTGAGCAGGAGGCTTGTACTCCACCCGCTCTATGAGGGGTGATGCCCTTGGTTCAGTAACACGGGTACCTGCCTGTCCCTGAGACCTGGGCAGCCCTGGGCTCCGTCACACTCCAAGGTAGGTTTGTGCAGCTGTGATGGGGCAGGGGGCTGACGCTGGTGGGTGTGCAGACCATCAGCTGGGGCAGGGGGAGATGTCACACGGATCTTGGGGGTGAAATCAGTGCTGAGTTTGGCGAGGGACAGAAAGGAGTCGGGGTTCCCACCGTTTTGAGTTGGGAATGGGGGTTCCAGGTTAGTGATAGGAGCCACGAATCCTGGGCCTGTGCTGGGATGCAGACATCCATGTGGAGGTGGCCAGGAGCCTGTACAGGCAGGAGTCAAGCTGGGACAAGCTGAGGCTGACGTCAGAAGGCAGACAGAGCTCGGAGGGTGTTGAGAGCAAGTGGTTCCCTAGGACAAGTCACTTCCCTCCCTCAGCGCCTCCTGTGATTTGAAGACACCTGGGAGGGAGCAGAGGAGGAGACACCAGGTGGGGCAGGAGGGGGTGGCTGAGAAGCGCTTTGGCACCTGCGCCCTTGCCCAAGTCAGGGGAGCAGGCAGTGGGCCCTGAGCTGCTGGAGGCCGTGAGGTCCGTGGTCCCAGAGGAGCGGCTGGGGTGGGTGGATTCTGCTGCTTGTGGGGGCATGCTGAGACTGGAGGGTTGCAGAGTCAAAGGGGGTAAGGGGGAGAGGGCAGGGGACACAGTGGGGGGGTAAACTTGTCTGGTGTCACATGATTTGTCATATGGTTCACAGTAAAGAGTGCTTCCCGGTAGCTCAGTTGGTCAGGAATCCGCTTGCAATGTAGGAGACCCCGGTTCAATCCCTGGGTCAGGAAGATCTGCTGGAGAAGGGAAAGGCTACCCACTCCAGTAATTTTGGGCTCTCCTTGTGGCTCAGCTGGTAAAGAATCCGCTGGCAATGCGAGAGACCTGGGTTCGCTCCCTGGTTGGGAAGATCCGCTGGAGAAGGGAAAGGCTACCCACTCCAATATTCTGGCCTGGAGAATCCCACGGACTGTATAGTCCAGGGGGTCGCAAAGAGTCAGACGTGGCTGAATGACTGGACCACCACAGTCCCATGCAATCTTGTTGGTGGGGAGCACGCGGCACCGACGGGGCCATCCCCTGCCCACCAGATGCTTGTGTCGGTCCTGATACCACATGCCTGAGTGGGCCCATGATGCTGCCTCCCCCTTGAGGGCAAAACAGTTTTAAACTGTTGGTAAACTGATCATTTCTGGTCCCCAGACAGAACACAGTTGTAGAGTTTCATCACTTTAAATGGCTGCACACAAAAACGTAGGCCAACATTTGAACTTGGGGTGGGGTGGGCTCTGGGCTGGACTAGGTCAGGGCACCCAGGAGGCACAGGGGCGCTGGTCCCCCCACCCCCCCACCCCCGCAACCAGGAGCAGGCACCCGGCCCTCTGCCTGCAGCCACATGCAGGACTCAGGAACCCGAGGGGCGGGCAGTGGGGCCAGGAGGGTGTGCGGCAGTGTGGCCAGGGATATTGTTTTTTGTTTTTTTTTTTAATTTTTATTTTTAATTAGAGGACAGTTTGTCTACGATACTGTGATGGTTTCTGTCATACATCATGAATGAATGATGTATGGATCAGTGGGTCAGCCATAGGTATACACATGTCCCCTTCCTCTTGAACCCCCCTCCTACCTCCGTCCCCAGCGCTCTTAATGGACTTGTCCCCAGAACTCCTAGGGAGGCTCCAGCTTTTCGTTTTGAGCTCAGAATCAGCCTGGAGGTGAGACTTGAGGCTGTAGCCCCCAGCCCTGCCCAGGAGTGCTTGGTCACACTGCCTACTTTTTTTTTTTTAGGGTGAGACGGCATAACTCACGGCATAACTCACAAATTTCCTGTAGAAACGTTGACAGGAGGGTTGTGCCTGGCCTGGAAGGGGCAGCGTGGTGCCACCAGAGGGTGCTGTGGCCCCACCGCGAACCGCAGGGCCCCAGACAGAGGGCTCCCTGGGCTGCGGTCAGCTCTCCATATCTGTGGCCTTGAACAGAGGTGGTTTTACTGCGCAGGCCCTTTTCTCCAGGAGTGAAGTGGGAAAAACCTGTGGAAAAGGTTACTTGTGGAATAGATGGCGTTCAGGAGCATCATATGGATGCTGAAGCTGAAGCTCGAGTACTTTGGCACCTGACGTGAAGAGCTAGCTCATTGGAAAAGACCCTGATGCTGGGAAAGACTGAAGGCGGGAGGAGAAGGGGACGACAGAGGGTGAGATGGTTGGACGGCATCACCGCCTTGATGGACATGGGTTTGAGTAAGCTCCAGGAGTTACCGATGGACAGGGAGGCCTGGCGCGCTGCAGTCCTTGGGGTTGCAAAGAGTCAGAAAAGACTTGTCTGTTGAATAACGACAAGACCGTAGTAATTCCTCCCTCCTCCCATCACCACCACCAAAAAAAAAAAAATAGAAGTGAAGAGTTGCCAGTTTGGTCCCATTCTTTTTGTGGATATTTTCTAATGATCTTAAAAGCAAAATACTTTGACAAAAATAAAACATGCCGGGTGGGCGATGCCGATGGTGGGTGTGGTGGAGGGTCGTGTGACGCGGCCCGGTGGCGTGCATGAAGGTAGAGGGCTTGCCCTGTCCGCCCGGGACGCGCTCCGTGCTTCTCCAGGAGCACACCCTCCCGTGTAGAGCTGCGGTGCGGAGAGCCGCGAACAGAACCTGGTCGGCCTGCCTGACAGCGGCCAGCGGCGCCGCACACGTCTCCCGGAGGAACGCGCTAGAAACTCAGCAGGCTTGGGAGAGGAGGGGCCGTCCAGCTGACCGCCTCCCCCTTGCATTTCCTCCCCTCGCCCAACGCGTCCTCAGACAGATTCAATCAGCCTGCTTGTTTTGATTGTGGAACAAGCAGGGAGTTCCTTTTCTTGCCTCTGAAGAGGGTTTTAAAGGAAGCCCTGCCTGAAAGCGTGATGTTTCTGTCCTCGTGTGCTCGGGTTGTTTTCGTGACGCGCAGAGCCGTCACGGTGTTGCAGTGTGGGTGTTCAGCACAGGAAAGGGGCTCTGACGATGTCGACAGAGCCAGTGATGAGTGGAGGGTGGCGCTGAGGGACGCTTTAGCTCAGTTTATGAAAATGGAAGCATCCTCTTGCTTTTACGAAGGACTCTGGGCTTTTGTGCCCGAGTCGAGGACCAGGGCTGCCTGCCTGTGCTTGGATCCAGCCCTCTCCTGGGGGGGCTCTGCTTCTCCGGCTGGGAAGGGTGATGCCACCACACACGTGGCTGGGGGCTGTGCCCTGGGGGATGGGAGAGGGGCCGCCTAGTGGGCTGCTTCCCAGACCGGCCGTTCTCAGAGGGCACAGCCTTGCCCGGGACATGCTGAGCACCAGACTGGGCTGTCCAGGGTGCACCAGCCTCGGGAGGGACATGCGGCCCACAGCCCAGGAGCCCAACCTGCCCTGGACACCCGCAGCTCAGACTCCGTGCGCAACCTCTGCTCCCCATCCACGCTGCCTTCAGGTCAGAGCTCCACTCTCCAGGCAGCCTTCGCCTTGTCCCCCTTGTGGTCCATTTCAGTGGGGATTTGGGAGAAAAAGGAGGTGAGCATGTTGACGGCCTTCTACCATCAGGAGACGAGTCTTTGTTGTTGTTCGGTTACTAAGTCGTGTCTGACTCTCTGCAACCTCGTGGACGGTAGCACGCCAGGCCTCCCTGTCCTTCTCTATCTCCTGGAGTTTGCTCAAACTCATGTCTGTTGAGTTGGTGATGCCATCCAACCATCTCATCCCCTGTCGTCCCCTTCTCCTCTTACCCTCAGTCTTTCCCAGCATCAAGGTCTTTTCCAATCAGTCAGCTCTTCACATTAGGTGGCCAAAGGTATTGAAGCTTCAGCGTCAGTCCTTCCAATGAATATTCAGGGTTGATTTCCTTTAGGATGGACTGGTTTGATTTCCTTGCAGCCCAAGGAACTCTCAAGAGTCTTCTCCAATACCACAGTTCAAAAGCATCAGTTCTTCGGCACTCAGCCTACTTTACGGTCCAGCTCTCTCATCCGCACATGACCACTGGAAAGCCCATAGCTTTAACAATACAGACCTTTGTTGGCAAAGTGATGTGTCTGCTTTTTAATACACTGTCTAGGTTTGTCATAGCTTTTCTTCCAAACGTCTTTTAATTTTGTGGCTGCAGTCACCATCAGCATTGATTTTGGAGCCCAAGAAAATGAAATCTGACACTGTTTCCACATTTTCCCCATCTCTTTGCCATGAATTGATGGGAATGGATGCCATAATCTTCGCTTTTTTGAATGTCGACTTTTAAGCCAGCTTTTTCACGCTCCTCTTTCACCTTCATCAAGAGGCTCTTTAGTTCCTCTTCAGTTTCTGCCACTGAGTGGTATCATCTGCATAACTAAGGTTGTTGATGTTTCTCCTGGTAATCTTGATTTCAGCTTGAGAGGAATCTGGACCCTGCCCATTTTTCTTCTTTTAGGACTCTGGCTTTCTTTGTGCTCATTTTCTGGGGGGTGGAGCACAGGCACTAGGGCACATGGACTTCAGTAACTGTGGTTCCCGGTCTCCGGATCACAGGCTCAGTAGTTGTGACACACGGACTTAGCTGCTCCTGGCTTGTGGGTTCCTCCTGGACCGAGGATTGAACCCGTGTCTCCTGCATTGGCAGGCAGATTCTTTGCCCCTGAGCCACCAGGGAAGCCCTTGTTTTTCATTCATGTTGTTTTTAAGAATATTATTTTTTCTAACGAAATATTTTTTCCCCAACACGTCGCCATTGATTGCTATCTCACCCTAAACTGTGAGTGTTCAGCTGACAAAAATGAAAAGAAGAGGGAAAAGACGGTGGCCGAAGAGGTGAATCCTGACGCCACCATACGCTCAGCGTTCACAGAAGGCCAGCTCTTGATTGCCATGGTTTTATAAGTGAATTAGCATTATTAAATGTCCACCTGGAGAGTTGAAATTCTAATCCATGCGTTTCGTTTGTTTTTCATCTTTTCGTGCTGGGTTTGTGTGCCTACAGTAAAGTAACCATTGAAGCAGCTGGCACACTGTTCACCCCATCGCCCAGGCCCTGCAGGCCCAGGCAGCTGGTGAGCAGGCTCTGGGTTTCCTTCCCCCGGCCTGGCTCTGGTGGAGGACTAGGGACACCAGGGACCTTCCCTGCGGTGCTGTGCTCCGCCTGATGGCCCCAGGGTTAGCGGCTAGCTAGGTGCTGGCTCTGCCTTTGGAGCGCATTTCGGCCTGGGGAAGTGGTCCCGGAGGGGAGGCCGGGGAAGCGAGGGCCCTGGGCTGCTGCCCCTGGTGCCCTGGAGGGAACAGAGCCCTGGGTGGCCTCCGCAGGGCCCTGCTCTCCAATGACTGCTGGGTGCGGCTGGGGGGTGGGCAGTGTTGTCCGGCCTCCACCCAGCTGTCACCCCAGGCGGCCTGCACACCTCAGCTCCCAACTCGGTGGGTGTTTGCTTTATGGCTCCCTAAAGTCCAAGCCCATGCCAGCTGTTAACAGATTCTTAAAACCATCGTTAATAAAAATGCAGCAAAGCCAGAGAGGAGGTGAAAGTGCAGTCGCTCAGTCGTGTCTGACTCTTTGCAAGCCCATGGACTGTGGCCCACTAGGCTCCTCCGTCCATGGAATTTTCCAGGCAAGAGTCCTGGAGTAGGTTGCCATTGCCTTCTCCAGGAGATCTTCCCAACCCAGGGATGGAATCCGGGTGGTCCTGCATTGCGGGCAGACTCTTTACCATCTGAGCCACCAGGGAAGAAAGGAGGTAAACCTTGTGATTTTTGAGTAACAATCTCATTTAAAGTTTGGGGACAGTTCTTTATAGAAAAGCTCCTTGTGAGGTTTCCGGGGCCAGGGCGTACAGGCAATGGTGCGGCCTTGGTGAGGTCACCTTGTTCCTGGGCGGCTGAGATGCTGTCTGTCCATTCACACCCGTCTGCTCCCCCTGTACTGGAGGAACCTTGGTCACGTAGACTCTGGAGAGACTGAGGCTGAGGGCAACCGACCAGACAAGGCCCAACACGGGAGTGCCAGGCAGCCAGCCCCGCCCCGGGCACCTCACCCAATTTGTCCCCCAGAGGTCAGGGACCTGCTGCGCATGCACTGGGCAAAGCCCCACCTCGGCCTGCCCACCAGCCGCCTACCCGTAATCAGGACTTTTCAACAGAAAACAACAGTCCTTTGCAGGTGTTTGGACAACCCACAACTGACCTCCAGAAGCATCCTTCATAGGAAACCATGGTAAGTGTCTGTGTTTCTGCAGAAGAAAGGTCTCGTGACCCATAGCCCTGTATGTTTTTCAACCTTTGCTTCAACTTTGGGGGAGAAAAAAAAGAGTTTTCACAAAAAGGCATTTTGTTTTGTTAAGCGGAACAAGCTGCTGGCTCTCCTGACCAGGTAGAGGAAGGTCCACGGGCCTGGATCTCCAGCCCCGTTGATGAGATGCTCCCCTCAGTCATCCCAAGGGCGGCAGGACTTCTGGTCTCCTGTCACCCTCAGATATTGGGGAGAACCTGTCCTTGTAGGGTGTCTGCTTCCTCCAGAGTCTTGTTACTATGGAAACATCTAGCAGGGCTGGGTTCTGTGGTGGAGACAGCCTGCTCCAGGGTGATGGTATCTGGGATGGTCTTCAAGGGAGAAAACCAAACTGGACCATGTCCTGCCTGAAAATCGTGCAGGAGTGCTTGATGAAGTGTGGGCCATGCCTAGTGTGGGTCACGCCTTGTGCAGGTCAGGTCATAGCTGTGCTTCCTGCCTGAGACGGGGACCTAAGTTGAACCGGAGGGCTGCTTGCAGGGTCAAGCCTCCGCCATGAATATCTGCAACTGGAAAACAGGCTGACGTGCATGTTGAAAGTCTATTATATCAGCAGTGGAGCAGAAAATAGAATTTTTAAAGCATTCACTCTTGACCTTTCTTAAATTCTGTATTTTTAAAGAGACTGAAATTTAGCTCCTACCGTCTTGGCAGATCATCCAGAGTAATATTTTAATGTGTCTTCTGCTCATAACCCTATTTGATTAGTGACAGGGAAGTGAGTTTTCTGGATTTGGATGCAATTTTGCAGTGCATGACTACTTTCTAAATAGAGTTCTCGGCATTGAAAAAAACTAAGGTAAAATGAAAAATAATACAATTTCAGAAACTGTAGGTTTGCTTTGTTTAGCTAAATATCACATTCTTAAAACCTTTTTCATTTTATAGTGGAGTATCATGGCATCTGATCTGATCACTTCATGGCAAATCAAAGTGGGAAAAGTGGAAATAGTGACCATTTTTTCTTTTCTTGGGCTCCAAAATTACAACGGACAGTGGCTGCAGCCGTGAAATGAAAGGACGCTTGCTCTTTGGAAGTAAGGCTATGACAAACTAGACAGTGTATTAAAAAGCAGAGACATTACTTTGCCGACAAAGGTACAGTCAAAGCTATGGTTTTTGCAGTAGTCACTTGCGGATGAGAGTTGGACCATGAAGAAGACTGAGCGCTGGAGGATTGATGCTTTCGAACTGTGGTGCTGGAGGACTCTTGAGTGTCCCTTGGACAGCAAGGAGGTCAAACCAGTCCATCCTAAAGGAAATCAACCCTGAATATTCATTGGAAGGACTGATGCTGAAGCTGAAACTCCATTACTTTGGCCACCTGATGCAAAGAGCCGACTGATTGGAAAAGACCCTGATGCTGGAAAAGATTGAAAGCAAAAGGAAAAGGGAGCCGCAGAGGATGAAATGATTAGGTAGCATGACTGACTGAATGGACGTGAACTTGAGCAAACTCCAGGAAATAATGAAGGACAGAGGAATCTGGCATGCAGCAGTCTACGGGGTCAAAAAGAGTTGGAAACAATTTAGCGACTGAAAAATAACAATAGCTGGTTAACAGGGCTTCCCTGATGGCTCAGTGGTAAAAGAATCTGCTTGCCAACGCAGGAGACATGGGTTTGATCCCTGGGTCAGGAAGATCCCCTGGAGAAGGGAATGGCAACCCACTCCAGTATTCTTGCCTGGGAAATGCCATGGACAGAGGAGCCTGGTGGGGCCCAGTCCGTGGGGTTGCAGAGAGTCAGACATGACTGAGGGACTCAACAGCAACATCACTGATTAACGATGTTGTGATAGTTCCAGGTGGACAGCATCTACATGTATCCATTCTCCCCCAAACTCCCCTCCCATCCAGGCTGCCCCATAACATCGAGCAGTTCCCTGTGCTGCACAGTAGGTCCGTGTTGGTGATCCATGTTAAACAGAGCAGTGTGCGCATCCCCCTTTCAATGAACTTAAGGGACATGGTATCGTGAATGATCTCTTTTTTCCACAGGTCGAGCTTTGCATTTTGTCCTTACCTGGCGTTCCTTTCCATTCAGATTCCACAGTCTGACCAAGGGGAGAGAAAGGAGAGGGACACCCAAATCTTCAAATGATAAAAACCTTGTGCCCGGCCCAAGTGGATACATACGTACTTTTCTTCTTCATCTCATGCGAGAGTTTTCGATGGAAAATGCACTGACCTCATGGTCTGCTTCCAGCTGGGGTCTGCAGCCGCCCAGCCCTCCCAGCAGGTGTCGCCCTGCACCGCGGTCTCGGGCCCAGAGCCACCCAGCGTCCACCCAGACAGAGGCACCGGCTTAGGGGCGCGAGGACCCGGCGGGCATCGAGGTGTAGTTCACACGCCCCCGGCGTCTCGCAAGGCAGACGTCTCCGCGGGGCAAAGGCTGCGTCCGCTGGCGGTGGCCGGGCTTCCGAGGGGCCCGGGAGGGGGTCCCCAGCGCCCAGGCTGTAGGGGAGCCCTGGGCAAGTCCACCCTCCCCTGCCCCCCGATGGCAGGGCAGCCCGCTCGCGATTGCGGACCCGAGTCCCTCGCTGGAGGCCGAGTGGGAATGGCTGCCTGCCTTTTGTAGCGTCGCGTGGCTCCTTGCCCCCCTGGGGATTGTCTCCTGTCTCAGGGTAGCAACGATGAAACAGACCAGATCTGTATTTTAGAGTCCCCCAAGAAATTTTGGTGAGGTTTCAAAACTTTTTTTTTCCTATAGAAAATACAGACAGTGCCCCTAAGAATGCTAGCGGAACCGCTGATGAAATTCCCCAACCTGACCAACCACCAAAGTAACCACTTGGAGGAGCTATCTTAAAGGGGAGGGCCTGGTAAGGAACACAGAGCTAAGGGGCTATCACCATCCGGAAGAATCCAGGAAGGGCCAAAAGAAGAGAGTCGTTGCCAGTCCGTATGTCCTACCACCTCCCAGAATCCTTCTCGCTGGCATCCGTCTTGGCTGAGCGATGCCTGCACTACCAGGAAGGACCCCGAGTCAGAATGATTAGCCAGAGACAAGCCAGAAATTAATGCCATCACCATAACACCAGAGAGGGCGAGTCACGTGGCAGAGCTGTCCTGGTTTCCCTTGCCCAGCCGCTCTCCACCTGGGTGCCCCTTCCCAATAGACTCTCTTGCTTTGTCAGCTCATGTGTCTCCTCCGATCATTCATTCCCAAGTGTTAGACAAGAGCCCGCTCTCGGGCCGGAAGAGGTCCCCCTTCCTGCAACATAAATGCCCAGTCAGGCGATGAGGATCTGAGCTCAGGAGACATTCCGCCGTGGAGACATCTCTTCCCTTAGCCGAGACCACGCTTCACTCAGTAATTCAGTAGCGATCCTGTTGCTTTGTTAGTTGTTAGTTCGTTTGTTAAACCTTAATATATTCATTGGAAGGACGGATGCTAAAGCTGAAGCTCCTATCCTTTGTCCACTTGATGTGAAGAACCGACTCATTGGGAAAGGCCCTGATGCTGGGAAAGATGGAAGGCAAAAGGAGAAGGGGGTGACAGAGGATGAGATGGTTGGATGGCATCACCGACCTGATGGACATGAATTTGAGCAAACTGGGAGACCGTCGTGGACAGAGGAGTCTGCTGTGCTGCAGTCCTCGGAGTCGCAAAGGGTCAGACCTGACTGAGCGACTGAGCAACAAGTGAGATGACTTAGCTGCAGAAAGGGAAAGCAGAACATTTTAAGAACGTCACAGTTACTTCCACTATCAGATATATTTTACCCCAGACTATCTCACAACATTTCTGTGTAATTCCAGCTTTGATTACGCACTTCCCTTCTAAGTTATTAAGCTTACACAGACTTATTCAACCATTTACAATAAATCTGCAAACACAATTAACACCAGACAATGTCTAGTCATTGGTTAAGTGTCTATTTCTGCCCAACAATGTAAAACTAGAAATAATTATTAAGCATTGTTCTTTAAATCATGTGAGCGTGTTTGAAATTTGAAACAGTAAGTTTGTAGTCAAGAAATGTAGTAAAATGTACTGAAACTTTTAGTGTAGTAAAAGTTTACCTTTTAAACTTAGTAATATCTATATTCTTGCCAACATTTACAGTTACCAAGATAAACACCAATATGAAAATCACTTTCACATGGTATTTTTAAAGTCGGCATGGTCCAGCGGCTTGAGGCCAGAGCAGGCTGCCCCCTTTGGGAGGTCTGCGTGGTGAATTCCCAGATGAGTGGGTAGCTGCCTTATCAAACATGTACACGTGGGACACAGTTGAGCCCCAGAAAATAAGGGCGTCTCAGAGGAAGAGCGGACGAGGAAGCTGAAATCCAGAGTGGGAAGGGTCACTGGGGCATTCGCTGGCCTGCATGGGAACAGCTGGGAGGAAACTGGTCTCAGAGGCAAATGAGGTTGAAGTTTACAGGCGGTGAGGAAGGTCAGTGGAGCGAGTCCCGGGTCCAGAATAATGTGACATCCCTGACGGTCCCACCCCACAAACACAGGAAGTTTCAGGTCAAGACCAGGAAGCATCCCCAGAAGGAGCAGGTAGGAACAGGAAAGCCCACCATCCTAGCTACAGGTGGGGCAGGACCCCAACCCCATCCCGCTAACACCAGGGTCTTAGGTGAGAATTTCTACCCACAGGCCCGTGCTCATGGGGGTTTGGGCCGGAATGTACACCCTCGGTGTGGCCTCAATTCCACCACATCAGTTGACAGTGTTCCCAGTTCAGTTCCTCTAAAGCACCTGGAAAAGATCTTCCAAAACCCCATCTTTGAAGAATCCCTACAGATAAAATTTCCAAGGAGCATGAATTCATACTCATACCCACAAAAGTACTAAAACAGATGAGGGAAGAAAAAAAAAAAAAAACCCAAACAACCACTACGTTTGAAGTCAGATCTATGGAGTTTATATGTTTTATTTACCAGGTTTAGAATACATAGAATAATTGTCTTCTTCAATATATTTAGAAAAGTAAGGGGAGTGTGAAAGTATGACAAAAGAAAAAGAAAGTCATGAAAATTTATCGGACTGTAGATTCGAAGAACTAACAAACTTTGGAACTTCTGAAAACAAAAAGATACAAATACATAAACACAGGCATATTTCCAAGTATCATATAAAACCAAGGGACAGGATAGAAGCCGACTAGTTACAAATGGTGAGATATTGGTATAAGATTGCTCTGAATATCACAAGAAACAACTCAGACAGAATGAGAGGAAATAGAAGGTGGGAGACATGGGAGACGTCCGTTTGGTTAGAAAGCGGAAAATGAGAGACTGTTGTTTTCAACCCAAACAAGATGCATGGTCTCCCTGAGCCAGTCAGAGCTGAGGACGCAGCTGCAAAAGCGGGGAGACCTGAGACAGGTCAGCCAAAGGCACCTTGGGTTTCCAGCCGCCAGGGGCTGTGCGTCAGCAAGAGACCCGGAACCTCCCACTCCCCATGCACGTCAGATTTTTTACGGAGAGCAGCTGCAGGCGGGCAGGAGACCTGAAAGGGGTCCCTCTAAAGTATTCTAGGTGGAACAGGGTCTCCACTGGTGTCCAAAAGCCTGAAAAGCAAAGGGAACTACCCAGCAGTGTTCAGAGATGTCGATCGAGTTGTAAACCAGAGAGGATCTGTAGCGATAGCGCCGACATGGTACGGAAAACCGGCGGAAGACAGGAATAAACCTGACAGTGCTCACACCTGGAGCACTGCAGAGTGCGAACCCCTGAGCCCAGGGCCCACTCATATCTTGCAGCTTAGTGTTGAGCTGAAACGAATGACATTTGCCAAAAAGCTTAGATCGAACTTGACTGTAGAACAAATTCACTCAGTCGCTCCAGACAGTGACCCGACACAAGAAACAAAGCTCTTTATGAAGGGAATTATCATTTGCTCTGGACTCCACTATTCTAACATTTCATGATGAAGAAAGAAAATAGTTAGTACAAACAGAACTGTAGGTGACAAGATGTTGAAACTATTTGACAAGAGCTTAAAATAACTAGAAAAATGCCAAGTGATCTGTCAGAAAAGATGTACAGAATAAATGAGGAGATGACGAATTTCAGCAAACACAAGAAAACTACAAAAGTGAATCAAGTAGAAATTCTAGAAATGAGAAGTACACTATAAGAAATAAAAAATTAAATTGGTTTTAAAGACATAATGATTCAGCAGAGGAAATTAGTGAGCCTGAGGACAGGTGAAATCAGAAAAAGCAAATCAGTAAATAAAAGAAAACCAAAATAAACACAGAATAAATAAGAGTGTCTTAATTTATGGGACAATATCAATTGGTTCAACATACCCATAATTGGAGCCCAAGAAAGAGAAAAGAGAATAAGAAGAAATATTTAATATTTGCTGAGAATGGTATAAAATTGTTGGGTGATGTCAACCCCCACATCCAAAAAGCTCAGAAAACACCAGTCAGGAGAAATAAAGCAGACACACACCTCTCACTCATACACAAGCAAATGCCAGGCCAGAGGTCCATATCTTACAGAAGTAGCCTTAAAAACAAAGATAACCGATCTCAAACTGGGCTTCTCTGGTGGCTCAGCTGGTAAAGAATCTGCCTGCAAGGCGGGAGGCCTGGGTTCGATTCCTGGATTGGGAAGATTCCCCTCGGGAAGGGAACAACTACCCACTCCAGTATTCTGGCCTGGAGAGTTCCAGGGACTGTATAGTCCATGGGGTTGCAAAGAGTCGGACACCACTGAGTGACTTTCACTTATGAGGCTTCCCTGATAGCTCAGGTGGTAAAGAATCCGCCTGCAATGCGGGAGACCCAGGTTCGATTCCTAGGTTGGAAGATTCCCCTGGAGAAGTGAACGGCTACCCACTCCAGTATTCTGGCCTGGAGAGTTCCATGGATTGGATAGTCCATGGGGTTGCAAAGAGTTGGACACGACTGAGCGACTTTCACAGCACACGGTAATCTCAAACTGTTCCATTCTATAATTTCATTCTTGAAAGGGCAAAATTATAAAGTGGGGAGACAGGTGGGTGGTTACCAAAGATCGCTGATGGAGGCAGAGAGGGGGCAGACTTACCAACTAGAGCAGCACTGGAGATCCCTGTGGGGAGGAGTGCTACGGACCTTGACTGCGTCTGTGCCAGCGACTTGGGTTATGATACCGAACTGCCGTGTGGTGAGGGGGAAACTGAGTAAACCATATGTGGAATCTCTGTGTATTCCTCACTGTTTCATGTGAACCTACTACTTTCCCAAAATAAGTAGATAAATTTTAAAAACTGGAGGTAAACTAAATCATTTTTAGGGATAAGACCTAAGAGAATTTCTCCCCATCAGAACTTCTTTGCAAGAAATACCAAACAATTTCTTCAGTTTAAAGAAAAATCATATCAGACTCAACCATGAATCTATAGGCAGCCATGAAGAGCACCAGAAAAGGTACATGTTTGTACAAATTTTAAAAATCTTGAGATTGATATGTGCCGTGAAAGTCACTCAGTCATGTCTGACTCTTTGCAATCCCAGGAACTATACAGTCCATGGAATTCTCCAGGCCAGAATACTGGAGTGGGTAGCCATTTCCTTCTCCAGGGGATCTTCCCAACCCAGGGATCAAACCCAGATCTCCCACATAGCAGGTGGATTATTATATATATGCATATACATACATCTATTTATATATGTGTATGAATAGCAAGTTTCATAATTTAAAACGATAGAAAAAGGAGGAAATCAAGAGAGCTGATACCATCTGGAGGCTGAGACATGTGCTGTACCATACACAGGAGGGTGGGGAGGGCTGCCGTTTTGACGGCAGGAGATTGACAGTGGTAAATAAATGTGGTTGGTAAGTCAGAGTGGTCCCATGCAGAGGAGTTTAAAAATGCGAGAAGAGGAGTTACATTTTGTGAGGTTACCTAATGCTCCCAGGTGTATTAAAGCAAGTTGTCAAAACTTGTGTTAATAGCTAAGTTGAGGAAAGATTTTATTGTTGCTATGTATCAATACCTTTTAAGCAGGGTCTAAAATGTGCTTATGTGAGGCACATTTGAAACAAAAGAAAAGAAAAACCTCAGTCACTAATTCACCTCAAATGATAACCTACTTGAGATAAACTGTAGACCTAAATGTAAAACCTAAAACAAACAAAAAATTCATAGAATATATTTGTTATCTTAGAGTAAGAAAAGTTTTCTTGTGAGACAAAAGTCACGATCATGGAATGAAAAAGAAGTTCAGTTCAGTCGCACAGTCGTGTCCGACTCCTTGCGACCCCATGGACGGCAGCACGCCAGGCCTCCCTGTCCATCACCAACTCCCGGAGTCCACCCAAACCCATGACCATCGAGTCGGTGACGCCATCCAGCCACCTCATCCTCTGTCCCCTTCTCCTCCTGCCCTTCATCCGATGGAAATGCATCAGAGTCTTTTCCAATGGATTGGCTCTTTTCATCAGGTGGGCAGAGTGTTAGAGTTTCAGCTTCTGCAATATCCCTTCCAATGAATATTCAGTGTTAACTGGTTTTGATATCCTTTAGTATTAACTGGTTTGATGTCCTTGCTGTCCAAGGGACTCTCGGGAGTCTTCTGCAGCACCAAAGTTTGAAAGCATCGATTCTTCAGCACGCAGCCTCCCTTCTGGTCCAACTCTCTCACCTCTACATGAGTACTGGGAAAACCATAGGTTTGGATATATAGTCCTTAATCGGCAAAATGATATCTCTGCTTTTTAATATGCTGTCTAGGTTTGTCTTAGCTTTTTGTCCCAGGAGAAAGCATCTTTTAATGGGTAAGCTGTGCTTGTTCAAGTGAAGCAGGACAAAGGCTAGCAGAGTTTTGCCAGGAGTACGCACTGGTCATAGCAAATACCATGTTCCAATGACACAAGAGAAGACTCTACACGTGGACATCACCACGGGTCAACACCGAAATCAGACTGATTATATTCTTTGCAGCCAAAGATGGAGAACTGGTTCCAAATTGGGAAATGAGTAAATCAAGGCTGTATACTGTTACCCTGCTTATTTAACTTATATGCAGAATGCATCATGCAAAATGCCAGGCTAAATGAAGGACAAGCTGGAATCAAGATTGCTGGGAGAAATATCAATAACCTCATATATGCAGATGACACCACCCTTATGACAGAAAGTGAAGAGGATCTAAAGAGCCCCTTGATGAAATTGAAAGAGGAGAGTGAAAAAGTTGGCTTAAACATTCAGAAAACTAAGATCATGGCATTTGGTCCCATCACTTCATGGCAAATAGATGGAAAACCAATGGAAACAGTGAGAGAATTTATTTCCTTGGGCTCCAAAATCACTGGAGATGGTGACTGTAGCCATGAAATTAAAAGCTGCTTACTCCTTGGAAGAAAAACTGTGACCAACCTAGACAGCGTATTATAAAGCAGAGACATTACTTTGCCAACAAAGTGCCATCTAGTCAAAGCTAACGTTTTTCCAGTCGTCATGTGTGGATGTGAGAGTTGAACCATAGAAAAGCTGAGTGCCAACGAACGGATAGTTTTGAACTGTGCTGTTGGAGAAGACTCTTGAGAGTCCCCTGGGCTGCAAGGAGATCCAACCAGTCCATCCTAAAGGAGATCAGTCCTGGGTGTTCATTGGAAGGACTGATGTTGAAGCTGAAACTCCAATCCTATGGCCAACTAATGCAAAGAGCTCACTCATTTGAAAAGTCCCTGATGCTGGGAAAGATTGAAGGCAGGAAGAGAAGGGGGAGACAGAGGATGAGATGGTTGGATGGCATCACCGACTCGATGGACATGAGTTTGAGCAAGTTCTGGGAGTTGGTGATGGACAGGGAGGCCTGGTGTGCTGCAGTCCATAGGGTGGCAAAGAGTCAGACGTGACTGAGCGATTGAACTGAACTGTGCTTATTCATACAAAAAAAAATGGAATCAATTACTGATAGACAAGCAATAGATATGTCTCAGAGTAATAGACTGACTGGAATAAACCAAACACAGACATACATATTATATAATTTAATAGGTAAATTATAAAAAATAAACAACAAAGACCCACAGTTTCTGGGTGGGAGCAAGGCACTGGGAAGGGGATGTGGCTGATGGTGGAAGTGTTACGTACCTTCATAATATTCATAGAAATCTTGTTGAATAGTTCACCTGATGTCTGAGCACATCAATGTGTGTAAATTATATTCAAAGAAATCTTACTTGTGTGAATATGGGGCATTTTGCCTGCCTAGAGAGAGCAGACCTGATGCATGAAGTTGCCTTCACAAGGAAATTTCTGGAGGGGAACAAAAGCTGATCTCGAGAACATCACTGGAGCAACCAATTCCTTCTGCTCCTCCCCCTGTGATCTTCTGTCGCCCCGGTTCTCTCTGGTCCATGGACAGTCAGGCACCTGCCCCAGCAGCACAGCTGGCCTCTGGGAAGAGATGACTGTTCATCCCAAGGGATTCCAGAAAGAAGGAAACGGATGCCGTCTGGGGTGGCTGGCTCTAGGGGTCAATGTGGCTCTGCTGTGCTGCCCTGTTCTCCATCAAGCGTCAGTCCACGTGCTGCTGTGAAGGTCCTTTCTAGACGTGATTAACATCTGCGATGAGTTGACTTTACATGTGATCACACTTAACAGTGTGGGTAGGCCTCATCCAGTCAGTTGTGGTTCCCAAGACCAAAGCCTGAAATTTCCCAAAGAAGAAGCAATTCTGTCTCAGTCAGACAGCCTTAGAAACTCTTCTGCATGTTCCAGCTGGTGGCCCTGGGGGATTCAGCCCGGAGATTGTACTATTAGCTCTTCCCTGAACTCCCAGCCTGCTCCATGGCTTCAATCTTCCTGGGCCCATAGTCATGTGAGACGATTCCTTAAAATAAACCCCTGTGTCTATATAGCTATATCTGTACCCAGAGATGAAGAGAACTGAATCCATATCAAGCATCTTTTCTGACCACAACACTAAGAGATTAGGTATCAATTAATCAATTAAGGAAAAAACCTAAAGATCACATAGACAGGGAGGCTAAACAATGCAGTTCTAAATAACCAAGAGATCGCTGAAGTCATCACAGAGGAAATCAAAAAATACCTAGACACAAATGGCAATGCCAGCATGGTGACCCAAACATGGTGGGACACAGCTAAGGCAGTTCTAATAAAAACAAATCGCACAATACAATCCTACCTCAAGGAACAAGAAAATTCTCAAATAAACAACTAACTTTGTACATACAGCAATTAGGAAAAGAACAATGACAGCAACAGCAACAAAAAACACCCAAAGTTAGTAGGAGGAGAGGAATCATAAAGATCAGAGCTGGAATAAATGAAAAAAATGAAGAAACCAACAGCAAAGATCAAATACACCTAGAGAGGTATGGATTACATACTTTGGTGGTTTTGTCGCCCAGTCGTCGCTGACTCTTGCAACACCATGGACTGTAGCCTGTCAGTCTCCTCTGTCCCGATATTCTCCAGGCAAGATACTGCAGTGGGTTGCCATTTCCTTCTCCAGGGGATCTTCCTGACCCAGGGATCAAAACTGCATCTCCTGCATTGCAGGTGGATTCTTTACCACTGAGCCACCAGAGATTCCTGTAGATTATATATAGACATATGTGGATAGGGGCTTCCAGGTGGCCTAGCGGTAAAAAAAACAAAAACAAAACCCCTGCCTGCCAATGCAGGAGACATAAGAGATACGACCTCAACCCTTGGTTTGGAAAGAGCCCCTGGAGGAGGGGATGGGAACCCACTCTGGTATTCTTGCCTGGTGAATCCCATGCATAGCAGAGCCGGGTGGGTTACGTCCAAAGGTTCGCAAGGAGTCAGACATGAGTGAAGCAGCTTAGCACACATGCATGCATAGATAGATACTTGATATAGAGATCTACACATATATCTATATACCCAGAAATATATATATATACACAAATATAAAAAGGAGGAGATCATATTTCTAACCCTGCTTATATATCTGTCCATCCGCCCATCCATCCGCCCATCCATCAGCATAGCATGGTCTTCCAGAGACTCAGAACCACGTTCCATGACAAATGTGACCTATACTGAGTGTCCCTGGAGAATCCAGACTAACCCCCGACTGTATTTCCCTCCACACCAGCCCCACTACCTGAGTCAGAGGAAGCAGCTGGCCCAGGGTGAAAGGTTGTTTATTTGGAAGGAAACATTCCTGGAGTGATGGATGAGGGTGTCTGCCAGCTGGCATGTTTGGGGACAAGGACATTCATATTTCTGAATCCAGATTCCCTAGAAAGGGGTGCTGAGTGCTCATCACATAATTTTTCCTGATGTACCTGTTCATTATTTCCCCCACGAAAAATAGTGGTCAGGTGCAAAATTGTTAAACCACAATCTATTCTCCAGGGGTTTGTGGGCTTTTTAATCAAAATGTGCCTCTTTCTGCTGGCTGTTATGCTGTTGAGGGCCCCAGCATGAACTCAGCAGTGGGTGAAGGTCAGCTTCTCGGAGTCAGTGTGGGATTAACTGCCTGAGTGTGACTGGGACCCCAGAGTGAAGGCGGTGAGGGAGCAGGGGGCTTTGTCCAGCACTCCTGGACCACGCCCACAGGACCACACAATGCAGGGAGGAGGTAGCCCCATCCCACCCCACTGCCTGGGATGTACTGAGCCCTTTGCTTCCCGGTCCCAAGATCAGCAGCTCCTTTCTGCAGTTACCTGGTTGCCTTTGAAACCGTGGCCCTCTCCGTCTCATATGTGGTGGGAGGCACAGACCCTAGTGGGCTCCCACCCTGGGTCTCGGCGGCAGTCTGAGGTCCTCAGTGTGTTGAGTGGGCGGGGTTGTCTTGCGCTCAAGGCTTCCAAACTGGGATAGGATGCCGGCTGCAGAGCAGAAGGCGGAGGCGGGGGGCCTGAGGAGGGGCCGCCCTCATCAGAACCTTCCTGCAGGCCCTGATGTCCGCTCCCCACCCCCACCCCCACTGCTGGCCACCAGGCGGAGGTGACACTGCCGCTGCCCTGAGCCCCCTCCGCCTCTTCTCTTTCCTTCCTCTTCAGAGGCACAGACGGGACCCAGTGGGGCTGGCACCCCAGCCCCAGAGCTGCTGTTCAGGGAGCCCGCAGCTTCACTCTAGACCTGGATCACTGACGTGTTTAGTTGGCTGCCTCCACCATCACCTGCTCTGTTTCGCCTGTCACTCTGGATTGCGGGGAGGCCCAGGGGAAGGCCGTGTCACTTGCCCGTTGCATCTCCAGCCCTGTCCTTCCAGCTCCCATCCCCAGCCACCTGTCCTAAACACCCTGCTGGGGTGCTCCATCCGGCTTTATCACCCAAGGAGTTCCTTCCCCGCTGTCTCTTGGACAAGCACTAAGCGGCCCGATCCACTGGCCGCTTTCTTCGCTCCCTGCCCCGAGGAGCTGTCTCCTGCTCTGCCCCACGCCCCTCACCTGCTCCCCTCCCAGACCTGCTGCTCCCCTGTAGCGACAGCAGGACTGTGCACCAGGTGTGCCTGAGGAGGCCGGGACCTGAGGAGAGCACCGCTTTCTCCAATAACGGTTCCACATTTTCTGCGAGATGTGCACCATGGCTGGCTTCCTTTCGGTGGTGATAACGTCCTCTGATGCCGAAAAAAAAAAGAGGTTGGTGGACTGCACACCTCAGGCAGCCCCTTCTGCTGCTCGTGAACCTTTTGGGGAAACAAGGTTAGGGGCTCCAAACTCAAGTGTGGTGCCATTCCGGAAGCCAACTTTCATCTGTTTTTTTGGTGGGGGAGGGATCAGAAAGTTTCTTGCAAAATCACCATCACAAAGAGCCGATACAGTTGAATAACTTTTCAGGATTATAACACAAATCAAATCGCTGCAAGTGTTTCAGAAACAACCACCAGCTTCCAAGGATAAGTAATTATCAGAGTGGTGGCTCATGCATTTTTAAGGATCTTACAGAATAATGTTATGGAGTATGCTCTATAGTCCATTCATTTTGTTGTTTTCGAACTTCATTTCCCAGTGTGGTCCAAGTGCTTGAAGGGGATGTCACAGGAATAATTCTCTCCACCCCTGGAAACATGCATTTGGGGGTTACCACATATTATAAAACTATGTCCAAATAACAACAGCTTATGTTACGTGACAACATAACAGACGGAGGAAAAGAGAAGCTGTCATCTGTAAACCCCTTCCCTGTGCTGGTCTGTCTTCCTCGTGTCACTAATTACACAGAGGGGGTCAGGAGATGCCACCCCCAGGCCAGATCTTCAAGTACGAAGTCCTTCACAGTTCCTGACCTCACTGCAATGTTGACCTGGGATAAACCTCTTCAAATCCCTCTGTCTCCCTCTCCTCATCTGGGCAACAGGTGACCACAGGGCTTCTCTCATAGGTTGTTTGAGGACCAGAGGTTTTGACTGTGAAAGTCTTAGCACAATATCTAGTAATGGTTAACGACCAACAAATGATCATGCAGGTGGGTGTGATTCCATTCTCCATACGTTTGATTTCATGCTCACAACAAGCATGCAGGATAGATCTTTTAATCTCTACCTTAAAAACTGAACACTTGAAACCACCCCTGTATTCTCCAGAAAGCAGAGCCTGAGGAAAGGATTACGTCCTGGTGCCGTGCTGGGACACAGGGGCCCAGGGCTGCCTTTTCCATTTGCTCCTTTATAACTGCAGCTTGGGCAGCTTAAGCACAGACCTTAATTCCTCACAGTTCTGGAGATCAAGGTGTCTGCAGACTGGGCAAGGGTCAGTTCCTTCCTGGTTTGCAGATGGTGGTCTTCTCACCGTGTCCCCACGTGGCAGAGACAGTGAGAGAGACAGGAAGCCAGGTCTGGGGTCTCTTCTTTGAAGGACGCTAACCCCATCACAAAGACCCAGTTGCTGGAAAAGACTGCGGGCAAAAGGAGGAGGAGGAGGAGGAGGCAGAGGGTGAGATGACTGGATGGCATCACCAACTCAGTGGACGTGAGTTTGAGCAAGCTCTGGGAGATAGTGGAGGACAGAGAAGCCTGGCGTGCTGCAGTTTATGGAGTTGCAGAGGGTCGGACACAACTGAGCGATGAACTGAACTGCACTGAGGAGCCTGGTGTGATGGGGTCACAAGGAGTTGGACATGGCTGAGCAGCTGAACAGCAACCGTTGACACGAAAACAGCTGCGTGTATTTAGTGTGCACAACTTGGTAAGTGTGGAGTATCCAAACACCCAGGGAACCATCATCACCATCTGTGTGTAAAGATGTCCGTCACCTCTCAAAGTCTGCTCTCCTCTCCTCTTCCCCTTCTCCTCCTCCTCCCTAATGTAACTGGCATGAGTGTGATAAGAGCAGTTAACACAAGATCTGGCCTCTCGGCAAGCCCATAGTACGGTACTGCTAACTCCAGCTAGCTCTGCTGTGCAGCGGATCGCTAGGACTCCCTCATCTTATAACTGAAACTTTCTACCTTGTGATCGATTTCTCCCCATTTCTCGGTTCCCCCAGCCCCGGGCAGCCAGCTGCCTACTCTATGTCTCGATGAGCTTGACCTCGTTAGGTTCTGAGATTGATCAGTGAGACCATATGATATCTGTTTTTCTGCGTCTGCCTTATTGCATTGAACGTAATGTCCTCTGGGTGCCTGCGTATTGTTGTGAACGGCATCTTGAGGTCCGTACCTGGACAAAGTGCTCCATGTTTGGTTTCCGAGTGTGAAGCGGAACAGGACAGAGATCGGGAATGGCAGACACAGTCCATTTAATAGGGATTTTACGGGATGAGAAGAGAGGACGCCCTTGCGCTGTCACAGCGAATGTGACAGACAACACGCCCCGCCTCCCTGCGTTCCACGCCCCGCTTGGGGGCTGGGGGATCTCTGGTTCTCCCTTTCCGCCTGGGCGGTGGGTGCCTTAGTTCAGGAAATTGAGGCACGGGATGGCTAAGTAGCCTGTCCGAGGCCACATCACCCTAAAACCGCAGTCACTTACCCAGGACACCAGGCCTCGGAGCCCAGGCTTGGTCACTCATTGTGTTGACGTATATGAGGCTCCCCCTTGGGCCCTGGGCCAGCACCAGGCTTCACAGGCATTGCATGGACCTGGGTCACGGTGCCAGCCTGGGCAGGGCTTTTAGGATCCCAGTTCTGTGGATAATACAGCTACTTATATGCTGTTCCTCTCAGCACCACGTCATAAACCTCCGGTCTGCAGAACTGTAGATTCCCACCAGCGATGCTAGCAGAGGTTGTGGGCAGGGCCTGGCCAGCCCCAGTCGCCCACCAGCCCTTCTCTCACTGGAAGCTGGCACTCGACTGGTAGAAGTGCTGGTGTTTCCTGCAGCTGTTCGGGCTCAGAGCATCGGTCCTCTAGGACCAGCGTCCGTTCTCATTGGCGATGTCAGCGTCACAGTCATGGAGCATTTCTAATAGGACATCTCTTGTCGTGAAGGTGACCTGGTGACCGACATCACACAGCCTGTCCTCAGTAGTTGCAGATTCTGTCTTTGTGCATTCACCCACTTGCTAACGGTCATCTGTAGTCCGGGTCAACGGTCTCAGTGCCTTTATGCATTTATCTGCATAAATCCAGAGCAGTGGGGAATTTGAGTTTCTGGCACACACAGTCCCAGCGGAGGGGGAACCAAGGCACTCTGCCTTCTGGTCTCAACTCTCACGCTGAACAAGTGGCCTTTTCTCAGTCTATTTAGTGACACATTTTCCCCATTTTTATTTTATTTTATTTTTTTTATTTTTTAATTGTTTTTGCCATACATTGTCATGATATCACCATGGGTTTACATATGCTTCCCCTCCGGAACCCCCCTCCCTCTTCCCTCCCCCCCCGGGAAATCTCGCTGCACCAGCCCCGAGCATCAATCCTGGGCTGGCAATTGATTAGACATATGAAAATTAACATGCTTCAATGCCCTTCTCCCATATCATCCCACCCTTACCCTCATCCACAAAGTCCACAAGTCTATTCTATACATCTGCATTCCTTTTGCTGTCTCGTATGTTGGGTTCTCGTTACCGTCTTTCTAAATTCCATATATATGCGTTAATATACTGTATTGTTGTTTTTGCTTCTGGCTTACTTCACTCTGGATAATGGGCTCCAGTTTCGTCCATCTGAGTAGAATTGCTTCAAATGAATTTTTTTTTAATGCTGAGTAATATTCCATTGTGTATATGTACTACAGCTTTCTTATCCATTCGTCAGTGGATGGGCATCTAGGTTGCCTCCGTGTCCTGGCTATTGTAAACAATGCAGCGATGAACATTGGGGTACACGTGGCTCTTTCAATTCTGGATTCCTCGGTGTGTATGCCCAGCAGTGGGATTGCTGGGTCATATGGCAGTTTTATTTGCAGTTTTTTAAGGAATTTCCACACTGTTTTCCATAGTGGCTGTACTAGTTTGCATTCCCACCAACAGTGTAAGAGGGTTCCCTTTTCTCCACATCTTCTCCAGCATTCATTGCTTGTAGACTTTTGGATGGCAGCCATTCTGACTGGTGTAAAGTGGTACCTCATTGTGGTTTTGATTTGCATTTCTCTGATAATGAGTGATGTTGAGCATCTTTTCATGTGTTTGTTAGCCATTTTTATATCTTCTTTGGAAAAATGTCTGTTAAGTTCTTTGGCCCACTTTTTAATTGGGTTGTTTATTTTTCTAGAATGGAGCTGCAGGAGTTGTTTGTATATTTTTGAGATTAATTGTTTGTCTGTTGCTTCATTGGCTATTATTTTCTCCCATTCTGAAGGCTGTCTTTTCACCTTGCTTATAGTTTCCTTTGTTGTGCAAAAGCTTTTAATTTTAATTAGGTCCCATTTGTTTATTCGTGTTTTTATTTCCAATATTCTGGGAGGTGGGTCATGGAGTATCCCGCTTTGGGTTATGGCAGAGAGTGTTTTGCCTATGTTATCCTCTAGGAGTTTTATAGTTTCTGGTCTTATGCTTAGATCTTTGATCCATTTTGAGTTTATCTTTGTGTATGGTGTTAGAAAGTGATCTAGTTTCATTCTTTTACAAGTGGCTGTCCAGTTTTCCCAGCACCACTTGTTAAAGAGGTTGTCTTTTCTCCATTGTATATTCTTGCCTCCTTTGTCAAAGATAAGGTGTCCATAGATGCGTGGATTTATCTCTGGGCTTTCTATTCTGTTCCATTGATCTATGTTTCTGTCTTTGTGCCAGTACCATACTGTCTTAATGACTGTGGATTTGTAGTATAGCCTAAAGTCAGGTAGGTTGATTCCGCCAGTTCCATTCTTCTTTCTCAAGATTGCTTTGGCTATACGAGGTTTTTTGTATTTCCATACAAATTGAGAAATTATTTGTTCTAATTCTTTGAAAAAGACCTCTGGTAGCTTGATAGGAATTGCATTGAATCTATAGATTGCTTTGGGTAGTACATTTTCCCCATTTTTAGACTTCTGGTTGATGACTTTACTGTTTAAAATTTCCCTCAAGCATCATGCTGAAACGCTACTCAGGATCCTGAGAACAAGAGGCTCTGAAAATACACATGCTAGACGAGCTTCACTCAGACACGAGCTCCAGAGATGGTGGCTTAAGTTCATTGTTAATAACTCAGCCATATGTTAAACAAATGTCTTTAAACAGAAGCACACACAGTGTGCGGTTTATCTAAAGCTGGTGTTCTATCCTCTTGCTTTTCTCTGATGACACTGTGGGGGTGATAAACAAGGTGGACATTTTATCATAACGACACTGCTGATCAATTTTTTTTTTTCGTATTCTCTAAAAGACTCTGCATTTGGGTCTCTCCAATACCTTGGTTTGATTTTTAGACACAGCTGAAAACCCCATGGATTCCTATCTGCTACCTGACCCCCAGGGAGCTCTGACAGAGCCTCAGAGTTTTACTCAGCACAGTGACCCACACAGCTGCTTGGGATTCATCTTTCTCTTTGGTTTCCTTTTTCTTCATGCATCTGGTCTTGCCATGGTCTGAGGGTGCCTTCTGCTGCCTTCTTCCATCTCCTTTTGCGCCATCTTTCTCTCTCTCTGCTCCACCTTGGGCTCAGCAGTCATTCCTTTTGCTTTTTCTCTTCTAAACCATATTCGTCTGTTTTTTTTATCTCATGCTGTGACGTACCTATGATTCTACCTGCCTTTGCCATCCCACCTCTACATAAATTTGTGAGATAAACAAAACCGTGAATTTTACACTTTGAATTAGTGTTTTCTTAATTATAAAGCTTAATTTAACTGGAGAGGGCAGAGCAGTACAGACATGCTCATAGATTATTGGTGACATTCTAAATTGTTATAACTCTGAAAATAAATTTGCCAGTATGTCTCCAGAGCCTAAAGTCATTAATCCTCTTTAACCCAGTAATTGAACTTCTGAAAATCTACCCTTCAAAACGAATCTGAAACTCAAGCATAAAATCACATACAAAGATGTTTATGATGGCATATTTATAATGGAAAAGAATGGAAATATCCCATGATAGTAAAATGGTTTTACAAATACCTTTCGGAAATATATACAAGAACATATTATGTTGAGAATAATATTAGTGTAAAGTTGGGTGAGTGTTAAGATGGCAAGTTTGTATTAGGATCGGCAGAGAATTCATCGTCAGGTTGTGTGTGTGTGTGTATGTATGCGTGCATGCTCAGTCATGTCCGACTCTGCAGCCCTACAGACTGTAGCCCACCAGGCTCCATGGGATTCTCCAGGCAAGAATACTGGAGAGGGTTGCCATTGCCTCCTCCAGGGGATCTTCCTGACCCAGGAATTGAACCCACGTCTCCTGTGTCTCCTGCACTGGCAGGGGGATTCTTTACACTGAGCCACCAGGGAAGCCTATAGTCAGGATAGAAGTAGATTTAGAGGTGGGACTCAGGACAAGTTTGACTGACAGGGGCAGAAGTAATGGTGGACGTTCTTGTTGAATGCTGCGTAACAAATGACCCCAGGCTTTGTGGGGGTAAGACAGTAATTGTGTTATTATGTTCACAAATGCTGTGGGTCAGGAAACTGTATGGAACACAGAAAGGAGGTCTGGGGTCTCATTCGGAGAGACTTGAATGGCTGGGCTGGACAGAGGCTGGGGACTGGAACTATTTGGTTGCTTCCTCACCCAGACGTGAGTTACCTGGGCTGGATGGCTTGAAGGACAGGCTCCCCGGGACGGTTGAGCAGTGTGTCCATGTGTGGCTTCTCCCCCTGCCTGGGCCTCTCGCTGCATGGGACTGGCTTCAGGAGACCACATGGAGGCAGCGTGACATTTATGACCTTGTTCCAGAAGACAGATGGTCCCTACCACCACACTGCTTGACCGAAGCCATCTCAAGCCTGCCCTGACTTGAGGGGAGAGGACACAGTCTCAGTCCCTTGATGGGGCAAAAGTCAAAGAAGTTGGGGCATTTTTTCTTTTGCCCACAAGGACCTGAGCACCAATGCAGAGCAGATGGAGGAGATGTCACTCCTAAGAGTGTCCATGGGCAGAGACTTTAGGAATTATTAATACAGAAGACCCTCACCCTCTGTCTGGAGTGGACTAGTTCAGCCTCCAGACAATCAGAGGGTCTCTCATTTCCAGGAGAGTTAAGGAATAAGATGGGCGGTAGTCCCTGTTGGATAGTTTAAAAATATTTCTATTTAATGTTAGAAGGAATTACATCAAATTCTTGATTTCTGTGTTCATTTGTAGAAGCTCTATTTGCTCTTTTACTAACCTTTGAAAATTTATAAGCAGAAATTAAAGTCCACGCCATGAGTCCGAGGCTAAATGGGTTTATTATCAAATGCTCATTATATATGATCCTAGAAAGATTTCAGGAAATGGACACAAATACATTATAGACCGGGCTTGTTCATGCCACCTCCTCAACCAGGAAAAAGAAAACCACATAGAGTCAGAGTTAATCCATAAAACTGAGAGAGATACTCTCTTTTTGGTTTCTTAAATTTGAAATTAAATTTTATGTACTTATAAACATTCATTCAGTAATCATACTGAATGTTTACATCCATATCTCCTGACTCAATGATCTCCCCCTGTATTTTCTTTGTGTCTCTCCAGTGGCAAGTAGCATATTCTGTCTTGGATCTTAGTTATTTATACATTAATCTAGTGGGCTTCCCTGGAGGCTCAGTGGTAAAGAATCCACCTGCAATTTAGGAGCTGCAGGAGATGTAGTTTCGATCCCTGGGTTGGGAAGATCCCCTGGAGGAGGGCAGGGCCACCCATTCCAGTGTTCTTGCCTGAATCTTATGGACAGAGGAACCTGGCTGGCTGAAGCCCATAGGATCTCAAAGAGTCGGACACGACTGAAGAGACTTAGCACATATGCATGCATACATTAATTTAACTCATACTAGGTTATATTCTAGTATATTCTATGCATTTAGCATGTGACTCAAATATATACTCATTTAGTTAAACTGCTCTTTTCCTGCCTTGTTTTTAGGCATGCACAGAAATCAGCAGTGAGGATTTTCAATCTCTTTTATATTTCCTTTTGTGTTGGGGCATCAGCTACAGTTGACCTTATTCATTCATTTATTTAATTGAAGGATAATTACTTTACAGAATTTTCTGTCAAACATCAGCATTAATCAGTCCTACAGTTGACCTTTGAGTCATGTGGGGGTTATGGGCATTGGCCCCCAGTGCAGTAAAAAATTCACATATAACCTTGCAGTTGGCCCTTTGTATATACAGTTCTACATCAGTGAATTCAACCAACCACGGATTGTGTAGTACTGTGATACATATTTACTGAAAAAACATCTGTGTATAAGTTCAAATACTATTCCATTTGCAAAGATGTTCATATTCAGGATCATTCATAATTTTTATCCTTTAATTATGTTTTGTCTCACATTTTGACATGAATGGACAGGATAGCTTGCTCTTCTTTAGGGAGTATTGATCATGTTTCCCGAGAGCAATACTATAAATACTGTTGCATCACCCACGCTTTAACCTGGTCAGCAGGTGTTCCACTGTCTTCCCAGCAGTAGTGAGAAAATTAAACAAGAAGTGGAGGATGTGTCAGATCCTGTTACATTCTAAAATGCTGCTTTCTCACCTGAAGAGTGGGATTTATACTGCCTGTCTAAATGGGATTTATACTACATCATGAGGCTGTTTCAGGAACAAGTGAGAGAATGGTGCTGTCCCCTGACACGCGGGGGAGTGTGTGAACTAGTCGCCACCGCGCACACTCTGCCATGCGAGAGGGCGCAGATGCACAGCGCCTGCCTGGCGGGCACCGCACCCGGACTCTGGCTGGCACCTCGCCTTACGGTCGTGCCCATCATCATCGGCCTTGATTCAGCCTCAGGATCTTCCTCAACACGGAGCTGACTACCCCTGAGGTGAAGCTGTCTTAGGGAGTGTGGTTTCTGAGTGAGCAGAAATGCTCCCCGGGCTCAGAGCTTGCCGCTCTTCCACGTCTGAGAGCACACCTCTGTTCACTGAAACAGGGCGGCTCCCCTTCCCACCCCTCCACTTCTGAGAGCAGCTCCCTTCTGGACCTGTTTGCCCTTCGAGCAGGTTGCTTGATGGGGTCTGGAGAGTGACCGGGCTGGGGCTGGGGGCTGGGGCCTGGCCAGCCCTGAGCAAGCGACTCTGTGCTCCAGGCTGGATCTGGAGGGGATGTGGCAAAAAACGAGGCTCTGAAGGTGACTTGCTTGACTGCATCTCTCTCACCTGTCATCTTACTTTCTTAACTAAAGGGTTTTTTTTTTTTTTTCCCTGAAAACTCATTATTAAGTTTCAAGTTAGGTTAAGTTTGAAACTCCTCATTCTGCTCCAACCACCACTGGAAGCTTATAATTAAATAAATTTGTTTTAATGTGGCTGTGTGTGCGCACGCTCAGTTGTGTCTGACTCTGCCACTCCATGGACTGTGGCCCGCCAGGCTCCTCTGTCCGTGGGATTCTCCAGGCAGGAATACTGGAGTGGGTTGCCATGTCCTCCTCCAGGGCGTCTTCCGGACCCAGGGACCCAAGCCATGTCGCCGAGATTTGCAGGCGGATTCTTGACCACTGAGCCATCTGGAAAGCCAATGTCTTCATGAGAGGTGGACCATCTCTAAGAAGGAAACTGGAGCACGTGGAAAGGTCCTCACAGCTCGGCTCCGACTCAGGCTGCTGACCCCGCCCCGCTCCCATCCTGTTCTGAATAGCCTGCCCTGGCCGCACCGGCTCAGGCTGGGGACACGTGGGGTCTGGGATTGCTGTCACCCAGAGAGGCCCCGGGGGTGATCAGCATTCTAGATGACTGGCCTTTGTTTATGGGTATGGGTGTTTGCTCCCAGAAGTCTAAAGCTGGGTCTGTGTAGCCAGTGACCTGGTCCTATTAAAGCTCCATTGTGCTTTCTCTTTAAGCTGAGGGCTCTGGTGAGCTCTGACCTCCCGGGAGGTGGGCCCCCTGTGAAGACTGGTACCTGTGTCTGCTGAGCAGCCGAGGGCTGAGAGGCGAATGTGGTGAGGGAGGCCTGGGCTCTCTCCACTGTGGTGAAGGAGCTGATAATCGTAGTCCTCGTTTGGAAGGCAAGGCCCCCAGGAGGAGCTGAGCCTGGTATTGAGAGCAGAAGGCCACGCGCACAGCCCCAGCCTGGCGGCGGGGGCAGAGGGCGAGGAGAAACACGCTGCCCTTCAGCTCGCCTTGCCCAGTGCCCACACCCTGCGAAGGGCTCTGTCTGCCCACTTGGGAACCACAAGGCACCCAGGCGAGGGAGGGAGATGGGTGGGCAGGCAGACATTTAGAGCTGACTGTGCTCACTGGGTTCTGGGGGCCCAGAGACAGCTCTGCTGCCAGTTTGGGTTGGGGGAAGGGCTAAGAGGGCTTCCTGCAGACTGGCCTTGCACTTGCTCTTGAATGATGAAATTGAGGCCGAAAGCTCAGCTTCTCTGCACACCAGTGCTGAACTGAATCTCAGAGACAGAGTCTTGGGTGAAGTAGAAAAGGATAGCTTTATTACTATGTCAGGCGAAGGGGGGACACAGGGGGCTGATGCCCTCGAAACCACGCGTCCCCGCTTGGCAAAGACAGTGATAAGCTTTTTTGTGTTAACAGTAAGCAAGGGCATGATCAGCTCATGAACGTTCTTCTGATGGTTGTTGGTGAGGTGAGTAGGAGTCAGCATCATCAACCTTCAGGTTTAACTGGTCTGGAGTCTACCTGCTTGTGGGCAGCATATCATCATTAATCACTGAATTCTCCCACCTGGAAGGGTTTTCTGTATCTGCAAAACAGCTCAAAGATACTGTTGTGTGTATCCACTGATGGGGAAATAAGTCCCTGCCCCAAGGCTGCTCTGACTGTTCCTTGGTGGTTTCACGTTCCCTCCATTCCCTAATTGGGCTTCCCTGGTGGCTCAGATGGTAAAGAATCTGCCTGCAATGCAAGAGACCCAGGTTTGATCCCTGTGTTGGAAAGATCCTCTGGAGAAGGGAATGGCAACCCACTCCAGTATTCTTGCCTGGAGTATTCAGAGGAGCCTGGTGGGCCACTGTCCAGGGTTCACAGAGGCGGACAAGACTGAGCAACTAACACTTCCGCTTTCCCTTTCCTAATTAAAACTGCTTGAATCTGTTCATGGGAACTCAGGGGAAGTCATGGAGGCTAAATGAAGACTATTTCCTATAATCAAAGAAATGGGGGATACAGAAAGCCCTTGTGCCCAGAAGCCCCACTGGGCCCTGCAGAGTCTAAACAGTCAGCCAGGAGAGAAGGCAGAAAAAAGAATTCGCATGTTCTCCCCGTCGCGAGAAGGGAAGGAAAATGAAAAGTAAAAGTTGCAAATGAAACATGCCTCTCTGGGCCACGGGCCCCATGCGTCCTGCGTCACTGATGCACATTCTGGGTGCCGAGCAAAGTGGGAGAAAGGACCAGGAGGAAGGGCCCAGGTTTGGGAGAGCAGTTCCAACTGGGCTCAGAAACTCGGGGGCTTTCCATCACATCTGCAGGAGCCAGTGGGGGACCAGCAGGTGTGGGCAGTGAGCAGGTCTCTGGAGAGACGGCCCCTGGTGGTGATGCCCAGATAAGTGGCTGACGGGAAGGAGGGAGGGCCTGGGGATCCGTGGGAAGCTCAGGTCACAGGGGACCTGTGAACGGGAGAGTGAGGTCCAGACGTAGGTACAGGATGGCCCTAATTCCATTACAATGAGGGGAGAGAGACAGGGGTGGAGAGGCACACCAGGAGGACCCTGTGGTGACAGGAAAAGGTCACTGGGATGCAGCTACAAGCCAAGGGATGCTGGGCACGGTAGACAACTCCAGAAACCAGGGACAGGCATCGCACTGTCTCCCTGAGTCCCCAGGGACCGGCTGACCCCCTGGTTTCAACTTCTGGCCTCCAGAGCTGCAAGGGAAGACCATTCTGCTGATTTAAGCTACCAAGTCGGCAGCACCGTTTCTGCAGCCCTAGGGATCCTGCACAGCTGCTCTGGGGAGGAAGGAGGGACATTCACGGCGGAAGGCGAGGATGAAGGAGGCCTTGGGTATGTGGGAGGAGCCTTGATGAGGCTCAGGCAGAGCCTGAGGAGGGCTGGGGAGGAAGGAGATGCAGGGAGCAGAGGACGGCGGGGCAGCCTCGTACACCCGGCGGAAATTCCAGACTTTCAGCTGAAAACCCTGTACTGTCAACTGAAAGGCATCCCAGGCCTTCAAAAAATGCAGGTTGGATGATGAAAGAGAGCGTTTTTCTCTAAGCCTGCTCAAAAGTAAAAGGAACACATTCTGCCCAGAGGACGGACAGAGCGCACGGAAAGACCTGGCATCCGTCGGAACTCCACACCTTAGTGGGACCGCTTCAGGCCAGCAGTGCTTAATCTACTCCGGGAGCGTCTGCCCTTCCTAGACATAAAGAACACTCCAGTGTGGGGCCACATCCAGACTCAACCCCAACGCAGAAATAAATCTCAGAGGCAGAGTTTTGGGTGGAGCAGAAAACAAGAGCTTTGTTGTTCTGCCTTTTCGTACTGGGCACTGAGTTCTTGAGGTCCGTCTAGTCAAAGCCATGGTTTCTCCAGTTGTCATGTATGGATGTGAGAGCTGGACCATAAGGAAGACTGAGGGTTGGAGAACTGATGCTTTCAAACTGTGGTGATGGAGAAGGCTCTCGAGAGTCCCTTGGACTGCAAGGGGATCAAACCACTCAATCCTGAGATGCAAATGAAAGGAATGAATTCAGTGAGGCCAAAGCCTTGCATCCTCACTAAATTCCTCAGCTTGATATCTGGTTTTCCTTGTTGTTCAGTTGTAAGTCATGTCCAGCTCCTCGTGACCTGTGGACTGCAGCACGCCAGGCTTCCTTGCCCTTCGTCAACTCCCGGAGCTTGCTCAGACTCATGTGCATTGAGTTGGTGACGCCATCCAACCTTCTCATCCTCTGTCGGTTTTCCTTACTACTTAATAATAATCTTTGGTATTCAGACTGCCTGCCCCCTTTGTTGCAAGCTTATATATATAATCTGACTTCCTTTCCTGCCTCTTTGGATCCGTTTTTCCAGAGCTGCTGAGATGCTGTCTCTAGGACTTGGAGTCCTTAACCTTCTTACCAAATAAAATAACTCTCTACTTTCAGGTTGTGACTAATTTTTCAGTCAACAAGGGCAGCAGTCATTGGGCCAGAGCCCAGCCTAATGCAGAGTGACTCCTTCTTAGCTCACTCTATCTGCAGAGGCCCCTTTTCTCAAATAAAATCACAGTAGGAGATTTAGGGTAGGTGGGGGTCTTAGGGAGACCTTTTCCTACCTGGTCTATACCTTATAAATATTTATCTTCTTAAGTTCAGACCCCAGGTTCTGATGCCCCTCAGCTATGTTCTTCTCTGACTGAATTATTCTTTTTGTTTTGAATACTTCCTTGAGATATTAATAGGTTTTATGGAATAAGTCATTTGAAAATAGTAGAACAATTGAAGAAGGCAAAGTTATGTCTGCACTCATACAAACCAGTTTTAAACAAAACAATTCTTTGTTAAACAAAAGAGTTTTAAAACTTGTTAAATAAAAGAGTTTTAAAAGCCTTTGTTTTAAACAAAACAAAGAGTAATTTGCAAATGTTTTATTTTTCCTCACCTAGTTGGCTGAAAAAACCTTATTAGAAATCTAGAGACAATGTGTTTTCCACACATCATCTGTCTTTTATAAAATCGTGCAACCTGAATATTCTAAGAACACAAATGTTTTTCTTTAGCAATGTCACCAAACAGATCATCTCTTTCCTCTGGTTGGTATGAAAAATCATGCTGGCTCCTGTCCGCTCCAGCCTGGGGAGGAGTTGTTCTCTGGGTGTTTGTCTGCTCAGGTTTCTCCCTAAGAATCATAGAGGTGGATGTGTTTCTGACGGGTCTTCAAGACTCGCCTCGACTCGCCACTGTGGCTGTGTGTGGGATACACCAGCTGACACGCGACTTCCCCTTAATTGTGGGGGTGAGGTCTTCTGACATTGAGGGAATGGACTCTTAAACCTCCTCAGACACATTAGCTCTGCTCCTCCAGTCATCTTTTTGTGCCTCACATCTTATTCACTGTCTTGGCTTCTCATGTCTAAGTGGTGAAATCGAATTTGCCTCTTAGCAGTGTCAGACATGGTGGTCTTGAACTCTGGAGAGTTCAGCTCTGATTCTTGAACACCAGCATCGTCAGCTCCAAGAGCCGGTGTTTTGTAGTGATTCCTGAGTCACAGAGAAATTATTCTTTTTTTTTCTTTTTTTTCCTGATTCAGAAAGACAGTCCTATTTGAGTGTTTTACCATGACATTAGGAACATATAGATTGCTTTTCAGGAGAGTTCTCTTTTCAAAGGAAGGTTAGATTAACGTGCACACATCTGCCATCTGTAAAAGGCCTTGAGGATACATCTTTTCAATAAAGAGATTGTCTTTTTAGTTGCTTTGATTAAAAACAGCAGCATTCCTTGCTGCTAAATAACTCACCTTGGTTTCATCTCATTGCTATAAATAAGCAGAACAGGCATGCATCACAACGAGCTTCATTCAAAACATCAAGGCAGAAGAGTCTCAAAAAGGCCCCCTGAGGCCGCAAGTCACTGCACTTTTAAGATCACAGGCAGCCAGTTCCTTAATATCTTTATTTTCAGCCATCTAGTCTCACTGCCTCCCGAGACTGGGGCCCTTGTGCTCTGTGTCCGTGGAGCTCAGAGTCACGCGTCCTGGTTCTGTCCCGCACGGTGCACAGTTGGCTGTTGACATGTATCCCTGCCATTTTCAGGTGGTCAGAGAGGGAGAACACACTACCTTACCAGGGCCTCCGTGATGGGCGAAGTCAGGGGCATCTAGATCCACAGGTCTGGAGTGGAGCATCAGGAGTATGGGAGGTGGAACACGAAGAAGGCGGAGGTAACCTACCAGCTCTGGAATGAAGTTGATGGTGGCGATGAGGGTGTTAATGTCGATGACAGTGATGGCGAAGATGATGGATGTGATGGTGGTGGTGCTGCTGATAGCAATAATGAAGATGGGCTGATGCAGTGCTAACACTGACAGTGATGGTGATGACGGCGGTGGGGGCGCTGATGGATGACGACAGTGACAATGATGGCAATGATGGCGGTGGTGACGGTGATGATGATGAGAATGATGGTGGTGCTGGTGGTGGTAATGGTGGGGATGCCGATGGTGATGATACGAGTGATGGTTATGACGAAGATGATGGTGGTATAGATGGTGATGAGGACAGTGATGTCAGTGATGCTGTGGTGATACCTATCTTTTATAGAGAATACTCTGTTTCAGTCACCTACCTCTCAGTTAATCTAACTTAAGCCTCAAGCACTAGGGGAGAGGTCCTATTATTAGCCTGGTTTGGTTGACTTGGAAATCCTCCTTAATGAAGTCTTACTCCTCTTGTTTGGGATGATTCTTTGGGAAAAGCCATGATAAGCATATTTGGAAGGGCCCTCACATGGACCTCTCCTCACACGTGTGGAATTGAAGTCAGGATGTGCTCCTGTCACCAACCCTATGGAGTACGGAGGTTGAGACTGAAGACAAAACTGTTAAGAGGAGGTTGAGGGTGGAGGAAAAGGGCTTAGCACACCAGCCTTTGCCAGAATATCACAGTGCTTTATGCCATCCAAGACCAGATGGGCTCGCTCAGAGTTATTGTGAGGATGTGGACCCTGCAGGAATCATTGCTGGTCATGATTTTAATGTTACCTGAATTGGACAGAGCTTCTCCTGACAGACCACAGAGACAGGTCCATGCTCAGGGCACTTATTCTCCAGAATGTACCAGCAGAACCAGGTTTACATATTTATTCTGAGAAGCCTAGAGGTATAAGATGTGCTGGGACTCCTTATAACCTCTCTGAAGACCCCTCAATCACTCTAGACCTCAGAAATGCCTCATAAGGAGCAACTGCTGAGGGACATTTGACCCACCTGATTCTTTATCAGATTTGAATTCTGTGGTTCATTCACTCCCAACACCAGTGGGAGTTCTAATGAAACAACCATCTACACTTCATTTAAAATCTATATGAAAAAAGCCTTGGGATTGTAATGCTTCATGCTTACTTTATAGAATAATAAAATAATCTATATTTTACCTTCTAGATCTTCTAAAAAAACTTAGTTTAATGGCTGCATTGAATCTGCAGGTGTTTTGATTTCAAATTTCATGTTCTTTTGTCTGCTTCATGAAAAAAATAAATGTATTCACGTTTGTTCAGTCACTAGGTTGTGCTCAACTCTTTGTGACCCCATGGACTGCAGCACGCCAGGCTTCCCTGTCCTTCTCCCAGAGCTTGCTCAAACTATGTCCACTGAGTCGGTGATGCCATCCACCCATCTCATCCTCTGTCGTCCCCTTCTCCTCCCGCCTTCAATCTTTCCCAGCATCAGGGTCTTTTCCAATGAGTCAGTTCTTAGCACCAGATGGCTAAAGTATTGGAGGTGTCCTTCCAAGGAACAAGCGACTTTTAATTTCATGCCTGCAGTCACCATCCACGTGATTTTGGAGCCCATGAAAATAAAATCTGCCTCTTACATATATTCATATCATAGTTCAAGATGACCCTTCTCTAGCAGAGGTCAAGATAAAGAGTCCAATTTTATGAGGGACCTGGGATTCTCTTGCCAGATGCTGGCCTCTGGGCCAAAAGACACACCTGTTTGGCAATCTACAAGGTCCTGTAGCTGAATTTGGCTTCTGTACCCCAACACGAATTAAATCTTGGAGACAGAGTTTTGGGTGAAGTAGAGAAGGATAGCTATACTGCTTTGTCAGCCAAAGGGGGCCACAGTGGTCTAATGCCCTCAAAACTGTGTCCCCACCTGGGTGGGGAGTGAGAGGTTTCATAGTGGTGGTCCTCAGAGGATGTGATCAGCTCATGGACACTCTTCTGATTGGTCGGTGGTGAGGTAAGTGGCCGTCAGCATCAATCTTCCGATTCCCACTGGTCTGGGGTCTACGAACCAACTGGGTGGGCAGCACACAGTTAACTTCCCGTCTGGAGGAGGTTTCAGTGTCCGCAGAACAGCTCAAAGCCATTACTGAATCTGTCCCTGAGGGCGGTCCAGGACCCTACCCAAGGGCACACCGTTGTTTCTTTTGACCAGTCCTCCCTTGTCTCTGCAGCCCCTTCCTTCTCTAACTAACAACAGTCTGAAGCTGCCCATTGGAGCTCAAGGAAGATCATGGAGGCTAAATGAAGCCCATTTCCTGCAACCAAGATATGGGGGATACAGAAAGGCTTTCTCCCCAAAGCCCCCCAGGGTCCTGCTCAGTATTAGTCCTAGTGGCTGATTTAATAAAGGATCTGATTTTTCAGAGGCTTCCCTGGTGTGGATCCACCTTATACTCCCAAAGAATAGCTATATTCTCTTTTGCTTTCGTTAAATGTTCAAGGTTCCAGTTACTTATTACATAAACCTTTGTGCCTTTTAGAGTACCAAATACTGGTAACTGTAAACAGAACCTGTTTCAAATCACATATCAAAACCTGATCGAAAGGGTAAGCTAGGGGCTACCAAGGAACATATTGCCAGCTTCAGCTATCAAATTTTAAAGTTCTTATGCTTTCAAGCTTGACATTTGAAGGCACACAATTCCCCCTTTTAAATAAAAGATAATATATGTCCATAAAATGTACAAGTCACAGGTGTGCAGCCAAAGAACAGTTACCAGTTGAAAGGCCCCATGTTATTAATGCCCAGGTCAAGATATGGGACACTGCCAGGCATCCCAAAGCGCCATCATGTTACCTCTTGATCACAGCCAGCCACCATGAGACTTTGGTATCTTAGATCAGTTTTGCCCATTTTTGAGTTTATGTAACTGGACTCACACAGTGTAATTGTTTTATACCTTCCCCCTCCATTCAAGTTACATTTGCGAGATTCAGCTGTGTTGTGGTATGTGGATGTAGCTTGCTCATTTTCATTGCTTTGTGAAGTTTCACTGTTTTAGTATTCTACCATTTATTTATACATTTTGCTATTGGTGGCTGTTAGAGTTATTTCCAGTTTGGGGCTATTATGAACAAGGCTACACAATTATTATCATTCCTGTCTTTGGATACAAACCAAAGAATGCCGTGGCTGGGACACAGGACAAGTATTTGTTCAAAAGACTCAAGGATTTCCAAGCAACATGCTTGTTGCTGTCAATCCATGGGTTTGTCTGTTTTGGAGTGTGTATCATGGTGTTCCATTGTGGTATTGAAATACATATTTTTGTAGATGTCTAATAAGATTAGATGCATTTTCATGTGTGTATTAACCCTTTGGTATGCTGTTGTGTGACATTACCTGTTCAAAGCTCTCCTCTGTTTTTTGCGTTTTTTTCCCCTATGGGGGTTTTCCTTGTTATCCTCTAGGAGTGCAGGATGAAGGTCATTAGCAGTTAGATAGGCTATAAATAATATATGTGATATAATACAATGAGGAGCTTGTGTGATAATACTTCCTTTAGGGTTGACAGATCAAACCAGTCAGTCCTAAAGGAAATAAATCCTGAATATTCACTGGAAGGACTGATGCTGAAACTGAAGCTCCAATACTTTTGCCACCTGATGCAAAGAGCTGATTCATTAGAACAGACCCTGATGCTGGAAAAGATTGAAGGCAGGAGAAGGGGACGACAGAGGATGACATGGTTGGATGGCATCATGACTCAATGGACATGAGTTTGAGCAAGTTCTGGAAGATGATGAAGGACAGAGAAGCCTGGCATGCTTCAGTCCATGAGGTCGCAGAGTTGGACACGGCTGAGTGACTAAGCAACAACAATGATAATACCCTAGCCTTACTGAAACTGAAACCATGCAACTCAGATTGGAGCTTGAACCCACGCACCAGGACTGGAACCCAGCCAAAACCCAGACTGGGACTCAAACTCATCTCCTGGCCTGTTAACTGAGATCACACACCTGACCTTAGGACGTCATGAAGCTGCAGGTCTCATGTCTCACTGCAGAAACAATCCAGTGAGAGGCAAAGTGAAAGAAAAGAAGCAGAATCACTTAGAGAGAGACACACTCCACAGACAGTGTGTGGGCCACCTCGAAAGGCAAGGGCCCTGAAATATGGTGTGGCTGGTTTTTATGGGCTGAGTCAATTCATAGGCTGATGAGTGGGAGGATTATTCCACCTATTTGAGGGCGGGGACAGAGATTCCTGGGAACTGGGCCGCCACCCACGTTTTGACCTTTTATGACTGCTCTCGGAATCGTCATGGCACCTGCGGGTGTGTTATTTACCTGATACGTTACAGCGAGGCCACAGTGAGGCTCAAGGTTCCCTGGAAGTCGAATCTTCTGCCATCGTGGACCTCGCTAGTTCTAACCAGTGTTCGCCATGTCCCGTGGCTATGCCATTCTTCTAAACGTTATGCCCTGGTCCCTTCCCCCCTGTTTCATTATTACTCCCTTAGTTGTATCCTTTTTGATGAAAACATTTTCTTAAGTTAACATCTCTGTTTATCACTGTTTTTATTTTTATCTTTTCCTACGTTCTTCTAGGTTATTTTCCAAAACCTATATTATTCTGTATTTCATAGGTATGGCTGTGATCACCTGGAATTGGTTTTACTGTACTGTGTCAGGTAGCAGTTAAAACTCACTGTTTTTCATATGTGTCCATCCAATGGACTCATTTACTGAAAAGACCGTATTTCCCCCCTGGCCCTACTCTTAGTACCATTCTGTTATCCAGCAAATGAACCTACTTAGCTGCCAATGTGAAATAATTTTCCAAAGATAATTATTCAATTTTTAAAAAATTTGTTTATCCTTCTGTCAGTACCAGTGTGTCTTAATTATGATCACTTTACAGTAAATCTTGATGTCTGGGAGAGAAGGTTTTGTTTCCTGTTTTTCTTCTTAAGAGTGTCTTTTTTATTGGACTGATGAGACATTTATAAATCATTCTATTCCCTGCCCATATTAGCTTCACAGGTGTGTAATCTTTTTAAGCCTGTACTTACCCTAGGGAATGCAGCAGGCAGTCTTGATTTACAAAGTCTAATAGAAATCAGCCCTTTCACTTATGTCTACCCAATGCAGGAAATTTAGAATGCCTTTGCTCTTTGTGGTCTCCTCTTACCGTATGAGTTCAGGCTTCCCTGGTGGCTCGGCAGTTAAGAATCCTCCTGCCGATGCAGGAGATGCGGGTTTGAGCCCTGAGTTGGGAAAACCCCCTGGAGAAGGAAATGGCAACCCACTCCAGAGTTCTTGCCTGGGAAGTCCCATCGACAGAGGAGCCTGGTGGGATACCATCCATGGGGTCACAAAGATCTGGACACGACTGAGTGACCAAACAACAACAAACCATATGAGTTATCGGCGGCGGCGGCGGCTGCGATCTACATCATCGTCACCTTTTCACAGAGTATTCTGCTTAGATTTGCTCACGTGTTCAAGCTTGTACTCTTGCTTTGTTCAGTTTTCGTCTGGAGTCCTTTTCCACTTGAAGAACCACCCTTAGCATCTCCGCTATTGTGGTTCTCATGTTGAATATTCGCTTCATTTTGATCTAAGATGTTTCTACTTCTATCTCATTTTTGAGATACACTTCTCTAGAATCAAGAGAAACTTAAATTCTTGTCTTGGTCATTGTTATTTGAAGATGTAATTTTATTTCCTCCTGGATTTCATAACTTCCAGCAAACCGTCAGCTTTAATTCTTGTTGTTGTTTAGTCACTAGGTAGCATCTGACTCTTTGTAACCCCGGGGAATGCAGCACACCAGGCTTCCCTGTCCTTCATCATCTCCCAGACCTTGCTCAAACTCATGTCCATTGAGTTGGTGATGCCGTCCAACCATCTCATCCTCTGTCACTCCCTTCTCTTCCTGCCTTCAATCTTTCCCACCATCAGGGTCTTTTCCAGTGAGTCAACTCTTTGTATCAAGTTGCCAAAGGATTAGAACTTCAGCATTAGTTCTTCAGTGAATATTTGGGGTTTATTTACTTTAGGATGGACTGATTTGATCTCCTTGCTGTCCAGGGGACTCTCAAGAGTCTTCTCCAAAACCACAGTTCAAAAGCACCAGTTCTTCAGCGCTCAGCCTTCTTTATGGTCCAACTCTCAGATCCATACACGACTAATGGAAAACTCATAGCTTTGACTATACGGACCTTTGTTGGCAAAGTTATATCTCTGCTTTTTAATATATTGTCTAGGTTTTGCCCCTTGTTATCCTTCCAAGGAGCAAGCATCTTTTAACTGTTATGACATCACTTCGAAAGTAATTTGTCTTTTCTCTCTCTGCTTTATTTTTTGTTCTTAATATTTTTCTATTTTGTGCCTAGGTGTGGTATTTTTGCATTTATCCTGTTTGAAGTTTGTAAAGCTCATAGAATATGTGGCTTTTGGTATTTCATTAGTTTTGGGAAATTGCTTTTATTTCCTCTGCCTGCTTACTGTTTTCTTGTGTTTCTGGAATTTCAATTGTAGGGAATTTAGACTATATTCCCACACCCATGTCTCATATATTCTTTCTACTATTTTCATTACATTGGATAGTTCTTTCTGGCCTACCTTTCAGTCTACTAATTTAATCTTCAACTTTTTATGACTTTGTGTCAAAACCATAACCATGCATCATTTTGGTTTTCCAGTTCTAGAATGCCCAGCTGGGATTTTAAAAATAATTTCTAGTTCTTTACAAGATTGTGGACCAAAATCTTTCCCAGTTCTTTACAAAAATTCTGTCTAGCCTTTTTTTCCCCCTTAAACATCTTAAGCTTCATTACTGTAAAGCCCGTGTCTGAATCCCTTGTAAGTCAGCCGTTCCTCTTTGTTTTAAATAGTGTTTTCTTTACTCGCCATGAACGGTCATCTGCCACTGGGTGTATGTGTTGTATTTGAAAAGTCACAGGGCTTCCCTGGTGGCCCAGGGGTAAAGAATCTGCCCGCAATGCAGGAGACATGGGTTTGATTCCTAGGTCAGGAAGATCCCCTGGAGAAGGGCATGGCAACCTACTCCAGTATTCTTGCCTGGAGAATCCTAGGGACAGAGGAGCCTGGGAGGCTGCAGTCCATGAGGCTGCAAAGAGTCAGACACGACTGAGCGACTAACACTTTCATTTTCAGAGATAATTTGGTGCTCTGGATGACCTCGCCTCCTACACAGGCTGTTTGTCTACTTCTGGAAGGTGACTAGACCAGGGGGGTTAGAAAGCTGGGCTTACCTCATCTCTGTGAGGGACGAGCATGGCCCAGATCTTGACTGCAGTTCGTCTCCGTATTCCTAGGTTTGCCCTCTAACATTCGCACTCCGCCTAGCAGACCCGCCTGCCTGCTGGGCTGCCCTGAGTTCTGGCTTCAGTCTCCACTCTGGGCAGCGGGCAGTGGCCCTGCCCACCTCCACTCGCTCCACAGCTCCTTTCAGCTGAAAGAGCGTCGAGGATAAGATGGCCGCACATGCCAGACTCACTTTTTGATTTTTTTTTTTCATAAAACCTCGGTTCTGTAATTTTTTAAATTGCTGTGTTAACTTCCTGACATCTTTAACTACATCTCAACAATGTTTTCTCAGATCTTCCGGGGGTTTTCACTGGGAAGGATTAGTCTGGTTCCAGTGGAGCTTGCCTGTAGAGCAGTATTCTCGCCATATATTTGAGAGATCTGTTTCACAGGAATTTTGCACACAGTGTCTGAGAAAGTAATTAAATCTACCCACCAAGCTAATATCCTTTCTCACCAACCTCTACTCGACTGCTGTGACTATGTTAAGAAAAGACAGCTCTTTCTCAGCACTGCAGCCCCTTTGCTCTGAAGTGTTCAGGGCACTTGGATGTGCCACCACTTTAGCTGTGGTTTGTGTTAATGGTCTGTGAAGTCAGCATGGAGACGGTCGCTCGGTGAACTCAGCATGGACCCCTGGCTGCCCCACCCATGTGTCCACCCGCCCTGTAAACTCTGCAGACTCTGCCCCCACCGCACCCGCCTTGCTTCCGTGAAGCTCAGATACACCTGTTACAGCCACTCATCACCACTGCTGGCTGGAGAGGGAAAGCGGCCGCAGACAACACACAGACCCAGGGGAGCGGCCGTGTTCCAATAAAACTTTATTTGCAAAAACGGGGGTGGGGCGGGTGGGATGGATCTAGTTCAGGGGCCATAATTAGCTGATCCCTGATCTAGCACTTCGTTCTTGAGGATGGTCGACGTGAGCTGTCATGCTTTCATCTCCTGACTCTAGGAATACGTGTTCTATACACAGAGGGTAAACTCCAGAACACTGATTGATATTTAATATCTGGCCAACACTGCATAGGCTTGAGAGCACCAGGCTCATTCACTTAAATCTTCCTTGGAGCAGACATGTTTTTCCTTCACTAGAGGCCTTGTTCAGCCTTGCTTTTGACTTCTAGAACATGAAATGACTTCAGTAGGGTTCCAAGTGTCCTATTTTCAAGGTGGCTGGTCTTTGAGATGCTCAGCAGACATTCTCACTTAACACAGAGGGAGGAAGGGGCGAAATGCTTTCTTGTCTGGCAACCATGGCAGCTCCCATCACGAGAAGGAGACACCTGACTCCGAGTTACAGAAAGTGCAGCAGAATGAGGCAGACCACCCAGAGAACATGAGTGACAGGGACAGAAGGGGCGTTGGAAGGACCAGACAGACAAAAGACCCTGGATCCTTGTCGACTGCTCTTAAAGAAAGTAAGCTTCAGGGTTCACATTGGGCTGTGAAATACAGGAGGCACATTAGGCGGCTTCTGAACAAATATACTGAAATTTCAGGCACACTTGGTGGCTTTTGAACAAACATAATGAAAAGTATTTAACCTGGTTCAGCTGCTGAAGTCAATGAAAAAAGAGATTAATAGAAGAAAGATGTTATTTTACTGTCTGGGTGTGAGAAAACCAGCAAGCCTCTAACTTCGCATTTTTCCCAATTCAGATTTACCTACCCCGCATCTCCTGATGGGCCCTTTCAGCAAGAGAAGATGGGTCACTGCTTGCAGTGAGCTCATGTCGCATTGTTCTCAGCGACAAAAAGAGGCTTGGAACGGGAGCGTGGGCACTGCTGTGTGCAACAGAGAGGCCATCTCTGAAAGCAGTCAGCATTCATCAGAGGAAGAACGCATGCAGCCCTCACTCCGGCTGGGAACCACCTTTCCAGCTGTCTTCACGATCCGATTTCATCTAGCTTTGTTCTCTGGGGCTCTCTGATGCGAGGTGCAGACTTGTTTCCATGGCAGGACTGACAGTGACTCAGCCTTCCAAATGACACGCTGCTCATTTGAGAGGCCTTGCGAGCTCTTTGCAGAGCAGGGGGAACCTGTGCCTCTCACGTGCCCCAGTTTGAAGGCTCATGTCTGCCAGGGTCTTAACAGAAGATAAAAATCAGCCTCGGATGGTTCAAGAGACCTTAAGGAAAGGTCTGGTCTCACAAGTGTGGACTTGCAGGAAGGAAACAGAAAAAGAAGATTACTGTTTCTCTCCCAGACCCAGAGGGCCAGTGTGGTGGAGTGCTTCTCTCTGATTGATCAAACTCTAGTTAGAGTGCTCGGAGCCCTTTTCCCAACTGAACCCTGACCTTTGGACCTTCGTGCCCACCTGCACAGCGCCCAAGTTTAGTAGCAAGTCTGCTAGGTTCATTTATCCGGAATGGCTCCACCCACTGTCTGACCGTGGCGTCTGTTTGACCAGGCTCCTCACTCACTCCAGAGAGATGAGTGAGCCCCTGGTCTGCCTCCAGCAGGAATCCTATGAGCTCAGTTTAGCCAGAACCCCTCCGTGGCTATGGGATTTCCTCAGTGGCTCAGTGGTAAAGAGTCGGCCCGCCAAGGCAGGAGACGTGGGTTCAATCCCTGGGTTGGGACAGTCTCCTGGAGGAGGAAATGGCAAGCTATTTCAGTATTCTTGCCTGGAAAGTCCCACGGATAGAGGAGCCTGGCGGAGTCACAAGAGTCAGACACGACTCAGTAACAGCAACAACAACAACTCCATGGCTCTAAGTTCCCACCGGTTTTCATCATGTTCAGAGTTGAGCCTGACCTCTCGCCGCCCCGTTACTGCAAAACCCCGCTGGGTAGTTTCTGCTGCTACTGCCACGGTCCCTCTGAGCAAAGGCTGCCTGACAGTGTCCTGAATAAATGTTCCCTTAATAAAAGGGAGGAAGGGGTTTTATCCGCTCTGAACTGTGAAGGAAGGACTGCAGCCCCTGCTGGAACACGTGGCTGAGAACAGTCCCTCTGCCCGCTCCAGTCCCCTGCTGGTGCCACACGTTGGCCGCACCCAGAGGGGGAGCCAGGCCACCTGGGGGCCCCATGGAAGCAGCCCGCAGGGTTGGTGATGGGGGAGCAAGGGGAGAGCAGCACAGTCGTGGCTGTGAGACTCCGGCTGGCCGGAGGCCTGGCACGCGTGTCCTTCGGCTCTGCCTCTCGGCAACCCACGAACCCGGTCTCTCTGACAGGTCCTCCGGAGGGCGTGAGCTGTAGCCCACTTCTGGCATAGCAAGAAATATCTGCAGCCCTTAAAGCAGCAGAGCTTGGAGGATGCCTGTGGCCACGTCTGCCAAATGACAGGACTGTTTGAAACCCACTGTTCCCACTTTGCCAGCTCAGAATTATTGGGCCCGGAAGACGGAGAAGCGTGGAGGGTTGATGCCCCCAGGATGCCTCTCCTTTCTCTCTGTCATCCGTGTTTTGCTGAGTAACTGGCATGTAGTGAGTGCATCAGAGCTTTCTGAGCATGTAACAGAATGAATGAATTCCATTCAATGCATAAGTTGCATTAGGTGAAGAAATCAAGGTACAATGTTGGAATGTGACTCTATAATTAATGATAAAGTTAGAGTGTGTGTCTGGGCCCCCTCAAGGCTGGAAGCTGCCTCTGTTAACCCCCCATCATCATGGGATCAAAGAATTGTTGGGGTGGCTGAAACCCCAGGGTGGGTGGTTGAGTCAGGGAGGCAGTTTTACTCACAGACCTGGGACAGTGAAGAAGAAGGTGTGTTCTGGGCTTGCGTAGCTTTGTCATCGCTGTGACTTTTGTACCTGTAGCCGCATGGCACAGAGACTGCCCAGGGCCAAGAAGAGGAACGTGCCCACAGTGGGATTAGTGTGCGCTCTTTCAAAGGAAAGTCGGCAGGTGTGGGCTGAGTGGGCCTGGGTGTGCGTCGTACTCGCCTCTGTGTTTATCGGCAGGGGGTTGAGTTACGTCCCTTCCGAGTTCGTAAGCTTCTGTCCCAACCTACAGAGTCAGAATGGGCCCTGGTTTGGAAAAAGGGTCCTTGCAGGTGCATTTAGTGAGGATGAGGTCCCCCTGGGAGTTCTCTGGTGGCTCAGATGGTAAAGAATCTGCCTGTAATGGCCGGGAAGATCTCCTGGAGAAGGGAGTGGCTACCCACTCCAGTCTTCTTGCCTGGAGAGTCCCATGGACAGAGGAGCCTGGCAGGCTGCCATCCACCAGGTTGCAGAGAGTCGGACACGACTGAGCAATTAAGCACATATGCAAGGTCCCCCTGGAGTGGGGGGGTGCTGCATCCAACATGACTGCTGTCCTTGTTTGAGCACAGATAGGCACCCAGAGAGGAGGCCATGTGAAGACGGAAGCAGAGATCAGGAAGATGCCTCTAGAAGCCAGGAAATAGCAAAAATGTTCAGCAAACCCTCAGAAGCCAGAGGAGAGGCCTAGAGCAGATTCTTCCACACAGCCTCAGAAGGCAGGAACCAGCGCCCCTGACATCTCGATCATGGATGTCCAGCCTCCAGGCCATGAGATAATACACTTCTGTTGTTTGAATGCATGGAATACATTTCTGTGGTTCTCTGTATGACAATCCTAGCTGACTAGTTCAGGCACACTCTGCATTTTATATATACACGTCCATCTTTGGATGTGTTTCCTGTTGTCCAATAGCTAAGTCATGTCCAACTCTTTGCGACCCCATGGACTGCAGCGCACCAGGCCTCCCTGTCCTTCACCAACTCCCGGAGCATGCTCAAACTCATGTCCATTCAGTCGGTGATGCCATCCGACCATCTCATATTCTGTCGTCCCCTTCTCCTCCTGCTCTCAATTCTTCCCATCATCAAGGTGTTTTCCAATGAGCTGGCTTTTTGCATCAGGGGTCAAAGTATTGGAGCTTCAGCATCAGTCCTTCGAATGAATATTCAGGGTTGATTTCCTCTAGGATTGACTGGTTTGTACTCCTTGCAGTCTAAGGGAATTTCAAGAGTCTTCTCTAGGACCACAGTTCAAAAGCATCAATTCTTCAGTGCTCAGCCTTCTTTATGGACCAGCTCTCACACCCGTACATGACTACTGGAAAAACCATAGCTTTGACTATAAGAACCTTTGTCAGCAAAGTGATGTTTCTGCTTTTTATTATGTTGTCTAGGTTTGTCATAGCTTTTCTTCCCAGGAGCAAGTGTCTTTAATTCATATAGGTACGTGTTTATACGTATATAACTATGTCATGCGTGAGAGCCACACATGCATGCAGACATGTTGAGGGAGTCTTCCAACACAGGAAGGCCCCACAGTGTCCCCCCTACACCCCAAGTCCTGGCGGTCCTCCTGTTCTCCCTCCCCGGGTCAGAGCAGCAACCTTGGATTCCTAGGCAGCCCCAGCCTTCACACAAACCCCACCCTCTTCCTGTGTCTGCCTGGCATGCACCCTCCCAGCAGATTCGAGTGTTGAGAGCCCCAGTGGAGTGACCATGCCCCGGCAAGGGCCTCCTTGAGGGCACTGCTGTGGTCCTATCCTCTCCCTGGAGGAAGTCCTCTGACACCAACTCTGCCAGGAGAGAGCTGGATGTTCACGATAGCCAGGACATCCAGCCTCGCTGTCCACTGACAGATGAATGGATAAAGAAACCGTGGTACATATACACAAGGGAGTATTACTCAGCCATAAAAAGAATGAAATAATGCCATTGGCAGCAACATGGATGGACCTAGAGATTGTCACATTGAGTGAAGTAAGTCAGACACAGAAAGGCCTATGTTATATGATATCACTTATATGTGGAACCTGAAAGAACGATGCGAATGAAGTTAGATACAGAACATAAATAGACCCACAGACATAGATACAGACTTATGGTCAGCAAAGGGGAATAGGGAGAGGGACAGATTAGGAGCTTGGGATTACGATACATGCACTATTATATATAAGATAGGTAGCCAAGCACGTACTGTATAGCCTAGGAGACTCTACTCAATACTCTACAATGACCTATATGGGAAAAAATCTGAAAACGTATACATATGAACCATTGCGTTGTACACCTGAAACTAACACACCATAGTAAAACAGCTGTGTTTGCTGAGTCACTGCGGTCGCATCCAACCCTTTGCAACCCCATGGACTGCAGCCCTCCAGGCTCCTCTGTGCATGGGGTTCTCCAGGCAAGAATGCTGGAGTGGGTTGCCGTGCCCTCCTCCAGGGGATCTTCCTGGCCCAGGGATCGAACCTGTGTCTCCTCTGTGTCCTGCATGGGCAGGCGGGTTCTAGTGCCACCTGGAACATGACATTGTAAAACAGCTCTACCCCAATATAAAGTCACAATTCAATGTAAAAAAAACAAATAGATGAGGTTTCTATGGAGGAAGTAGCAAGACTTGGGGAGAAGCTTCCTGTGGACATGCGGGCGTGGACAGACAGCGGAGGGTGTGTGGAGGACGAGTGCTCACTCTCAAGCTCAGAGACCCAGGCAGTTAATAAAATGAGGGCCCACAGCTTTGCTTATGTGACCGTGCGACTACCGAACAGCCCAGAGGGTAGGTGGCTCTCTGTCCCCTCCATGCATCTCCAGACAAGTATGGGGAGCCTAGAGAGCAACTCATAGTTTTCAGAACTTTATAAATTGGTGAGTTTATTTTTATTTTCAATTTTATTAAAGCCTTGTGCTGTTGATTGAACACTGAAAACAAAACTCATTTCAGCACCTAAAATCATCTTAAAATGGAAATTGTTTTTTTCTTCATGGTTGGAGAGCTTCATGTTGGCCAGGGTGATTTTAAACCCTGATACAAATCAAGGAAGAAAACACCCAAGTCTGCTGTTAAAAACAAGACTACAGGCCCCAAAGGGAGTTGCTTAAGCTAAGCCCCAAACAGAGACAATTTAATTACAGTTTTGTCTCTCCCAGAAATGGAAGTTTAAACCAGGAGTCTCCTGATCGGTGCTGGTTAGGGAATCCGCCTGGTGGGGCCTGACATCCCCTCAAGGAAAGTAACCTGGCAACAACCCACCTGCTTTCTCTTTCTTTTTTCCCAGAATAACATCTTTGTTTCCATTCCTTCCACCTATGGAAGTGTTTCATTCTGTACAGCTCCTCAAAGCTCCTGCCTTTCTGATCGATTGGAGGCAGCCGCCTGATCAAAATCAATTTTTCTCAAACTCTCAAAAATGTTAAGATGCTTCAGTTCATCTTTTAACACTGCCAAATGCCAAGAACGTGTCCACGTGCCACTGAGGGACAGACACGAACGGGAGCAACGTCGCCCAAAGTCTGCCGTCTGGACGCTCTTTGCGAAGAGCACCTGGGGCCGGACCCTCCCAGCCCTGCAGGGTCTCTGACCCTGTGAATTTGACTGTGGGATTGACAAGTAGCTGGAACATCCTGGAAGGCTGAAGTCAGCCCTTCTCGGTGACATCAGAAAAGAAAGGAGATTCTGGAGTGGGTGGGTGAAGGTCAGGGTCATCAGTCACAGGAGGATGGGAGCTAAGTGTGTCAAATGAAGGAAGCAATGGTCAGAGTGCACGGCCCCTCACGGGAAATTCCTCCTAGCCACTTCAGCCTTCTTTTGCTGAGAATCTCCTCCTTTTGGCATGGTTGCGCCTTTCTCCTTGTCCTCAGTCTGTGCATGCCCTCAGGGTTCCCCAGTGTAATTTCAGCCTGTGCAGGAAGCACACTGCAGTTTAGGTAACCCAGCGGCTGGTCTCTCATCCCAGATCTTGCTCTCTTTACTAAGTGCTGTGCAGACTTCACAGATGACATCTCATGACCCTCTGTCTTCTCCCCAGGACCATCTAGAGACAAGGTTTGACTCCAGGGTTGGGGACACATAGATGCCAGTGGTGGAGCTCTGCCTTGGGAGGAAGATCTCGGAGCCCTGATGGACAGGAAGCTTGTGCCAGAGGCTGGTGTTGCCTGTAATTGCATTCAACTCTCTCTGAGTCACAGAGAAATGAAACTGCATAGAACAATTAAATATGGGGATGGCAGGACAATGCACCTGGCTAATGAGCAGGGAATGACTTATGTTTGGTGTCATGTATTCATTTATCCTGTCCCAGAGTCGTGCGGCCCAGCACCCCCAGGAATGCACCATTTAATTTACCATCCACAGACACCTGGAGCATTGATAATTTTTGCTTGGCTTTATTTTTTGTGTAAGTCAATAGATTTTGCAAGTTTTTTCATACTTAACTTCCTTTCCATTCAAAAGAATACATTTTGTCAGATTTCCCAAGTGAAAGTCCTTCAAAATATTTTTTGAAATTGTGATAAAATTCATATAATATGAAATTCACTGTTTAAACTCGAAGGTAAACGTTATAGTACATTCTAAGTGTTGTGCAGTCATCACCCCTACCTAGTTCCACATTTTCATCACCTCAAACGGCAATCACTAAGATATTTCTACCTCAATTCATTTGCTTATTCTAGACATCTCACATAAGTAAAATTATATATAACATGTGCCCTTTTGTGTCTGGGTTCTTTCATTTAGCATAATATTTTCAAAACTCTTCCATGTTGGAGCATATGTTAGTACTTCATTCCCTTTTATGGCCAAATTATATGGGTTTACTGAGTTTGTTTACCCATCCATCAGTTAGTTGATGAATTCTTGAGTTATTTCTACTTTTTGGCTATGTGGTAAGCAAAGGCAAGTTTTGTTTTTTAAAGGCTTCTTTCTTTGTTGTTTTTGCCACAGATTTTTTTTTTTTAAAATGTATCACTCATTCTTCTTCTAGGTTCATACTGGACTCCACTTTCTCTATAGCTTCATGTCTGGAGTTAAAGAGTGGCCTTCACTTTCCTTTTTGACAGTCAGGACTAGATGAGACTTCCAGAAGGTCATGGGCTTCTGTGGTGTCCTGCAAGACTTTAGGCCTCTGGAAAGTAGGATATAGGTAAGAATGCCAGCCTTTGGAATTCCTGCTGAAAAATGGACACTCGCGACTCTGCTGCAGTTAACTCTCCACAGTGCGTCCCCACCTCCCACCCACTTCCATCCATACATTCTGGAGCCCACCCTGCTTCACATCCCTGTAATTACAGCCTTGAACATAAAGACAGTGCCTCATCAGCAGATGAAGACAGCAACAGGGCATCACCTACACACACCCCTGTTTGCACACTCGAGTATTTGCAAGAAAGAAGGCAGACCACAGAATTTGACTGTGAACCAGCTCCTGTCTCAGAGGCAGCGGAGGACGGCTCTGATTTTTTCTGTATCTTTCAGTTAGTCATGGCTTCTCAGCCTCTGCTCTGGCAGCTTTGTGGTCCAGATTGTTGTCCGAGGGCCCGTGCACTGTAGGATGATCAGCTGCGTCCCAGCCTCTGCCCATTAGATGCAAATAGCACCACGCTGCCTCTGCCATCGTGATCATTGGAAGCGTCTCCTGACATTGCTCAATGTTCCTGGGGGGGCAGGATCACTCTGCTTGAGAACCACTGGGTCAGAGCAAATAAACAGACTCATTATTCCCCAGACCTCCAGGCCTTTTCCTTGGAGGGAAGGAAGGCAGGCAAAGGGAAGGGTTATCTGGAGAGGAAGCCAAACCAGGAGAGATGCGTGTTTGTTTAGATTAATGGCTACTAAAAACTCCTCTGCTCTGATATTTCTCCAAGGAAAATGAATCGCCATGTTTTGTGAATGCAAACCCCTAAGATACAGATACTAGAAGTAGTTGGTGTGGCCAATCAGTTGGTTCTTTAGGGAAGTCCTCAGAATCGGGCACGACTGAGCGACTTTCACTTTCCCTTTGGATTAACTTTCATGTCCTCGACTCAAACTGTCTTTGGAGGATAAATACAGGATACCAGCAAACTCTTTTAACCCACAATATTAAAAAGTTCCATCAAAGTCCTGGGTGTGCGAGTCACCTCTGCCTCTTTTTCCGTGTTTACTCAGCATGGTTCTCCTCTGTAAAGCCAGGCTTTTCATGCGTCCCTTGGAAGTTTCCTCATCACCGGTTGAGTCTGTCATGTTCCTCCTGAGTTTGGGCTTCTTGGCTTAAACCAGCTCACTCTAAACTCTTCCCACCCCCAGCTGCCATTTTCCTGACATCCATGGGGTAGCTGTGTCATTCACTTACAGAATGGAGACCTGCTCTTTCCCCAGTCTTCTCTTTTCCTGCCTCTGTCCAGAGATTCTTTCTACTTTGCTTCCTTCCACATTTAAACATCGCCTCTACTCGAAGCCGGTCTACCTGCTCCCTTCTGCTCTGCTTCCAGTTCGGGTGCTCCCTTGTGCCTTTGTCTCTTTAGCTGATGAGCCAGCAGAAGTCACAGGCCTGCCACTGCTGGGCTCCGTGACCTTGCTCGGACCGCAGGTGTGGCCCTCCTCACTGATGTGCCTGAATGGAGGGTGATGCTGCCTGCCCCGAGGCATCACGGGAGAACATGAGGTGCCTGGTAAAGTGCTCTGCGAGGTAACAGCACAGGAGAGTTGACCCATATTTCTATGCACTTACCTTGTTCCCTGAGCTCATCACAGACCACTTCTCCTATTACTCTGTCTAGCACCTTTTCATTATCTTTCTTGCTTCTAGTGTCTTTTACATTTCTGCTTATTTCCAATTTCTCTTCTGTGTGATATTCTTTAAGGTACGTGGAAATAAATGCAAACTCCAGAAACTCTGTGCCCTGGAATGTCCCTGGTACCGACTGAGGCCTCTCGTACTGATGGCTTGAACAAATGCTACTCAAGGGAAAGTGTCCGCATGACTGAAATGGATGGTCCTTCTTTTGGATGGAAAGCTTCCCTTCAGATACAGCTCACCTGGACACCTGGCAGGATGATCATACCAAGAAAATATACTAAGCTGTCTACCTCTGCCCTCTTCCTCTTTGCTCTCATTTTCTTATATTCCTTTTCTAGGGGATAGATGGGCTCCCCTGGTGGCTCAGTGGTAAAGAATCTGCCTGTCAATGCAAGAGACATGGGTTCGATCCCTGGTCCAGGAAGATCTCCTGGAGCAGGAAATGGTAACCCACTCCAGTATTCTTGCCTGGGAAATCCCATGGACAGAGGAGCCTGGCGGGCTACAGTCCATGGGGTTGCACAAAGTTGGACACAACTTAGCAAGTGAACAGATAACAGGGAATGGATAGGAGCAGAGAGAGATGAAGACAGGAGGAAAAGGAGAGACACGATCTGTGTAACCTGGAGAGGGCAGTGTCTAGCCTTGACATGGCCAGTGGCCGAGTGGACCCTGGTACCCACTCGGAATGGGGGCTCTGGCTTCCTGGAGTGCCGTGGAGAAACACTGGTTCACTCAGGAAGCGTCTGCTTACTAGTCAGTGGCATCCGAGTGGGTGTTGAGCTGGGGAGTGGTGGCGTGTGCGTGAGAATCCTAGTCTCCATACCCAAGCCAACCTTGGTTAATTTCCTCTTTAGAGTTGCTCATGACTCAATGACATAAGAAGCTTCCTGGAACATTTATTCTTTTGTCCCTTAATGCTTAAAAAGAATACTCCAACATATCTCTAGTCGGTGGAAAGACCTGGTGAGGAGACGTCATTGGCATCCTCTGAGTTGCAGCAGGTGTCTCAGAATCAGAGACATTAAAGCTGCGACGTTTGTCTGCTTTCACAGGCTGCCTGGCAGCTGGCCCGGTTGCTTTTCTTTTTCTCCACGTGCTTGTCAGCAACCACGGATCTGAGTTCTTTGGCAAAGGAAGCTGTTTCCACCTCAGTAAAACTTCACAGCCTATGCGACTCTGATGCTGTGAAGGCACAGAGCGGGAATTTCCAGAACTGCTTTTTCTCGGAGTGCAGAGAGACAGGGCAGGCTCCTGTGTGCAATGAGGCATTCTTCCTCCCTGTCAGGCCGTTCCTGCTCTGTGGGCTTGAGCGGCCTTATTTACCAGCGTAATTCAGTTGAGATGAGTCACTGTATTTATGCTGAGTAGTTTTGGCCGTTCATTGCCAATCTATCATCTCTATTCTCAAGCTGTTACTGAGCCATCAGATTGTTCAGCTGAGATCAAGGATGCCAACCATCATCTCAGCTGCATTCAGTGGAGTCGACTCGCAAGAGGCAATCACATCACTTCTTGCTGGCTCATCACACAAGGAATGGGGTTTTCAGGCTTTTTCAAGGGAGCCTGTCTTTGTAATCTCTGGACCAAAGAAGGAAAAAGGGAGTGTTACACTTTCAAATTTGAAATTAATTTTAAAGCTGAGGTGGAGAGTTGATATTCAACAAAGTTGGAGATGGTAGATGAGATCCCTGTCCTTGGAACCTCTTTGGGACCAAAAGATAATAAAATATAGAGATCGAGCTGGAATGGAATTTGGTAATCGCTACACAAAGTTTGGGAATTTTGCCCATCTTTGTACCCAGTGATTCCACTACTAGCAAGTTATTCTGAGAAATAACAGGTGTTTTTAGTAGGTTTAATAGGTTGAATAGTAGGCTGTTTCATTTGTTGGGCTTCCCTGATGGCTCAGCGGTAAAGAATCCACCTGCTAATATAGGAGACATGGGTTCAATCACTGGGTCAGGAAGATCCCCTGGAGAAGGGAATGGCAACCCACTCCAGTATTCTTGCCTGGGAAATCCTGTGGACAGAGGAGCCTGGAGGCTATAGTCCATGAGGTTGCAAGAGCTGGACAGGGCTTAGTGACTCAACACCAGCTTCATTCATTAAGCGACTGGTATATGTGTGTGCATGCTCAGTCGCTTCTGTCATGTTCGATTTTTTGTGACCCTATGGACTGCAGCCCGCCAGGCTCCTCTGTCCATGGGATTCTCCAGGTGAGACTACTGGAGTGGGTTACCATGCCCTTCTCCACGGGATCTTCCTGACCCGGGGTTTGAACTAGTGTCTCCTGCATTGTAGGCAGATTCTTTACTGACTGAGCCGCCAGGGAAGACCATTATTATGGTGCTCTTGATTATTAAAAAAACATGGACAATGTAAACATGACAATGTTGACTCATTGTGATATTATAGGAAGAGCGAACTCCAGGAGATAGTGAAGGACAGGGAAGCTTGACGTGCTGCAGCCCATGGGGTTGTGAGAGTCAGACCACCACTGAGCGACTGAACAACGACAATATACAGCTAAGACCGTAATGAGCGCTGGGAGGGTCAGTGTTCCGAGGGCTCTAACTAAGGAGGCTCCAAAATGCCAGCAAGGGCGCTTCACTTGAGGTCCAGTGACTAAGACCCTGCGCTCCCAGGGCAGCGGCCCGGGTTTGATCCCTGGTCAGGGGGCTAGACCCCACATGCCACAGCGGAGAGTCCTCGTGCTGCAACTAAAAAGACCCCACACACCACACCAAGATCAGAGACCCCGATGCCACAACTGAGGCCCGCTGCAGCCAAATTAATCACTTTTTAAAAAGAAATGAATTATTAAAATACCCGGCATGAACCTGAGGATTGTGGCAGAGCCTTCCAGGCAAGGAAACCCCACTGTAATGTCTTTGCTCTATAGCCATTACTTTTTAAGGCTCAGCACGAACTGCGCATCCCCACGAACTCTCGTGTATGGGGGGAAGATTGGTACAAGCCCCGTTTTATGGTTCCCTTCCATATATCACACCAGCTCTGACACCCTTTCCCTCACTGAAGATCACCCCAGCGCCCCAGCTTTGCAGGGCTGAGGGCTCCTAGCAAAACTTGTTGAACGGACTACTTTTTCCCACGTCGAATGGTCTCAGCTGCCTCGCTCTAACTGATACTGAGTTTTGCCCAGTGAATGCTTCTCTGTTGAAATAGAAGCTCTATGCGCTCAAGCTCAATGGACAAGTTGTTCACAGTTCCCCCCCAGTTTCTGGCTCAGCACAGAGGAGCAGTGGACAGATATATCTGAATGAAGGAGGATGATGAGATGGAGCTAGTTAGGTGACCATTGATAGGCAACAGGCTTTCGAGTCGCTGATGCTCTTAGACTGTCCCTCATAAAGAAGACCTGAGAGCTTCAACAGGTGATGGGTCAGTGTGGTGCTGTGGGTGGGCAGGCAGGGGACCCCATAGCCCTTTCAGGGACCACGGGCCCCTTTTCCGATGCTTCTCTGCTTTCGTCCGTTTCTCCTTTACACTCTGGCCATTTGTGCGTCCCTGCTTTCTCAGACCTGCTTTTCCAGCGGATCTCCCCCCACGTCTGCTGGGATGCCTGAGCATGGTCAGGCGGGGTCCTTCACACAGAGAGAATGACAGGAAGGGATGTGATTCTGCCTTTTCCTTTATTGCTTTGTATTATGAAGTGGAGTATTTCCTGTCATATCAGTAAGCAGAGATGCCAGAGTCTTCAGTGATTCCAGCCCCTCAGGGCAACCACAAAGAACGATGCCTGTGACCTCAGAGCCAGCGGGCTGCAGCCAGCCTCCGCGCTGAGCACTGAGGAGCTCAGGATGAGAAAACCGCAGGATAAGGGCCGAGGACAGCTGCGGTGCACACGAGGGGAATGGTTTCAGCGAGCCCGGCTCTTCCATCGGCCCATACCCAGAAAAGCGCTGCATTCCGTAACTTGAGATATCTGGTTTTCCTTAATCATTTTGTGTTCAGACTACCTGCCCCTTGTTGCAAAACTTCTAGATAACCTGATTTCTCCCCCAGCCGCTTTGGAGCGGTTTTCCTAGGGTCACTTGAGATGCTGTCTCAAGTGTGAAGTGTGAAGTCCTAAAAATTCCAACCAAATAAAACAAAACTCTCAACTTTCAGGTTGTGACTATTTTTTATGTTGACAGTATATACTCGATATCAGTCAGAATATGGGAAATAACCCAAAGCAAAATCTTCAGTCTGAGCGCTGTCCTTCCAAACACGAAGGCAGTGATGTAAATTTCCAGTCTCCTATGACCACATGGCTTCACTTGATGACTAAAGACTGAATCAGAATCTTTCATGAGACAACCTGGGATTCTGAATTTGTAAACTTTCCCAGGAGATTTTCATGATCAGACCAGTCTAGGAAAAGTTTCCTTCAATGGACAGCGTAAGTAGCAAACTGTTTTAGAACCTTAGAAGCTACTGCTTCCAGAGGAATCCTGCAGTGGGTATGGAACCTACAGAAGCATCATCTCTGTCTCAACTTTCTTCAGATCCTTCCTTCCCAGGACCCTTTGGACTAAAGATTTGGTTTCCAGCCATACCTCTAGTGGACTCTGCTGCACCCCCAAAGAAGTGGAGAAGCTGGAAGAACTCAAAACATCACTTTCTCTGATCTCTTCTTTGGTGAAGAAATGGCATCAGAAAGGGGTGTCTTCAGGGTGTCATTTCCGACCCAGACACAGGCAAACACGCCCACCCGAGACCTCCACCCCGAGAAGCCTGCTGACTCTTCTCCAGCTCACTCTACCAGATGGAAACCTACCCCCCTCAAGTCCCCTTTTCCAGGCAGAGAGAAACAGAGGTCTGGGAAGCCAGGCTGGGAGCACTGTTGGTGGCTCCACACGCAGGACGCTCAGATGATACCGAGCACTCAGAAAGGAAGGCTTCCGCTCAGCTGTGGGTGAGGCATCTTACTGCCATTTATTCAAGGGAATTTGTAGAGTTGAATTCAGCACCAGTCAAATTAAGAAGCTGGAGACAGGCTGGAAGTGGAGGCGAGGAGGGCGTTTATTGTCACTTCTCTAACCATGGCAGGATGCAGGGTGAAATGGAGTTCGGGTCCATCAGGAGATGGGATTTCTTTGCACAGTGGGGACACTGCCGAGACGTACCTGCTGTCACTCTCTCGGGGGTCAGAAAGGCTCCAGCAGCCGAGCATCACTTTCTGGTCGTCCGTGTTTTTATCAGAAGGTCCTTGTTGGGTTGATCGTAGCTCAGTGAAACTGGAGTTGTTCTGTATGTCAGTCAGACACCTGGAGACACCGGCCCAAGGAGGTGATCCAGACACCTTGGGTTGAGGGAAGGAGTGAGTCACTGAAATAAAGGGGTCCCTTGCTAAACAGCCACGGGGCCTCAGCCCACCCACCAAAGCTGGCTGCTGCCCCCTCATCTGTGGAATGGAGACCTCCCCAGAGATAAAGGGGACCCGTCACCCCTGACTTCTCCCTGTCCACCCTCTGTCTTTAGAGGTGCAGCCCACACTCAGGAAGGCAATTTGGGGTGGCAGGGCAGAGACTCACTCCTGGAGGAGGAGTATTTGCCGGTAGAGTTTTGGGAACCCAGGTGGGCTTTGCTGATTTTCTCTGTGGTCCACAAATCCATTTTAAAATAAATACTTTTGGTGGTCACAAATTCTTTCTACTCAGAAAGAGGAGAAATCATCAGTTAAGGACATTCTTTTAAAATCTTCCTGATTTTAAAAAGTTTCCTCTTTTCAGAAACTCCCCCGAGACCTGGACCCTGGAAGACCTGTTAGGCACAGATCTGCGAACTTAACCTCTGTGTCCCCCTCTCCAAAGTGCAGCCCCTGACCTGATGTGATTTATTCCCTAAGCTGCCGAGCCACGCCCTTACCTTCATCCTGATCAGCCCGTCTCGGATAAATGCTGTTCTTCTGTCATGAAGCCCACATGCTTACTATCCGAGTCATGGCTTTCTCCCCAAATCAATGCCCACCCTGAACTTCCCAGGCTTCATACGCTAAAGATTATTCCATCTTAAGACATTTCTCTTTTCTTTCTTTGCCTTGTCAATTAATCGACCAAGTTGTATTTATACATGTGTTGTTGTTGTTGTTGTTTTAATTTCTAAAACCTCCCTACAAATCCTGGAGTGTTACCTGTGCATTTTCTGGCAAATTACGTGACTTCAATAAGTGTCCGCGTCCTCGACTCCGTGTGGGAATCAAGCACTGTCACGGAGTTTCTGTGGGGAGGAGGTGAACACCACGCCTGAAGGCGTGCCTGCCTCGGACTCGGCCCTGTGCGCACGGGCCCCCCTCCTGCTTGGCTTCTGCCACCTCAGCTCCGCCACCCCTAGTCCTCATCAACCATCCCCGTAAAGATGATGGTGGTGGCAAGGGTGTCTTACGTAGAAAAGACCACCCCCATCGCTCTGTGCCTTGCTCCACAGCCTCGGAGAGTACAGAACCCTCACGGTCTCCAGGGCCCTCTGGATCTGCCTGCGTCAACACTCCCAGGCTACCCTACATTTATCCATGACAGCGTGGGCCGGAGTGCTAAGTCTTTAGTCACTTCCTGCCTGCTCCATCCTCTCGTACTTTACCACCCAGAGCTGCCTCTGTGAGGCCTTTTCACTTGCCACTCACACGGCCATGCTCCATACTTCCAAAACCCATCCCAACTCTTTACTCTGCTGGAGGCCTCCTGGCCCGCCCGCCAACCGGAGCAGCTGCTGCTGCCATCTCGCCACCTCCCCTTGAGCCTCCAGGGCCCCGGAGGGCAGGGAGCGTGAGTGAAGGATTGGAACTCTAAACAGATGGGCTGCTGCTTTCTGTCAGGATTCTGGCTCTGTGGGAGCATCAGGTGCTCTCTAAAAGTCAAACAGCACCTTTCTCTTTACTAACCCTTGAAGTAGGGTTCTGAGAACCCCCTTGAACCATGCAGAACACCGGGGCCCCTTCAGGCTGGGCTGTGTGCCGCCTCCCAGGCTCTCTGACACCGAGCCTGGGGCGGGAGCTGCCTCAAGCCATCGGCGATGCAGGTGAGCATCCCTCAAGGCAGGTGTGTCCTCCCGTTGCCCCGAGCAGATCGGGGAGGCCTGAGCCACAGTGGCATTGTAGCCGCCGTTCAGACTTACTCTCTTGTCCTGAGTTCAGGTTGTGATCGCTGAGCTGCGTTGGGGCCGTGTCTGTCCGGGTCTTGTGATTTAAAAGAGCCATCCCGCAATATGACAAGGGGAGGGGGTAGTTAAGGGCACTGAATTGGGTGCTGGTACCTGAGTGCTCAGTCGTGTCCGACGCTTTGTGACCCCATGGACCGTAGCCCGCCAGGCTCCTCTGTCCGTGGTATTTCTCAGGCAAGAATACTGGGGTGGGTTGCCATCTCCTCCTCTGGGGATCTTCCCCACCCAGGGATCAAGCTCTAATCTCCTCTGTCCCTTACACTGGCAGGTGAAGTCAGGATCCGGGGCCAAACGGCCAGCATCCAGTAGCCCTGGGAGCTGGGGAAGCTCCTGGGAACCCTCAGAGCCCCACTAAACTCAGATGCTCAGAACATCTCCTGTGGCATTGGGTGGCCTTGAAAACTCTGTACTGATGCTCAGAAAGCTTAAGATCTGGGACTGAGATGTGGGAAAGGTTTTGTCACTGAGGGGTCTCAGGTGGGGTCCTTGGGGGACAAAGCCCTCTAGGAACCAAGGCCCCTTGTCTGACTCCAGAGAGTATTCATGGTTCCTGCCTCTCAAGTTAGAGGAGGATTCAAGTTCACCCTCCTATGACATGCAGGGCTATTCTTCTTGCCTTTGATCAGCTTCTAGGAGAAAAAGTCAACCCACGGAGTCTGTCCAGGAAACAGAAATACATACTCGACACCTGGGCAGGAGTGAACGCCGTGACAAGTCCTCTGTGTCTCTCCTGAGATCCATTCTGCCAACGCCTATCAATAGCCCAGTTTTCGTTGGGTGAATGAAATGGCTGCATGGAATACTTTTTGTGGCAGAGTTCTAATATCAGGGACAATTTGATTTCACGATTCATCTCATCAGTCTGTCCACCCCTCTCTTGCCCACCTCCATTTTCATCCTCCCTCTAAAGTCACTTCCATCTGGATTTCCCCTGGAGCCTCTGCCATGGGGAACGCTGGAAAGACTGGTGCTGAAGCTGAAGCTCCATCGTTTGGCCACCTGATGTGAAGCACTGACTCATTGGAAAAGATCCTGATGCTGGGAAAGATTGCAGGGAGGGGGAGAAGGGGGCAACAGGGGATGAGATGGTTATATGGCATCACCCACTCGATCGGCATGAGTGTGAGCAAACTCTGGGAGATGGTGAAGGACAGGGAAGCTTGGCATGCTGCAGTCTGTGGGGTCACAAAGAGTTGGACAGGACCAAGTGAAAGAACAACAATCTGCCTTGGGAGGCCCGGACATTAGTGCTGCTGGAGCCACGTATTCTGTTTCTCTGCTGATGGACATTAGCCGTCTACTATCACCCCACCTGTGGTTTGTCTGGGATGGAGCAGAGGGGGCTCAGGAACAAGCCATGCTGCCCAATTAGCATCCACAGTCCCGCCTTCTTACTCTTTGATATTAACTAGCTGGAGAATAATACAGGGAGAAACCTGGATCAAAGATGTGACCTCCAAGCAAAGAATTGGCTCTGTGTAACGTTAGGGGGCGTTTGGATCACTGAAACTGACTTGCACCTAGAGTTGGAGAGCCTTTTTCTGTGACAGTTTTGGAAATGCTGGTCAGAGACCCAGAGTACACACAAAATTCTGGGGTTCAAGCGCAGGCACTGACAGTATCAGACAGTGACTGCTCTGAAAATGGAATCATTCTGAGCCTTCTCATTTCTTGCCCAAATGTGCTTTGGTTCACTTTAGCTAAGTAGGGAAAAAATGGCTTCCTCAGCTAGAATTCTGAATGGTGATTCATTCTGTTGGAAGTGCTTTTAATTAAAAACAGTCACAACAAAACCAAGGCATCAGGACATTTGAGTCCTGGACAGTCGCTGAGCCCCGGGGGCCCCGCCGTCACGACAGTAGACGTGGGAGCAAATTAAATTTACAGATTGCCGGTGCCCCTTTCCAGGGGCGAGCTCTCAAAATCAGTTGGTTTATGCAAGTGATTAAAAAGTGTGGAATGCCTTCCTTGGAAATAGTCATGCATATTTAAGAGTCATTAGGATGTCAGAAATGCATGGTGTGAACACCAGGAGGAAGTGGTGCTCGCTTCGGGCGAGTCTGCTGCAGACAGACTGACTGTCAGGATGCAGAGGAACCAGGATGTGGAGCGGGTAGCTGATGGGCAGACCATTCGCTGTCAAGGTTAACTCGGTGTGGGGACGTCAGAGCAGCCTCGCGGTGACATTGAAGCCGATGACGGATGAAGGGAGCTCATTTGTTTCCTTGCTTTGCAGCCCACCTGGCCTCCAGCCGAGGTGGGGAGACATCACGGGGGTGTCTGAGCCCAGATGGCAGGGAGGGGTGACGCCAGTGCCCTGGGGAGGGGCTGAGAGGTCTCCATCCATTTCTCCAAACTCAGGCATGACAGCTCCGTGGCCCCGTGGGGGCTCCCTCCCGGATCCTATAGATATCTACTCGATCACTCAGGCTGCGAAGTGGACTCTGAGCATGTCCTGTCTGTTCAGAAATAACGCTCCTTTGAGATACCTTCATTGGCTCAGAGCCGTGGAAGGTGGGGCCAGGGATGTTCCCACCTTGGTGCATTCCTGGGTGGAGAGATTTCCTGAGAGGATGTCCAAGCAGGGAGATTTCGGGCCAGGAATGTGAAGGCTGCAGGCAGAAGCACTCCTGGGCCCTGGCCCTGAGCCCTGGCGGGCCAGGTGATGGGAGGTGGGCTGCACAGGGCCGTTGGGGGAAGCTCACAGCCGGGGCGGCAGACCTCAGCTCCTCCTCTCCCTCACACTCCCACTCTCCATCTCACAGAGCTTCTACCTGACTCAGCATGGATTTACAGAGGACATGATCCCGAGGGTCTCCTGTTGCCAGTGAGGTGGTTCTGGAGTGAAGACAAGACCATTTCGGGGCTGGGCAGTGGCCCGTCATGGAGAAAGGGGAGTCTTGACTCGATGTAGCCGCGGCTCTGCTGGCTGGTCTGACAGGCCGGGAGGTGTCACTGTGGCTCTCCTTGACGGCAGTCCCTCCGAGCCACTCTGTGTGGCTGTGGGGCCCACGGAGGGCCAGGTGGCCATGCTCGCCTCTGGCCTTTTCAGTAGCAATGCCCCACCTCACACTCGGGAGGCGCTGGGTGGCAGGTGCCGCGGGACCTCCGCTGCTCCCTGTCCTGGGCACTAGACTGCCCAAAGGGCTGGGAGCTGCCAGGTCTCCACTAGGCAGAGCTGAGATGAGTGTGAGCACTTCCAGAAGGGGATCTCAGGTGCTCACGGCCATTGGAGTTGCAGGCACGGGGGGTGGGCCGAACTGGGAGGGTGGGCCTTAGTACAGGTGACGCCAGTGACCCTGGGGCCCGCCCAGTGGCAGCTCTGTGCCTGTACCAACCAGCACGCGGCCCAGCCTGCTCCCTCGTCCTGGGTTTTAGTCCCCAGTCTCTGTGGAGGCGGTAGGGTGAGCACGTTGGACAGTCCTCTCCCCTGGATTCCCGTCGTCTTCCTGCTCTGAGCCCTCACTGCACTTTCTGGCTAAACCTACAGGGCAGCTTCAGGACAAGGTCACAAGTCAGCCCCAGTGACCCAGTGAACTCACAGAAGGACTGCGTCCTACCATCTTGGGGAAGCCCATTTGGATGCAGGACAGAGAGGAGAAGCCAGGTTTAGGGGTTTAGGAACCTCAGGAAGGGCTGGAGCTGCTGGGTCAAAGCATCCAAGAAAGGGCAGCTTAGACAACACAACTGTATTGTCTCACAGTCTGGAGGCTGGAAGTGTATGACTGAGGTGTTGGCAGGGCTGGTTCCTCCTGAGGCTGTGAAGAGCATCTGCTCCAGGCTTCTCCCAAGATGCTGGGGTTTATCAACGATCTTTGATGTTTCTCTGCTTGTAGAAGCATCATCCTGCTCTCTGCGTTCGTGTTCCCACAGTGTTCCCCCCGAATGAACGTCTCCATATCCCAAATTCCTCTTTTTATAAGGACATCAGCCATACTGGATTGAGGGCCCTGCCCTACCCTACTGCGACCTCTTATAAATTTAACTCACCTCTTGTACAAGGGCTCTATTCCCTGTGAGGTCACACTCTGAGACTCTGGTGTGATGACATCAGTGGATTTGTAAGGACACGACTCAACCCATAGGGCTTCCTTGGTGGTTCGGTGATAAAGAATCCACCTGCAGTGCCTGAGACCCAGGAGATGTGGGTTTGGTCCCTGGGTGGGGATGATCCCCTGGAGGAGGAAATGGCCACCTGCTCCAAGATTCTTGCCTGGAGAATCCCACGGACAGAGGAGCCTGGCAGGCTACAGTCCATGCGGCTTCAAAGAGTCGGACACGACTGAGCGACTGAGCATGTGCACACGACTCAAGCCATAACAGGCCAAGGCCAGCTTTTGGGCTGCAGTTTCCTCCTCTCAAGTGTACTGGTTGGACTGGCCTTGGCAGTGAGGGAAATGGCGTGAGAACGGACACCCATCCCCAGGGGTCAGAGAGCCTCCAGTCATTTCAATTGACATTGCACATTGGATCTATGGCATACCTGGTTTTCTTTCCTTAAATCTCTACAGAAGATATATATGTGCTTCTAAATCAGATTCTCTACACATGTGTGAGCTCCTGCTGTGCTGTAGGTGAGCCCCTGGAGTGTGAGGATGTGGACATGAACGTGACGGACCTAGATTTACTGGGAAGAGTGTAGCAGCGTGATTTGTAGGCAGGTCAGTAGGACACAGGAGAGAGGAGAACGATGCTCCTGGGCGAGCAGGGAGCTTGGCAGAATCAGGAAGAGTGGATGGGACTTCCCTGGTGGTCCAGTGACTAAGCCTCTGTGCCCCCAATGCAGAGGGCCCAGGTTTCATCCCTGTCCAGGGAGCCAGATCCCACCTGCTGCAACTAAAGATCCCTCATACCGCAGTGAGGATCAAAGACCCCAGACCTGGTACAGCCGAATGAATAAGTGACTATTAGAACAAAGGAACAGTGAATGATGCCTGAGTGAGGTTCAATGGGGAGGAAAGGGAGGCAGAGCATCCTGGGGCTCACTAGGGTTGCCCGACCAGAGACGAGGACATGAGTGCTTTGGACGTCTATCCAGTGGGTGCAGCTTAACTCAACCTCTGACAATGTTCCTAACTAAGCAAGATGAATCAGGTTCCAAAACGCCCATCTGGGGCCAGCAATATAAGGAGTCACCCTTTGAGTTCTGATCACGTATCCTTGATGGGCTTCCCTGGTGGCTCAGTGGTAAAGAATCTGCCTACCATGCTGGAGACCCAGGTTCAATCCCTGGGTTAGGAAGGGTCCCCAGAAACGGGAATGGTGATGCACTCCAGCATTCTTGGCTGGAGAATTCCATGGACAGAGGAGTCTGGTGGGCTACAGTCCAATGGGGTTGCAAACTAACACTTCCACTTTCTTTCATTCTTGATAAAAGAAAGAAAGAAAAAGAAAGTGAAGTCGCTCGGTCATGTCCAACTCCTTGAGACCCCAGGAACTGTAGCCTACCCGGCTCCTCCATCCATGGGATTTTCCGGGCAAGGGTACTGGAGTGTGTTGCCATTTCCTTCTCCAGGGGATCTTCCTGACTCAGGGATTGAACTCAGGTTTCCCACATTGCAGGCAGATGCTTTACTGTCTGAGTCACTAGGGAAGACTCATCCTTGATAAAGGGGCATGTCAATGAATCACCTCTTTGAAACATTGCTCCATCTGACTGGCCTTGAATATTGTTATTAATTTCCATTCAAGTCACACGTGGAACTTTTCATCCAAGCGTCATGAGACACCAGGCAGCCACAGAGCATTCCAGCCTCTGAGATGGGGTTGGTCCTTCCTGCTGCCACCTGCCTTCTTCCAAAAGCTCCCTCGACTGGGCGCCTTGGGGAAGACATGAACACACTCCCTTTGGGCACTGGCTGGGGTTTTGTGGCATTTACTTGATGGGAACTTGAGTTCATCTTTTAGCAAGACAGTCGGTGGAGGGGGCACCACCCAGGGCTTGGAGCGGCTGCCTCTCCCCTGTATAGATGCCCCCCTGATGAGGATGACTTCTCAGGCATTTTGCAGAGAAGATTAACACCGAGGTAATAAAAGCAACTGCATTCAATCATTTTCCTAATTAATGAATTTATCACAGCTCCCTGCTGCCTTTCGGACTGAATGTAATGGGCAAGAAGGAAGTGAGTGGGCATCTTCACCCAAAGGTTAATTAACCTGGATATTGTCTGGGGATGACACTGGCTGGCGCTGGCGGGGGCGTCGCAAGGGCGGTACTGAGCCCGCGTGGAGAGCAAGGTCGCGTGAAGTGAGGACACTGTGGGGGGCTGCCGCCTTTGAAAGCGTGTTAATGTGGATATTGATTCAACTCGGTGCAGAGCACATTATCCTGGGAAGCTTCTAGTAAATGAGAAGTGAGAGAAAAGAGTTGCTGAGCAGAACTATAAATTGAAAAGCTGCTTCAATGCTGGAACCTGAATAAAATTAGACTTAGTGCCAGTTTGTGTATTGATCCAGACTTCTTTCTGCAATCTGCAGCTGCTCTGGGGCAAAGGGCTCTTCAAGTGAAGCTGTTGACAGACCTCGATGGTGTGGAGCCTCTCAGGGCAGTGTTGCTGGCGGTCCAGGTTCATATTTCATGGGGCACAGCACCCCAGCCCCACAGAAGCACCCTGCTGAGGTTCTCCTGGTTCACCTGAGAAGCCCAAAAGAGAAGGAGCCTCGTGTCTCTGGGAGGAGCCTTGCATTGGGTGAAAAATGAGTTTATTGTGGTGCCTGCTAGGATTAGAGCAGAAATAGAAACGTCTCCCCCACCAGCTGACAAAATTAAAAAACAGGATGGGGCACACACACAGCCAAAGTCTTTAAAAAAAAGCATGTGCCTAAGTGCAGCCAATCACCCTTATACAAAAACATTATCCTAGAGACGTAATCACAGATAGGCATGAATATTTGGCCATAAAGATACTCATTATATGAGTTTTAGTAAAAAGTTGGAGACAGCTATAATTTTAGGATTTTTATAGCAAGAACTGCCAAATGCATAGGTTTTCCACAACAAGCAATTCTCCAGTTCTCTGCGACAGCAACCTACGATTTACTGTGATTCTGACTCTCAGTAGGCAGAGCTTGCACAGACCTCGCAAGAGGAGGGCTCAGACCTGCAAGGTGCCCCGCTGCACACACCAGTCGCAGGTCCTGATTTGTCACCTGCGTTCTGGCTGCAAATCAGGGTTCTCCAACTCCCTTTTCAGGTTTGGTAACTTGCTATAAAGGCTCACAGAACTCGGGGGAAGACTTTACGCATATTTATCAGTTTACTGTAAAGGGTAGCACTGAAGATACAGATGAACAGCCAGGTGAGGGGGTGCGCTAGGCGAGGTCCCTGAGGCTAGGAGCTTCTGTCTCCACAGAGTTGGGGTGCACCTCCATGCATGTGAGTTCACCAGCCCAGAAGCTCTCTGAACCTCATCAGTTGGTGATTTTTTGGGGAGGTTTCATCACGAAGGCGGTTGATTATCAACTCAATCCCCAGCCCCTCTCTCCTTCCTAGAGGACGAGGGGACAGGCAGTCAGGCTTCCAACCAAAGTTACATCTGTCTGGTGACCAACCTGCATCCTGAAGCTACCTGGGGCTCACCCAGGGTCATCTCATTAGAACAAAAGATGCTCCTACCACACATGAAGTGGCAAGGGCTTTAGGAGCTCTGTGCCAGGAACTGAAGGTTAAGTCCAAATACATATACCCTGATATATCAATATCAAATAGTCACAGAATTGATGCTTTGAAGCTCTGGTGCTGGAGAAGACTCTTGAGAGTGCCTTAGACAGTAAGGAGATCAGACCAGTCAGTCCTAAAGGAAATCCACCCTGAATATTCAGTGGAAGGGCTGATGTTGAAACTCCAATCCTTAGGCCACGTGATGCTAAGAGCTGACTTATTGGAAAAGATCTCGATGCTGGGAAAGATTGAAGGTGGGAGGAGAAGGGGACGACAGAGGGTGAGATGGCTGGATGGCATCACCGACTCAGTGGACATGAGTTTGGGCAGGCTCTGGGAGATGGTGAGGGACAGGGAGGCCTGACGTGCTGCGGTCCAGGGGTCGCAGGGAGTCGGACTCGACTGAGCGACTGAACAGCAACAACCACTGTCTATTACCTGTATAACGCTGGGCCAGTGGCCGATCGGGGCTTCGGCTTACCCACTTGTGACTTGATAGTGTTGCTTTGAGCTTTAAATGGAATGATGCGTGTGAGGCGCTGAGACCAACGCTTGCCCTGCATCAGCATTGCTCTTGACATGACTGGTTAGACAGAGCATAACAGAGTGGCTGGAGACTGAGTTATGGAAGTGATGCTGACTCTGCCCTGAATTAAAAAAACGCTCACAGTTTAAGTGAAAAGAGTAATTTGATAAGCAAAACATGACTCTATTTTGAGTCAAAGCTATGCTCTATGTATTACACATATAAAGAGAACAACCGCTAACATTTTACTGTTTCATCTTCATATATATTTAATAGCTACATATATATAACTATAGTTATATACCTTAATAGTATATTTATACGGGGCTTCTCTGGTGGCTCAGATAGTAAAGAATCCACCTGAAATGCAGGAGACCCAGGTTTGATCCCTGAGCTGGGAAGATCCCCTGGATAAGGGCATGGCAACCCACTCCAGTATTCTTGCCTGGAGAATTCCATGGACAGAGGAGCCTGGTGGGCTACAGTTTGTAGGGTTGCAAAGAATGGATGCAACTGAAATGACTCAGTAGCACAGCATATATATATGCATACATATACATATATGAATACACACATACATATGCATATATGTATACATACATACATATACATACATGTATAATATGAAGACTAAACGGCTAGCAGTGGTTCTTAAAGGAAGTGGAAGTGATCTTAAATTTGTGTGTTTACTATAAGAGAAAGTGAAAGTCATTCAGTCACGTCTTATTCTTTGCAACCCCATGGATTATACAGTCCATGGGATTCTCCAGGCAAGAATACTGGAGTGGGTAGCCTTTCCCTTCTCCAGGGGATCTTCCCAACCAGGGATCAAACTCATGTCTCCTGCATGGCAGGTGGATTTTTTGCTAGCTGAGCCACTGGTTTCCAAATTCTCTATGGTAAAGCACATATTAATTTTCAATGAGACAATGTTCTTAAAAATAATATCTATTTAATTGAATTCAGCATCAAATTCTGAAATAAAGAGTTTAGGGTTGAAAGTAAAATCCATTTATGGTGAAAGAATATCACTCACATATTTATTTATAAACACATAGCTCAAGTTTTTTTTTGCTGTTAGTGTGTAGTGATGGAATCAGGTTGAAAGCAAGAGAGTAAGTGCTTTGGACAATGTAGGGACCAACCACGCAGAGAGCTAGGGTGGGAGCTGGTCTGCACGCCCCTAATCTGCTCAGTACTGAGCGCGCATGTCCACATTGCACGGTGGGCACCACTGGCTCCCAGGACTGAGTGGTGGTCCTCCAGTCCCGGGGGCAGCGTGCATTTCTGGGGCTTAGAGGTATGGCACATTCCACATGAGGAGTGTGATGCCGCCTGATCCAGGTAGTGGGTGGTTTCAGTCCCTTGACAGGAACTTCTTAGTGGTTGAGAGAAGTCAAACAATATAGAAAGACATGAATAAAAGAAACAGACCCTCAGCATCGCTGTTCAAGCTCTAAAGCACTGATTCATGTAGCACAAAGGAACTGCCGTATTCACATTGTTTTTTCTTAAAACAAAGTTCAGTTTGCCATGTTTAAGGTGCTCAAGGATATTTCCTTATTTAAAGACAAAGCAATGTCTGAATGGGATCTAAAGTTTAGAAATACTAACATTTTTCCTCTAAGCTGACCACAGAGGACAGCCTTCATTTAGTGGGATGGGTTGCCCCTTTCTCTGCCATCTCACCCTTTTGCTTAATCCGTGCTCTGGTCAAATTATACAGTCTGTTACTTTGCAGGTGCCTTGTGGGCTCCCATCTCTGAGATCTGACTCACTTTTCTATTTTGCCCTTCCATCTGCATGACTAAATATTTCTTGTTAATCAAGGTACCAAAAGAGGCATTTCTGGAAACCACATCTGATCTTTGCAACTGAGTCTCACGTCATCTTGTATGCCGTGTTCTCAGAAGCATCAAGACTTCTCTCTTACCACTTGCCAACAGCTCCTTGGTGTCGAGGAGATCCTCTTGTCTACTTAGATCTAAGTTACTAAGAGTAGAGTCTGTCCCTAGCTCATATTTGCATGATTGGAGGGAGGGCTGTCCTTACCCAGGGGTTTCCTTGGTAAGCAGCACTGAGAAGTGATGAGGTGGGCACTGCACTTGGGTCAGCAGGCTTACTGGTTAAGTTAAGCCTCCCATGATCAGATATTGAATCACACAGAAATATGAAAGTACAACAACCAGTTTAATTATACATATTTGGGGAAGGTACTTTTGGTTATGATGTAGGGCATATGTTTGGGCTGTGAACAAAGAAGTTCCGCTGACATCTTTTAATTATGCCTCTGTGTTTAAGGGCTTCCCTGGCAGCTCAGATGGTAAAGAATTTCCCTGCAATGCAGGAGACCTGGGTTCAGTCCTCGGGTTGGGAAGATGCCCTGGAGAAGGGAATGGCTACCCACTCCAGTATTCTTGCCTGGAGAAACCAGCCTCACAAAGAGTCAGACACGACTGGCGGTCTGACACTTTCACTTTTCACCTTCTCTGTGTTTGAAAAAAGAGAACAATTGGAAATGGTTGGTGGTAGTGTTTTGTCTCAGAGAGCAAGCTCTTTGTCATTCGGGTTAGGATTCTGAGGCTGGCCTCCAAGTCTAACCCTGACATCGACAGTGCCCCGTGTGGATTGCAGCCAAGACCTGGGATCATCCCTTGGCTGGTACCTGACTTACAAAGAAAACATGAAACTGCTGTTGTCCCTGCTGTCTATTACCTGATAGTCCCTTTAAGGGTGAGAAGTGGGGGACTTGATGGCACTTAATTAGCATTTAAAAGGAGACAATCTTGACATTGTGATTTAATGAGCTTAGTGAAGCTAGTGCTCTGAGCATTGTTACAAAAATGACGTGAAGTGGGGAACCTGAAGTTCGCAGGGAATCTGAGTATATTAAATCCATTAAACCCTTATTTAGCCATGTCCATGGAGTCACAAGGACATAACTGCTGATGACACAGATGACGAGGTTAAGACCACAACTGTGGGGCTGAACGCTTGAGACTGCTGCAGTTTCTTTATTTTGCAGAGTCTCGTTTCTCTCATCTGCAAAAAGGAATATTAGCATCAGCCTCAGCGGGTTGCTGTGATAATTCAGTGAAACAATAAATGGCCAGTACATAGCCCTGTGCCTGGCACATAGTATGTACTGAAGGAATAAAGTGAAGGAATGATAAATAGCAAATAATAGAATGGTCAGGAGAGTCATTGGTGATAATGTGAAGCTAAAGGGTTACACATTTTCTGACAAGCAATGAAGAGTCATTGTGGTTGCCAGCAGGGGGTGACTTGTTCAAAGCGTGACTTTATGATGATGAATTTTGCACTAATAGAGACTGGGTATAACTGCAGAAGTCCATGCATGAGGAGTGACTATGGCAGTGCAAAATAAAGACAAAATGCAGGTAGGAGAGAAAAATAAGAGATGCAAAAGTTGTCTGGTGAAAAAACGAGAGGGAGTTATTAAGGCAACTCTTCCAACTAGGAGACTGGAAAAGAGCAGAAGATAGAAATATTTGGAGGTAGAATTAGTTGCAGAATCGCTACATTCAACTTTCAGAGCCTGTTGAGTTATGCCACATTGCTGGAGGTGAGAGTTTGGGGTGAGGACTAATGATTAGAAAGGATTCCAAGGGAAGGTATTCAGATTTAAGTATTGACTCAATGGTTGAAGCCACATGAATGAATGAATGAACTCTTGGAGGAAAGAAGAAAGAGCAGAGGCTAAGAATTTCATGACAACAGGGAAGCAGAGAGGAACCCAGAGAGAACTGCCTGACAAGAGGTGGTACCCAGGAGCATCCAGGTTATGAAGAGGAGGTCAAAAGTGAAGACTAAGGACAGGCCTCTGGGTAGGTCAGAAGAAGGACTGGGGGATGCAGTGACACCCTCAGCGCAGCTCTGATTCTGGGGGACACGAAGATGTGAGTTCAGGTGGTGCCATGCTGAGCAGAGAGACCAGAGGCCGGGAGCTGTCCAGGTGCTGACCTGGTCCCCGCCTGCTGAGGTTCAGGGGCACTGGGGCGCCTGTGGTGGTGGTGGTGGTGATTGGTTCTTTCCAAAGGTTAAGCTCTGTGATGTTGAAGGGAATCCCACGTGACGTTTTTAAAAATCATCTATGGAATGATCCCCGGTGCTCTGCTAATTCTCTGAAGTAGGAAAATAGGTTAGACTTCATTACCTTTTTGGAAAACTGAGCTTGAAACTAGCTTCCCCACCTGTGTGTGATACACTTGGCTGAAGTTTTGTCTTTATGTTTAAAAAAGAAGACATTAAGGATGTGAGGTTTTCTGTTTGTTTGAGAACAATAAACCCACAAGAGTAAATGATACCTTTCTAGAATTTAGCCTCAGTCAAGAGACTGATGACTTTGCCATACTGGGACCTGGTTTCTCTTTTTCCTTTGAACGGTGACTGTTATCTGTCTGCAGAGACAGAGCTCTCCCCTCCCAGACCCAGGAAGCTCCCCCAGGCCTTCGCAGCAGTTAGGGTTCTGATGGTTTCTCCTGGCTTCTCATAATCTGTAGTTATTCTGAGGCGTGAAGTGCTTCTTTCTCTGAAAACTGGCTAACAATCTGGATTCATAAGAGCACTGGCAGTGGGGAATGGGCTATAATTTATTGAGAATTTATTCTCTTGACACTTTATAGTAATACTCACATGAAAAAGCTAAAATGACATAAATACTAAATGAGTAGCAAAACTCCTGATTACCTTCCCTCCAACAGAACTGGAATCAAGTACAATTTAGTAGTTGAGGGCTGTGATGCACTTTCACTCCCCAAAAGGTTTAGTGGATTTGGGCGTGATTAAGTGATCTTGAGCCCAGGGAGTACAGTGTGGGGTGCTTCAAAAGGGTGCAGTTTTATTTAGAGTGCTTAATGTCTGCAACCCCGTCACCAGGCTCCCACCTGATCTGGGTTGCTGAGATCAGTGGAGGAGGCTGTTGAAACACATGAAACCGAAAACAAGTATCTCATACGGTATGGTAGGGTCTTATTCACACAGTAGGTGCTCAGGAAAAATTTTCTACTTGAAAAAAAAATCCAGATAAAAGGGAGAAGGATGAACTGGAGATAGCATCCGTGTCAGGCTAGAATGGCCATATAACAGAAGCCATTCATGCAAAGACAGAGAAGGAGATCAAGGAGCGAACAAGTGGAATTTGACGTATGTGCTATATCAGGTTCTGGGCTCTTCAATCTCCTTCTGGTTTCTCAGAGGCACCCTGGGTTTCAAACACCCCAAAATTTGAGGTTTCCTTCCTAGATGGCTCAGTGGGTAAAGAATCTGCCTGCAATGCAGGAGACACAGGAGATGCCAATTTGATCCCTGGATCAAGAAGATACACTGGAGGAGGGTTACAACTCCAGTATTCTTGCCTGAAAAATCACAGGGACAGAGAAGCCTGGTGGGCTGCAATCCAAAGGGTCTCAAAGAGTTGGACATGACTGAACACACTGAGCAGACACACATACTTACAGCCCATGGATAGAATTTGCTCCTGCTAGTTAGATGGAAATTTCCTATCTACTTTACTGCATTGCCTTCACAAGGGAAAAATAGGTCACCAAGCTGTGCCTACATTTATTACATCATGTACTTCTTGCATCCTTCTAATGTGATTATTGTGCAAAGACCCAGACAAATTACTGTGTCCTCCAAAATTCCTTGTGTTGTACTTGCCAACCATATGCTAAGATGCAACACCTTCTATCACAAGTGACATTAAGTGTCACATTTCGCCTTGTCTCTGAAGACTTGATGGTTGAGTAGCTGTTTCACTGTGGGAGAGAGAAGAGCCAGGCCACCATGCTTTGTTCCCAGGCTCACTGCAGGGTGCTTGTGGATGCATGAGGGGCCATGCAGATGGCTGGAATTTCAGGACCAGCCAGAGGATGTCCAGGTGGTATGTCATGTCCATTGGCTGCATCTCAGGCTCTCGGTACTAAGAACAGAGTGATGCTGAGAGCAGCCAGGCAGAGCCATCTGTGTAAATTCTGCTTCCAGCTGCCAGGAAGACAGGGGCAGCGAAGTATATCTGGGAGAGTCTCACTCCATGGGGGTCTCTTCTTGCCAAAAGAAGGATGATGGATATTTTGGTGGTGTGTTGTTGTGCTAAGCCACTTCAGTCATGTCTGACTCTCTGCGACCCTATAGACGGTAGCCCACCAGGCTCCTCTGTCCATGGGATTATCCAGGCAAGAATACTGGAGTGGATTGCCATGCCCTTCTCCAGGGCATCTTCCCAACCCAGGGATCGAACCTGTGTCTTCTGCATTAGCAGGTGGGTTGTTTACAACCAGCGCCACCTGGGAAGCCAGGTGGTAGGACTGTAAATAAGCAGATATCTTCATGGGTGGGAGAAGAGGATGTCTTGTGAACTTCGGCAACTTCCCTCCCTATGGCCCCTTCCCTTGTCTCATGGGCTCCACATTTGTATGCGTCTTTCTGGTCATGACTGGGGGGAGCAAGTGGAACTGAGTGATGCCAGCTGGGCAGGTTTTGGGCACACGGATTTCCATCTAGCTGTCTCCCCATCCAGGCAGATGGGAAAGCACAGTGTCTAAAGCCTAGATTTCGGAAGGGTGAGTCTTGATTCTGTCCCTTAACCTCTCAGGATTTCTGTTTCCTCACCTGCCATTTGAAAATAATTCTAATGCTATCTTGGTAGTGGTTTAGGGATAATAAGATGATCCATTTAGAGATGCTTATCTACCATTTATCATTAACATAATGTGTCCTTAACTTGCCTCCATCTGCCACTCACTGTCCCACTGTCATTTTTCAATGAATTATTTTTTAACCTATATAAATAAAGCTCTACTACCTGGCTATTTAACCTTACTAAACTCATCATCCTTGACAGTAGCTACCTTAAGATGCAAGATGTAGCCTCCCTCAAATAATTAATTCCAAAATGTCAATTCAGTGTTACCATTGCAATACAAATAGTACTTCTACCAGTTTGCAATTTTAATTTCCTTAGTGATTCTTTTCTTTTTAATTAGAGAAGCTCAAAAAGAATACATTTTCACTACAAAAAAAGAAATGGTAATTATGTGACACAATGGAAGTGTTAGCTAACAGTACGATGGTAATCATTTTGCAATATATAAGTGTATCAATTCAGCACACTGTACACTTAAGATTTAGGCAATGTTATACGCTGCTTGCTTATGTCTCAATGAAGCTGGAAAAGATACATTTTCTGTTTCTTGCAAGCCTCCTTTGAACTAAAATAAAAAATGATTCCCAGCAGACTAGAGAAAGAACTTGGAAAATAGTGGCGTCTTAGCACAGAAAGAAATGCAGGAGGTCGCCTAGCTCACTGTTCAGGACAAGAAGAAATCCACAAAGCCATAAGTCTTACTCTTGTCTGGATGTTGGAATCACCTGGAAACTTCTTAAGAACCTCAGTGCCCAGGCTGTATTCCAGACTCATTAAATCAGAGCAACAGGATTTAAAAGACTCAGATGGTCCCAGTGGGCAGCTGTCAATTCGGAGAGCTAGTGACTTAGAGATGTGTCTGCAGATGGTCACTTCATCCTTGATGCAGGATCTTGGTAGTGAGGAACTCAATCATCTTATGAGTTGGTTGGTTATTTGGTTAGTATCTTATAAAAGTTCGGGCTGCTCTAACACAGCATCATGAACTGGACACTTTATACACAATAGATATTCATTTATCACATTTCTGAAGCCAGAGAGTCGAAACCAGGTGCCAGCATTGCCAGGTTCTGATAAGAGCCCTCTCCTGGGTTGCAGACAGCTTCCTTCCCACGGTGTCCTCAAATGGAAGAAACAAAACAAAACAAAACCCACTGGCTCTTTGGCTTCCTCTTGTAGGAGCATTCATCCCTTTCACGAGGGCTCTAGTCTCATGACCTAGTCACGTCCAAAGGCCCGTCTCCAGAGACCATCACACCGAGGATCAGAATCCAGTGCACGCATTTTGGGAGGACGTATTCAACCCACAGCAGTGAGGTGCACAGAGTCACTGGCTCTGGTCAGTCGGTGCCATGTGGGGAAGCAGAGGGTGTCGCCAGGTATTTTATTTATGAAGAAAAGCTGGAAATGAACATGCTCTTCGTTTTAAATAGGAGCAGTTCATTTAAAGATTCAAAGCACAGGGTGTGGAAAATGCACTGTCCTTTCAGGTCACTGAGTCTGTAATGTCAGCTGTGTGGGGCTGGTCGTCCCTCTGAAGGACCCCAGGACAGGGAGGGCCTTGGCTCTGGTTGGAGAGAGGACAGTGGCAGAGAGTGGCGCCTACAGGGGTGACGGAGTGAAGAAGATGGACACGGAGCCAGGAGGTGGAGAGAGACGCTAGTCAGTGAGAGTGGGGGTGAAGGGCAGCTGGCATACACAGACTTTGCCCTCTTGGCGTGTGTGCGCTTTCCCTTCTTACCAACAGTGCCAGGTTGGGAAGAGTAAAACACTCATTATCCAAAATCCTCCTGTGACCTCCCTGTCTTGCTGTGATCCCCCAGAGCCACTGCGCACAAAGGAGACTGAAATTTTCCATGATCAGAGGAAAGGCAGATGCTTCCCATTTAGGCTGACCCTGGGAACATCCTGCAGGTTGTGACTTGGGGTGGGAATGGGAGGCAGGAGAGGACCGTGGGCAGGACTTGACCAGCTTACGTTTGAAGTTCTTCAAACAGGGCTCACTTCCTTTGGCTGATCCAAAGGAGCTGTGGCCTTAGTTCTGAGAATGCCAGTAAGTCAGAGCATTAATGCTTCCCAGGTGAAAAAAACAGAAAGGAGCAAAGTCAGGGCGGAGCTGAGTGCTGGCTTCATCACAGGTGGGCAGGTGACAGGACCAGGGGAAGGCCACAGCGCTAAAGAGAGGGAGGCTACCGGGTAAGTGTGTGGATCCTAAGGCCGGTGTCCAGGGACCAGTGTGGGCTGAACAGCCCGCGGGGTCAACTGGCATTAGCACAAGGAGGAGGTGGTCCACGGTGGGTCACTGGACACAGGTGGCTAAGTGTGGTAATGGTCTTACCTGGGACATCTGAAACAGTCAGCACTTGAAGCCAAGGGTTAATCCTCATTATCTTTTTCTCAAAAGAGAATTTTTTACTTTTATCTCTTTTATTCAAGGGAGATTAAGTAGGAAATGGCAACAGGGATAACGTAAAGTGGACGAAGGGAAAGGACATGAAGAGTGACATTGGCTGGGGAGATGAAAGGTCAGGAAACACACTCCCCTCTCCACTGCAGTCCAACCCTGATCCGTATAGAATAAAGACTTCTGAAATACACGTATACATAGGTCAGATGTTTTTCCACTTAAAAATAAAAAGCAAAGAATTCTTTGCTTGGACAGTTTGGTTGCCAGCCCTTGCTTGCTGGATATGGTGAGCTGAAAATTACTTTACTCAGATTGCCTGTTCTCACACCAGAGTCTTCATCCCATATTTGGGCCGAGTAGCCCCTGCGAGTCTGAGAAGCACTGGGTACTGTGCACCGTGACACGCCCTGGGGGCAGTGGGCTTGTAGGGACTCTGGACCAGCCCCAAAGGAGCCCTGGTTTTGGACCTCAGGACAGACGTTCGGGTGTGAGGAGGGTCTAGGGCAGCCTGAGTGGTTGGCCCAGCGGCTTCCCCAAGTGTTGGCTCCCACGAGGAGGTGCTCTGTGTGTTGTGGCAATCTGTCACCAGAGCTGCTCACCAGTCCTGCGGAGCAAGGCCCACACGATCCTTGCTGGTACACTTGAGATGAGGGAGGCTTTCTGGTCTGTGGCTAGCATTGAAATGGGCTTTATGCAGAAGAGTCAGTAAACATGCCTGGTGTCTGTCTAGCTTTAATCAGTTCAATGCAGTTCAGTCACTCAGTCGTGACCCTGTGGACTGCAGCACGCCAGGCCTCCCTGTCCATCACCAACTCCCAGAGCTTGCTCAAAGTCATGTCCATTGAGTCGGTGATGCCATCCAACCATCTCATCCTCTGTCATCCACTTCTCCTCCTGCCTTCAATCTTCCCCAGCATCAGGGTCTTTTCAAGAGAGTCAGTTCTTCTCATCTTTAATAGTGAATAGCAAAAGTACGGGGCTTCCCTGATGGCTCAGTGGTGAAGAACCCACCTGCCAGGGCAGGAGATGCGGGTTCCATCCCTGAGTTGGGAGGATCCCCTGGAGGAGGAAATGGCAACCCACTCTAGGATTCCTGCCTGGAGAATCCCATGGACAGAAGTCCATGGGGTGGCAAAAGAGTCAGGCATGACTTAGCAACTAAACAATAGCATCAAAGCAAAATAATAACTGCATGGAACTCAGACTCCCAGTGAGAGCCCCCTTCATCTGATCCTTTTGTTGTTTGGCTCCTTTTCTCTGATCTGGGGAAGAGTGTGGTTGCTGCCTCCGGAACCGCTGCTGAGTGTTCAGGGTAGCAGACGGCGCAGTGGTCTGAGGGGCACCACTGAAGACACATTTACAACCAACAGAGACGGAGAGTGAGTGTGTGTTGTAATTAATCGTGAACCAACAGAGAGAGGTGGAGGGGCACATCCTCGATAGAACAAGCCCTTCATCATCTGACTGGTCTCCTTGGAAACCCCTACAGAAGAGAAATTAAAACACATGCTCCCAACACTCTGGTGATCATCCCATAAAAAATATCGGCTAATGCTTTGTTTTAGTTCCTGCCTCCCTACAAGTGATGTGCAAACAATGAATAATGTATTGATTTACCTGCAATGGATCCCATTGGCTCTCATGAGATTTGTACACGTTAGACAGAGTCTGACACACTCACAGTAAGGAAAGGGGCTTCCAAGGAGTGCGGGCTTCTGCAAGAAGGCCTGGACAGAAGGCTGACAGCTGGTCCCAGATGCGAAGGACCCAGAGAGGGCACGCCAAGGTGGCCTCGTATGTAGGGCAGATCCGTTCCCTGGTTCTGGTGGCTTTTCAGAGCTTGACACAGCTGTGGGGGCATCGGCAGTTGGTGTCAGGAGTGGGGGGCAGCACTGTTTCCTTGGTGGTCACCTCTCCTTGGCTCCTACAGGCACAGTGCACCGACCTCACGCCCATTCATCTCCTATCAGGCAGACTTCGACAAGGCCGTGCAGATAAGGTGGTCATGACAAGGTGAGGTGCACAACTCATTAACTCTTTCATCAGTCTGAGCTAGAGCTGGGGAGCCACACGGTCAGGAACTGGGCTCAAGTGACTCAGACCCCCCTACCCCGCCTCCAGGCATGGTACTAGGAGACTCTGGCTTGGATGTCTGCCCTCATCGCCTCTCTGTTCTTCCATCTGTGAAGTGGCAAACGTGATAACTGTTCGGAGTTACTGAGGAGGATAAAGCAGGACACTAAACTGTCTGCAAAATACCAGATGTGTGGCTAGTTTCCAATAAATGGGAGAGGCTGCTTTTGTGGTATGTTGCCTACAGGAGAGGGTGATTTCATGTGATGGAGCCCAGGGCAGGGAAGGTGGCCATCCATGGACATTTTGAACATCCAGAATGTGCCACATGCTGCGCTAAACTCTGGGAAGATGTCTAAGAAGAAGGCAAGGGTGCTGATGTGAGGGAGCAAGCATGCCAAAGGACCACACGCTGAGTGGCAGGAGACAAGGATGTTTATGCTCACACAGGTCTGGGAGCCAGAAGGCCCAGGATCAAGGTGTCAGCGAGGGGTTCTTTCCGAGGGCTGTGTGGGAGACTCTCCCTGGATTCTGGTAAGGGCTCGGCATGCCATGGCTTGTGGATGCATCACCCGGTCTCAGCTTGCCATGACTTCTAGATGCCTCACCCAGCCTTTGTCTTTGTGGTCATGTGGCCTTCCCTTCCATGTTTTCCTTTTCTGTCTCCTAGAAAGGCACTTTTCATAGTGTCCCCTCTCATCCAGGATGCGTGTGTGCGTGCTCAGTCTCTCAGTCGTGTCCAACTCTCTGAGACTCAATGGACTATGGCCTGCCAGGCTCCTCTGTCCATGGAACTTTCCAGGCAAGAATACTGGAGTGCGTTGCCATGTCCTCTGCCAGGGGATCTTCCCCACCCAGGGATTGAACCAGGGTCTCCTGAATTGCAGGCAGATTCTTTACCATCTGATTCACCAGGGAAGCTCAATCCAGGAGGATCTCATGCCAATTTTTTCATCTTGGTTATGTCTACAAAGGTCCTTATTAAGGTTATGTTTGGGATACCTTCTGGGGTACACCGTTAACTCATTGCACGTGAGAGCACTGGGAGCACCACGGAGGTGTTGGCTTCTCAGGAAGGTGACCTCTTGGCTGAGGTGGAGCCTCTGAGAGGCTGGTGGAGGTGGGAGAAAGGGTGAGCAGATGTTGTGAGCAAGGCACACAGAGAATGCAGAGGCCATGAGGAGAGAAAGGGTGTGGAGATGAAGGCTTTCCCCTTCAAGTGGCTTCCCTCTTCAGCTCAGCACTTAGGGAGCTGGCAATGCCAGGAGTCCTGGGAGATCTTATCTTCTACATCTCGATATTAGATTTAGTTCACACTCTTCTGAATTGTGGGTATCAGCCTGGGATGGTGGCTTTTGGAGGTAGGGAAACAAGTTTGTATCTAGGTTATTTCTGGGATAAATCCACTGATCTTTCTGAATTGCAATATGGACTTCCCACATGGCGCTAGAGGTAAAGAACTCACCTGCCAGTGCAGGAGAGGTAAGAGATGCAGGTTCGATCCCTAGGTCTGGAAGATTCCCTGGGGGAGGAAATGGCAGCCCACTTCAGTATTCTTGACTGCAGAATCCCCATGGACAGAGGAACCTGTCCTGTGTTGCAGTCCATGCGATCACTGAGTCAGATACGACTGAGGTGACTAAGCACAGTACACCTGCAGAAACAGGGGTCCTTGTGCAGACACGCAGTCTTGTTGGAGGATTGCACGACGTGAGGAAGGAAAGGCTGCTGCATGTAACCGTAGCTCATTTTAAGGTTATTTCCTTCCCTCCTCTTGCACTCTCATAGGTCCACTCTTAGGCAGCCTCTTATAGTAAATTATAATTTAAATTGAAGAAATTAAAATGTCAATATTTCCAAGAGAATGTTTCCTCGTGGATGCAACCGGCTCTGTGCAATCAAGCTCATGATCTGCAGCGGGCTCTAGGAAGGAGGCAGGCTGCCGCACCCACAGGGACTAACTCAGAGACAGGTCTGTGCCTCCAGGCTCAGAACATCCTCACAGTTCATCATAAGCCCAGGCCTCCCTTTCCTTCTGTGGAAGGGCTGTTTCTGCCTCTCATCTATTTTCCGGTCTCCTTTTCTTCTCTGATGATAAGGTCAGCCATGTTTCTTGCATTTGTTCTGAGGAAGCGTCCAGGGCTCCTTGTCACCCACAAGGCATCTGATTTGTGCTGAAAATGGGAAAGGTGGCCCCAGAGCTCCTGGGAGGACAGGAGCCTTCTTGGTGGCAGTCCTTCTATTCACGTGGCCTTAAATGACCAAGCCTGCAGAGGTCTCCTCACCTCCTGCAGGGCTGTGGTCCTGCTGTGTTTGCTTTGCCATCCCAGGAGCTGCGGGTGAGTCTGTGGCCCCCCGGCAGGGTGCTGTGACCCAGGCCGACCAGATGGGGGCTCTTGGAGACTCTGCAGCCTGGTTCACACACTGCCTGTTTACGTGGTCCAGGTGGCGCTTCACTTCCTAACTGGTGTGTATTAAACACTAGACAGAGTCTAAAATCTCTGAACTTGAAGATAAACGTTAATCTTGACTGGAGCTGCATTACAATGAAATATGTATTCCAGAATTTCTCAGGTGGCCTTAGAACTGTTTAAAAAAGCAACATTGAGAATAATGCTTTAAAATTGCCCAAGTACGGCATCATATTAGTGCTCCTAATGGTGACTGATGCCACCAAATTTTGCCCTCTTATGTGTTCTGAGCATCATCCAATATGACTTGATCTAAGTTCCATTGAACCTTAGAAAACTCTGATGTTGCTTGGCATTCTTCAAGGTCTTTGAAGATTAATGCTGTGCTTATCAATAATCCTGTTACTTTCTGTATATAGAAGCATTTTTTATATTATAGAAAATACATTATATGACTCTCTAATTTAAAAATTCAAAGTCAATACTCTGATAAAATAACTATGCACCAGAAATATCTATTAAAATCAGTTTTATATATCTTATTGATCAGAAAAGGAAATAAAACTTAAGAAAACTGGAACCAACCTATAAAAGAAATGTATATACTGAAACTTTTAAGATGAAGTTTAAGAAATTCCTACAGTGAATTTTTCTTGTCTCAAATCTATATCTCATAAAAGAAGAAAGGTGAAAAATTAATAAGTCAAGTGTTGAACTTTTATTAGATAAACTAATTAGTGGAATAAATTGATGGAAAGAAATAGTAAAACAAAAGGTAAAAAATTAATGAAATGTACAATAAATAATCTTCGAGAAGGTCAACAACAAACATAAAAATCTGATGCCTTACAAAGAATGTAAAGTCAATTAAGACAAAGACAGATATAAATTAAGAGTAAGACAGGGCCATAATACAGAGCAGAGTTTAAAAGTTATAGGCCAAATCAATAGAAAAATTTATGTCATTGATCAAAAAACCTTCAAAACCAAATTGACACAAAAAGATGAAAAAACCTATATAAGCCCTCAATTAATTCTCAGGACTACCCACAAAAATTGTATCAGGAACAGTTGACTTGATTGGCAATTTTACCAAACCTTCATGAGCTAGATAACTCAAACTGTCCCAGAACACTGAAATACCAGGAAAATGTATGAACAACTTTTAAAAATCTAGGATGACCTTGTTTTTGTTTCTAAATGAAACATGGAGAATATAGACAAGGAAAAGCTTCACCAAAGGTCACAGAAGTAAACATTTAAATAAAACATTAGAGAACCAAATTCAGTAATTAAGAAATATAAAATGATAAATAAAATAAAATATATATAAAAATGTTAAAATACATGCATTGCGTGTATACATAGACATACATATATATTCTGCTAAATTGTATTACAGAAGAAATATGGTAAATATTAGAAGATTATGGTTATGCTCACAAATAATTATATCTTTTAAAACAACTTGAATTTCCATCAATTAGACATTATTAAACATATTGATACTTTCATGTGATAGAGTCTATATAGAGCAGTTAATCCAGATGGGCTGACCCTTCTCTCAGTAATTCACAGCACCCTTTATAAAAGCCTAAGATTAAAAACAAAAATATGCCCTCATTAGTGGATAATTAACTAATTATGTCTTTTACAATCAACACTGTTACAATAAAAAAAATGAGAAGTTATATATACACATATCAACACGGGTTTACCAAAAAAAAATTAAGTGTGAAAACATTGTTTTGGGAAAACAATATGAAATTTCCTCAAAAAATGAAAAATAGAACCAAGACACGATCCAGCAATTCCACTTCTGCCTATTTATTCAAAGGAAATGAAATTACTAACCTCAAAATGTATCTGCATCCCCTTATTCTTTGTAGCAGTATTTACAATAACCAAATTAGAGAATTAACTAAGTGTCCATCAGTGGATGAATGGATAAAAGAGAAGGGAAATACACACACACACACACAAAACACACAGACACAAAATAGAATATTATTCAGCTGTAAAAGAAGAAAATCCTGCCATTTGTGACAATAGGAATGGACATGAAGGGCATTGTGCTAAATGAAATGTCAGACAGAAAGCAAATACTGTATAATCTCACTTATATATGGAATAGTAAAAAATACTCTAAAAAATCCTCAAAAACCAAATTCATGTAGAGAAGTGCCAGAAGTGGGAAGCAAAGAGAGGGCCAAATCTTTAATAGAACAAATGTTTAATAGAACATTTCAATCATGTTCTATTGAAATGAAGAAACACATCACAGAATAACACATTCTGTATAGTTTGTTATTCAAGCAAATTTCATGACACAGAAGACCACTCTATTATCTATCTACATGAAAACATAAAATAAAAAATTTAAATGTCACAAATGATAAGTGTAGTTTCAGAATAGTAGTGACTTTTACAAATTGATCAGGATGTAGTTATAAGAACTGGTATCACATGTATACCCATGGCGGATTCATGTCAATGTATGGCAAAACCAACATGATAATGTAAAGGAAAAAATAAATAAATTAATTAATTCAAAAAATTACTGGTATCAAACACATTGATTCTTCAAAAAAAAATCTTTGGAGTAACCAATTAATATTTCTTGGCAGAATAATGTTAAATGGGTGCTTGCTATCTTTTTTCCCTACTTTTTGTATATTTGAAATGTTCTGGCATTTAAAAAAGTATCCATATATTTGGGTTAACTTTTCGTTTTCCCTTTTGTTATAGAACAGATGGTAGGCTGCTTGGAAATTCTTGGCCATGTGGGCGGTTGTCCTTGGCATCTAGAAACGGCTGCACATAGCTCAGAAGTGATTCCCTGCGGGAGGAGAAGTCCTTCCCAGCCATGGGTGGAGGAGATGAACCTGCCCTCCCCGGGGGACTGACTTTCTGACGCTGCCCCCCTTCCATGGAGAGCTGGACCCAGGTTGGGTGTACGGTGTATCTTGTGTGTGTGACGGCCCTCAACCTTCATCCCCCACCTGGAATGTCAGCGTCAGGAAAAGTCTAGACTCAGGTCAGAGGCCTCAGCTCTGCTCCACGATCATCACTCCAGCTCCTGGCTCTGAGGCATTGTCCCCGAAACAGAGCCTTGTTCCCCATGGATGGGAATGCAAATCGGTGCAGCCACTGTGGAGAAGAGTATGTGATCCCTCAGAAAGCTGACAATAGAGCTACCATATGATCCACAGTCTATGTCTGGGTGTTCACCCAAAAGAACTGAAATCAGGATCTCAGGGAGACAGTGGCACTCCCACAGCAATATACACACAAGCCAAGGTGTGGGAACAACCCCAAAGTCCATCCACAGATAAACGGAGAAGGAAAATGTGGTCTGTACACACAGTGGAATACAGATGCAGACAGGAAGGAAATGCTTCAGCAGGCGACAGCATGGATGAATCTTAAGGACGAGATGCTAAATGAAATCAACCAGTTCCAGAAAGACGAATGTGACGTGATTGCACTTAAATGAGGCATCTAAAAATAGTCAAATTCATTGAATCAAAGGGGAGAATGAAGGAATTCCTAACCAAGGGGCATAAAGTTTCAGTTAAAGCAGGATGAGTCAGTTCTAGAGACCCACGTACGACACTGTGCCTGCAGTCAACAATTCAGTACTGCATACTTATTTAAGGGGGTGGATCTCTTGTCAAGTATTGTTACCACAATAGAGTAAAATTAAAATTAAAAAAAAAAAGAGGCTTGAGGGAAATGTGAAGGAGTTGGCATGGGTCTTGGAGGTTTAGGCTGCAGAGTTTTTTCTGAGAAGCTCTCTCTTATATTAAATCTCTCTGTTGTCTTTTTTTTCCTGTTTAATGATCTGGGGACCCTAATACACCCCTCTGGTCTTTGATCTGTGTGATTTTAAAACTGATATACACATATGCAAACACACCCACGTTCTGGCTATTTGGGAGACTTTCTGCAAAGATTTCCATGTTTCTAAACCATGAGCAAAATTACATAATTGACAAGTTGTCACAGTTATGGCTGACAGGAGAGAAATTATTTTTAAAATATCATTAAAAATGTGTCTTTAAGTTTTGATGACAAGTTTTGGGGACCATGAGGGAAATAATCTTGTCAGTTGGAAATGAGTCACTTATTTTTTCACAAAGATGGACCAACACCTCATATGGAATGGAATTTTAGCAAGTGACCACAGGAACAAATGAAACCAATCCGTGTGGACTCTCGGGTAATTAGAAACTCTTTTATTGATGAATCAGTGTTATGTGTAGGAAGACACTGAGTTTTTTGATGAAGCAATTATGTCAGGCTGTGAAAGTCGCTCAGTCGTGTCTGACTCTGTTATCCCATGGACTATGCAGTCCATGGAATTCTCCAGGCCAGAATACTGGAGGGGGTAGCCTTTCCCTTCTCCAGGGATCTTCCCGATCTAAGACTCGAACTGCGTTCTCCTTCATTGCAGGTGGATTCTTTACCATCTGAGCTACTACTCTGACAGGCTGATGATTTTAATTTTGCCATCTCGGTTGTTTAGAACATCATTCTGTCTTGTGCTCTTGTGAGTCTTAGCCTGCTGAATATTAGACTCAGTAAAACTTTAAGATGAGTTGTAAAAAACTAGCTGCAAAATCAGAAGTTGTGTTGTTCTTCTTATGGGAATGGTAATAACTAAACGTGGATTAACTTCAAACCCAGTGACTTAGGTTGGGGTCCTTAAAAGCAGAGTTCAAGACAGGGATTTGGGTGCTCACAATTTACTGAGGGAAAATCTGGCCGAAGGGAAAGAAGCCGCGTCAGAAGGATCGAGAGCCCAGCTAGGGTGAGGTCACAAAGCCTGGCTTTGGTCCACTCTCGATGAGGGCGCATTCTGGAGCATAAGCCAATTGCTGAGATGTACCCCCTGAGTCAAGGGGGGCAGATTCTGCTCCCTCAAATCAAATGTACATCAGCGAAGGGCTGCACTGGGGGCGCTGGTGGGTAGGGGGCTTGTTCTCCTTCCCAGATGGAGCCGCTCCAGACAGCAGGGGACAGACAGCTCCAGGGAACTGCAGGAGGGGGTGACACACCCAGTCGCTGGGGGGATAGGAATGCCAGCCTGGTTAAAGGGATCCCTTGGGGCACACTTTGCCTATGCCAGTCCACCCCATGCACTGCCCCAATCCATTGCCTCCGTTAGCTTCACTCCACCTACGGTTCTGTGGCTACAAGGGAAACATACAGAAGTCACGCTGTGGGGGAGAAGTGGCACCCAACACTAATGCAGGCGGCCACAGCAGGAAAGGTCCCCTCTTCTGCATCCAGCTCCAAATTCTCCCACTCAGTGAGCATTTCAGCTGATTTGGGGACTGTCTGGTGTGTGGACCCAATCCCCATCCTTGATGGTCCTGAGACCCTGGTGAATAAGCTCTTATCAGGCTAAGGCTCCTCCATTTCAGTTCAGTTCAGTCGCTCAGTCGTGTCCAACTTTTTGCGACCCCATGCATCGCAGCATGCCTCCCTGTCCATCACCAACTCCCTGAGTCCACCCAAACCCATGTCCATCGAGTCGGTGATACCACCCAACCATCTCATCATCTGTTGCCCCCTTCTCCTCCTGCCTTCAATCTTTCCCAGCATTAGGATCTTTTCCGGTGAGTCAGCTCTTCTCATCAGGTGGCCAAAGGATTGGAGCTTCAGCTTCAACATCAGTCCTTCCAATGAACACCCAGGACTGGTCTCCTTTAGGATGGACTGGTTGGATCTCCTTGCAGTCCAAGGGACTCTCAAGAGTCTTCTCCAACACCAGAGTTCAAAAGCATCAATTTACCTATTACTAACTGCGTATGAGGCACCTAGAAACACCTCGTGGGTTACCTAAGCGCACTAGCGCTGTGATGACCTCACGGTGGTCAGGGGAAGTTACCCTGGGGGCAAGGCAGCTGAGTCCTATGCCTGCTGAGTCCACAGTGTGAGCAGCCCAGTGGACAGCCTCAGCCTTGTCCACACTGACAAGGACCCCTCCTGGGTTCCATTGGTGGCATCACCTCTCCTGGTGAAGGGACCTCTAGACGCCGAGTTAAGACTGGCCACAGAGCCAGACACTGTTGAGATGGGAAGCACGAGCCATCCTGTGTGGGTCACGGGGATGACGGTGGTGGGGACATGCATTCTCCCTCGTTTTCCAGACAAAGAGGTTGCACATTTGAAGACAAGAAAAAGAAAACAGCTGTCATGGGTCGGGTTCCCCAGAAGCAGAGTCACAGACAGAGATTCAGGTGCCCATGACCACAGAGGTGGTGATCCTCAGGGAGGGAGGCAAAGTGTGGAAAAGTAGGAGACACAGAACAAGAAGGAGGATCTGAGCAGAGCGTGGTTCAGGGGAAGATCCAGGTTGGGGGCGACTCTGGACCTAAGTCACACCATCACGTTGCTAACCCGTTGAGACAGAGGAGTGTCGTGCACCCTGTGTCGGTAACCCACTAACTGTGGGCCCTGAGGCTGGGGTATCCCATTAGCCGCACACTTAGGGCAGCTGGAGGGTTGGTACCAGCCTGATGGGGAGCTGGGTGAGACACCACAGTGCCTACTATGCCCGAGGTGTGTGTCTTCATATCATCACTCCACCACTGCTGATTTGGTGGGATTAGGCAAATGAGTTAACATCTGTGCCAAACTTATGAGATATCACATAACAGTCTCAATAACACTGGCTTTTATTCTTGCCATTTGTCTTTTTTGGCAGTGTTTGCTATATGCTGTTCATTTAACGGAGTTTTCCAAAATGCTGAGTATGAACCCAACTTTTGGTTCATGAGAGATTAAAATATTAAAAATCTGAGATGAAGAACTGGATGAATTTTCACTATGTACTGCGGAATATTTAAAGGCACAATGAATAGCTATAAATTGTAAAATTGCCCATATTCATTTGTTCTTATAAGATGATATACTTAATACTTATGCTGAGTAAAATAATAGCCTGTTGAATGGAATTTCTCATTATCCAAACACAGAAGGTAGATGGCTCCGTGGTAAGAAATGTGCCTGCCAATGCAGGAGACGTGGATTTGATCCCTGGGTTGGGAAGATCCCCTGGAGGAAGAAATGGCAACCCACTCCAGGATCCTTGCCTGGAGAATCCCGTGGACACAGGAGCCTGACAGGCTACAGTCCATGGGGTCACAAAGAGTCAGACATGACTGAGCAGATGAACACAGAAGCACAAGAGATGCATCAACAGGTCCAGTTTATAGATTAGGAGAGTTTGGCCCCGTGCTCAAGTCCATTCCTGACTGACTGTGGGAAAGACCTTGTGAAGATGACAATCACCTCAACCCCCCGACTTCATCATAACAAATAGGGACACGGAGAAAGCTGACATATCTGAATGTCAGCTAAGTCTGGACCGGTTGGCTGTATGAAACAGAAACTCATTTAAACTAGCTCAAGAAAAGGAAGATGAGTTTAGTTTTACTGAGTTCAGGAGTGTTTGCTAGCATGCTCAGTGGCTCCATCCTGCTGAACTCTTTGCGACCCCATGGACTGCAGCCTGCCAGGCTCCTCTGTCCTTGGGATTTCCCAAGCAAGAGTACTGGAGTGGGTTGCCTTATCCCCTCCAGGGGATCTTCCCAACCCAGGGATTGAACCGACATGTCCTGTATAGGCAGGTAGATTCTTTACTGCTGGGCCACCTGAGAAGCCCGTGTTTGCCATAGAGCTTTACAAATAAAATCCAAAGGCTCAGCCTCTGCGTCTCTTAGATCAAATCTGATTGGCAGACAATATGATTGGCAGCTGAGCTGGTCAAATCTGCTGCAACAGGAGGAGGGTCCATGTGGTGAAGCCTGCTGCCCTGCTCAGGGCTATAAATGGGATATGAGCTGGTATGGGAAACTGAGCAGAGGTCTGCTTTGAGAGCATGCCATGTGCTAGTCCTGTGCCATCTGCTTTCTTCTTGGTAATCTTCCTGGGTAGGTTGTTGTTCAGTCACTCAGTCGTGTCTATGTGTGATCTCCTGGACTACAGCACATCAGGTTTCCCTGTCCTTCATTATCTCCCTGAGTTTGCTCAAGCTCATATCCATTGGGTCAGTGATGCCATCCAGCCATCTCATCCTCTGTCATCCCCTTCTTCTCCTGCCCTCAATCTTTCCCAGGATCGGGGTCTTTGCCAATGAGTTGGCTCTTCTTATCAAGTGGTCAAAGTATTGGAGTTTCAGCTTTAGCATCAGTCCTTGCAATGAATATTCAAGGTTGATTTCCTTTAGGATGGACTGGTTTGATCTCCTTGCTGTCCAAGGGACTCTTGCGAGTCTTCTCCAGCACTAGTTTGATGGCATCAATTCTTCGGCACTCAGCCTTATGATTCAATTCTCATATCCGTACATGACTACTGGAAAAACCGTAGCTTTGACTAGATGGACCTTTGCTGGCTGTGTAGGAAGATGAGCTCATTTATGATTCTGCAGACTGAGAGGGATTAGGTTAACTTCGTAGCTCTGTAGGTGGAAAGGCAGAGTTGGGAAGCTTGATGTGATTCTCTTCAGGTTCCATAGATGAGAGCCCCTGTCCAGCACACCTCTTCTAGGATTTATCAATGCTGCTGCTGCTGTGATAGGAGACTGTCGTTCTACCAGCCTGTATGAACAGGTTTTTCTCCCACATGAGGGGAGGCTTGCCTTTCTGGTTATCTGGGGCTTCTGTCCACCACCGGAAAACACTGAGCCACTCCTTCTGGTTTGTGCCCAAGTTTTGCTCTTGAGTTTCTCAAAGCAGAACTCCCCCCTTGTAGGAAATCGTTCTTCCAGAGTTAGCTGGGGCAAAGTAGGGTCCAGTAGTTCAACAGCTAGAAGTGACACAGCTGTTCTACAGTTACTCCATGAGTGGCCCCAAGGTCACCCACTTTCCCTATCCTGATGCCTCAGATCATGTGGTATATTTATTCTTATTTTGGTATTCCGTCTGCATTCAGTCAGACTTCCCTGGTGGCTCAGTTGTAAAGAATCTACCTGCAACACAAGAGACCTGGGTTTGGTCCCTGGGTTGGAAAGATCCCCTGGAGAAGGGAATGGCTGCCCACTCTAGTACTCTTGTCTGGAGAGTTCCATGGACAGAGGAGCCTGGTGGGCTACAGTCCATGGGGTCTCAAAGACTTGGGCATGACTGGGTGACTAACACTTTAATTCAGTAGAATAAAGACAGAGGTTGACTTGTGTGCTTAGCCATTGTGAAGTGGATGCCCTGGGCTTCAGTCTACATTATGGATAAAAGCCAGAGAAGAATCTTAGCTCTTCAACACATTCTGAGTCTTCTGCTTATGGGGAGCATAAGAAGTTTAATTAAATTCTTTCATTTGTTAGTTTTGACCTTAGCTGTTGGTGGTTTCTGTCCTTTCTATGGTATTTTTTTTCCTACAGTAGAACATCATAGACACAGCCTCTGGAAAAAAATGTGACATGAATTTTTGATAGTCATTCTTTTCATCTTTTTAAAAAATCAATACATCTCTGATTAATAATGGTTTCAAGAAAAAAGCAGATTCTGTCACAGAAAAAACAAGAAAACAGTCTCTTTACTTTGCAAGACACCTGTACACATCAAACACCACGTTCCCTTGAGTGGCTGCCTTGCACAGAAGAATGCAGAGTCAGCTCCTCAGACGGCAGGAGGTGAGTGTCTGAGACAAAGCCTCTGGCCTTTGGTCAACAGCATATTTTATGAGTCATTAGTGTGATACGCCTGCTAAAAAATAAAGTGTGATCTTAAATGGAGATACACAGAGTACAATATCCTTAGACCATCCTCTCAGTTGGGGGCACTGCAATTAAGTCTTTTAAAAAATTATCTTAACAAAGTATTGAAGGCAAACAGTCAGCCGGTGCTACACAGTCAGTTCAGCTTGACAAGCGCTCCCGGGAGCTCCCCTGTCCCAGTCACAAGGTCTGCTTCCTCTCAGAGGTTGATCATTTCCCTGACTTTCATTGTGACCGGGCCCTTGCACGTCTTGGTCACTTGTCACCCGTGTGCACATCGAGACGTGGAGGATCCTTAAAAACACTTTATCTTTACCTCCGTCTCAGTATTCCCCACCACCCCGTTCACTTTCTTACCGGTTGTCTCCTTGGAAACAGACATTCGCCATCTGGGATCTGAGACGTGCATTCTCACCTCGTTGGTCACCAGCGTTCTTCCCTGTCCTTCATGTTCCCTGGTGATTGGCAACTGAACCTGGAGATGGACTGACACGCAGATTCTATCCTCGTAGCAGGAGGAATAATGCCCTCCCCGCCAGCCCCTGCCAGGATGTCCACGCCCAAATCCTTGGCGTTTGTGAATATCTTGCCTTACATGTCTGGAGAGACTTGGCACGTTTGCTCCATTCCAGGATTCTGAGACAGAGTACCCCGAGTTACTCAGGCAAACCCAGGGTAAGCACAAGAGTGCTCACAGGAGGGAAGAAGGAGGCCGTCAGAGAAGATGTGATGATGGAAGCAGAGGTCGGAGTTCGGCCATAAACCAAGATATGTAGGAGGCCTCTATAAGCCAGAAAAGATAAACAGATTTTCTCCTAGAGGATCCAGAAAGGAACACTGCTCTGCTGTCGCTTGCATTTTAGCCCCTCGAGACTTCTGACCTCAAGAGCTGTAAGGAAATTGCCTCTGTTGGTGAAGTCACTAAGTTTGTAGCAGTGTTTTGTACAACCAGAGAAGACTAATGGGATCCATCTGGCAAGAGCAAAGGTGGTGGGTGATGTGTTCTGTCAACAGCAGACAGGTAAGGTCTGGGCTCTTTTTGTGAGGTCAGTTGAGGCGATGCTCAATGCTTCAGTCTGTAATCTGTTGGGGTTGCAAAATGGTGTGATTCTATTCCTGTGACTTTTTGTCCATGTATTAGCTGGCATACTTCTTTAAATAGATGCTCACACATGATATTGCTCACATGAGAAAAGCACTGCTCTTTTACTTGCCAGCTTTTAGTATAATGGGCTTCCCTTGTGGCTCAGCTGGCAAAGAATCTGCCTGCAGTGCGGGAGACCTGGGTTTGATCCCTGGGTTGGGAAGATCCCCTGGAGAAGGGAAAGGCTACCCACTCCAGTGTTCTGGCCTGGAGAATCCCATGGACTGTATAGTCCAGGGGGTCGCAAAGAGTCAGACACCACTGAGCAACTTTCACTTTTTAATATAATGAATCAATTTCCTTCCAGCCTCTGAAAGTCATCAAGTCAGGATTTTTAATATAAAGGATTCATAAAATGTTCAGTCCATTATAGACGCAACCTTTTATGAAGATCAGATTGTTCTGATTTGGGCCAAGGGAAGACTCTCAAAGTGGCTTCTGAGTCCTTTGATGTGACTCTGTCTTTGATTCTAGAAGGTTTTTAATTTCTAAAATAACAAGGTATTCCAGGCTCATTTTGTGCATTTTCTGCCCCAGATCTGGAATCTGTAATTTCTCCAACAAATCTTGCTTTCTTCTAGTGGAAAATTAAATGTCAAAACCACAATCAAGGGTCTAAATGGTAATAAAACTATTTTACCTGGGACTCTAGTGTATTTTACACATGATTTGATTGATTATATTTGTAAAATTACTTTTCTAACTTTCTTTTAAAAATAATTCTTAGCAATTCCTTTAAGAGAAATAAAATAAAATCAACTTTTCATTTACTTAAAGAATAATACTGAATTAATATTTCTGAGCTAATAAAATATAGTCAAAATTTTAATAGTATGACTTTAATATTTAATATACATCACTGGATATTCTTGAGCTTTCCTTGTGGTTCAGCCGGTAATGAATCTGCCTGCAATGCAGGAGACCTGAGTTCGATCCCTCGGTTGGGAAAATTCCCTGGAGAAGGGTATGGCTACCCACTCCAGTATTCTAGCCTGGAGAATCCCATGGACTGTATAGTCCATGTGGTCTCAAAGAGTCAGACACCACTGAGCCTTTTTCACTTTCACTTTCGCTGGATATTCTAGTTAGGAAAATGCTTCTTCTTGAACCTAGCTTCACAAGTCTTATAACTAACATTTCCAAATCATTAATAAACGCTGCTTACTGACAGACTTCCCTGGTGGCTCAGATAGTAGAGAATCTGCCTGTAATGTAGGAGACCTGGATGAAGATCCCCTGGAGGAGGGCCTGGCAGCCCACGCCAGTATTCTTGCCTGGAGAATCCCATGGACAGAGGAGCCTGGTGGGCTACTGTCCACAGGGTCGCAAAGAGTTGGGCACGACTGAGCGACTCTCACTTGCTCACTGATGACTATTTTTTCTGTAAAGCAATTTGACTATAAATCCTGCTCAGCACTCTCAGCTTCCTGTTCCCACACCAGTTAAAGTCTAAATCCCTGGGCTGGCGTTCAGATACCCTGGGTCCCCTTCGACTGTCTCTTAAACCAGTTTCTTTCCTACCACCATGCCTTTAGAATGCCTCAGAATCCTCTTCCAGCTGTCCCCTGACTTTGGTTTCGGTGCTGGACAGATGAGAGATTAAAACCACATCTGGGTAAAACGGGATGGTTTACTGCCCCTGTGAGCCCCACTTTCCACTGAGGGTGGCATCCCTCCTGCCCAGGAAGGGCCGGCTGAGGGTTGGTTGAAGAAGCTTGTGCCGGGCACAGCTCTGGGCATGGATGGAGCCCGGAGTCCTGCTGGTCTCACTGTCCGGGCTATTCTCACCCACTCAGCAGCTTCCTCACATTTCCTGCATGAATCCAAGGTTTACCCCTGTCTCCGGTTCCGCCACACTCCGCTACTTCCCAAAGGGTGCTGCTAGCTTCAGTCCGGGAAGCTCTGTCCTGCTGCTTGGCAGGGCGTGTTCTAGCCCTGCCCGCCAGGGCACAGCTGCCTTCAGGTGGTGCCGATGACCCATGTGAGGGCAGCCATGGAGACTCGGACATGGAGGACAGACTTGTGGACACTGCAGGAGGGAGAGAGTGGGGCGGATGGAGAGAGTAGCATGGAAACATGTACATGACCGTTTGCAAAAATACAGAGCCGGTGGGAGTCTGCTGACACAGTGCGCTCAGCTCTGTGCTCTGTGACAGCCCAGAGGGCTGAGATGGGAGAGAGGTTCAAGAGGGAGGGGACGTACGTTTACTTGTGGCTGATTCGCGCTGATGTACGGCAGAAACCAGCAAGGTATTGTGAAGCGATTCTCTTCCAGTATTGGTGCTTTTGGACTGTGGCGTTGGAGGAGACTCTTGAGAGTCCCTTGGACTGCAAAGAGATCCAGCCAGTCCATCCTAAAGGAGATCAGTCCTGGGTGTTCATTGGATGGACTGACGCTGAAGCTGAAGCTCCAATACTTTGGCCATCTGATGCAAAGAATTGACTTATTGGGAAAGACCCTGCTGCTGGGAAAGATTGAAGACAGGAGGAGAAGGGGATGGACAGAGGATGAGATGGTTGGATGGCATCACCGACTCAATGGACAAGAGTTTGAGCAAGCTCTGAGAGTTGGTGAAGGACAGGAAGGCCTGGTGTGCTGCAGTCCATGGGGTCACAAAGAGTCGGACATGACTGAACGGCTGAATTGAACTGAAAAAATTTTAAAAACTGCTTGCATTAATTACCTCTTCTCTAGAGTCTCCTTTCCCTGCTCCTCTATTAATTCTCTCTGAAGACAAGGAAGGATTTGCACTAGCTGAGTGAGCGTTCGCTGGTGGGGTTGGCAGTGTGCCCAGGGTTGTGCTCACCCATGTGTGCGGGCCAGTGAGGTGGGCCCTCGATATGGACACACACATCCTTGCTCCCAGCACTCTGGACTGGGTGGAGAGTCTACCGTGAAGCCACAGACAGTGACTTGAGAATGCTGGTTTTGCTGGTCAGGGAGGCCCCTCAGAGCTGCCCCCCGCTGCTCTGTATCTGAAGAAGATGCAGACACAGACACCCAGGCAGCGGAAGCCTGCCAAGTGGAGGAACAGCAAGTGCAAAGGCCCTGTGGCAGGGAGGAGCTGAAGTTCAGTGGATGAGGGAGGGGACAGTGAGGCTGAAACAGCAGGCTCTACTTTCTGAGGGGCCGGAGACCCAGGGGAGGCCTGTGGGTGAGAATTTGGTTCTGAAATGAGGAGGAAGGTCAGTGGAGGGCAGGACACACAGCCCGACGCTTGCTCTAGGAGATCCCTCAGCTGCTCTATGACGCAGGGCTGAGGGAGCAAGGGTGCACCCAGGTAGGGGGCTGGTGGTGACTCGGGTAGTGGCCGCAGTGTCTGGGGTGGGTGGTTCTGCTGGAGACAATAAGTGAGGAGATCCGGGTTACACGGGAGGTGGGGGTGGGAGAGAGTGCTGGCCACCCGGCAGCAGCTGGGGAACGATGCTGCTTCCTGGGAAATCACCCTCCCCGTGTGTCAGTCACGCTCTACAGGAGCCTTCCAGAGCAGAGCGGGGCGGGTGGGTGACTGGCGTGTTTCACCCGGTAACGGTGTTGCCTTGGGGAGGGGGTAGAGACTAAGGGCATCGTGTTCCCACAGCACAGGACCCCGGGGGTGCTATTCAGGATGGGGCTGTCGCCAGGTGGTTCAGCTCCATCCCGGAGAAGGGGCAGGGCGTGGCTTGTAGCGTCAGCCCTGTCCCAGGTTGGATGGGAGCGTGGGGTTGTTCATGTGCAGTCACGCAGTTGTTGTCGTTGTTGGGTCACCAAGTTGCGCCAGACTCTGCACCCCACGGACTGCAGCACGCCAGGCTTCCCTGCCTCCACCACCTCCGGGAGTTAGCCCAAGTCATGTGATTAGCGTGTCCTTTGGCACGCTAGCTCGCTGGTACCCTTGTCTAGTTCCTGTCTGCTGGCCTGATTGTTCCTTTTTCCTTCCTGTGGGCCTGCACACCGTTGCCCTGTATAACCCAGACTAGTTCAGCATAAGGCCTCATACGTAAGCCGAGGAGTTGGCAGAGCTGTGGCGGAGACCCACACAGGGTCGCCAGGGTGCTGTCTCAGCGCTGTGGGCAGACCGCTGACCAGCAGACTGGCATCTTCCAATGGCCACACCGCTCCATCACCAGGAGGGCAGGTCCAGCCCTCCCTCTGTCTCAGCTGGTGTCCACAGGTGGCTTTGATAACCAGCTCCTGAAAGGTTCCTGCTGAACCACGAAAGACACGGGCATCTTGGCCTCCGGAGAAAAGGAATTCAATCCGGGGCCAGTGATGAGGCTTGATCACTCAGAGCTTTTGTGCAATAAAGTTTTATTAAAGTACAAAAGAGATAGAGAAAGCTTCTGACATAGACATCAAAAGGGGGCAGAAAGAGTGCCCTCCTGCTAGCCTTTAGCTGGATGTTTTATACCTGCCAGAAGTCTACTAGTTAGAAAAAGGAAATGTCTCAAAACTCAGAGAGTGGCACCAGGCCCCTCACCCACAACATGCATTTTGAGATAACATTGGCACCAGGTGAGTCATCCTGGGCCATAGAATGATTGACATAAATCTTGAAGAAAGGCAGATTTCCAAGCAAATATATAGTTTCATTTACACAGATTAGGAGAACGATGTATGCGTACAACATATTGGTTTGTCAAGTCGGTTCTGAGTCTTAGGCGGAACCGGCTTGAAGACAGAATCTAGGGTAAATACATAGTACATTAGCATAGCTTAAGGCAAATATGTCCATAAGAAAAACGCGTTGGTTAGCTCCAGGTTTGAGAAAAGTTAAGTTCGGTGGGGCCAGGTGTTGTCATGGCAACACAGAATTTTAAGAGAAACCTCTTTTTTAATTTGTAGAGAGAAGGATAAAAAAATCTAACAGTTGCTTGTTTCCTCCTGCCCCTCGAGAGAGAGAGAAGAAAACTGTCTGACCCTTGCTGCCTATTTCCTCCGTTTGGAGACCCCTGGCCTTCCTGCCTGTTACCCTCTCACTCCATTGCAGACAGAAGAGAGATTTGAAACTCAAAGACAAATGCAAAGCTCAAAAAGCCGTGAGGCCTGGGAACAAGTAATTCTGTTTTCCCACTGCACACAGACCTGCCTGTGAGGGAGGGATGTGAGTCCTTTGTGACCGAAACACAGCCACCCCAGGCAGTTTCCCTTCCCGGCTTTGTGGGGTTGGGTGTGGGAGTCTGAGGCCCCACTGGGCCACCGGACCTTCTCATTGTGAGCCGTCACTTAGGGCGTGTTTGCACAGACTTTGAGGGGTTTAACTCTTTATATAATTTGCATTTTATTTCAGGACTGTAATAGCCAATTAAATTGTCTTCAGGACCAGATTCTCGCAGAAAGACATTAGCAGTGGCATCTCGCTTGCGCTCTGGGAGTCACTGTGAGAATACCAGGGTGCTGAAGTGTTCGCTAATGACATGTTAGGTGGGAAAGCGACTGCTCTTTCCAGGAATTTCTGTACTTGAAAAGCTATTTTTTTACTTTAAAGATTACATTGTCTCTCATTGTTATATGTTTCTAGTTCTAGGAAGAATAATCTAGATGGAACACAGCAATTTTGTTGATTTAAGAGATTCCGACTACTGCAAGCTTCTCTAGTCCAGGAATTACAATAGAAGGATCTTTTCTTGAAGGTCCCAGCTTGTTCAGGGAGTAAGAGGCAGTAACTCTCGTTCCCCACCATCCCTAGATGCACGTCACTTTTCATCGTTCAAGCCTTTTGGAAAGTCAAAGGTGCCTTTGAGAATGCACTTGGCCAAGTCAATGCTCATAGCATCACACTAGAGGAGGTTTTCCTAAACGGCACCGAGTCACACTGGAGAAAGATGCAGGCTTCCGGCCTTGGTGGGCCGTAGTATCTCCTCTTTATGCTCTGCTTGTCGCTGGACTCACCACCAGAACACATCAGACAGCTGATGAATTCCCTCAACGCCCTCACCAGCTGCTTGACAGTGATCTCCTGGTGACTGAATGGAGGATGCTGTTTCTCTGGCGTGTTTATTGCGATTTATCTCCCACCTCATCACACTCATTGTGTGTGAAATGAGCTGGATAAAGCCAAGTCATTAAAATTATTCATCATTTAAGTACTTTCTATTCATTTATTGATTCACTGGCATTTGCAACATTTTATTAGTGGATTGCTACTAGAGGTAAGTCATTCTGCTCTGTGCTGTGGGTCAGTGGGGCAAAGACTAAGTGAGGATCCTTATCTGTGTAGACCACAAACTTGCATCTTCAAGAAACTTACACTCCGATAGGCCTAATGCTTCAGAAGAGCTTTTGGACTTAGCTTTCCAAATGTAATACAGTTACTTTGTTTTATTTTATTTTAGATAAACTCCTGTGTGTGTGTGCTCGGTTGATCCATCGTGTCTGACTCTTTGCAGTCCCATGAACTGTAGCCCACCAGGCTTCTCTGTCTGCAGAACTTCTCAGTCAGAATACTAGAGTGGGTTGCCAGGGATCAAACCTATGTCTCTTGACATAGGCAGGCAGGTTCTTCACACTAGTGCCTCCTGGGAAGCTCTAGATAAACATGTAGGAATGGAATGATCAGATCACAAGGTAAGTATGTTTAGTTTTACGAAAAACACCGACAGATTTTCATCCAAGGCGTTTGTTACAGTCTACACTCCCATAAACAATGTACAAGAGTTCCCCTTGGAACAATCCCTTCAAACTTTTGTATGGTCAGTCTTAATTGTAGTGATTCTAGGGGGTGTTATGTAGTACCTCTTTGTGGTTTTCATTTGCATTTCACTGAGAACTAATGATAATGAAAGCATTTTTAATGTGTCTATAAATTATTTGTGTAGTTTTCTTTTGTGAAATGATCTGTTAAAAATTTTGCCCTTTTGATTGGACTGTTCCTCTTTTTTTTATTATTGAAAGCTATCTCTTGAACATAAAATAGGGACATGTGTACCGGGGTTTCAACAAAGTAGCAAATGTTCTCCATTTCAGACTCCTGGTCTGAATTAGAATCTAAGCACTGAGTTCTTACTAGTCAAATATTTTCCAAGTGCTCAGGTAGATACATCCACGATGTTGCTCATTGCTCCAGAGGCCATTCTTTCTTTCTCTCTCTCTCTTTTTTTTAATTTGACCACACCATATAGCATGCTCCATCTTAATTCTCTAACCAGGGATCAAACCCATGACCCCTGCACTAGAAGTACAGAGTCTTAACCACTGGACTACCAGGAAAGTCTCTCTGTAGTTTTCTGCAGGCTGATTCTGAATATAGTTTAATTTGATATTGATAGTTTTAGTTAGATTTTTTTTTAAACTAGACTACTTAATGATATGAGAAACATGTTTGTTTCATATTAAGTAGTAAAACTTACCAAACAGCTGGAAAAATAGAAATTAACGTTTGAAAATTTTAAAAAAAGAGGAGAAAAATAGTTGGAACAAAGATTAGAAAGATAAATTACGTTATCACTGTTCTTATTGCTCAGTTGCTCAGTTTCATCTGGCTCTGTGACCCCATGGACTATAGCCTGCCAGGATCCTCTGTCCAGGGGATTTCTCAGGCAAGAATGCTGGAGTGGGTTGCAATTTTCTCTTCCAGGGAATTGTTTCAATCCAGGAATCAAACCATCTCCTGCATTGACAGGCAGGTGTTTTTTTTTGTTTTTTTTTTGTTTTTTTACCACTGAGCCACCAGAGAAGCCCCATTTATCACTGTAATCACTTCTAAGTTATATGCGTATATAGTTTCTATCTCTTCTCTTTTATTGCTTGCTGGTGCAAAAACTTCCACTAATGCACGTGTACGATTGTGCAATAAGAACTAAGTTTATTTCTAAAATAAGAAAGAAAACAATATTTTCATGGCCAATTTCATTTATGAAAAATGTTTCCTGCTACTAATGATTAGTTTTGCTCTTCCATTTTTTAAAATTAAAATTGTGATCCTTCAAATATAGTTGTGTATACATGCAACTACGTAATCATTTACTAACTCAAAGATAGTGGTTTTGTTTTTTGATCACTCACCGTGAAATAACATCAAAGTATGAATAGCAAGTGCTTTGAACAAGGAGGGAGCTGGGAGTGTTAAGAAATGAAGAACTTCTTCCTTGGCCTTTGCTGCAAGTAAGCAACTCTTGTGGGAATCAGTGATGGAAAGATTAGGTGTCATCACAAGAAGCTATTAATCCAGGCAACCTCAACTCTTTCAGTACTGCAGTGATTTTCCTTACAGATCTATGCATGATGTAGACAAACATCTTCCCGGCATTTCACTAGGTGCATCAGCAGTCACAAGACTCCCTTTATATGACCACCATCAGCATCTCTGCTCCAGGGTTCAGACCCAGGCGGGTAATGGGCTCATGCGACCCAGGAGCCCGTATGACTCACGGCAGCAGCTCCGGTGGCTGCGTGTTCGGTGGTCCATGAAATGGGCACTTTTCTTAAGGTGCATTTTGCCCTAAAGAAGTGCTGTTAGCTTGTCTGAAGACATTGTGAAAAGGAAGTGTGTAGGCTCGGGCGCCTCTAGGACGCTTTACGGCTGAGATCTGTAAGACAATTTCCCATCACTGGCTGACCCTGACCTAAACGAGAAGCTAAAGCACTTTTCATTCTCTGGCAGTGTGGTTCCCTGGCCTCATTATGCTGGTCTGTTGATTCCTCAGATGCCATTGCTCACACCACCATTTCTATTTACTCAGTGCCTTGAAAACTCACTTTGCAGTACAGGTTTTCTTTGTATAAATTCCAGCAACCTTGAATGATAAATGGTGATAACGTCCAAACTTACAGGATACGCTGTGTTTATGCGTGATCCTGAAAGCATACTGTTTACATGGGCGCCATGTTACATTGTTGTTTACGTTCTGAGAAACCTCCTCCCTCCAGGGATCATACACATACTATTCTGGAAGCTTCTAGGCAACAGAGGAAATCCTTTTCTTCCCACAACTTTCACCTGTCTCGCTGAGAGTACTGCACCTGTAGGAATATTTGACTTTGCATCCTGTGAAGTGGGTGGAGGCCAGGGCTTTCGTGAAGTTTATAACCATAAGGTCTGCCTGCTGTTGCGGACACAGCAAAAAAAAAAAATTAAAAGAAAAAGAAAAAGTGAGAATAGGCATTCTGTGAGTGTGATGCTTCTGAGGGCTCAGATTCCATCTGTCTCCACTTCACCTGATCACCCACTCCTGACACGGGTGTTCCATTGGCCGAGACCTCCTGCTAAGGCTGTCGTTTGTTGCAGGTTTCTACAAAGGCGTGGGGGAGACCAGACCATCCTTTCCTACACACACTAGCCCCAGAAGCGTGGAGAGGTTCCCAGGCAGGTGAAACACACTACTTTTCCTTCCCATTGCATGACTCGATGGCATCTTGGGGTTATGGTGTGGTGGCCATCCAGCCTCACCCGTGTATCTCTGCATCCAGGTGTGAAGGGGTGGTACACTGCAGCCTGCTTGGTACAAACAGGGCAAATGTCTCCTTCCCCTTAGCCTGGAGGATGAAGACAAGGCATTCCACCTGAGGCTGTCATCTGAACCAAACCGGAGCTCGTTTCTGGGTCTGTGGCCTCGTGGGGGCCCCGTGCCGCCTTGGAGTGCCTCCAGGATCAGGTCTTGCCTGACCCAGGGCTCCTCTCTGTGAATCTGCGCATTGACCTGAGGTTCTGGGTAAGAGTGAGCCACAGTTCATACCCAGCTCGTATTCCATTCTCACTGCAAAGAAGAGCTTCCGTGTCTTCACTCTGAGGGAAGGTAACCAGCTGGTGGAGGCTTGGGGAGTGGTCATCTCTGGTTCATTAGTGGAAGGAGGTTTAAAAAACACATGTATTATAGCACATTTCTGAGGGCACCCTAATTATGTAGTCATCTTGAAAGTTAGTTGTACTGGATTTTAAGTGAATCTGGAATAAGATATCACAGCCCTTGAGTTTCCCTTGAGAGCCGTGTGCCATGGGGGCTGGTTGGGGGTGAAGGTTGAGCAGGCTTGGAGGGAGCAGTGTTCTCACTGGACTAAGAACAAACCACTTCCTTTTGACTGGTGGCAAGCTCGTATAAGCTTCTCTTGTGGCTCAGCTGATAAAGACTCTGCCTGCAATGCAGGAGACCTGGATTAGATACCTGGGTTGGGAAGATCCCCTGGAGGAGGGAAAGGCTACCCACTCCAGTATTCTGGCCTGGAGAATTCCATGGACTGTATAGTCCAGGGGGTTGCAAATAGTTGGACACGACTGAGTGACTTTCACTTCACTTCAAGCTCGTATAAGGAGGGCAAGCCATGGGAGACGTGTTCAATTTTGAGGGGCCCCTGGTTTTTGAGAGCATGTTTAGAGATAGAAATAAACCAAGCAGATAGCGGGCATCTGTGGTGGGGAAAGAAGCTACATCAGCAGGTTTTACAAGCGAGGAGAGAAGGGGCAGGTATCAGGGGCTACTGAGCGCACCTGACCGCTAAGGTGGGCAGGGTGCCTTTGCCCACTTTGTGCCCTGGTCTTCTCAGTGGCCGCAGGCGGCGTATGGAAGAAGGCCTGCGTCGGAGCTCAGGAGAGTCAGCTAGCGGCCCAGGCTCCCTCGGGCATGACTGGTGGTTCCTGCAACCCGGGCCTCCAGTCATGCACCTGCCTGTTTTAGAAGCCGCATCCCAGGGGCTGCAGCCAGGATGCCTGCCTGGGGGTCGGCGCTGCGGGCACCTGGGGCTGGTCCTCGGCAGGGTTCAGCCTCCTTCCATGACAGGAACTAGGGGGATTCTTCTACTTTAGATCAGCTGGCTCCAGTCCAGTTACCGGGAGTGGGACAGCCTCTTGGATACACTTACAGGCATGAGAGAACATGCCTGCGGTCCCTCCCTCTCTGCTGGCCTGGGCAGGGGACCGCGAGAGCTGGGTCTGTCTGTTGAATAGATAAGTGGACATCCCGAACATTTACGGACCACTGTGGGTATGCAACGTGCTGCTTCAGGCTCGAAGACCCTTACCCTCTGCCCTTTCACCTTGATCGTGGTCTCATTGTCACTATTTCTGCCGATAAGGAGAGTAAGATGATCACGGTGTGTTCTGCATCCATGGATTCAATCAACACTGGGCTGAAAATACGTGGAAAAAAAATTCCAGAAAATTCCAAAAAGCAAAATTTTAACTTGCTGCAGACTGGCAACTATTTACATAGCATTTCCATTGTTCTAAGTATTATAAGTGATCTAAAGATGATTTAATGCAGGAGAATGGGTGTAGGTTTAATGCAAACACTATATCATTTTCCATTTAGAGAGAGAACGAAACCAAGCAGATGGGAGGTGTATGTGGTGGGGATAGAAGCTACATCATCAGGTTTTATAAGCGAGGAGGGAGAAAGGACAGACATCAAGAGTTACTGAGGGCTCCTAAGATTGCTAGTAATTGGCATCTCTCTTCCCATTCTCTCATTTCCATCTATCATTTTGGATTTGGAAACCTCTGGGGTCCTGGGACCAATTCCCTGGGGATATTGAGGGATGACTGACCTCATATTCAAATAGTTTACAATCTACTAAATGCTTTCTTGACTGCTCTCTTTGCTATAAAACTCTTCCCTAGATTCTGATCTAAAATCATCTTTCATAATGATTGGTAATTTGTGCCTAAAACCTATCTATAGGTTAACAACTAGACAGAGTTTTAGGGCTGGAAGCATAACTCTAAAATGTGAAAGCTTTTGAATGCCTGTGATCAATAAATGGAATTTACAGGGTTGAGTTTTGGAAAACTATATTTGTTAAATTACCCTCTTTGCATTGGGAAACTAGATTTTCTTTTCCTTTTGCATCAAAATGTACAGAAAGAACAGGCCTTGAAAGGAGAATGAATCAGCAGATGAAGCACAGAAAACAGGAAAAAAGCTTTTACTGCAAGGGCTATTTGGGGAATTTGGTTGTTTTCTTTTGTAACATTAATTTACCATTTCTCTTTCTCTCTTTTGTGCACAGCATTTTGTTAGATGGCATTTTGGTAAATCACTGCCTTCCAATGTGATTAGAAAATGATTGTTCTGAATTATAACCAGCCAAACACATTTACTGTGCAAGAGACAGGCGAATGATGGAGAACCGGCTATTATTGACCAGTAATTACGGCCAGCATCAATTTGCAGACCTGCCTTGGCTCTGGGAGAGCCTCCACCAGGGTGGTAAACGTCCTGTGTGCCTGTCTGAGCTCCCCAAGGCCACCTAGCCAGCCCCCATCTCTGGAAAGACTTCAGAGCTGAGGAAGCAGAGATCAGGGCTAGAGACAGGCCCAAGACCTTCCCGTCTGCTGGAGGGGAACCACTCTCGACTGTGCTACCTAGAACCCTTTCTCAGCCCATCGGGACATGTGCAGACCGTCAGTTCCATGGCTCCCACCCAGAAGGCTCCTTGTCTTGATGCCCTCTCAGGTCAGGGCACTAGGAAACACAGCCACCCCAGGAGGACCGTGCCATCAGTTGCTTCCTGAAATGGAAATAGGGCTGCCATGAGTTGACAAGAGATGCCCACGTGTGAATGAGAAAATTCATCTCTGCTAGCACAGAACTGAGTCCTATGCTGGGCACACACCCCGTGTACATATAGGTGGCAGCCCTGGCTGAGCCTGCGAGTGCTGGGATGCAGTGCCCAGGGCTACCTTCTGCAACAAACCACCTCCCATCTAAGGTGCCAGTGTGATGCGCAGAGACAGACCCCTGACGCCTCGCCCCGGGGACACAGCCATTCTTGTGGTGACCTGCATTCAGGGCTAAGGCATGTCCCAAGTTCGAGCAAGCTGGAAGGCCATTCCCAGCTGCAGAGGTCCCTCCAGGTGGGGTGGGGCTCTACAGAGACTGCATCCACCCTGGTTTTTCCCTCAACCCAGTTCTTCCTGTGGATCACGATTACAGGAACATTTGCTATTAAGCGGCTTGTGCATGGAGCTTTATCCAAAGCCACATCCAGGAAACCCAACCTGCAGCCATGGACAGGTCTCAAGGCATCCCTCCAGCTCTTAGCCAGGAGTTTGCACCTCAAAAACTGCAGTCCCTGTTTGTTTTCCAAGTGTGCTATTTGCAAAATGCTGGTTCAATCAGGCATCCCTTCCTTGGAATCTTTCATTGGTTTATCTTTTGCTCTTAGGGACAAACAGCCACCTCCTTCTCGTGGCTAAGTTGTTTTCCTTAAGTTGCTACACTGTGCTCAACTCTTTGAGGCCCCATGGACTACAGAACGCGAGGCTTCCCTATCCTTCAGCAACTCTTGGAAGTTGCTCAAATTCATGTCCATTGAGTCGATGATACCATTTGACCGTCTCACCCTCTGTTGTCCCCTTCTCCTCCCACCTTCAATCTTTCCCAGCATCAGGGTCTTTTCCAATGAGCCAGCTGTTTGCATCAGGTGGCCAAAGTATTGGAGCTTCAGCTTCAGCACCCATCCTTCCAATGAATATTCAGGACTGATTTCCTTTAGGATGGACTGGCTGGATCTCCTTGAAGTCCAAGGGACTCTCAAAAGTCTTCTCCAGCACCACAATTTGAATGTGACTAAGTGGTTAGATCAAATTTGCCATCCAAACTGAGACAGTTTTGGGAACACAAGAGGGGAAATAAATATAATTTAAGTAATTTTTAAACGTTTAGTTACTGAATGACAGTTATTTTATACTACATTGATGGGCCTCTAAAATAATTCTATTAAATAGCTATGAAAAATTGTCTAACCATTAAGGTACCGTATACATTAAAGGAAAATTTAATTTTTCTATTGATCTTATGAACATTAAAATAACATTAACAGATAATTATTTTGTTACATATTCACAGATTTTATCAGTTATTTAGCATATTTATTGTTAATATTTGGTCACTGATATTTTTCTGTATTATGTAGCTTTACTATATCTTTTTGCAATATTTAAAAAAAATTAGCTATAATACCACAAAGTTGCATTTTATGGTTAATAAATTTGAAGCTGTTGATGTCCTTAACTGACTCTTCTCTACAATCATAGCATTTTTTATTGAGAAAATATTCTTCCTACAGATGCTTGTATATGTGGTAAGCTCAGAGCAGATTCTTCAACAAAGAAGGAAATTCTCAATTCTAATTTTATTTTGAAATAGGTAAATGTTTCAGGTCAGATACCTTCATAGATTCTGACTTTCTTCCTCCATTTAGAGTACTGTTCTTTAATAAATATTTTTGAGAGACAAAATTTATAAAATAAATTGTCCTTATTTATGAATATTTTAAATGTTTAATCAAATTTTGATGTTGAAAATTATAGGTTTCAATTTCATCCCATTCTGGTGCTAGATGTCCATTTATGCGATTAAAAGTTCCATCAAAAATCCTTCACAAAAGCTGAGACATAAAACTTCAAAATTATATTTTGAGCACCATATAAATTCTCATCTTTTATTTAGTAGCGTAATTCCTCTTTAGGGTTAAATTTCACTGTCTTTTAAAAAATAGCTTAGATAATTTAAATTTGCTAAAAGCTTCAAAAGTTAAGGTTTTCTTACTCTATAGTATTAAATACTCAGATCTAGAAATTTCCAGGGCTTCTCTGGTGGTTCAGTGTAAAGAATCTGCCTGCCAATGTAGGAAATACGAGTTGATCTCTGGGTCAAGGAGATCCCCTGCAGAAGGAAATGAAAACCCACTCCCATATTTTGGCCTGGAAAATCCCAAGGACTGAGGAACCTGCGGGCTACCGTCCATCGCCGACTCAATGGACGTGAATTTGAGCAAACTCCAAGAGATTGTGGAGGACAGAGGAGCATGGAGGGCTGCAGTACGAGGGGTCACATAGAGGTGGACAAGGCTTAGCAACGGAAAAACAATAAATATTAAATTAATCCGTTTTTGTTACCTGGTTGTTTCTACTTTCTTGTGTAACTTAAGGTAAACGTACAAACGGTAAGCTTTTATTTTGCTAGGAGTTGGCAATGGTGTAGACACCTGTGTAGCCAACATCCCATCAGACATAGACTGGTTTCTTTATCTCAGAAAGTCCCCTCAAGCTGCTTTGCAGTCAGTCCCTATCCCCAGCCCCAGAGGGACCATCGCTCTGTTTTCTGTCCCCATGAATTAGACTGCCGGCTGTTGAACTCCATATAGATGGAACCATACGTCACGAGCGTGTAGTCCTTTATGTCTGGCTCCCTTGGCTGAGCAAAGTGCTTTATACAATCTCCGGTTGTGGAGGTTGGCGGGTTTCCAGTTTAGGGTAACAATGAGCATAACTGCTATGAATATTATTTTACAAGCCATTTTCTTGGCACTGTCTTTCATTTCTCTTAGATACATGTCTGCGAGTGGAGTTGTGGGGTTGCATAGTAAAAGCGTGTTTAACCTGAAAAGAAACTGTCTGTTTGTCAAAGTGACCACGCTTTGCCAGGTCCAGGTGCTCTAAATTCATAAGACTTGGTACTGTCTGCCATGTTCATTATCGCCCTTCTAATGTGGTACCTCACTGTGAGTTTAGCACCTTATCTCTGATGACTAATGATACTGAGCTCCTTTTCATAAGTTTGAAGTTCTGTTCAATTCAGTTCAGTTGCTCAGTCGTATCTGACTCTTTGTGACCCCATGGACTGTAGCATGCCAGGCTCCCCTGCCCATCACCAACTCCCAGAGCTTGCTCAAACTCATGTCCACTGAATCAGTGAGGTCATCCACCCATCTCATCCTCTGTCGTCCCCTTCTCCTCCTGCCTTCAATCTTGCCCAGCATCAGGGTCTTTTCCAATGAGTCAGTTCTTTGCATGAGGTGGCCAAAGAACTGGAGCTTTAGCATCAGTCTTTCCAATGAATGTTCAGGACTAATCTCCTTTAGGATGGACTGGTTGGATCTCCTTGCAGTCCAAGGGACTCTCAAGAGTCTTCTCCAACACCACAGTTCCAAAGCTCAGTTCTTCAGTGCTCAGCTTTCACTATAGTCCAACTCTCGCATCAGTACATAACTACTGGAAAAACCATAGCCTTGACTAGATGGACCTTTGTTGGTAAATAATGTCTCCCTTTTTAAGACGGGTATGTATTTTTGGTGAGTTGTTGGTTCACATCATTTGCCTCCTTTTAAGATTAGATTATTTGTTTTTATTATTGATTTGCTGGAGTTAAAAAAAAAAAAGTACTCTGAATACATGTCCGTTGTCAGATATGTATTGTGAATACTTTCCCCTGGCTAGGTCTTACCTTTCCCTTAAGTGTGTCTTCTGAAGAGCACAACTGTTGTTCTTTTTCTTTCTTTCTTTTACTTTTGGCTGTGCGGGGTCTTCATTGCTGAGTGGGTTTTTCCCCAGTTGTGGTGAATAAGGCCACTCTTCCCTGTGGGGCACAGGTCTCTCGCTGTGCAGCGCAGGCTGCAGGCTCTGTGGGCTCCAGGGTCCCCGGCTTCAGAGCGCAGGCTCCGTAGTCGTGGTGCCAGGCTTGGTTGCCCCATGGTGTGTGTGTGAGCCTCCTGGGCCAGGGATTGAACCCGAGTCTCCTTCCTTGGCAGGCAAAAGCCCCTGAAGAACATAAATTAGTAGTACTGATGAAGTCCAATTGATCGTTTTTTTCTTTTCGAGTTAGTCCTTTTGTGTCTATAGTTATTGTGAAGATAAAAGCTTACATTTTGTTCTAGAAGCTCTGCGGCTTTAGCTTTATGTTCAAGCCTATAAGCCATATTGAATTAAATTTTTAGATACCATGACATAGAGATCAAGGTTTATTTTAATTCCCCTAGATAGCTAACACTTATTCACATTTAACATCATTTTTAACCAAAAGTATATGGCTTAGTTGCTCTGTGCATATATTAAAATTTTGTGCATCTAATAATTGAACTCCTATTTTGACTAGGGGAATATCTGAACCAATAGAATACAGTTTGAATGTAACTGCAATGGAAGAAAAGCTATGAAAAACCTAGACAGCATATTAAAAAGCAGAGACATTACATTGCCAACAAAGGTCCGTCTAGTCAAAGCTGTGGTTTTCCCAGTGGTCATGTATGGATGTGAGAGTGGGACAGTAAAGAAAGCTGAGTGCAGGATAATTGATGCTTTTGAACTGCGGTGTTGGAGAAGACTCTTGAGAGTCGCTTGGGCTGCAAGGAGATCCAACCAGTCCATCCTAAAGGAAATCAGTCCTGAGTGTTCATTGGAAGGACTAATGCTGAAGATGCTAAAGTTGAAGCTCCAATATTTTGGTCACCTGATGTGAAGAACTAACTCCTTAGAAAAGACCCCGATGCTGGGAAAGACTGAAGGCAAGAGGAGAAGGGGACGACAGAGGATGAGACGGTTGAATGGCATCACCAACTCAACGGTGATGAGTCTGAGCAAGCTCTGGGAGTTGGTGATGGACAGGGAGACCTGGCATGCTGAGCCCATGGGGTCATAAAGACTGAGTGACTGAACTGACTGATGCATCGTAGGGGCTTACCCAGCGGCTCAGTGGTAAAGAATCTGCAGGAGACCAGGTTTGATCCCTGGGTTGGGAAGATCCCCTGGAGAAGGAAATGGCAACTTACCCCAGTATTCTTGTCTGGAGAATCCCGCAGATGGAGCCTAGCAGGCCATAGTCCATGGGGTTTCAGAGAGTTGGACATGACTGAGCATGCATGCAGATGCATTGTGGATGCAGTATAATCAGTACAAAGTACAAGTCACTCAGTCATGTCCGACTCCTTGCCACCTTATGGACTATACAGTCCATGGAATTCTCCAGGCCAGAACACTTGAGTGGGGAGCCATTCCCTTCTCCAGGGTATCTTCCCAACCCAGGGATTGAACCCAGGTCTCCCGCAGGGCAGGCAGATTTTTTACCAGCTGAGCCGCCAGGCAAGCCCAATCAGTTCAAAGTAAAATTCTAATTCATGGATTTTTTTTATTTCAGTAAGAATTTTGCTTTTGCCATGATGTTTTGCTTCACCAAAATGTGCCTTAACATCATTACACAAAAACAATTCTACATTCAGTGTTAAATTTTTAGCTGAATATAGCAGAACATTAATAATAATGTTTCACCTTCATCAAAATAGACTTCCGAAAGCTTTTTATTGACTTCATGAATTGCGTAAAATGCTTAACAATTACTGTAATGATCTTGTTTTCTGTTTGAAGTGTCCGACGACACCAATATAAAACTGTGTCACTTGGCGATTTGCAAAGCTTCTCTGTCATGGAGCCAACCTATTAATAGATGTTTCTTCAATTTTTGCCCATGCGTAAGAGAGCTTGGAGTTGAAAACCGGCAAAATTAGTTTAGAAAATAGCTATTTGATTTAAAATCAAGCTACTCAGAGCTAATAGCTTCCTTAGTTTCTGCCAGCTGCTTGTGTGGATGGGCACCTTGAGGCATTATCTTGCTAAAATCGCTGCTGCTCCCCCAGCAGGTGGGTGTCTTTGATGGTGTGTGGGCTGTGATGTCACCATGTCCTTCCTGACCATGCGGGTGATAAACATTGGTGGGTAGGTCATGCCCAGTACACGTTTATCAGCGTTTTTGAAAAATAGAAACAGTATTTCACCAAACATGCACTTTCGCTTTTTTTAGCTCGTTGCTGCTGGATGCCTCTAATGGAAAAAAGGTCAGATAAAGTAAATAGATAATTGTAGGTTTTTATAACAGGAAGCTGCAGATCATTCAGATGCTTTAGGTCACATGACTTTGCCTAATCGGAGGTTCCCCATGTCCACCACTCACCTTGCTGATGGTAGGAAAGGATGCTTCACACAGGCATCAGTAAGCAATGGACAAAACTGCCTAGTAAGTCAATTGGTGGCAGGAGGAGCAGGTTTAAAACTGTTCCCATTAGGACTTGAGAGAAGGACTTAGCTACTCCTGGTTGCTCTAAGCATTTTTCTCACCAAGTGCCTTGCACTCTGCCTTTGAAGGGAAGGTCGTGCAAAACTCATGAGCTCTTAGACCAGATCGCACCTGTAGCCAGAGCTGTCAAGAAGAGCAACATGGAGCCCTTCTTCCTTTATCTTGGCGCAACTAATAATAAAGATGTTTTGCTAAAAGCTAGAATTGGGGAGAAATGCTAAATCAAGTGGGAAGACAGAGCAAGGGCCACAGTCAGGCTCTCCCTTCCTCACTGGGACAAACGGCTGCCCTGCACTGCAACGCGGCAGGTTCTGGCCCCCAGTGACCTCATGATAGAAACACACATCACCCAAGAACTGGGGCCTTCATTGGAGTAGTTGGTTCATGCCAGTCTGTACGACTAGCTTGATGGACTCGACTCACCACTGGGTCCCTGTGCCTGACACAAGCAGGATGCTGAAGCATGTTTGCTGAACGAATCAGTCAAGAGAAGGAAAGACAAGGAGGAGCGGGTTCTCCAGGCGACAGCACTCCCTCTGCAGAGCTGTGTGCAATGACTTTGAGGGTGGAAGCAAGATGAACTGGCAAAGGTATCCCAGGGACCAAGAGGTGCTCTTACTAAGTGTCTGGTGTCTTTTTTTAAAAACTGATTTTTATTGGAGGGTAGTTGCTATAGTTGCTTTACAATGGCATGTTGGTTTCTGCTGTGCCACAAACTGAAGCAACTCTACGTTCTCCCAGATCCCCTCCCTGTTGGACCTCCTTCCCATCCAGTGCACCACCCGAGCACAGAGCAGAGTTCCGACCTCTACAGTAGATTCTCACTATCATCTATTTTATATAGGATCCATAGTGCATATTTAATCACTTTTTCATTACTTCACCTCTGCTGGTTATTTTGTGTAGTATGTGTACATAGTATATGAATGTAGAGTGTCAGGTTCTAGGGGAAACTTACTCCAGGTGTAGCGTAAATCTATGGTTTCTTTCCCTCTTACATCCCAATACACACACATACACACACACATGGTCGCATGATGGCCCACCAGACACAATTTCCAATCCTTAATTACTGCAAACTCTTTCCAAACTACATCTATAAATATGCGTATATAAGCAAATGGATATGTTTTCAAGTAAAGTTGATATGTGCTGCAGTAATGGATTCACTCTCAAATTCCACAAAATCAGATGTGGGCTTCAGGGACTATATCTGTTCGGGAAGGTGGAGAGTTTTGTCAGCCTCCAAAATGCCTGGACCCCAAGTCTCAAACCTTCACATGCCTTTCTAAGAAGGATCATGGTTCATACAACAACATGCTTCCTGTGAAAACTTAGTGGAACCTAGTCCATTTCCTATAAATATGCTCACAGCAACTTTCCAGGATGTTATGGAAGACTCCCACAGGACAGAGTTGAACAGACAAAGAAGACTTTGTTCAGGACTGTTGCAACTGAGGAGAGAGACTGGACTCAGCTAGGGGCACAGCACGGCCAGTGGGTGTTGAAGTCCATGGGCAGAGTGAGGGGTCTCACAATTGGAAAATCACTGGGAAGAACTGGTTAGCTATCAAGGGTTGGAGAAGAGGAACCTGATTGGATATCCAGGGTGGAGGGAGTCTCATTAAGCTCATTTAGCAGGATTCTTGCTAAAACTAGACTCAGTAGACCAAAGACTAATTTCAAGGTCTAGTTAAAAGGAGCTCTATGTAAAAGGAGGGCTCAGAGGAGCTGGGCAGAGTTTGGTCAAGGAGGGCATTCTCATCAGGACACGAATCTTGGATGCACTATATTTCTTTGCTTTATCATCCCCAGAAAATCTCCCTTTCCCTAATGGAGCTACTTTGAAGTTTTACTATATTTGTACCCTTCAGCCATTTAAAGTCCTATGTTTCCCTCTTTGGAGTCTAGAAATAATCAGGTCATCCAACCTTGCAAGGGCCCCAGATTCTGGAGTCTTATTATTTTCTCTCATCTGTGCTTGCAAATAAGCTGAGTCTTTCTGGCTCAATTGTCCTTCTTGTAAAATTCTTCTGAACCCAAGTAAAAACTAGCACACATTACCCCCTTTCTGTTTTGTAAAATGGATCTCCCTTGTTTTAGCTTCTGGAATCAGTTTCCTTGCCACGCAGTCTTCTCCTGTTGAGGGCATATCACATACTTTAGGCTTTTATTTCTGCACCACAATTTATAGCAATATGATAACACCATGGTCTGCTGTGGTTACAGATAATCCTCAGGTTACACTGATTTGACACAACAAGACTTTTTGTCTTGCCCACAGTACACATACGACACAAATCAGTGAGATTATGCATGGAAGGCTGTGAAGACCGTCTGCTGAATTAGATCTCACGGACACACAGCTGCACATGCTGGACAAACAGCCACAGGGCCAGCCATGGCAGGAGGGAAGAGATTGGGCTTTCTGATGCTTCTGACCACTTCATCTGGAACTGACATCATCACTGCTTGTGTGTCCTATTGGCCAGAAGCAATTTCGTGGCCCAGAGAGACTGGACTCTGGCAGGGGACTGAGGTGTGTGCTAAAGCTAATGGGTAGTTAGTAGGTCTATCATAGTAGGTTTCAAAATATTATTTGTAAATAAATATACACAAGCGTGCTCTCTCTCTTTTAAAATAACCTTGGTATTGTCATTATTTTGCTCAGTTGTGTCCCACTCTTTGAGACCCCATGGACTGTAGCCCACCAGGCTCCTCTGCCCATGGGATTCTCCAGGCAAGAATACTGGAGTGGATTGCCATTTCCTTCTCCGGGGAGTCTTCCTGACCCAGGGGGTGGAACCCAGGTCTCCTGCTTTGCAAGCAGATTCTTTACCACTGAGCCTCCTGGGAAGACCTAATCTTTGTGTACAGACCATAGTGATCAACAGCATTATATGCAGAAAATATCACTCTAATGGTAGAAAGCAAAGAGGAACTGAAAAGACATCAAGAGATGACAGTGAAAGAAGAGTCAAAAAACTGGCTTAAAACTCAGCATTCAAAAAGCCAAGATGGTGGCATCCAAACTCATCACTTCATGGCAAATAGATGTGAAAAAGTGGAAACAGTGGCAGATTTTATTTTTTTGGCTCCAAAATCACTGCAGATGATGACTAAAGCCCACGATATTAAAAGACACTTGCTGCTTGGAAGAAAAGCTATGACAAATCTAGACAACCTATTAAAAAGCAGAGACATCACTTTGCCAACAAAGGTCCATATAGTTAAAGATATGTTTTTTTCCTGTAGTCATGCACAGAGGTGAGAGCTGGACCATAAAGAAGGCTAAGCATCAAAGAATTGATGCTTTTGAACTGCAGTGCTGGAGAAGAGTCTTAACCCTTGGACTGCAAGCAGATCCATCCTAAAGGAAATCAGTCCTGAATATGCATTGGAAGGGCTGATGCTGAAGCTGAAGTTCCAGTATACTGGCCCCTGATGCGAAGAGCTGACTCACTGGCAAAGACCCTGATGCTGGGAAAGACTGAGGGCAGGAGGAGAAGGGGACGACAGAGGATGAGGTGGTTGGATGGCATCACCGACTCAATGGGCATGAGTTTGAGCAAGCCCTGGCGGATAGTGAAGGACAGGAAAGCCTGGCACACTGCAGTCTATGGGGTTACAAATTGTTGGACCTGGCTTAGTGACTGCAAAACTAAAAGCAAACTCATAGAAAGTACAACACAAAAGTGAACCCTAATGATAGCTACAGACTTTGAGTAATTATGGTGCATCAGTCAGTGCAGGTTCATAGATGATAACAGATATTCCAACTAGATGGCAGTGTTAATAGTGGGGAGGAGCGGTCCTGCAGCTGGTTCACCTGGACGCCTGCCACCACGCCCCCTGTGCAGGGCCTTCTCCCAGCTCTGGGGCAGGTGAGTAAATACTCAGTTACAGTCATTTAAGATGGTGAAATCTGTATGCAGGTCAGGAAGCAACAGTTAGAACTGGACATGGAACAACGGACTGGTTCCAAATAGGAAAAGGAGTACGTCAAGGCTGTGTATTGTCACCCTGCTTATTTAACTTATATGCAGAGTACATCATGAGAAACACTGGGCTGGAAGAAGCATAAGCTGGAATCAAGATTGCCGGGAGAAATATCAATAACCTCAGATATGCAGATGACACTACCCTTATGGCAGAAAGTGAAGAAGGCCTTTTGATGAAAGTGAAAGAGAAGAGTGAAAAAGTTGGCTTAAAGTTCAACATTCAGAAAACTAAGATCATGGCATCCGGTCCCATTACTTCATGCCAGATAGATGGGGAAACAGTGGAGACAGTAGCTGACTTTATTTTTCTGGACTCCAAAATCACTGCAGATGGTGATTGCAGCCATGAATTTAAAAGACTCTTACTCCTTGGAAGGAAAGGTATGACCAACCTAGACGGCATATTAAAAAGCAAAGACATTACTTTGCCAACAGAGGTCTTTCAAGTCAAAGCCTATGGTTTTACCAGTAGTCATGGCAACCCACTCCAATACTTTTGCCTGGAAAATCCCATGGATGGAAGAGCCTGGTAGGCTGCAGACCATGGGGTCTAGAAGAGTTGGACATGACTGAGCAGCTTCACTTTTTCACTTTTCACTTTCCTGCATTGGAGAAGGAAATGGCAACCCACTCCAGTGTTCTTGCCTGGAGAATCCCATGGAGAGAGGAGCCTGGTGGGCTGCCGTCTATGGGGTCACACAGAGTCAGACACGACTGACGCAACTTAGCAGCAGCATGTATGGATGTGAGAGTTGGACTATAAAGAAAGCTGAGCGCTGAAGAACTGATATTTTTAAACTGTGGTGTTGAAGAAGACTCTTGAGAGCCCCTTGGACTACAAGAAGATCCAACCAGTCCATCCTAAAGGAGATCAGTCCTGGGTGTTTATTGGAAGGACTGATGTTGAAGCTGAAACTCCAGTATTTTGGCCACCTGATGCAAAGAGCTGACTCATTGGAAAAGACCCTAAAGCTGGGAAGGATTGGGGGCAGGAGGAGAAGGGGACGACAGAGGGTGAGATGGTTGGATGGCATTACTGACTCAATGGACATGAATTTAGGTAAACTCTGGGAGTTGGTGATGGGCAGAGAGGCCTGGAGTGCTGCGGTTCATGGGGTTGTGAGGAGTTGGACACGACTGAGCGACTGAACTGAACTGAAGATGGTGATTATCAGGTCAGGGGCCTTTCTTCATAGCTGGCAATTTTGTGACTTCATTCATTCATGTATTTCCTCATTCCCATGAGAACCTGCGATTTCAGGCCCCGATGGCCTTGCACGGAGGCCTGAGGACTTTCTGGGGCTCTGCGGCCCCATAGTCCGGTGCTGTTTCTCTCCAGCATGTGGCTGGTCATCTCTGTTCGGATCGGAGGCCTCATCCTGTCGTAACACGCAAACGCACAGTGAGCTCCACCCAGGGACCCCTGGCCTCCCCTGGAATATTCATCACACACACACAGCCAGCATAATGTTTCTGATGGGGAAATTTAACTCCGGGTCTTGTGCATATTCATCTTGCAATGACAATGAGAATCAAGTCTTCCAGAGTTTTCTGTTTCAAATAAGTTGTCCATTCTCCTGGGCTGCGGAGATGCATTCTCTGCAAGGTCTCTCACCTCCTCTGTCATCATCTCCTAACTGGACACCAGACAGGATGGAGGTGTTAGACAGGATTAGCTGTGGCGCCTAGTCCAGCCTCCATTTTCCAAAAGAAAATGGATGAGGCTGAGTCACACATACCCCAGGCACCTCCTGTCTGCGAGTTCTGTGCCAGCTTGCTGCAAGATGGGCTGGTGCTGGAGGAATCGTCACTTGGCACTGTGACCTCAATGATCTTGGGTTTCCTGCAGACATTCCTGATGCCTAGAAACACCTGAGGAATGCAAATCTTTCTGAGAAGGTGCAGGGTGGACCACGCAGCATCCTTGGCTAACCTCAGCTCCGGGCACTGGACTTGGCCTTGCTCTGTTTCAGGGACATCGAGGCTACATTTTGTTTGTGACTTTGAGGTCTTGTCAGGCACCTGGCAGCCTCTGCCCTGGGGAGTGCAGACAAGCTGGGTAAATATCTGCATGTGGCGGGGAGCAGCCGGAGGAGGTAAACAGGGCCTGTTCCAGACAGCTTCCACAGCTTGGGGCTGGGTCCCCATGCCTGGGCAACATGATGCTCACCTTTGCACTGAGCTTTAGGGCATCAGCCTACCTGGAGAAGGCCCCTTTCCAGGTTAGCAAAAGTAACAACGCTCCTCCCTCTTCAGTCTTCAGGAAGACTCTAGAGTCTCCATAAGTCAGGTTCCGAGCTCTGTAAACTCCCATCTGAAAACTTTGTAGGGCTTTACTGGTTGTTGCTACCTGGGTCCTGCAGAGTGCCTGGGATAGGGGTCTGGGGAGGCCTTCTACATAGAACAGTGCCACCCAGGCCAGGGCCGGGAGGCTGGGCGTGCAGGGGTAGCAGCAGGTCCTGCCCCATAGGCCCCCAGGCAGGTGGGAAGGCAGGTCTGCTCGGGACAAGATAGCACCATATGGAGGGGGTCACAGGCTTGGGTGGTGCAGGGGAGGGCTTGAGGCCTGAGTGTGATAAGTGTATGCTGAGTGTTATGTGTGTGTATATGCCCCCCTAGGTGGACATGTCAGTGTCCTTCCATGCTAGTGTGTGTCTATGTTTGTGTGGTCACACGTGTATGTCATGATGTGTATGTGTGCATTTAAGTGTGTGTGCACCAGAGTGTGTGTGCATTGGAGTGTGTGTGCACTGGAGTGTGTGTACACCGGAGTGTGTGTGCACTGGAGTGTGTGTGCACTAGGGTGTGTTGCATTGGGGTGTGTGTGCACCGGGGTGTGTGTACACCAGAGTATGTGTGCACCGGAGTGTGTGTGCAGTGGAGTGTGTTTGCACTAGGGTGTGTGTGCACTGGAGTGTATGTGCACCGGACTGTGTGCACTAGGGTGTGTGTGCACCAGAGTGTGTGTGCACCGGAGTGTGTGGGCACTGGAGTGTGTATACACCAGAGTGTGTGTGCACAGGAGGGTGTGCACTGGCATGTGTGTACACAGGAGTGTGTGTGCACTGGAGTGTGTGCGCACTGGAGTGTGTACACTGGAGTGTGTGGGCACTGGAGTGTGTGTGGATTGGAGTGTGTTTGCACCAGGAAGTGTGTGCACCGGAGTGTGTGTGCACCAGACTGTGTGCACTAGGATGTGTGTGCACTGGAGTGTGTGTGCACAGGAATGTGTGTGCACTGGAGTGTGTGTGCACTGGAGTGTGTGTGTGTCAGTGTGTGTGCACCGGAGTGTGTGTGCACTAGGGTGTGGGTGCACTGAGGGTGTGTGCACCAGAGTGTGTGTGCAAGATAGTTTGTGTGTACTGGACTGTGTGCACTAGGGTGTGTGTGCACCGGAGTGTGTGTGCACCAGAGTGTGTGTGCACT
>ML661340.1:11550427-11616954 GCA_007570785.1 Antilocapra americana | reverse complement strand
CACCAGAGTGTGTGTGCACAGAAGTGTGTGTACACTGTAGTGTGTGTACACTGCAGTGTATGTACACTGGAGTGTGTGTGCACTGGAGTGTGTGTGCACCGGAGTGTGTGTGCACTAGAATGTGTGCACTAGAATGTGTACCCTGGAGTGTGTGTGCACTGGTGTGTGTGTACACCGGAGTGTGTGTACACTCGAGTGTGTGTGTACACTGGAGTGTGTGTGCACCGGAGTGTGTGTGCACTAGAATGTGTTCACTGTCGTGTGTGTGCACTGGTCTGTGTGTACACTGGACTGTGTGTACACCAGAGTGTGTGTGCACCAGAGTGTGTGTGCACTAGAGTGTGTTCACTGGTGTGTGTGTGCACCGGAGTGTGTGCACAGGAGTGTGTGTACACCATAGTGTGTGTACACTGGAGTATGTGTGACCTGGAGTGTGTGTGCCCTGGAATGTGTGTACACTGGTGTGTGTGTGTACACCGGAGTGTGTGTGCACCAGAGTTGTGTGTAGTGGAGTTTGTGTACACCGGAGTGTATGTACACCATAGTGTGTATACACTGGAGTGTGTATACACTGGAGTGTGTGTTCACTGGAGTGTTTGTATGCACCGGTGTGTGTGTACTCTGAAGTGTGTGTACACTGCAGTGTGTGTGCACCGGAGTGTGTGTACCCCGGAGTGTGTGTACACCGGAGTGTGTGTGCACTGGAGTGTGTGTGCACTGGAGTGTACGTGCACTCTATTGTGTGTACACCAAAGTGTGTGTGCACTGGAGTGTGTGTACATCGGAATGTGTGTGCATGCGCCCCTCAGCCCTGGCCTGTGTGTCGTGGGAACAGGCCTATTGAGACCCAGCTGCTCAGGGTTGTCCTAGGCTCCTCCAAGTTAACCACGAACTCGGACACGGATGTGCCAGGCTTCCCAAGCCTCCCTTTAGTAACAATGATGGCTTTCATGCTCACTTCCTGAGCAGCTCTGCCCTGAAGAGTTGCCTTCATCCACATCTGGAGAAGCAGGAGACCATCTGGTTCTGGAGCCAAAGCCCAGGCCTCTTGTGAAGCTCCAAGCCACACCCACCTCTGGTTTCTCTGAGCCAAGGGGGTTCTCACGTTCTGTGAAAGGCCAGTGCCCAATTCCAGCTCAGGATGGAGGAAATGCTTTCAGTTGATTCAACACAATTTGCTAGCTGGAAGCGTGACCTCCTGTGGGCATGTCGGCTTGAAGGGCGCTGTGAAAGCTCTCTGGGACGTTGTGTCTCTGAGGCCAGACTTTGCCCAAATGGCCAGGTGCTGTTTGCTCTGACTTGGCTCTGATGCCTGCAGGGGAAGGCCCTTCACAGCTGTCCTGGCAGGGGTTTGGGACTCAGCTCTGCTCATCACAGCATCTCCCGCTGTTCCTCCTAGAACACCGTCATCCTTCTGGGCAGTTGCCCTTCCTGAATCGCTCCCAGGATTTCCTAATAAGAGGAATGAGGAAGGTCTGTGATACCCTTGAGAGGAGGGCATGGCCAGGCTCGTGCACTCCACAAGGTCAAGCACTCTCGTTCTGCAACCTTCTCACGTGCTTCCTGAAAACGTGCCCTACAGGGACTAAATGGCGCTGTCTCCAGACCTTCTCTGTTCCCAACAGACACCTCCTCCAGGCGCTCTTCCGGGATTGCGTGCACAGCTTTTAGGTCGATGGCTGCTCCCACCTGGAACATCATCCTGAATATTCAGTCTTGGCAGAATGTGAAGTTATCTTTGAGACTCTGGTTAAGGAGAAAGTATGACAAGCTAGATCTTAAGATTGTCATTGTTGCATTTTTGTTATTATGTATTTATTTGTGAAAGCTACTCACTGTGATTCACTGAGCATGCAGATAATGCTTTCCCTTTCTTTCCCCTTTCTGGGACTCCTGGCTCAAAGGATTCTCCCTCCCTCTCTTTCTGTCTTAAAGCTCACATCTAAATACAGGCGCCCTGACCTCTACCCTAAAATTCTATTGTTGAGGCAGTAGGCGTGTGGATTGGAAAAGAATTTCCAGACACAGAACATTTCAGAAGGGAGCGAGTTTATTAAGAGCAAAGAGCAGAGATAACGTGGGCACTGTGAGCACAGCACGCTGACCTCCTGACAAAGCAAGGAAAGCTGACAGTTTTTGTGAGTTAAGAGCCAACTTTTATAGCCTCAAGACAAAGACGATTTCTGCTGGAAGGGGATTAGGTGATCAGTTAGGGTGTGACAGGGTGAGAACTGGGGTGGGCAGCTCTAACGTAGGGTCAGGAAGCCTGATGATTATGATCATGGGGCCTTTTGGCAATGGTTACCAAGGGGCTCAGTCAGCTTCCGACATTCTGAGCTCCGCTTCTGCAGCCTCAGTGCAAGGTCTCGTACCTGAGGACCTGGGGGCAGGACTCAGCATCTGTTATTGCCTCCTTTTCAGTTCTCTTTCTTGGCCATTTCTTCATATTCACGGCTTCGTTCAACACCCAAGAACAAAGATAACAGGGTTTTATTTTTATTGCTGTTGTTTTAAAAGATGTGAAGACCGCATGTTTACACAGTGACGGGGTCAATTCCAGATTGAGAAAGAGAGGGTGACCACAGTAAAGAGAGAGAGGGGAGAATTGTTGGGTCAGCTTCGAGAAGGGTGAACTCAGCCGAGAGGGGAGCAGGAAGGAAGGGGAGCAAGAGGGGTTCGAAGAAAGATACAGTCATGAGTGAGGAGAGGCAAGAGCCTTCCTGCCCTTGCTCCAAGGAATAGAATGAAGCCCGCTGGTCTGAGAGCAAGACCCCTGCGGGTGGATGCAGGCGGGGTGGCTAAGGAAAGATCCCTGTTTACAGCAGCTGGTGGGAGGAGTCTTCTGGAAACTCCAAGTCTGGTACATAAGATTATTGAGCAGCCCTTGGGGTAGAGGGGCTCTGGGTGGTGTGAGTTGCCAGTGGAGCTCCAGGTAGGACGTGTCAGGCATGGCCACCTGGATGACACGCAGCTCTAACCCCACGCAAGGTGGGGCAGCTGTCTCTCACGGTTTCTCTGGAACCTCCACTCTCATCGCAGCTCCCCCAGCCCATTCGCCCAGCTATCTGAGTGATCGTCATGTTGAGTTTCTCTATTTTTATCAGTTCAGCGAGTTCCACTGGATGGTGAAGCCTTGAGGGGCACTCCCAGGGTGATTTCCTTCCTCACCAAGTGACTCCCTGTTTTGCAAGAACATTTGTATTTAATGACGCTCGGGGGGATCCAAGTTCCTTCCACTTCATGGGGAAGAAAGGCTAAAAATAGGGATACTTTAGAAATGTGAGTATACATGGAACTCTTTCCCTAAATTAAACCCAGATATATTTCCGACCTGAGTTACAATTTTGTCACACTGTATTTTTAAACTCCCATCTCGTCTCCTCCTGCCCTCCTATACCATTGTGTTGATATATAAGCCAACCCTTAAACGTGAGAAGAGCATCCACACTGATACCTCAATGAGTGGATCAGAAGACAGATGAAGAAATCGCTCTGAATTTCTCATCTGTTTAGGCATTCACGGGCTAGGGCCTGGACTTCTCATGTGTCTTGTTTCTAGTTTGTGCTGATGCTTAAACGAGAGTATTTATTTTGCTCTTAATCAAAGGAATTAAATGCTGCATTCAAACTGTCAGGAGCACCCACAGGAGGTCAGTTCCCTGTGGGCTCTTCCTGCCAGCTGGTTGCCACTGTCTCTGGTCCTTGCTGGGAGCCCCCTGCCTGCAGCAAGGGTGCCAAGGGCAGGTCTTCCACGAGGGAGGAGCTTGTCACGACCCTCTCCGGGCCCTGTGGCAGCAAAGGCCGCGTGTCTGGGTCTGTGTGATCCCTTCAGAAGAAGTGCAAAACCGCCGCTTACCTTGGTTCTGGGCTCCTTCTTCATTAATCCCTGAGATTTGGCACGTAATAGCTCTGTATTATATTCTTTGCAAATTAGTCATGGTATTCAAAATCTCATGTAGAAAGGCAAGGGGCAAGTGTGTGAGCTGGACAGTAGCATCTGGGAGTGTGCGTGTGTGTGTGTGTGTGTGTGTGTGTGTGTGTGTGTGTGTTTGCGTATGCGAAAGAGAGACAGACAGAGAGACAGAGACAGACAGAGAGGCAGCAACCTGATATTAGCCACCCTGGGGAGTCACTGCAGAAGTGAGTGATGCGCACGCCCCTCCCCGCAGCACCACTGGTATCAGCAGGCCTGCACCCCCTCAGAGAATTGCAGACTAGGCGCCGTTGTCCAGGCTCTTTGGAGATGTCCCTTGGGAGATCCGCCGCCTTGCCCAGCTCTCTCCGCAGCCAGCACTCTGTCAAAACCAACCCTGCCGTCTTCACAGGAATGCATAGCATATGCTTTTATGTGGGAGTTTATTTTCCAGCAGATAGGGCTTGGCACTGTGCCTCTCGGGAGAGAGCTGGGAAACAAAAATCACTTGTTTTTTTTTGGCTTTTTAAAAAAAGCTGTGGGCTACGTGGATTGAGAGAGTCTGCCTGGCCTTTGACTGAAAGCAGAAAGGGGAAACCCTCCTCTCCCTGGACCTGCCTGGTGACCCTGAGCCCCAACTTCAAAGACAGGGAGGGATGGTGAGGGGGTGAGGGATTGGGGGGGTTGGGGGTGGGGGTGGGGGTGGAAGGGGGGAGGGGAACCTGAGCTCCCAGCGCCCCCTGCTGTCCCCCTGCACCATCAGGGGGAGATGGTTCTGCCTCTGGGTTTCCAGGCAGACCTGTCTAAGCCCTCCGAGAAGTCCTACCTGTCAGTTATTCAGTGATCCTTAAAAATCCACTGGGCTGTGGGGGGCAGACTAAGGGGGAAAGTTCAGTTCAGTTCAGTAACTCAGTCATGTCAGGCTCTCTGCAACCCCATGAACCACAATATGCCAGACCTCCCTGTCCATCACCAAATCTTGGAGTTTACCCAAACTCAGGTCCATTGAGTCAGTGATGCCATCCAACCATCTCATCCTCTGTCGTCCCCTTCTCCTCCTGTCCCCAATCTTTCCCAGCATCAAGGTCTTTTCAAATGAGTCAGTTCTTCGCATCAGGTGGCCAAAGTACTGGAGTTTCAGCTTCAGCATCAGTCCTTCCAATGAACACTCAGGACCCGTTTCCTTTAGGATGGACTGGTTGGATCTCCTTGCAGTCCAAAGGACTCTCAAGAGTCTTCTCCAACACCACAGTTCAAAAGCATCAATATTTCTGTGCTCAGCTTTCTTTATAGTCCAACTCTCACATCCATACATGACCACTGGTAAAACCATAGCCTTGACTAGACAGACTTTTGTTGGCAAAGTAATGTCTCTGCTTTTTAATATGCTGTCTACGTTGGTCATAACTTTCCTTCCAAGGAGTAAGCGTCTTTTAATTTTATGGCTGCAGTCACCATCTGCAGTGATTTTGGAGCCCAGAAAAATAAAGTCAGCCACTGTTTCCACTGTTTCCCCATCTATCTGGCATGAAGTGATGGGACCGGATGCCATGATCTTAGTTTTCTGAATGTTGAGCTTTAAGCCAACTTTTTCACTCTCCTCTTTCACTTTCATCAAGAGGCTCTTTAGTTCTTCACTTTCTGCCATAAGGCTGGTGTCCTCTGCATATCTGAGGTTATTGATATTTCTCCCAGCAATCTTGATTCCAGCTTGTGCTTCATCCAGCCAAGCATTTCTCATGATGTACTCTGCATGTAAGTTAAATAAGCAGGGTGACAATTTACAGCCTTGACATACTCCTTTTCCTATTTGGGGGAAAGGGCATATCCTAAATCAACCAACCTTTTCAGAAGCAACCTAAGTCTGAATGCAAAGGAGGACAAGGGTCAGAGGAGGCTGGGGGCAGGAGCCCAGGGCTCTGGAAGCACCCTGATTCATGTTTGCCCCCAGGACCACATCCAAAGGGCTTGGAACAGCTGAGGAAACAGTGTCCTGATGCTCAGGGGAAGGTGGGGTTTGAAGAGAGCAGTCCCATGTTTTGCTCTGCTTGTTGGAACCTGTGCTGTCTTGGGCAAGTTATTGCCCTTTCTCATCCTTGGATTCCATCTGCTGTCCGGGAATAACACGCCTGGCAGTGTCCTGATAAATGGCAACATCATAGGTGAACGTGAGCCCCCATGCTGGCACCCAGGCAGGGGAGTGGACATGTTGATGGCAGTGCTGGCCGTGTCCTCTCAGATAGGACTGTTTTATCCTTGAGAAATCTCCTCGAAGAATGTTGGCTTTTGGAGGTTTATTTTTGAGAATGGAAAGCAGAGGAATTGGGGAGGAACTGGTCTTGAATTGCACAGGTGATGGTACGGTGGATGAAGTCAGGGGCTGGAAGTCCAAGTCACTTGGATTCTCACTGCCACTAGCCGGGGATGTGGGGCATAGCCAGGCCTCCTTCAGCTTCTGCAGGACCAGAGTGAGAGCTTTAATCTAAATGGTCTTTTACTAAGGACACTGATTCAGAGCAAGGGTGCCTAACCAGGGTTGATTTTGCTACCCAGAGGCACCTGGTCATTTTTGGAGACAGTTTCAGCCGTCACCACTGGAAGATGCTACTGGCATATAGTGAGTGGATAAAAGATGCCAATAAGCATCTTAATAAGCACAGGGCACCCCCGTGACTTGCATGGGTGCATGGTAAGTCGCCTCAGTCATGTCTGATTCTTTGCAACCGCACGGACTACTGTAGACCTCCAGGCTCCTCGGTTCATGGCTGTTCTCCAGGCAAGAAGCTGGATTGGGTTGCATGCCCTCCTCTAGAGGATCTTTCCAACCCAGGGATTGAACCCATACCTCCTAGGAAGCCCATAGAGAATTATCCAACCGCAAGTGTCAGAGCCCCCAAGGTTGAACTGATGAAGTAAATGAAGTGTGTGTGTGTGTGTGTGTGTGTGTGTGTGTAGAGAAAACTTACTCCAGGGACTTCCCCAGTGGTCCAGTGGTTAAGAATCTTCGCTTCCACTGCAGGGGGCATGGGCTTGACCCCTGGCTGGGAAACTAAGATCCTCATGCAACTGTGTAGTCAAAAAAGAAAAATTTAAAAAAGAAAGGAAAATTGCTCCAAGCATAGGCATGTCTTAGAAATTTTGGAACTTATCCTTGACTTACACAAAGTCAAGGAGATAAAGCTTGTGCACATTTTTTAAATAGATATATTTTAGTACACCTTTTAGGAAAGAGTCTTGTGAAATCTGGGTATGTATGAATGATGCTAAAATTTCAGCCAAATGCATCACCCGCTTCAAAGGTAACATGTTGTTCTTTGAAAAAAGACATAATTCTGTATTTAGTTTCAAGATTCTTTCCCACTTACCCCACCTGGTTTGAATCTAGTTTTTTTTGCCATGGAACAGATCATTCCTGGAAACAATTGACGTGAAAATTGTTCGATATGAACTGTCCCCCTCTCTCCCACGGCTCCTTCTTGACTTTATACCGTTGTGTAACTTGGTTTGGTAACAATTAAGCTTCATCCAGATGGAAGGGTAGATCTCTGCTAACAGAATGACCCACACATGGTACATGAAACCCATCTGGCCAAGAGAAGCATGAAGCTTAGCTGTCCTTTAGGTAAGACGTGTTTTGCTGTGGATACAAAGAAATGTCTTCTTAAGAGTGCTCACATTTAACGAATGAACATACCCTGACCCCTCATTTTTACTCCCTTCCAGCTTTCGCCACGTTTCAGACACAGAGATCAGCTGAGGATGACAGCCAAGCGTACTGGCTCTCCTGCATGATTCAGCTGGCCAGATGCTAAGACCATATGATGACCCTCTCTCTTTCTCTCTCTCCTTTCCCCCATCCCTCCCTCCCTCCCAGACTCCCTCCCTCCCCTCTAAATTCTCCGCTTTCCTCCCTCACTCTCTTTCTCCTCACTTAGACTTAGTTTTGTCACCTTTATAGGAATAGGAATGATTCCTAGGAGGAAAAGAAACATCCAAGGAGACAGATGTCAATTTTGTGTCATGTGTACATTTGGGTCCCTTCCAAAGAGTATCTGGACTAAACTGGACCCTGAATTGTCCTTACAACGTACTTTAATGTCAAGCTAATCCATGAGAAGTGCTGAGCTGGAGGAAGCACAAGCTGGAATCAAGATTGCTGGGAGAAATATCAGTAACCTCAGATATGCAGAAGATACCACCCTTACGGCAGAAAGTGAAAAAGAACTAAAGGACCTCTTGATGAAAGTGAAAGAGGAGAGTGAAAAAGTTGGCTTAAAGCTCAACATTCAAAAAACTAAGATCATGGCATCCGGTCCCATCACTTTATGGCAAATAGATGGGGAAACACTGGAAACAGTGGCTGACTTTATTTTTCTGGGCTCCAAAATCACTGCAGATGGTGACTGCAGCCATGAAATTAAAAGACGCTTACTCCTTGGAAGGAAAGTTATGACCAACGTAGATAGCATATTAAAAAGCAGAGGCATTACTTTGCCAACAAAGGTCCGTCTAGTCTAGGCTGTGGTTTTACCAGTGGTCATGTATGGATGTGAGAGTTGGAGTATAAAGAAAACTGAGCACTGAAGAATTGATGCTTTTGAACTGTGGTGTTGGAGAAGACTCTTGTGAACTTCCTTGGACTGCATGGAGATCCAACCAGTCCATCTTAAAGGAGATCAGTCCTGAGTGTTCACTGGAAGGACTGATGTTGAAGTTGAATACTTTGGCCACAAACTGCAATACTTTGACCACCTGATGCAAAGAGCTGACTCATTTGAAAGGACCCTGATGCTGGGAAAGATTGAAGGCGGGAGGAAAAGGGGACAACAGAGGATGAGATGGTTGGATGGCATCACCAGCTCAATGGACATGGGATTGGATAATCTCCAGGAGTTGGTGATGGACAGGGAGGCCTGGTGTGCTGTGGTTCATGGGGTCGCAAAGAGTTGGACACGACTGAGTGACTGAACTGAACTGAACTGAATCCAGGAAAGGCTGACCTCTTGCTCACTCCAGAGCATATCACAGCCCAGGTCAGTCTTTCTAGACCTTCCAGAACTCATTTTCCCATTAAATCATTCCATCAATGTTGAAAGCCTACCGTGTGGTAGGTGCTGCTCTAAGTTTTTCCATCCTAACTGTTATATCCACCCACCCATGTGACCTCAGTAATTCACTTAATCTCTCCATGTTCCAATTCCCTCATCTATAAAGACACAATGACATGGAAAATTGTGCTTTTCTTAATGCACATGCTCCCTCTCACTGTACCCGCCATGACTTCAGTCGCTCTGTCTTGTCTGACTCTGTGCAATTCCATGGACTGTAGCCTGCCAGACTCCTGTCCATGGGGATTTTCCAGGCAAGAATAATAGAGTGTGTTACCATTTCCTTTCTCCAAGGGATCTTCCCAACCCAGGGGTCAAACTCATACCTTTTGAGTCTCCTGCATTGGCAGACAGATGCTTTACCACTAACACCACCTGGGAAGATCGTGGATTTTAAGAGACCTGGACCAGGTTTATCCTGAGAGTCTGTGAAGTTGCCTACCTAATAGACAAGTTTAGTCTGTCCTGTCATCTTGGGTATTTTAACCAGTTTTTCCTCCCATGAACTCAGTTATATGGGGTATGCCTCCCTGAGTACACTGTGATCTGGGGGATCTTGACTGGAGTCACATATTTTACATAATCATTCCAGAATTTAATTCAAAACTTCATGGCATTCTAAAAATAGTCTATCACTTTGCTTATTTTTATACCCCTAACATGGCTGCCAAGTTTTTGCTTGGAGTAAAATATGAGTTAGAACTCATAGACTGGAATGGTTTTAATTATAATGCCCCAAATAGTAATGAAAAGCTGTGTTATGAAAATTACTAGGTCACCACATACAAACAGTGCTTGCTGTCAGCTTCTTATAGCTAAACTGGGGCTAAGGTGGGCCCACGTGTCTTGAGCAGTGACAAAGCAGTGTTCAAAGCTGCTAAAGCCTCCAAGAACCAGTTATTGGAGAGGTTAATCTAGAGACTTGAAGAGTGAGGACCGAAAGAGCAGGTCCCCTGGATTTGAGGTCAGGTTTCTTACTGTGTCTGAAACACATGGCCCTCACATATTTGGAGAATCAAGAAGGAAACACCACGTTACCACACTGCTGGAGGAGAAGCTGGTTAAAATATCCCAAGCATATTGAGGTTTTTACACCATAAGTAAATATGCTGTTCCTTTTTTTCACCAAGTTACAACAGTAGTTGAGGTACAATAACGTTTAGATTTTCGCAGTGATCTAGGCTTTTGACTCTGTGGTGTTTTTGTTGTTTGTTTTCCTTTATAGGAGAGTTCCTTTGTAAAGAAAGTGATTCAAATTCTGGAAAGCAATAATGATTTCTTGGCAGGGACAAAGGAAAGACCAAAGGTGAGTTTGTAATATGATAAAAGCTCAATTGAACCAAGTCAGTATTGTCCCTGGAACTTAGGAAATTTCTTCTCTAAAATGAAAACTCTTCTCGTAATCTCAAAGGTATGTAAATTTAAGTTTCTGGTAAAAATGAATGAGTAAACATTTTCATGAGCTGTTTTACAAAATTACTCAAATAATTCAGGCTCAATTTCTTTCTCTCTCTTTAAAAACTCTGGTGGACTTGGCAAGCACACATCACATGAAACATTAACAGGAAAAGCTTGAGAGAATGCCAGCAACCGCTAATGAATTTTGCAAATTTTTTCTAGATAGTAGTTTTGCCTTTCAAGGGCTACTGGTTTTATTAATCATCCCCAATTGCTAAGCTATTCCATCCTATGTCCAGTAGGAAGAACCCTGCTTTCCTACAATGCTTTGCAACCCCCAGGGGATGAGTTGAATTTGTTGGTCCATGACCAGACATGCAAAGCATGCACAGTAACCTTCAGACTCACTGTCTTGATAGTCATTGGCTCATGCTCAAGAAAGACGAGCTTGGGAAGAAAAGATACCTGCTTGACCAACACAGACCTTATTTCTGTGTCACAAGGAAGAGGGGCATGACCTTGTTTCTTCTCCAAGGAAGCGTATTTTTTTTTCTCAACAAACTGGTTTCCACACAAGGACCACTTTCTTTCTTCTGGTACTTCCTGCTCCATGTGAGCATTTTTGGTCACTACTATTTAGCAAATAGGGGATTTAATAACAGTCTCAGGAGGTCATGAAAGGGGTCTGCCTTTTGCAAAGGAAACGGTTGAATATGAAGAAAAAACTGCCATGTTTTCCTTGGGTCCTCTCTGGTCTGTAGCTGTGGAGAATCTCTTCTGACCTGGAGTTCAGGGACATCCTTGAGTTCAGGGACCAATCTTCACAGTCCAGAGAATTTGACTAGACTTAATGCTGATTCTATTCCAATTCCCAGCCTCTGATTCAGTCATTTGCTGAACATTCTTTTGCTTCTACCATGTCTGTGCCCTGAGTTCTAGATGAGTGTCTCTGATCTTTGAAAAAGAGATGTTGTTAAAATACTTATGAAGCATCCATCCATGTTCTTTGGGAACAAGGGGTCTGCAAAGTTCTGCAACAGAACGTTATATCCTGCTTGATGCTCTCAGCCTTCCCGCTTACTTGGTGCCCTGGTGCCTGCTGCCTTGAGTTTATCCTGAGATTCCTGACCCAAATCTTATACAGCTGGGCTTTTCCTTCTGTGATAATGGGCCCATGAGGGAAGCCTACGTCAGTGCTTGCTGAAGGGTGGGTCCAGGGCTTCTTGAGTCTGAATCATGTGGCATGTCTGCTAAATACTCAGAATTCTCTTCCTCGCATCCTTAGAACCTAATCCCCTGAATCATGGTCTCTGAAGATTACAGTCCAAGAACTAGCATTTAAACAAGCTATTCAGTACACTGAGATTAGAATGCACATCAGAATGTGAGCCTGAGATATAATATATAATTATATGTTAGAGAATCTCGGGCTCATAATTGGATAATGGAGAGAGCAAAGGAATTCCAGAAAAACATCTACTTCTCTTTCATTGACTACACTAAAACCTTTGACTGTGTGGATCACAACAAACTGGAAAATTCTTAAAGAGATGAGAATACCAAGACCACCTTACCTGCTTGCTGAGAAACTTATATGCAGGTCAAGAAGCAAGAGTTAGCGCTGGACATGGGACAACAAACCGGTTCAAAATTGGGAAAGGAGTATGTCAAGGCTGTATATTGTCACTCTGCTTATTTAACTTATATGCAGAGTCATCAAGCAAAATGTCGGGCTGGATGAAGCACAATCTGGAATCAAGAAATACCAATAACCTCAGATAGTCAGATGACACCACCTTTATGGCAGAAATCAAAGAGGAACTAAAGAACCTCTTGATAAGGGTAAAAGAGGAGAGTGAAAAAGTTGACTTGAAACTTAACATTAGAAAAACTAAGATCATGGCATCCCATCCCATCACTTTATGGCAAATAGAAGGGGAAAAAGTGGAAGCAGTGACATTTTATTTTCTTGGGCTCCAAAATCACTGCAGGCAGTGAATACAGGCATGAAATTAAAGGACTCTGACTCTTTGGAAGGAAAACTATGACAAGCCTCAACAGTGTATTAAAAAGCAGAGATATCACTTTGCTGGTAAAGGTCTATCTAGTCATAGCTATGGTTTCTCCAGTAGTCATGTATGGATGTGAGAGTTGGACCATAAAGAAGGTGGAGTGCCAAAGAATTGATGCTTTTGGACTGTGGTGCTGGAGAAGATTCTTGAGAGTCCCTTGGACAGCAAGGATATCAGACCAGTCAATCCTAAAGGACATCAACCCTGAACATTCATTGCAAGCACTGATGCTGAAGCTCCAATGCTTTGGCCACCTGATGCGAAGAACCAATTCTTTGTAAAAGACCTTAATGCTGAGAAAGACTGAAGGCAAAAGGAGAAGGGGGCAGCAGAGGGTGAGATGGTTGGATAACACCACCAACTTGATGGACATGAATCTGAGCAAACTTCAGGAGATAGTGAAGGACAGAGGAGCCTGGTGTGCTGCAGTCAATGGGGTTGCAAAGAGTTGGACATGATTTAGCAACAAAGAGAATTACTAGCAGATCTTCAGTAAAAGAAATTCTAAAGAAAGTTGTTCACAGCGAAGGATAGTCATCATAGATGGAAACCCAGAAGTGCAGAAAGAAATGCAGAAGAAAGAGTGAATTATGTGAGCAAGTATAAATGGATGTTGAAGGTATAAAGTTATAGTAATATATGATGGGATTTAAAATATACTTGTGACTGAAACACAACAATAACACTGAATCTTCAGAAAGTGAATGGAACTCTGAATTCTTAACAATATCAGGGAGTTAGTAAAAATAATAATTTTAATTAAATTGTATAAAGCAGAATACATATTTTAACTTTTGGGTTACTGCTAAAGAAATAATAAAAATAATTTGTAATCAATAAAAAATATGTAGAGAAAAGCATAACAAAATATTTGACTGATTTTAAATCAAGAAAAAAAAATGAATGAAAATAACTTATCTACAGTCCACCTTCAAGGAACCCCATGCTGCCCTGAAACAGTATATATATGTACTTCTATTTTTCCTTTCCTGGAATTTGTGCTGATACACATATATTTTACTTAATCATGTGGTATGAGTCCCATGATAGGAATACATTTTGGTTACTTTTACTTTAAATTATCAGTCATCTCTTGTAGAGATGTAACTGATAAATAAGAAAATGCTGTTTGTACTCACCCACGCAGTGAGCATCCTGATACTGACACGCCTTTGTGTAGGTCCAGCTTGCATCAGGACCGTCTTTCCCTTGCTTGAAGGACATCTTTAACATTTCTGTCGGGTGAGTTTCTTTACAATGAATTCTTTCAGTTTTGGTACATCTTGAAAATGTCCTTCTGTCTCCATGGTGTTTGAAAGATCTTTTCAGGGAGTAAAGAAGTCTAAGTTGACAATTTTCTTTTAGGATTTGAGAGCCGCGTCTCGTCTGTTGTCTAGTTTATCCTGCTTCGGATAAAAAGTCTCCTGTCATCTTTTTCTTTGTTCTTCTGGACCTAAAGCACCTTTCCCCCCCTCTGGCTGCCTTTAAGATTTACTTCTCGGAGCTGTGAGTTCACGGTTTTCATCAGATTTGGAACTGCTTTGGCTATCGTACTTCAAACGCCTTTCCTGCCCCCTGCCCCCATCTCCTCCAGAGACTCCAGTCGGGTGTGTGTAGTTGAGGATGTAACATTGCCCCACCATTCATTCATTTTAAAATTCTCCTTTCTCCTTGGCTTTCATTCTTTTTATATCATTTTCGCTATTCGGATTCTCTGATTTTTAGTCTGCAAAGTCTAATCTTTCGTTACCTCCGCCCACTGTATTTTTTATATGATTCCTAGTGCTTTTCACCTCTAGCAGTTCCATTTGGGGGCTTTTTAAAATAAGTTCCGTGTCTGCAACACTCCCAGTAATTCCTGCAGCACTTGATCACGTGATATACCATCTTCCCTCTGACTGTATCGGTGCCATTTCTGACTGACTGACTTTTCCCCTCATTGAGGTTTCTGCTCCTCTGTGGATCTGGTGGTTTTTTGACTGGATGTCAGATGTGAATTCCACCTTGAGTGACGGTTAGTTTTGTGTTCCTGCAGTTTTTCATGTGCTTGAAGGCAGTAAAAGCAGCCAGAGACAGCGTGGTCCTTTCAGAACTTGCCTGTGAGACAGGAACTGATTTGGGTCATTTGGAGTGATGCGGATGAACTTAGAGCCTGTCGCACAGAGGAAAGCAAGTCAGAAAGAGAGAAGCAAATATCGTATACTAGCGTGTATATACAGAGAGAATCTAGAAAATGGTACTGGTACTGCTGAACATATCTGCAGGGCAGACATACAGACATAGAGGACAGACTCGCGGATGCAGGGGAAGGGGAGTGTGGAACAAATTCCATGCGAGAGCAGCGTGGACTTGCACACACTACCGTGTGGAAAAGGACAGCTAGCGGGAAGCTGCTGTCACACAGACAGCTCGGCTGGGGCCCTGCGAGGACCTAGAGGGGCAGGGTGGAGGGTTAGGACAGGGGGGTGAGCGTGCATAGAGCTGATCTGTTCACTCCTTAAAACAGCAGAAACTAAGGTCACATCCGACGGAGAGCGATTATCCTTCAATTAAAATAATTTAGAAAAAATGGCTCGTAAGCCGCTCTGGGTGGGATCAGGAGAGTGCTCAGCGTCCGGTTCCCCAGTTGCTTCGTCGTGGCCCTTCCTAGTCGTCTGGTGGATGTTCCTCGACCGTGAGATGCTGCGCCCTGGCTGGTGGGCACAGGACGGGCTACTGTCCGCCCCAGTCCTGCTGGGTCCCTTAGCCCTTCTTTCCGGCAGTTTGCTCACACACGGGCTGATCACTGCTCCCCCGAGAGCCAGCCTTCCATCCCCTGAGCTCCATGCACCCTTGTTTCCTTGAACTCACAGCCGCCCCCTAGGCTTGGGCTCAGCCGGCCCCTCCCTGGGCTTCACTCTGCCTCCGACAGCGAGCTGAGAGACGGGTCACAGGGACCAGGGCCCTGCCTCTCACCTGTGTCTGCCCTCTGCTGCCTCACACCCAGTGTTTTAAACACCGCGTTTATATTCTGCAATAGCTGATAAGGAAGATAAGGAAAAGAATCTGAATAAGAATAGATGCATGAAACCGAATCACTGTGTGCACCTGAACTAACACACAGCATTGTGAATCAACTCTACTCCAATCTGAAACAAAAAATCAACATTGTTTAATATTGCGTGCCAGTCTTTTTTTTCTCCCTGGGCCAGAGGGTTAATCCAGATTTCATCTAGACTGAAAGTAGAAATCTCGCCAAAAATAATTTGTTAAGTAAAGGAAAACAGGGGCCAGTGTTTGCAGTACACCATTAAAACAAAAGAATAGCGTTAACAGTCTCCCCATTAAATAAGGTTTTAAGACCAGGACAGCATATTTAATCATAAAAAGAAACAAAAAACGTAGCATTTATAAATGATCTTTTGAGAGAGGTTGAAATGCAAGTGGCCAAAGGGCAAAAAGAAAAATATTCCACCTCAGTGATGTTTCAGTAAATAAAATGTACACAGAAATTGAAATCCTGTTTCTCTCCACCTCACCTTAGCAAAGAGTGTGCTGATACCTCCTGTTGAAGAAAAGTGGAAGCCGCTCAGTTGTGTCCGACCCTTTGCAGCCCCATGGATTGTAGCCTGCCAGGCTCCTCTGTCCATGAGACTCTCCAGGCAAGAATACTGGAGTGGGTTTCCATTCCCTTCTCCAGGAAAGTGAAAGTGAAAGTCGCTCAGTCACATCTGACTCTTTGTGGCCCCAAGGACTGTATTCTCCAGGCCAGAATACTGGAATGGGTAGCCTTTCCTCCTCCAGGGGATCTTCCCAACCCAGGGATCAAATCCAGGTCTCCCACATTGCAGGTGGATTCTTTACCAGCTGAGCCACCAGGGAAGCTCAAGAATACTGGAGTGGGTAGCCTATCCCTTCTCCACGGGATCTTGCTGACCTGGGGAGTCCAACTGGGATCTCCTGAATTGCAGTTGGATCCTTTAGTAGCTGAGGCACCGGGGAAGCTGTTGATGAGGAAAGAGGCAATCTTATACGGTACGCAGAAAAAAGTGATGTGGTGCCCTTTTGGTTACACACGCATCCATAGCAAAATATACACACATACACACACACATTTGGTGTTATATATATGTACATATACACACATATATGTGGTTATAAATGTGTGTACATTTTAAGTTTTAAAATGTGATTTCCCATTGGTCTAATTTTTCCTACTGGAATTTCTCCTAATGAAAAGAAAATCAAGTTCACATTACAAGGATGACATTAAAACTTTGTAGATAAAAATCAATATTTAAGTTCTCTTGGCCAAAAGTAGTACTTTCAATAAATAAGGTGTGGTATATCCATAAAATAAGAAATTATGCTGCTATTAAAATAACAATGCCTATATAGGGTTTTTTTTTTTGACACGGAAAATTTTGCTATACAGTAATGGATGAGAAGACCAACATTCAGACAAAACTGTGACATGATCCCATTTATCAAAATATGTGTGTCTGGTTATCACTGTGTGTGACTGTATATGTGAGTGTGATTGCGCATGGGTGTGGTGGATACACATGTCTGAATGAGTGTGTGTGTATGAGAGTGTGATGTTTATTGTGTGTGAGAATATGTATGAGACTGTGAGAGTGCATGTATTTTAAGATGTGTTTTATCCTCTTTATTCTTTGTCTTTATTTTTCAAAATGTTTTTATAATGAGCACACATTTCTTTCTAATCAGAGATAACCATAAAGATCTTCCTCAGGGAGAAAATTATGTTTATACACACAGAACACTGCACTTTTAAGGAGACCTAAGCTTTGTAGTTCAGTAGAAATATAACCTTGGAGAGGGGTGGGATTGTCTTAGTTCCTAATTTTGAGAACAAAGTGCTGGTTCCAGAAAGGTTAGATGCACAAGTCAGGGCAGATCATTAGAGGACAAAAGCTTCTGTTTGGAGAAAGAACAAACTCTTGATCTCAGAGGACGCAAACAGCCCTGTTTGAGCATCTGCCCTCCCCACTCCACACCACCATCTAAGGGCAATCTGGAAAAACTATTTTTATAGAGTCACACAGGTCCAATGCTTCCCAGGTGGTCCCAGTGGTAAAGAACCTACCTGCAATGCTGGAGACAAAAGAGATGCAGTTTTGATCCCTGGGTTGGGAAGATTCACTGGAGGAAGAAATGGCAACCCACTCCAGTATTCTTGCCTGGAGAATCCCAGGAGAATCCCATGGGCAGAAGAGCCTGGCCGGCTACGATGCATAGGGTGGGATGTGACTGAAGCAACTTAGCAAGCAGCGTGCAGGTCCGATTGAAGACTCTCACTACGGGGCTGGCGGGCTGTGCTCTCTGGCTCTGGGTCTCCTGGAGCTGTGATGAGGCAACGTGTACTCAGCACAGCGTGGCCCCTGACCTCAGTCATCAAGCACCTCACCACTCGGTACAGTGTCAGACCCCAGGCAGTGACCCCTGCCTGCAGGCTTTCCAGGAGCAGAGGTTTGTCTGGTTCCTATCAGCAGGACTGCTGGCTTGCAAACTGTGGTTCCTGCGGTAGGCGAATTAGGGCAGGGAGTTTATATTCCCCTTCCCAGTCTCTGATTCTCTTTCCCCCAGAGTTGTCAGAGCTCATGGTGTCACGGCCACAGAGCACCATGCTTGTATGGCACACCACCTCTGCTCCGAAGGCCCCGCACACCAGGGCGTGACTCAGCGTGTTGCCGGGCTCTCCCATGCAACGAGGATTCCTTAATCAACACTTTATCTCGCCATGTTCATGGCCCACCCATCCATCTTTTCACTTCATATCGAAGAGGGTTTCCTGGTAATTTTGTCAGATATTTATTTTCCTTCCTGCTCTCCAAACAGCTGGAAAGTCCGAGAGTCAATCAACTGATAAGCCAACAGTTGATAAAGTTTTTACCCAGGGATAGCTCCCGGTTTTCTGTATAATAGAGGCTTGTTCTGGTGGAAGGATGGGAGCCTGGACAGGAGCCCTTTTCGAAGTCATGAGTATGTTATCTTTACCAGGACTGCAGGCTTATCACAGTCGCCTGGGTGCAGACGTTTAAGCGGGGCTGTCTGTCTCTCTCCCTCTCTCTGCTGTTGCTCAGCGTGGTGCACAGAGGATCAACACAGGGCAGGGAAGACAAAAGCAAGTCAGAAGGCCAGTGCGGGCTGTTTAGGGCCCGCCCAAGGAGGGCTTTTTGGTGCATTTCGGTACAGTGTCTGTTCAGCAAAAGTCCTTGATCTCGTGCACATGGGGTCTCATTAAGATGGATAAATACAGGCAACACTCTCCCTGATGTCCTGCGAGGTTAACACAATGGTGCATCTGTCAGGGCCCGAACACAGAGCAAGCTGAGCGTGAATCATGCCCAGGACATCATGCCCAGCCGCGCTCAGCTCCTCTGTTTCAAGTTGCACAGTCCTGAGCCACGGAGGGAGCTGTGATTCCATAAATGCTGTCCTGATAATTCCTCCCAGAGCCCCCATGAGGAGCATGGGTGGCGAACGTCGCTGTCCTCATCACTCCAGATGGGAGACATGGTGTCAGTCTCTCAACTGGTAGTCTCGCTTCTATATCCCAGGCGTATAGATGGGGAGATGGCCTGGGACCTGGGACATCCCCCTGCTTCCCTCCCCATGCCCCACTCCCCCACCACCCGTCTGTGGGGATCACAGGTGGATGAGGGGACCTTGGGCCATCCTGTTGAAGTCAGGTGCAGGCTAAGAGGCAGTTTCCTTTCCGTGGCAACACAGCGATGGTCTCAATCACACAGGGATTGATTTGGCAAAGACACCATGAAGGTAATCTATAAACAGTGAGGAGTCAGAGAGAAAAATGGTCGATAAACAGCCACCACAAACTCTTTCAATCTTTGACTTTGGAGAGAAGAGCAACCAGCCTTTCCAAGCTGCCTCTGCCCCTGGAATCGTGATGAAAGCATTTATGCATCTTCTCTTGGCAGCGGTGTCTTATTACGGAGCATCTGCCAGGGAGGCTTTCCTCCCCTGTTAGTTTATCCTTGGGAGCAATAAATGCAATGAGATTATGTTAATGTCTTTATTGGATGAAGAAACCTTTCTTAAAAGCCAGAAACTAAATATCTAATGAACTCTTGAGAAGGATGGATAAAAGTAATTTTCTATATATTCTTCAGGTTACCATGTATCTCTCCCATTTTATGAAAAGATTTACAGCAGATTATGATTAATTTATCACAGAATCATTCCAGGCAAAAAATAAAACAAACTGTACAAAGGACAGGGATGTAATTCGCTGATTGCGGATGGCGGTCATAAAGAACCCGCCTGCCAGTGCAGGAAACGCAAGAGACGCCTGTTTGATCCCCGTTTGAGGGAGATCCCCTGGAGAAGGAAATGGCAACTCACTCCAGGGTTCTTGCCTGGAGAATCCCATGGACAGAGGAGCCCAGCCTGCTGTACTCCCTAGAGTCACAAAGAGTTAGACACGACTGAGCACACAGCGCACATATAAAGTAGATAACCAACAAAGACCACGCAACGCGCGCAGAAAAGACAGGGGTCTAATTTACTGACCACAGTGTGAAAAGAAAACAGATTTTCACCCTAAGCTCTTCTGACACAAAGGTTCTCTGATTCAGGATGAGCGAAGCTGCCAAGTAAAGGCTGGGCAGGGGGACTTTCTGCAGGGCTGATGGGGACCTCCGAGCAAGATGGTCTTTTCTGTTTTGAAAAAGAGGGGGCAGAGTGTCACCCTCCGTGGATGGCGAACAAAAGCCGGAGCAGCCCTGGGTGGACTCGCTGCCTCTGGGCTGAGTAGAGTCATCTCGAGGGCTAACCACACTGTAAGCATTAAGACAAGTCACTGGACAAGGAGGTGCAAGGAGGAAGGGAAGGTACTGCTCCCTGAAAATCCCGCGGAGATTATCCCTAAATCAGAGGTGCAGGGAGGAAAGACGCCCAAGGGCAGGTGGAGAAGAAGGCTCTTCTCAGCATGAACAGTATCAGAAACACTGCTGACGGTAGGAGATCTCATCTGAGCACGATCTGGCCTTCAGGGTGTGTGAGCAGGGCAGTGCCAGGTGCGAGGACGGGTCTGGGCCAGGACTCCTCGGATGAGGAAGCCTGATCACACCACGCCACAGAGTCCAGGAGCTCCTCTGGGCAGGCTGTGTGAGCGGAGCCCTGGGTCGTGATTCAGAGGAGCAGCCCTTGGCTGCAGGCCTGAAGGTATCAGTCTCTGGGCCCTAAGGAGCCATGCGTTGGGGCAGGTGACCTGATTCCTTGGCGAGTCGGGACCCCTGTCTGCGACAGGGTCCCCAGCCCTACTGTAAAGGCAGTCACAGGTGGACGTACTGAGAAGAGGGCCTGGTGGTCCTGAGCACTGCGGAGACGTTGGTGATGTCTGCCATCGTGATGATCCCTTGTTAGGAGTGCACACCCTACGGGCCTGGCTTTTGCTGTCTCCATCATCTGTGACCTTAATCAGGTTAACCTCTCTGAGCTTCCTCATCTAGACGCCTTGGTCTGAGACGCTCTGTGCTGTCTGCCCTTGAGTCAGCACCTGTCCGTGAGTGCAGATGACCCTGGAGAGAAGGTGGTCTTTCTCCAGGGCTGTTACTTCATCACCAGTCCCCGGAGTGAGACCAGCATGGATAGGGAAATGAGGTGTGATGTTACCACCCAGACACTGAGCCTCAGTACCCGCAGTGGCGCTCAGGTGCTTTCTCCAGCCTGAGGAAGTCTCGTCTTCCCTCCTGTGACCTCCCTCATCCCTGTGGCCCAAGGAACTCAGAAACTGCCATCACCGTCTCTGGGCAATGCCAGGTAGACCAGATGACCCCTTCCACAATGCCAGCTTCCTTCTACCCCAAATATCTCACTAGAGCAATCTGGACATCCATCCTGCTCTTGGGGTTTTTGAGGGTGGAAAAGCAGACGTCAGCTCGGCCTCAGACCTCTGCGTCCATTCAGTTATCCTCCTCTCTCCCTGCCTACACTCAACCCTTGATTAACTGGGTGTTTCTTCCCCTCTGCTCCAGACCCGGCTGACGTAATCGGTCTGCTCCTGGTTGATTAAGTCCTTTCTGTTCTGCTTGTTAACCTTGATGTCATTCCCCTCTTCCTTCATTGTAGATGATCCCACTCATCCAGGCGTCCACCCCCCACTGCTTCTGCAGGTCTGGCACACAGGGGAGGGATCAGTAAGTGATGATTGGTTATTGTAATATTGTTTCAGCAGAAAGTCTTTCTGGCAGGCCAGAAAGTTGTGCGAAAAGCCAAGAAGAGCCAATAAACTAAAGTTCACTAAAAGGCATCTTGTCTCATATTGGGTTCAACGTCAGGTAGAGAGAGAATTCATTTTGATCAGAGATCCCGCCCTGGGATTCTGCCTCTGTTTATTCATGAGATACATGACTTTCTTAGGCTCCATCTCCTCGTTTGAAATGAGAAGGATGAGGTGGCTCAGTGGTGAAGAGTCTGCCACCAATGCAGGAGACATGGGTTTAATCCCAGACCCGGGAGGATGACACACACAGTGGAGCAGCCACCCCCATGGGCCACAAGTGCTGAGCCCGTGCTGAGGCACCCGGGAGCCGCAATATTGAGCCACGTGCCACAGCTCCTGAAGCCCTCGTGCCCCAGAGCTCATGCTCTGCAACAGGAGAAGCCCCCACAGCGGGAAACCCATGCGCGGCCATGGGAAAGTAGCCCCGCTCTCTGCACCCAGGGAAAAGCCCGAGCAGCAGTGGAAACCCAGCATAGCCAAAATAGAGATATATAAATAAAATTATTAAAAAAAAAAAAAAAAAAAAGGAAATGTGAAGGACAGCCCAGCGCTCGGGATCTGACATGATGAGGGGAGCGCTTCGGTCTCTGGGTCGGAGGAGGGCGCACTTGAGGTCATCGGCCAGTCACTCTGGCTGCTTGGCCAGAGCCCCAGAAAGTTACCTCACTTGGCATTGCCCCTACTGGTAAAGATGAAGAGTTGTATTTTGACTTTGGGAAACAGAATCTATTGATTGCGGCTCCTATGCCAGCCCTGAGTGTGGCTCATGATAATTAAAAGGCCAGACAGAATGGCCAGATGGAAGTAGCTACTCACATCACACCCACTCTCGGGTGAGGGGTCTGAAGTGTTTACAGCCAGAACCTACAGAGCTTTCCTAGGTGTAACGAAGCAACTGAAGCTGCATAGATGATGCCAGTGGTTCAGACAGGACAAGAATACACAGCAGGCAATGGGGGAGAGGTGGCAAGTGGGGTGCAGGCGCCTGGGGGCTGTGATGATGGAGGGGTGACAGGACACAGGACTACGTCGCCAGCTCAGGGCTGGTCCTGGGTCCTCAGTAACACCCACAAAGCACCTGTGTCTCAAAGATAGAGAATCAGTTAGATTCAATTATCTGCTTCACCCCAGGTATTGCTTTAACTCAGATATTGTAAGTCAATAACATATAAACACAAAGGAGGTTGGATAATCTTTACTCCAATTCCCACAATATCTGTTTCTATATTAAATCTAATAGGACCTTAAAAACATGTAAGTCGAAACATGAATTGCTATGTATTGTTCTCATAAGAAAATGGAACTATTTTCCTAATTTCTTGAGACAATCATTTGGTTTTGTCCTTTAATCTATTCATGCTGGGAATAGCATTTATAGACTTTCTAATGTCAAATTCTACTTCAGCTCCTGTAATAAATTCCTTGTATACATATGGATTATCATTTTTAATACACTGCTGGATTCAGTTTGCTGATATTTTATTTAAAAGATATTCATGCAAGTGTTCTGAAGTGAGTTTGTTATGTATTTCTTTCCTTTTGTGTTTGCCTTTTCCCCCGTTCTGTTCTTGGTTTTGCTTGAATGTCAAGGTAGTCAAGTCTTATAGAAGAGTTGGGGACATTTTTCCTTTCCCTATGTTCTGGGAGAGTGTTTAAGATGGAGAGCTTGGTGGAACTCTCCTGTAATACCGCCTTAGCCTGGAATCTTCTCTGTAGAAATATTTGTAACTACTACTTCAATTTATTCAGTAGGTCTTATGCTATTCACACTTTTCTCTAGATTAATTTTTGCCAAGTTATGTTTTTCTAAAATTTCTCCATTTTGTTCAAGTTTTCAGGCTTGTTGATATAAAATTGTGTTTTACTTTAATATATGTGGTGTCTGCAGTCATGTCTAATGTAATTCCTAATATTCCTTATTTCAAGTTATTTTCTGAATCAATTTTACTACCTGTTTATACGTTTTCTTAACATTTTCAAAAAACAGCTCTGACTCTGTTTTCTCATCGAATACATATATAATTGATTTCTACTTTTCTCTATTAATTCCTTACCTTTACTTTATTTGGGTCTATTCAGCAATTTACTTTCTTTTTAAGTCAGATGTTTAACTCATTTATATTTAGAGCTTTTTCTTTCTAATAAAAGAGTGTAGGTTGAAAGTCTTCCCTTTAAGTGTGATTTTATTTGCATCTCACACATTTTAATGCAGTATGTTCATTATACTACATTGCCGAATGTTTCTGAATTATCATTATAATTTCATCTTTGACCCATGAGTAATTTAAAAGTGAGTTGAATTTTGCAAGTACGTAGAGACCTTTGACTTCCTGCTTTTCCTCTTGGCCTCCGGCTTAATTCCATCCTGGTCACACAACATGATCGCACCAGACAAACTGGACATAGTTTGCACAGTGTGGAGACTTGTTTTCTGTCCTTGAGCATGGCTGAGTTTTGTAAATGTGGGTTTTTAAGGTCATGTGATTCTTTAATTCTTGGATGCAGAATTCTAAAAGTTCATTAAGACAAGTTGGTTATTGTTTGCATTCGTCAGGGTTTTCCAGAGAAACAAACCCGGTGGGAGATACACTGATATACCTGAAGGGATTTCTTACACAAACTGGATCATGCTGTCACGCAGACTAAGTCCCAGGCTCTGTTGGCTGCAAGCTGGAGACCGGGAAAGCGAGTGGTGTAGTTCGGCGTGAGCTCAAAGGCCCGACCACCAGGGAGGCTGGTGGCGCACGGCCCTGGATCTGAAGGGCCGAGCGCCCAGCACTCTGATGTCAGGATGCGGGCAGGAGAAGATGGACATCTCAAGTGAGAGGGGACAGACCCATTCCACATCCTCCTTTTTGTTCTGTTCTGGCCCTCTCCGGACTGGGTGATGCCCACCTGTGTTAGTGAGGGTAGACCTTTGCCCCATCAACTGAATCAAATGCTAGGCTCTTCCATAAACACAGACACACCAGAAAGTGTGAAAGGAAAGACAGAAAAGTATAAGCAGACAAAAGTGTGTGCTAGTCGCTCAGCTGGGTCCAGCTCTTTGCTTCCTCATGGACTGTAGCCCGCCAGGCCCCTCTGTCCACGGGATGCTCCAGGCAAGAACACTGGAGTGGGTTGCCAGTCCCTTCTCCAGGGGATCTTCTTGACCCAGGGATCAAACCCGGGTCTCCTGCGTTGAGGACAGATTCCTTACCAACTGAACCACCAGGGAAGAAAAAAAAAAAAAAAAAAAGCTAACCAAAAGAGGGTTGGTGAAGAAGGATGCTGTATTGACAGCTATTAAGATCAACTTATAGGCAAAAAGCACTTTAGACAAAGAAAAATGGTACCCAAAAAATCAGTTCAAAAAGAGAATTCAACAACATAAAACCTCTGTGAAACTTTTGAATGTGCCTACCTATTTGAGTTAGATATTGACACACATACAAGAAAAAAATAAAAATAAAAAATAAAAAAATAAAAAATAAAAATCCACTCTGTGATAGAGTTTTCTCAATTATTATTGTGTCAAAAAGGGAATGATTACCAAAGGTAAATATTTGAATAAGAAGATTGTGATGCTTAAGGGGATGTCAACTACATGGGCTTAAGGGATGCCCGAATGGCTGGTGAAACATTGTTTCTGGGGTGTCTGTGATTACGGAAGAGACTAGCATTTGACTCAGAAATATTTCATGGTTGACCTACAGACCAGTCCTAACACATTTTGCTTTTGACCCTGAATTCTCACCCACATAGGAGCTGCTGCTTTGGAGAACGCTGGCTTGTTTTCACTATTCTTGCTGTTGGTCCCCTCCCTCTGTTTGGCAATTTTACGATTAAAATTTTTGCAGCTTTATTTTTCCAATTTAAAAGTTTGTAGCTTTACAATTAAACCCCTTCCCCAGTTCTTGCCTGGATACGTGGAGTGTTGCTTGCTTTGACGTGTTTCTATCAGTGGGGCCCCATGACTCATTTCTGAAATTTCAGGAATTCACTGTTAGTTCATTCTGCTTCCCTCTCCGAATAATTGGGATTCAGCTCAGGTCTTTTTATGGGGCCCTTACTTTTTTGCATGTGCCCAGTAAGACAACCCCCCAAAAGACAGGCAAACGGCACGCGCACGCACACACACACACATACACACACACACACACACACACACACTGCGTACAACTCACTCCCTCCTGCGGCCTAAACGCTACATCATTTCCCAAGGAGTCCCCAACAGGCTTTTCCACTGACCTGTCCTGTAGGTGGAATTGTTGTTCCAGGATCCATCCAGCTCCCAAAGCACCTTACTCAAGCCATGTGCTGTTTCGCTTGCTGAACCTTTCTATGCTGGTGTCTATTAGATTATAAACTCTGGGAACTACACTTTCAAGTCCTTTGGAATGAGTTTATAATGCAAGTTTGTCTATTGTGGATGCTTAGTGAATGCTTACATAGGTGAATCTCAGCGGCTCAGAGCCTACAGCTAGAAAATCTTTAAAAGGCTGGCACAGTCTCAGGAATGTAAAAGAGCAGTGAGCTTTCCATAGTGACAAGCTAAGCCTCATACCAACTCAACAGGCTTCAATATTTGAATAAATGCTATCTGACCTGTTGCATTATACAAATTTTTATGCAGATTTACGGACTCTGTGTAGCATTTCATAAGTCATTGTTCTTAACTCTGTGTGCACAACCGTTTATCTCACTCAACACACATAAAAGTAAAATTGATTAGTTACCAGGATCATCGTCTTCTGCCTTCTTCTCAAGAATATGTACTTCCCATATTATGCAGAGTAGAATTTTAATGTAATATACAAATTACATTAACTTCAAAATTACCCTTCTTTATATGCATTTAGCAACTTGCTGTTTGAAAGCACTTGAATTTCTCTTTTCAATGAAATACCTCTGGTAATACATTGAGACCTGGTGTTATTACTTTCATTTCCTTTTCCTCCTTCTTCTTGTGTTATAGCTGAATTCCTTAATTCTTTCTCCTGTCATATAGCAAATCTTAAATTTCTACTTATAATAGAGTGTGCAAATTATTCCTAATGATATGTACCATCCTGAGATGGGTCAGCTAATTTGGTAATCATCATAGGATGCACAGTTTTTTAGTCTCCTTTTCTCATTTTCACCTTTTAAATGCTTTCTGATGGTTGTCTGCCCTGCACTGACGTCTTGCCTCTAAAGTGAGATAGAATTCATTGTCATATTTGCTGAAGGGGAAATGTTTGTTCTTATCAAGAATATGTTAGCGTTTTGGGGATTAGAATTGTAGATAACTTTAAAAGAGAGTATTATTTTTAAATGTAATGACAGGCTGAGTTGGTATGCATGCAAAGATCAAGAATCAGGTTTCTTTTTGTAGCTTGTGACAATTTTAGGTTTCTTATGTCTTTCTTAGGAAGATTCCATCTTTTTTAAAATCTAGGTGTACAGATGCACATTGCTTCTATCTCTGGGTTGGGAAGATGGTAGGAGAAGGAAATGGTAACCCACTCCAGTATTCCTGCCTGGAAAAGTCCATGGACTGGGAAGACTGGTGTGCTGCACTCCGTAGGGTCCCAAAGAGCTGGACATGAATGAGCACACACACGCCCACGCACACACATGTGCACACACACACAGACACCAATCCACATTTTTTTTAAACTGGAGAGTAAATATAAGTTGAAATACTTAATGTTGTTATTTGAGACCTTCTCTCTGAGAGCTAGAACAACATAAGTATAAACAACAAAGGATAAGGTAAATACATTTTATTCAGTAAGAAGCCATAAACAGTTAAAATGAGACAGTAAAGAGTCTGCCTGAGAGATCCGGGTTCAATCCCTGTGTTGGGAAGATCCCCTGGAGAAGAAAATGGCAACCCACTCCAGTATTCTTACCTAGAGAATCCCCTGGATGGAGGAGCCTGTTGGGCTACAGTTCATGGGGTCACAAAGAGTCAGACACGACTGAGCGACTTCTTTCACTGTCACTTTAAATAAAATAATCTGGAAAGGGCAGAGAAGATATGTCTGCTTAAGGATTTATAGACACAGGTAAGGATGGGCACCACACTGGCATTTGGAACACGGAACTTGTTCTCCAAGGGGAAGAAGTGGATTTGGGAACTTGAGGGTCAGTTGTCCAAAGGAGGCAGCTGGACCTGAAGAGGCACCCCCTGCCCCCCAGGCTGCCTCTGTCCAAGCCCAGGGAGGTGCTGAAGGCAGAGGCTGAGAGGGCTGCTGTGAGGACAAACAGCCCTGACACTAGTCAGAGGCAGGCTTCACTCAGTACTCTTGCGAGAATGGCTTCAGTGAGCCTGAACCCTACTCCATACACAGCAAGCACAGTGGCAGATTTATAGTCAAGGACCCAGGAGAGGGGTCAGGCCATGGAAAAGTGCTTAGTGGGGACATCAAGGATAGGGGTTCTGCTCAACTGTAACAGGAATCTTGCCAAAGTCAGGCCAAGACCTAGACATCAAGCTGGGGGCATGAGGAACCTGATCGGACATCAAAGGTGGGAGATTCTCGCTCAACCATCTTAGCGGGATTCTCCCTAAAGCTGAGCTTGTGAAGGCTGAGGTCAGGTTCCAGGGATGAAGCTCCCTTGAAAAAAGGCTCAAAGGAGTCTGTCTACAGTTGGGTCGAGGAGAGCCTTTGTCTATGGTGAACAGCTGAACAGGGAGCAGAGGAGAGGAGGCTGAGCATGGAAGGGGTCTCCTGCATTCCGCCTCCCCAGCAGGTGTCTTTGGCCTTGCTCTAGCCCCCTCCTTCAAACCCCACCTCCTGCTTCGGCCCCACAGAGAAGCACATCCCTGTCAGGGGAGTGGGCTTTCAAGGTCCAGGCCTTTGTAGCAGACCCCTGGCCCCATTTCTTTGCAGCAGACCCCTCTGGGCTTCGAGCAGGGGTTCCTGGCCCCAAAAGAGAAGCAGCCTGAGAGGCCTTGGGGTCCACCCTCCTCGTAATGCCGGTGTCCCCCTCCCTGGCGCTCCCTGTTCTCACCTGGTCCCCGGGGAGTGCCATCTCCGAGCCAACAGCTGCTCCTTTTCCTCTGGGAGACAGGATCCAGGTCCCTTTCAGGAGCCCCTTCTTTTCTGCACAGGAAAGAGTGTGGGCACATTGAAGTGGAAAGAGAGGGGCGTCTGGCAGACGCAGCACTCGTACGGTGGGACTGTGAAAAGCCCAGGCTGTGTGTGCGGAGGGTGGGGTGGGCGGAGAGTGGCTGGTACCCCAGCTCCAGCTGGATGTGCCCAGCTCCCGTCACCACACTGCCAGGTGGCCGGAACCTACTGTGGCCCACTGAACAGAGGAGGGATGGGCTGGGATGGCCTGCATTCCCCTCAGTGAAGCACTCTGAGATGCTCCGGGGTGTATGTGTCTGCTTAGTCTCTCAGTTGTGTCACTTTACGACCCCGTGGACTATAGCCTCCCAGGCTCCTCAGTCCATGGAATTCTCCAGGCAAGACTACTGGAGTGGGTGGCTGTTCCCTCCTCTGGGGGATCTCCCAGACCCAGTGATCGAACCCGCAGCTCCTGCATTGGCAGGCAGATTCTTCACCACTGAGCCGCCTGGTAAGCCCTTTTTGCTTTTCCTCTTAGGCAGAGAGCTAAGGCACTGAAGGGCTGCAGGGACATGCTTGAGCAAACTTGGGCGAACTCCGGGAGATAATGAGGGACTAGGCAGCCTGGCATGCTGCAGTCCGTGTGATCGCAAAGAGTCAGACGTGACCTAGCGATGGGACAACAAGGGACGTGCTGGGGGCACTCCGAGAGAGACGGCGCATTTCACCTGGAAGTCTCTGCCTCTGTAACAGGCGAGCCCAGACACCCTTCTGACTGTGGTGCCCTCATTGTTCTTCCTGTGGGCGGGCAGCGTCGTGCTCTCCCCAGAGACACACATATGGCTGAAAGCGGAGTGCACCATCTCACACAGTGAGGGGTGCTCACGTGACGGGCGACACCAAAGCTGCAAATGAGCTGACCTTAAGAAGGGAGAGCCCTGTGTTCTCCTTGGTCACGTGTCTTTCAAAGCGGGAGAGGAAGGCAGACGAGGACGTCAGTGACGCGATGGGAAAGGGGTTTGAAGATGGAAGACAGTGAACCGAGGAGCCTGGTCCACCCCGGCAGCGGGAAAAGGCAAGTTTCCAGAAAGGAAAGCTGTCCTGCCAAGGGTTTTAGCTCAAGGAGATGCCCAGGTTGGGCCTCTGACCTCCAGAATCATACGATGACACGTTTGTGCTGTTTTAAGGCACTTCATTTGGAGGAATTTGAGTGGCAAGGAATTGATGCTTTTGAACTGTGGTGTTGGAGAAGACTCTTGAGAGTCCCTTGGACTGCAAGGAGATCCAACCAGTCCATCCTAAAGGAGATCAGTCCTGGGCGTTCATTAAAAGGACTGATGTTGAAGCTGAAACTCCAGTACTTTGGTCACCTGATGCAAAGAGCTGACTCATTGGAAAAGACCTTGATGCTGGGAATGATTAAGGGCAGGAAGAGAAGGGTACAACAGAGAATGAGATGGCTGGATGGCATCACTGACTCAATGGACATGGGTTTGGGTGGACTCTGGGAGTTGGTGATGGACAGGGAGGCCTGGCGTGCTGAAGTTCATGGGGTCGCAAGGAGCCGAACAGGGCTGAGAGACTGAACTGAACTGTTATAGCAGCAATAGAAAAGTAATACGAAGCTAAAGTTTTGATTTGCTGCAATTTAAACGTGAGGAGCCCTGTGTGGCCAGTGGCTCTCTCTCCCACCCGCTGCGGCGGTCAAGACACAGATGGTCCTGCCCTCAGAGATCCGGTCTTGGGCTGAAACTTGTAAGGTATAGTTCTGGATGAGGCAGTAAAGGAGAGACGACCTCAACGGAGGTAGGTGGCCTTTATTCCGGCAAGGAGGGGCGGCAGTCGGCCTGAGGACCAGGCTGTGCGTGAGAGGGATCAGGGAGGCTTCATCATTAAAGGGAGGTTTGTGGAAGCGCTAAGGGAAACGTTCGTCAGGCGGGAGGTTTTGGGTATCCTTTAGTTGAGATGGCGTTTGTAGTTTGAACAGAGGGTGGAGGTTTTGGGCAGGGGTGATAAGTCCCAGGTAGATGCAACCGGCCCAGAGCATCAGGGCAGGACCTAAAGTCCGGTTTTGTTTCCCCGAAGTTAGGTGGTTCAGTGAGGGTCTTTGAGACCATTGTCTTCTTTTCTAGGCCCAAGGACTCCTTCAAAACTGACTCCTGCCAGACCCAGAAATCTGCCTCCTGCCGCGACGTGTCATTTCTCTGACGTTTCTGCACGTTTCCTGCCTTTCCAGTTCTACCAGAATCAGGTGGCTGGCCCCTGCTGTTGCTGACCTAAGGTACACCCTGAAAGGAAATCGGGATGAAGCTCTCTGTGCTGAGGATACAGGGGCTCCTAGGCCTTGAAGATGCTCACCTAAGGGAGGATTCCAGTATCTCCTCACCCCATCCCACTGCCAGCTGATCCTTGTGTCTTTCCAGGCATAGAGAAACACTAAATCCACTTAAGAAAGTCCCTTGTGATTAACCGTCATCTGTTTATTCTTGACCACATGTATTTTGCAGCCGAAAAATTCATATATTTACCAGCTCCTCGCTCTATGCCTTGTAGACAATTTTTCAGAGCTAACAGCCCTGGATACAGTTATCTGTAAGGTCTCCAAATAAAGCTAAAACTCACCGTTCTTATGTTGCATTTTTTTTTTCAACCAACCTCTCTTTTGCAACTGCTTCTGCCCTCTGATAAGGTAGCGAATAGATGAGAGACAGGTTCCCTGCGCAGTGCAGACCGAGCTTGGAGGGGTCTGTCACCGGGAGCTCCCATCTGCCCCGCGTGGGTCCCTCTGGGACTTTCAGTCACCACCAGCCTGCGCTGCAGGCGGGTCGTCAGAATGCGCTGATGGGAGCCGGGGACATCCTTCACCTGGATGACGGCTCTGCAGGGCTATGAGGGATGACCTTGAGGGTGCAATGAGGCCCAAGGGTACCACAGGCAAGAGCCGGCCTTGCCTGGAAGCAAAAAAAGAAACAAACCTGCTGGAAACAAAAAAGGAGCAAACAGAACAAAATAAAACCCAGGGAACATGCGAGAGAGAAGAGGGCAGTGACACCCGTACCGCTTTTACTACGATGATTGGGTGGACGGGAAGCTACTCCCGGTGCCTAGGGCACAGATGCCCTCTGAATGTCAGGACCTGAGCCTGCTGCTGGGAGTGTTGTGATCTACATGTGAATCAACGACCTCCTGATTTCTGCAATTTCCAGGGCTTCCTGCCCCCACGCAATCCCGCAATCCCCGCTAAGGTGGAACAAAAAGTCAAAGGTGTTTGTTCTTTCCATTAAAATGTGTTTAAGTGGGAAAAAAAAACGCTTTATTTTCTTCCAAGCGAGGTCTCATTAACTCTTTTTGAAAATGTTTTCTTTATATTGCTATAAAAGCAATTGCTACAAAGCTCATTATTTTAAAAATAAGGAAAATATCCGGGAAACATATAGAAGAAAAGGTACAGAAGACTATATAATCAACCATCAGCATGAAGCATATCATTATTAATGTTTTCCTGCAACAGTTACTCCCGGTCAAGAGAGACATTTAGGAAAACAGATTTGTGGCTGGTCTTGTAGGGTAAGGGAGTTAGGGCAGGCGAGATTAGAGGTTCGGAAAAAGAATGAGGCCGGCACTTTACAGGAACAGATCACCTTTAATGAGGCGAGAAGGGGCAGCAGTCGGATGGATGAGCTGTGACACTAACCCAAGGAAAGAGTAGGTACATGTGAAAGCCACCGGCTTCAGGGGGCCTGTTCTCCAAGGTTGTTCGGAGTAGCTATCTCTTAAACAGCTGGGGCAAGGGATTCTGGAGATTGGCCAGAGGCTGGGACCAGCTGGGAACTGGGCGTAATCAACCTTAATGTCCATTTTTTTCTTCAGATGTGAGAGTTTTTTGTTTTGCATACAAGGGTAGGGAGGACCTGGAGGGGAGTTTCAACTCCAGGCTATCTTGAGCCATGTAACATCCCTTCGGGTCTTACTCTGTGGGGGCTTCCCTGGTGGCTCAGAGGTAGAGAACCCGCCTGCCAATGCAGGAGACCCAGGAGATGTGAGCTCTATTCCTGGGTCAGGAAGACCCCCTGGAGGAGGAAATGGCAACCCACCCCAGTATTCTCGCCTGGAGAATCCCACGGACAGAGGAGCCTGGGGGGCTACGGTCTCTGGGGTCACAGAGAGTCGGACCGTCTGAGCACTCACTCTGTGGCTGAATCAGGAAAGGCCACGGAAGTCACGGCCCGGGGCTTAGGCTCTGGGAGTGCACTTGGTGGGGAATCATGTGTGAAGCCAGGCAGAGGCAGCATTAGAGGCCGCTTGGGGGGGTCCCAGACTCCGCAGGGACCCGGGGAGAGATGACTGGGAGAGCGGCTGGGGAGCTATAGGTGGGCAGAGAGAGTGGCCGCAGACACCCCTGCGAGGGCACGGTTCAGGATTCAGCACTGTGGTGAAAGGGTCAGCGTGTGCGGAACAGGAGACACACCTGCCATTTATGGGTTATAAAGGGTGCTGGGAGCCAGGCGTCCTTGATGGGCGTCTTCCAAGCCAGCCCGAGTAAGTCATAAACGTAGGACAGGTGAGTCCAAAGGGACGGCTGGACTCTGGGGACTCACAGGCGACACCTCTTCTTTCCCGCTCAGAGCTAGGAGAAGGGACATAAAGGAGCAAGGCAGCGGGAGACCCCAGGACCAGCGCTCCTTCCTGGGGAAGCAGGAAGGGGAGCCGCAGTGCACACAGCGCCAAGGGCTTCCCAGCTGGACCCACCCGCTCATGGGGACATGCCCCCGTTATCGTAGGGCCTGTGGAGGGCCAAGGGTCCACACAGTCCTGCTCCAGGAGAAGGTCGGAGAAGGACCAAGGGAAGCAGACTCCACGCTCAGCCGGGTCCCACCCACCATGCCTAAGAGTAAGGGGGGCAGTAGGTCCAGCCAGTGTAGGGCCTAGTGGAAACACACCAGGGAGAGAAGAAGCCCCGAAGGGAAGGAGGTAGATGCCTGCTGCTGTCAAGTTGGTATCTTTATGGCAACGGTAAGCAATGCTGGGCAAGACCTTGAACGGAAGGTGCATCGCATCCAAAGAACAGTCAGGTGAGGGGAGGTGTGACCTGCAGTGGAGACACCTGGGCACGCCACCCAATGAGTGACCGGGGTCAACATGATGGTCGTACCCCGCGGGCAGGAGATCGTACCCCTGGAGAGGCAGGAGGCCTCTCACTCTGCGCTGCCCTCCCCAGATCCATCAGCCCTTTTGCAGGGAGGACATGTCAAACCAGCCCAGACTGGACATTCCTCAGGAGACCTGATTATTGCCCTCAAGACTGCGAGGTGGGGGATCACCGAGACCCTGAGGGAGCATGGGGGGTCGATGCAAAGGGGGCACCTGACAGTGGTCCTGGAATAGAGAGGAGACAGGGACGGGAAACTGACAGCATCCCGTTTAGCCTGGGTTTTAATACAAGTAAACTGCGTCCGGAAAGCCTATTCCCAGGTTGCTCAACGGTAAAGGAGCCACCTGCCAATGCAGGAGATGCAGGTTTGATCCCTGGCCTGGGAAGATCTCCCTGGAGGAGGAAATAGCAACCTGCCCCAGTATTCTTGACTGGGAAATGCCAGACAGAGGAGCCTGTCTGGCTCTACAGTCCATGGGGTCACAAAAGCAACTAAACAACAGCAATAAATGTACCAGTGCTGATTTCATCTCCTGTACTTTGTTATTTCTTGAGAATTTTCACTAATTTGCCGTGGCGATGTCAGGTGCTGGCCATGGGGACTGCTGGGTAAGGGGTACCCAAACTCGGGACCAATTTCTGCCAAGTCTATAATTATTAAAAAATTAAACATTTAATACTAAAAGCAGTGCAGTGTCTAAAGCACTCAACTAGCCTGGCACAGAGTAAGAAGCCAGTAAATATTAGCTGCTTTCAAAACGAAAATATAAAACATATCAAAGAAAAAATATGAAACATTTTTAAATTTAATCTTTTAAAATATTAAGTATTAAAAGTCCCATTTTGGACTGGTTATTGACCCAGTCTAGTTTTGAGTCAGGCCCCCCTGCAACATGTTCCTGAGGCCAGGCCAAGGCATTTGTGCTTTATTCTGAAGGGATTCTCTGAAATGTTTTGAATACAGCTGTGCCATATTTTATTCTGGAAAGATAATTCTGGTGGTGGTTTATAGAATGGAGGAAGGTCTATTTAAAGCCCTTGAGGTCATTATAATGATACACTGTAAGTATGTGACCTCAGATATGGGCAGTAAAGTCAGGATAGAAAAGAGGAAATTGATGGAGAGCTTGCAGGAGGAGCTCCCAGGACTTGGCAACCAACTCAATGAGGGAGAAGAGGAAAAGTGTGCCTTCCACCCCCACGGGTGTGTTTACACAAGAGCCCTGCTGTCCTGTGAGAAAAGCCCACCTTCGGGGAACATCACAGCCTGGCTCCCACCAGCATCTGACACCCCTGGGTCCCCAGCAAGGCTGGCAGGGGTGAGGGCCAGGACCTGCACGTTGCCTCGGTAGTGGGTGTCAGGGAGCAGAAGGAAGCCTCAGGAGTGATGGAGAGGTTATCACCCGTTCTGGAGGCAGAGTCCAGAAGCCGAACTCCCACCAGAGAATTGGTGCTGCCTCGAATCCAACCGGGATGTCAGGCCCATCTGATTGGTGAAAATACCTGCTCTCCTGGTGGGTGACACTCTGTGGAAAGTCTCCACTCCAGAGTTTCCAACGGGGGTAAGGATGGGATGCCATTTAAGTCAGATCTCCAGAGCCCTAGGGCCAGAGTGCTGGGCTGGAAATGAAACACAAGGCAGAACCAGGGAGAGTTGCTTCTCTAGCGTCACTCCCATGGTAAACTCCCCTTGCAGACAATCAAATGGAAGCAGGGTCTGAACTGAAAGAGATAAAGGCTACTGAGCTATTTTCCCCACCATGCAAAACTGAGTCAAGAAGCAGGGTGAAGGGGAGACGTTCAAGCCTGGCATGGAAACCAGCGGTGAGGAGCTACAGAAGCAGAGGAACCAAGGCGGGGCGGACAGTAACAGATTTCCAAGCTGACGATAAAGACTGCGTTAAATGTTGGCAATCATCACAGCCACACTGGGCAGAGTCCTGCGAAAGATTGTTATGGAGAGGTGGGCAGGGTCAAAGCTGGAGGTCCGGGCACTGGCTGTCTACCACCATGCTCCAGTTCAGAGCCGAACCATTGAATATGCATTCGACTGAGCAAAATAAACAGGCTTTCTCGGATGTTAGTGGTAGCAGGGCATGCATACCGAAGGGCAGCCCTCGGCCTCCTTTTTTCCATTTAAATGTGTCTTGAGCTTTTGAGTCCACAGTATAAATAAGAAGTCGGGCAGTTTGCTGTGTTTAAATTACCCACCAGGTCTTTTCTGTCTGTCTTTTCAAACAGAGGTCTTTCTGGGTAGCTGTTTTGCATTTCCTCTCAAATCATCTCATGTTGTCACAGTGCAGCTCAGACAATGGGAAGCTTCCATAGAGCTTACAGTTGCTTAAGGAGCCAGTCTAACTCACTTTCAAAAAAAGATTTAGATAGAGGTATTAAATGAGCTCAGCCAGAGCAGAATGATCCAAAAGAGGAAGAAAAAAAAAATTACAGCCACTTTCTGAGTGCTCAATATAAAGGCTAAACACACAGTTTGAAGGGAAAGGGCAAGATGGGCTTGTTTCTTTCTGCCTAAGTGCACACAGCATCTCGTGTCTGAATCCACGTGGACTGCAGAGAACAGGACACATAAATCCACCTTCCCGTGCCAACACTGGTAAAGAGATCGTTTCTGGGAGGAAATCTATACACGCCAGAAGCCCAACATCTGTGTCCAGAGGCTGCCCCCTACAGACAGTCTGAGATTCCTCTGCTCCCTGCACAGCAGGGAGGAGCGCTATCCCGCTGTTGAGGCATAGCCTTGTTACCAGGAGCTGCATTCCCTGCAAGGACCAGCGGCAGAGACTTCTGTCTGGTGTGTGGACTTTCCTGAGGCGCGCCCACCTTGAGCCCCGCAGGATCCCACCTGGGACCGTGCTCACGCTGATTTCAACCTCGTACCTTGGTCCGAGGCAGTAGGAACACAGCAGGCATCTCAGGCCACCTTTGGGCTGGCTTTGAACACTTGCTCTTATTTTATCTCTTCCCCTCCTCAGCGGCTCCCGCCTTCTATCCTCAACTGTTGGCTGCAGGGATCAGGTGCAAACTGAGTTGCCTTGTATGCATACACAATCTGAGAAATCGTTTCTGGTCACTGCTCAGGTGATTTAGACACACGCAAGCTAGACGCACCCACATACCCTACTGCTAGGAGACTGAGGGCAGTAGGAGAAGGGGGTGACAGATGATGAGATGGTTGGATGGCATCACTGACTCAGCGCATGTGAATCTGAGTAACCTCCAGGACATAGTGGAGGGCAGAGGAGCCTGGTGTGCTGCAGGCTGTGGGGTCACGACGAGTCGGGCAGGACTTGGCAGCCGAGCAACAGAAACAGCGTACACACTAGCCCAGCCCTGGCGCAGTCCGGCCCCTGGCCAGGAGGTCCCAGGACAGCAGAGGAGTTTGGTGGAGGCTCTTGGGTCACTGGGAGCCCTGATGGGCAGCCTCATGGGGACAGAGAGGAGCCGCCGAGGGGCCGGGACGGAGAGGACCCGCCGTGCCTGCTGCCTCCAGCATGCTCTGGGGCTGGTCTCCTGCCAGGCTCCTCTCAGCATTCAGGGCGTTTTCCAGAAGGCCAGAGCAATGGCAGCGAGTGGGCGGGGGCTGGGTCAGACCTGGGCTGACTGGCTCTTCCTGTGTCCTGCATCCCTTCCAAATTAAAGATGACTTGAGTAGGAGGGAGGGCGGGGCGATGTCTCTCCCTCCTCCCTGGGCGGGGGCTCTGCTCGATCTGTGGGGTCAAGTTTAGGAGAAACAGCCTCTGGGCCAATTAACACCTCCGTCTGTGGCCTTGCTGCTCGTTTATCTGCTACCTCACTACTGTCTGTTCCTGGGCCCTGTAGGATCAATTATCACTCTTCTCCCCGCCCTGAGAAAACCACCACTGACTAAAGGAAGTGGAGGCATTGGCCCGAGTCAGTCCACACCTTTAATGAAGCTCGCTCAAGAGCCTTTTGAGCGTTTCACAGCTCAAAAAAAAAAGCAATAAGAACAACTCAGTATCAGAACCGTTTCTTGGGATTTGAGCCTATGTTAAGCTGCTCTTAAAAAATGGTTGATCTTTCTCACATATTTTCTTAATTTTCACTAGATAGTAATATATCCAAACTGAACCTTTATTTTACTTTATTTTGCTAAAAATAATTTTTTTTGTAGTTTTTCCTGGGTATGTGTAAGTCACTGAATATGTAAATGATGGGCATTCATTAATTCTTAACAAGGGAAAGTGCAATTTTGTTAAAAATAAACCCCTCTGAGTTTTGGAACATAAAGAAAATGACTTAAAACCTGATACATATTTTGACTAGATGTTAGTTTTTTCTAAACATAAAATAAATCTTCAAGAGTTCATGATAGACAATGATTAGAGATGCTCCAAATTATATAAAGATATCTGGTTCATTATTTTTAAAAAGCAAAATTTAGAAACAATTTGTAGACTTACCAAGACACTGGTTTAATAAATGGCAGTACTTTAGGTACTCATTAAAAACCACTTTGTAGATGAAGACAATGATGTGGACAAACAGATTAGTTTACTAAGTTAAAGCAGGTGGCATTTACCTTACAACATGAAACTTGTAGGAAAAACTTATATACAACCAAAGGAAAGAGAGTATATACAGTTTTTAAAAGGTGACTGTTTCGGAGTCATTTAACAACCGATTATTTTCATTTTTCTTCCCTGTGCTTTCTACATCTTCCCCAAGTCTAAATACATTGACTCAATGGCCTTGAATCTGAGCAAACTCCAGGAGACCGTGAAGGAGAGAGGAGCCTGGCGTGCTGCAGTCCATGGGGATCGCAAAGAGTCAGACACAATCTGATGACTGAATAACAACAATAACAAAAAAAATACACACTAAATTTGGCCAGCAAAATACAACACAAATTAGGCAAAAATTATGTTTCTTTATGTATAGTGTTTATTTGTTAGACAGCTTTAGGGTGTTGTTGATATTCATTATACTGTATCTAGAGTGTACAGCTTGATGCAGTTTTGAAATGTGAATATACTTGTAAAATCATGAGCGTAATCAGGATAATGAACCTGTGCACCACTCTTAAGTTTCCTCACGCTGGTTGGCAGTCTACCCTCCCGACCCTCCCAGCCCCCGCCCTGCTCTTTGTATCTAGGCAACCATTCATCTGCTTCCTCTCCTTCTGTCATCTTCAATTAGCTTGAATTTCCCACAGTTTTATATAAATGGAATCATATGTGGTGTGTGCACTTCTTTAGTTCTTTCTTTCACCCAGCACAATTATTTTGAGACTATTCCAAGTTGTGGCATGTTTCAAAATTTATCCTTTTTCACTGCTCAGTAATATTTCATTGTAGAAAGAAATGGCAACCCGTTCCAGTATTCTTGCCTGGGAAATCCTATGGACAGAGGAGCGTGGCTACTACTGTCCATGAGGTCACGAAGACTGGGACACAACTGAAGCTAACTAAATGCCAACGCCAACAGGATGTCATTGTATGGACGCACCAGGCTGTTTTTCCTTTCTCCTATCGATGAGCATTTGCATTGTTTCCAATGTTTGTCCGTTTAAAAAGGAACTTGGATTCTATTTCTGGAGTCTGGTGGCAAAGGGGTAATTCTTGAGATTATTTTGGCCCACTAGACTGTAAGATAAAAGTTAATATCAACAGAGTCTCCTTGTGAAGGAAACCTTCAGTGCTGGGGGCTGACTTATGAAGAAATGCTGAGTGTAGCACAGCCAACTCTACCCAGTACTCTACTGCTCATTGGGTTGCCTGCATTGTGTGCTGAGTCGCGTTAGTTGTGTCTGATTCTGTGTGACCTTGTGGACTGTAGCCCGCCCGCCAGGCTCCTCTGTCCATGGGATTCTCCAGGCAAGAGTACTGGAGTGGGGTGTCATTTCATTCTCCAGGGGATCTTCCTGACTCAGGGATCAAACTCATGTCTCCTGCATCTGCAGGGGGATTCTTTACTGCTAGCGTTACCTGGGAAGCCCTAGAAAACAGAGGGCGTACACATTTGGTAGTTTGATATTTTCAAATCAGAACACTTTCTATAGTTCACGGTTTTTGAGAGACAAGGGTTCAAGAGAAGCAGTGAGGCTCATAGATGGGATCAGAGGGTAATGACCCATAGGGGGCTTGGATGCCCACGAGTGGTGGGTCTTTCTACCCGAACTGGAGGGTCCTCCCCAGGGACTAATGTCCCTGCATGGTGATTACTCCGACAGCAGGGAAAGCTGGACCAGGGAGAGGCTGACTGTTGTGGAGGGAATGATGAGGTGAAAGATGGTGTCCAGGGTACCTGGAGAAGGAGATTGTTAATGCTCGTGAGTCCAAACTCTGATGCTGCTGTGTGGTTGCTCATATAGCGTCCGCTCCCACAGTAACATTTCAAGGCATGGTCATTTCCAAAGATGGGGCTGGACCCCTTGGGATGCCAAGTGTCTTCTTCACTGGTGGTTCGGACTGGTGCCTCTGGAGAGCGAACCTCCTCCGAGGGCTTACGCTGCCAAGCTCACCTGGGCGTGGGCTACACTCTTGGCTCATGTGTGCGGCTTTCACTTCAGGTCCTTTTCTTTTTAATTTCTAGAGAAAACTTTGCTAAAATACATCTTATGTCTCAGTACCTACGTAGGTACTGAGACCAGAAATAGTCATACCATCAAAAATCAAACCATTTTTGATTATTAAAATCAGAATAAGTTCATTGTGTCTTCCTTTAACAGATAGCAATAAACAAATTATGATTTTTAAGTTCTCAATAAGAGTAATCACTCTTTTAATTGGATATTTATTTTTTAAAAACTTTTAAATTTAACATTGTTAGTATTATTGTTTAATTTAATACTGTTAATCAGTATAGCTGATTAACAATGTTGTGATAGTTTCAGGTGAATAGCAAAGGGACTCTGCCGTACATATACATGCATCCATTCTCCCCTATACTCCCCTCCCATCCAGGCTGCCACATGACATTGAGCAGATTTCCCTTTGCTATACAGGAGGTCAGGTCCATTTTATTAGCCTCACTTTTTACTGGCCCTTTTTTGGCATGTGTTAAGTTCCCTGATGGAAATGTCTGTGAGTCAAGTGGGGTGTCTTGAGAAACAAGAGGACAGTTGATACTTTCTGCAGGCCCACCACCACGGGGATGTGCATTTACTCTTGGGTTTCCTCTTTCCAACACGGGGAGTGACTGTTCTGAGCCCATTTTACAGATGCAGACTCTGAGGCACCGAGAGCTGGGTAAGCAATGTACCGAAGTTCACAGAGGCGGCCAGTGGAGGAGACTGCAGTCAAACCCAGGTCCGTTGTACCCTAAAGCCAGTGTTTTTATTTGATGAAACAAGCATTGCTTGAACGCTGACTATGCATCAGGCACGGCTTAAGGTGCTGGAAACATAACAAAGAACAGAACAGGTTAAAATTTCTGCTCTCATGGAGCTTCCTTTCCAGTGGGTGAGACGGACAATAAACAAAATAAGCAGAGTATGTAGCATAAAGTTGGGAAGGACGGTGGAAAAGCATGGGACAAGGGCTGCAGTTTTAGGAGAGAGGGTTAAGGAATGAGGACAAGGTGTGTGGTCAGCCGGGACAAGAGCTGTCCTGGCCGAGGGCACAGCAGGTACAAAGGCCCTGTGGTGGACGTGCCTTACGAGGGTCGCTGGTATTCAAGAAAGGGCTCAGAACATCAGCGTGAGACAGACACGGGGTTCCCTCAAGGACTTCTTAAATGACAGATGAGACTATATTAAAGGTACATTAAAATATAAAGAAATGTAAAAGAGATCAATGACAGTTTAAAAAAAAGTAAATGTTATATTCTTCCTGTAGTAGTGTAGTGTATAAAATTTTATTACACAAAAAATTTAATTCAGAACGAGTATATATATATATATATATATATATATATATATACACTATATTTTCATGTTTAGGTACACAGATACAAATCCTTCTTCAAGAGGCAAGTCTTTGGAATTTTAAAACACAATTTTTTTTGTACCTGAAGTATAAGCGCTCTGTTTTCATTATAGTTTCAGCCAAGTGATGTTTAGCAAAGCCCTAAGGAAATGTCTGCCGTTATGTTGCTCATTTGACTGCTTTCAGACCTAGTTAAAATGGCAGCCTACGAGGAAGGCCTAGACGCTAGGCTGAAGTCTGACCCATCCAGTTGGCTGGGCTGGGCCCGGGTCAGCAGGGATCACCTGCAGTAAAGGGGCGATACCTCCCTCCCTGCCACGATTATTCCAGTGATCTGCCACCGTTGTGGATGCGTCTTTGGATTTCATCTAAGGGCTGGGAGCAGGAAAAAACAGCCATGATGGGACTGATCAGACTATGACTGCGCGCACTCTAGGAGGGAGGAGAGCCTACGTGAACAGGTGTGCAGAGCAGGGCAGCAGATACGGGCAGCTGACCCACCGGTGGCGAGGGCTGGAGTGTTGGTGGGAGGTGGGGCATAGGCTGGGGAGTGAGGGCGTTTGTTCAGAACTGAAAAGTGAACTCGGGACAAAGGGGGGAAGAGCCACGTGATGCACTGGGACATTTCAGATTGCCCAGAAGCAATCAAGTGCTTTGAGTGTGTGTGTGTGTGTGTGCATGTGTATGAGTGTGTGTATGTGAGTGTGTGTGTGTTTGTGTGTGTATGAGGGTATATATGTGTGTGTATATGAGTGTCTGTGAGTGTATGTGAGTGTGTGAGTGTATATGTGTTTGTATTTTTGTGTGTGTGTATGTGTGTGTGTGTGTTTGGGTGTGTGTATTTGGCTGTGTGTATGTGTGTGAGTATATTTGTGTGTCTGAGTGTGTCTGTGTATATGTGTGTGTGTGTATGAGTGTGTATGTGTGTGAGTGTGTGTGTGTGTGTATATGTATGTGAGTGTATGTGTGTGTGAGTGTGTGTGTTTGTGTGTGAGTGTATGTGTGTGTGTGTATAAAGTACAGAAAGAAGTAGGCACAGAACAGCTCAGGTAGGACCTCAGGTATTGCTCTGTTTCCAAGCTTCTCTTGTGAGCACTGCAGAAGACAATGATGTTCATGTAGAATGACATAGTCTCCTTTGGAAGGCTCGTTATGCGAAAAAAGCAAGTAGGTCAATAGATTATGCTATATAGAAGTTAAATAAAGCACAATATAAGACTCTAAATTATTTGGTGTACTTATAAGTGCTGAAAGTATAAAATCATGGACTAGAAGGACAAATTCCTCTGAAAAGGGGGAGATGACAAAGACACAGAATTTATTAAACTCTGTGAAGGCAAAATGAGAAATAGTTAATTTGAGTGGTACATACATGGGTGATTGTTATTGTTACTTTTCTGAATCTTAGAAAAAAGTTTTTAAGAAAAAAAACATTGATATTCCTGTAACTTTCAGTTGGGAAGAGGACTGGACTGGGAGGATCCCATGATGGTAGCTAGAGATTAAGGGGACCCCGACAGCAGGCAGGAAGAGGTGCACCCTGGAAATACTGTGATGAGCTTATTATGGTTGATGATGACAGGGTGGAGGGAGAGAGGGAAAAGGTTTCGAGGCACCTCAGTTTTAAAAAAATTAATTTTGTCATTAGTTTTAATGTTTCATTTATTTTTTTTAAGTGGTAGAAAATCATTTTCCAGTTTTGTGTTAGGTTCTGCCCTATAACAACACGAATCAGTGGTAATTAAATATACATGCCTTCCTTCCTGAGCCTCCCTTGCCTGCCCTACCATCCTGCCCCTCTAGGTCATCACAGAGAGCCAGGCTGGGTTCCCTGTGTGATTTAGCAACTTCCCAGTAGCTGTCTACTTTACACGTTTTATCTTGTGATGGGCAGAGCAGCGCAGGTCATGGCGCAATTCTGCATGGAGAACGAGTGAGTCTGAGCTGAGGAACAATGACCTAATCTTCAAAGAGACAAGTGTCTGTAAGACTTCTCGTTGGAGACATCTGGTAAGTTACTAGGCGAAGAATTCAGGAGTCCAGGACAGCTGCGGACCAGAGACTTAGGTTCAAGAGCCAGAAGAAGCGGGAACAGTGGACAGAGGAGAAAATGGTTTCAGACACTTCTTACAGATGACCAGATCTTCGATAAAAGAAGAGGGGAACAAGGTGATGACTACAGCAGAAACTGCTGTGTTTTTACGTTGCCTCGTTGATTTTCCGTGACAACTCTTATGGGCTGTGGTCCTACTTCACAGAGGAAGCTGAGAGAGAGATGAGGTCATTCGTCCATAGTCATTCCGGGAACACAGGTGGTCTGGCTCCAGATGATGGTACTCACAGAGACAGTGGGAATTTGTCCATAGTCATCCCAGGAACACATGGCCTGGCTCCAGGTGATGGAGGTCACAGGGACAGTGGGAATGGCTGAGTCCAGAAGGAAGAGGAGTCTTCTTGCTCTGCTGCCCCCCCACCCCTCCACACACTCTTTTCTAGTTGAGCTTTTGTTCTCTGTGATGTGAAGACTTGACTTCAGAGAATGTCAGCTGGCGACTTCCCGAATTTCAAATGCCAGGAAGTGTTTTACGCCCTCTGATTTTGATATCACATTAAGTATTGCTACTGGCTCTTTCACATATGTGATGCTGCATTCTTACTTTTACGTAAAGAAGGACCCAGGCGCGGCAGGCACTGGGTCTTCACCAACCATGAAATCACAGGGTTTGCAAACAGAACTTCCTCAGCCTTGCTCCATCACATGCGTGCGCGTGTGCACACACACACACACACACACACACACACACACACACAAATTCAAGAAGTGCTAACTCACAAATCCTAGTGAATTCTAGATAAACATCTTTTTCTGGATGCACACTCCTTGCATTGTTGGAATACAGTACACTGGGGTGGGAGGACACTGGAGTGAATGGGGCTGACCTTGGAGAGAGAAGGGGGATCACAGCCCCAGCATCTTCTCCATATAAGATCAGATACATCCTGCTATCCTTCCACAGTTCATTAAATTGTTAAGGTAATAAAAACTCAATAGTCTTGTTGACCAAAATTTGTCAAGATGGAGCTTGTTTGTGTGATGTTTAGTGTAAATTCTCTTGGTTTAAAGTGGGTCATTAACTCTCTTTTTCCCATTATTGTATAAGAAAGTGGCACTTTTGGCTACATTATAAATGTTAATAGGAGGAGAGATAATTTAAACAAAAAAGCAAGCAGAAGGGAAATTGTGAGCAGAATTACTTTAACTTTGACTTGAGTTCTATTTGAGTCCCTATTATTTCATTCTAATTAGGGAAGGAAGGAGTGTTGAATTTAGACATTCCATATTTCCTTTAGTAACTTCAGCTATCTCTAATCAATTTTGCTTGCAGCTCAATGCTGACTACAAAGTATTAAATTCTGTATGTGATCTTGTCTTACTGTTTTCTGCATTTATATAATAAACATCTTAAGAAATAAAGAGAAGTGTGAAAGATGAAAATATAATTTATATTCTTTGAAATTAGAACTTTGTTACTTACACAGAGGCACTGTTTTAGTAGTCATTTCCGAGTACTCCTTTAAACAAGATCAAAGTGTATCATATTTAAAATAGATATTTAAAAATGATTACTATAAGAGTATTCTGGTACCATTTTAAAAATTAAGAAGGAAAACAGGTCCTAGAATGAACTATCTATCTATTCTATCTTTAAGTGACTTTAAGACTGTTGAAGTTCTCTTCCCTTATATAGACTCCATCTTCTTCCAAGTTGTTTGGCAGTGGGTTGAATGATTTAGATGAGAAGTCCTGTCTGAAATTCTAATCCATAGAGACCAAAAGTTTCCCCATTTGATAAATTGATGATTGAGGATGTGCTTGACCTCAGTCCATCAGTATGAAAGCTAATCCCAGATGAAGATCATTTCTGCTGTCCAACAGCAAAAAAGGGCTGGGCTGAGAAAGCCTGGATGAGGAACAGGCTTCATGAGATGCCTGGGTTCTGCTTAGTGGTGACCAAAGGCCGAGAAACAGAAGGTGTCCACCAGGCAGCACCATCTCTCGGCACTTTGAAGACAGGTATCATGACAGCACACCGAGAACGGGAAGACACCTGAGCTGACACTACTGAGTTGGCCAAAACGTTCCTTTGGATCTTTCTGTAATATCTCATGGAAAAATCCAAACTAAGATTTTGGCCAAGCCAGTATTCTTTTCTGTCCCCTCACAATGGGGATTGTGAGTAGCTTTAGGGGAAAAAAAGCAGTGACACTCCTTATATCTTGAAATTTGAAGGTTTTGTATGTCCTATGGATCATTTAGATGAGAAAGTCTTCAAAGGTTGAACAAATGTTCATCTCTTTCATATGGGGTATGCATAAGCAGACCTTTTTAAGGTGGTTGATGAAAATCAATCCTTACTTTGTATGTTACTGACCACCATCATCCTGTTAGTCACTCAAGTAGAAGCTTTCATTCCTTTTACTCCTGCAAGCACTCCATTGTGTAGCTTATAAATGATTAGATTCGCTTTTCCCTTTTTTCTTTTCTTCAGCTACTTGAGATCCTAAAGAATGTTTGCTTTAAATCCTTTAATTCACACCTCTGTAAGTCAGTACATTGATAGGCTGTTAAAGGATACTCACATTCCTATGGGTCTCCTTCCGTGTGACTGGGTATTATTATGTGACCAGACCTGGCCAGCAGAACTTCATCAGGGTTTGTGATGGTTAGTTACGCATTCCTTGGGACAGAAAATGCCTTCCCTTTTTCCTGTCCTTTCCCTCACCCCACTGCGCTTTGTAACAAGTCTAGCTTCACATCACCTTCTCTTACTCCTCTGTGGATGTCCTGCTTCTCTAATCAGGAGAATGCTCACCATTCCCAGATAGTAAGTCCCCTACATACAACCCTTCAGGTTACAAAAATTCAAAGATGCAAACTTTCCCTTCCAGTTGTACTTCTGCACTTTCCAAGGTACTGTACCATGAGATTAAAGATATTTTCTTTGTTTTTCTGTATTTGTCCCTTAATGTATTGAGTGAAAAATATTATAACCTTATTACAGTACAATACCATATAGCCGATTGTTAGTTGGGTACCTAGGTTAACTTTGTTGGACTTACGGACATGCTCTCTGCACAGAACTTGTTTGTAGGTAGGAGAATTACTGTGCAACCCTTTGGCTCCTGCTGTCCTTCTTCTGCTTGCTGTGGCTTCTGAATTATCAGGCAGTGTCTCCTGTGAGTCAGTTCATCTCCCAAAGCCTCAGCTTCATAAACTCCCTAGGCAGGCCTGCTTTGCTCCGGAGCCCTGGGGGCACCTGCTTGCTTACTATTGGCTCTCTCCTCTCTGCTCCTGCTTTGTGGATTGCTAGCTCCCAGAGTGTCCTTCTGTGCTCGCACAATGCCTGGCGTATACTGAATGCACGTCTCTTGAGCTGAATTCTGTAAGTTGTAAACCAAGGAACACAGTGCTCTTGTAAGTACAAGCCTCTCAGGGAGCGGGAAAAACCAACAAGCCACATAGGAAAGTACCGGGTAGAGCTGCAGTTATCTAAGTCACAAAACAAAGAACAAGGAACAAGTAATAATGGTCTTCACATATCGCCAAACCCTCTGTAACACTGATGCGTAAAGAATGTGATTGACACTGGGCTTAGGAGTTTCCTAATTTTTAAAACATGGAAGTGCAATGTTTCCAAAGACATGATTAAATTCTGCAAAGTATTTCCAAAGGGTAAAGAGATATATTTTAGACAGTCAGATAGAAAGGCAGGTAGGTAGGTAGGTAGGTAGATGGATGGAAAGATAATAGATGGATAGATTCTTAGTATAGCTTCCTGAGGACTACAATTTGGAGAAGTAGAGTTAAAGGCTGAATGAAAAACAAGCTAATCCTTAGGCATGAAGGATGAGGGCCACACAGGCATTTCTTTGGTGATTCAGCGGTTAAGAATCTGTCCAGTGCAGGGGGCGTGGGTTTGGTCCCTGGTCTGGGAGCCACGATCCCATGAACCAAGGGGCAAGTAAACCAGCACCCCAGTACTGAGCCCCCATGCTTCAGCTAAGACCCAGTGCAGTAAAAAACAAACAGCTATTTGTTTAAAAGTACTGCTGGAAAACTAAAGATATTTTAAACACACACACACGTATATATATATTATATATATATATATATATATAAGGATGAGGGCTGTGCAACATTATTCCCCAGCTCAGGACACTCGACGCTGAAAGGCAGATGCTTTTTGAAGGGTGCTCCAATGAGCTGAGACTGCACAGTGCAGCAGGAACTGTCTGCCTGGTTTTGCTCAGTCTGGGACCTGGGCTGTGGGTCTTATTTCTGGTGTAATAAGCCACATGGTCCAGGATGGCTTGTGAGTATGCTGGTGTTAGAGCAATATTGTTTTGGAAGTCTCTAATTGTTCAATCTTTGTGTTTTGCAGCAAGATAGAATTTCATGGAAAACAAAACAGAGGCTGCACAAGGACCCCAGTATGGCAGAAAGCAAAGCGGAACTAAAGAGCCTCATGATGAAAGTGAGAGAGGAGAGTGAAGACTGGCTTAAAACTCAATATTCAAGGAACAAAGATCATGGCATCTGGTCCTATCACTTCACGGCAAATAGATGGGGAAACAATGGAAACAGTGACAGACTATTTTGGGGGGCTCCAAAATCACTGCAGATGGTGACTGCAGTGATGAAATTAAAAGATGCTTGCTCCTTGGAAGAAAAGCTATGACCAACCTAGACAACATATTAAAAAGCAGAGGCATTACTTTGCTGACAAAGGTCCATCTTCTTAAAGCTATGGTTTTTCCAATAGTCAGGTATGGATGTGAGAGTTGGACTATAAAGAAAGCTGAGCACTGAAGAACTGATGCTTTTGAACTATGGTGTTGGAGAAGACTCTTGAGAGTCCACTGGACTGCAAGGAGATCTAATCAGTCCATCCTAAAGGAAATCACTCCTGAATGTTCATTGGAAGACAGACCCTGAAGCTGAAACTCTAATCCTTTGGCCACCTGATGTGAATAGCTGACTCATTGAAAAAGACCCTGATGCTGGGAAAGATTGACGGTGAGAGGAGAAGGGGATGACAGAGGATGAGATGGTTGGAGGGTATCATCAATTCGATGGAGTTTGAGCAAGCTCTGGGAATTGGTGATGAACAGGGAAGTGTAGCTTGCTGCAGTCCATGGGATTTCAAAGAGTCAGACACGACTGAGTGACTGAACTGAACTGTTCTGAAGGACCCCAGGGGGGATTCCCAGGTGGTGCTAGTGGTAAAGAACTCACATGCCAATGCAGGAGTTGTAAGAGACACAGGTTCGATCCCTGGGTCAGGAAGATTCCCTGGAGGAGGACATGGCAACCCACTCCAAGATTCTTGCCTGGAGAATCCTATGGACAGAGGGGTCTGGCAGGCTATAGTCTGTAGGGTCGAACAGAGTTGGGTATGACTGAAGCAACTTAGCACACACATACAAGAACCTCTGGAGAAGGAAATGGCAACCTACTTCAGTATTCTTGCCTGGGAAATCCCATGGACAGAGGAGCCTGGCGGGCTACAGTCCATGGGGTTGCAAAGAGTTGGACATGACTGAGCACCTAAAACAGCAGAAAAACAACAAGGACCCCAGTGGCAGAGAATGCTACAGCCCATCATTCTGCTCATGTCATGGTGTCTGCTTCCCCAGCCCTCTGTCGCCACAGGACTTTGCAATATCAATCTAAACACCTGAGTCTCTTCCTCCCCTCAGTTCAGTTCAGCTCAATCGCTCAGTCGTTTCCGAATCTTTGCAACCCCATGGGACTGCAGCACACCAGGCCTCCCTGTCCATCACCAACTCCCAGAGCTTACCCAAACTGTTGTCCATTAAGTTGGTGAAGCCATCCAACCCTCTCATCCTCTGTCATCCCCTTCTCCTCCTGCCTTCAATCTTTCCCGGTATCAGGGTCTTTTCAAAAAAGTCAGCTCTTTGCATCAGGTGGCCAAAGTATTGGAGTTTCAGCTTCAACAACAGTCCTTCCAATCAACATTCAGGACTGATTTCCTTTAGGATGGACTGATTAGATCTCCTTGCAGTCCATGGGGACTCTCAAGAATCTTCTCCAACACCACAGCTCAAAAGCATTGATGCTTGGGGCTGGTGCACCGAGATTTCCCAGAGGGAGGGAATAGGGAGGGAGGAGGGAGGGGGGTTCTGGAGGGGGAGCATAAGTAAACCCATGGCGATTTCATGTCATTGTATGGCAAAACCAATAAAATAAATAAATTTTTTTTAAAAAAAGAGCATCAATTCTTCAGTGCTCAGCTTTCAAATTTGCCAGCAAATTTGGAAAACTCAGCAGTGGCCACAGGACTGGAAAAGGTCAGTCTTCATTCCAACCCCTAAGAAAGGCAATGCCAAAGAATGTTCAAACTACCTCACAATTGCACTCATCTCACACACTAGTAAAGTAATGCTCAAAATTCTCCAAGCCAGGCTTCAACAATACATGAACCACGAACTTCCAGATGTTCAAGCTGGATTTAGAAAAGGCAAAGGAACCAGAGATCAAATTGCCAACATCCTCCAGATCATCAAAAAAGCAAGAGAGTTCCAAAAAACCATCTACTTCTGCCTTATTGACTATGCCAAAACCTTTGACTGTGTGGATCACAATTAACTGTGGAAAATTCTGAAAGAGATGGGAATACCAGACCACCTGACCTGCCTCTTGAGAAATCTGTATGCAGGTTAGGAAGCAACAGTTAGAACTGGACATGGAATAACGGACTGGTTCCAAATAGGAAAAGGAGTACGTCAAGGCTGTATATTGTCACCCTGCTTATTTAATTTATATGCAGTGTACATCATGTGAAATGCTGGGCTGGAGGAAGCACAAGCTGGAATCAAGATTGCTGGGAGAAATATCAATAACCTCAGATATGCAGATGACACCACCCTTATGGCAGAAAGTGAAGAAGAACTAAAGAGCCTCTTGATGAAAGTGAAAGAGGAGAGTGAAAAACGTTGGCTTAAAGCTCAACATTCAGAAAACTAAGATCATGGCATCTGCTCCCATCATTTCATGGAAGATAGATGGGTAAATAGTGGAAACAGTGGCTGACTTTATTTTTCTGGGCTCCAAAATCACTGCAGATGGTGATTGCAGCCATGAAATAAAAAGATGCTTACTCCTTGGAAGAAAAGTTATGACCAACCTAGACAGCATATTAAAAAACAGAGACATTGCTTTGCCAACAAAGGCCTGTCTAGTCAAGGCTATGGTTTTTCCAGTAGTCATGTATGGATGTGAGAGTTGGACTATAAAGAAAGCTGAGCACTGAAGAATTGATGCTTCTTCCCCTACAGCTTACCTAACTGGGGCCTTTCCTGCGCCCTTGCCCCTGGCAAGGATTTCAGTTTCAAATGGATTTTTAGATTAGATAGGAAATGAAGTACAGAGATACTAACTACTCTTAAAACTTCTATATGGATTTGTAGAACAAATCTCAAGCAACACCTTTTATCAATGACAGTTTTAATGAGCATGTAATTCCAGAAGACACAAAACAGTTTTATTTAGCATTATGAAATTACTAGGCATTCACCTGATTATTATTTCTTTGCCATTATTAAGCAGATTAAAGCATACATCTGTGAATTGAGGAAATGGGAGAAAGCCATGAGTAGATGGAATGGGCTTTTAATAGGATTTTGAAGTCAAACAGCATTAAGATCTTCAAGGAAATAAGAAGAGCTGAGGGGTTTAACATACGAAATGGTTTAAGTCACCTTCAAGGTTGAGAGCCCCATAGACCTAAATGGATTATTTCTCCTTCAGTGTTCATCCCACAGCGGATTCCAAAATGCTTTTCCATGTTACTCAATTACTGCATACTTTTAAAATACGTTAAAATAAGTGGGCTGGAATGGCTTTCCAATTAGCTCACCAGACCTTCCTCGATTAGACCAGGATCCAGAGGCGCTGACACTCCAGCTAGGATGGTTGCTAATCAAAGGGTAAATAAATGGTCTCTCAGAAAATCACACTGCAATCTAATACCTGTAAACAGTCATTGTTCTCTCAGTGTTTACGACATTATAAAAATATTGTCAAAGCAGATAAAACAGTTGTTTTAGGTACCTTGTGTCTTCTGTTTCAGAGAAGTAATAAAGACAATGGACTGTCACTGCTTTATTTAAAATGGGGACCCAGCCAACAAAGACCTAGCACTCGAGACTCTGCTCAATATTGCGTGGCAGCCTGGATGGGAGGGGGCTTTGGGGCTGAAGGGATACGTGTATTTGTATGGCTGAGTCCCTTTGCTGTCCACTTAAAAAAGAGAAGAAAAGAAAATATCCCGTGTGGGTTCCCTGGTCGCCCAGTGGTTAGGACGTGCCATGTCCACTGCAGAGGCCAGGGTTCAATCCCTGGTCAGGAAACTGAGATCTCATAAGCCACACAGCCAAAAAAAGAGAAAGAACAAGAAACTGTGCTAAAATCTTGGTCCTCACTGCTCCTGGACAGCCTCACGGCCACGCCAGCCTGACGGCATCCCTGAGCAGGAATCCGCATCGCTGGGTCAGATGACCAGCCTCACCTGTCCGCTCCCCTGTGAACACACGTTCTGGAGATGCGTACAGGATGTGGGATCTGACAGCACTGGACACAGAGCTCACCCTGCAACGTGAGCATGTGACTGGGGTTCCCCAGGACCCAGTCTACACCGTCACAGCCTAGTGGGAAGCCGCTGCTACTGGCTAAAACCCCCTGTGCTCTTACCTGGAGAATCCCATGGACAGAGGAGCCTGGGGGGCTACAGTCCATGGGGTCATGGAGTCAGACACTACTGAGAGACGAACATACACACACACTCCACGTGCTCTCTTTTGGTTTTCATATGCGACATCGCCTCTGTCTGGAGCAAAACTGCCTCCCGTCTCTACCTGCCATGAACGGCCCACCCTCAATGTCACATCCTCAGGGCAGCCCGTAGCCAAGCCCTGGAAACCTGAGTGAGACACCCTCCATGTGCTCTGACAGCATTTGAGTGTCTCCAGTCCGGCTCCTTATCACCTTGGACATCTTCACCAGTGAGATGAGTGCAATTATCCCGATTAGCATCCTGGAGCAGGGCTGATGGATCCACAGAGGTCACAGCAGAGCTCTGTGCTGTCAGGACCGCAGCTATGAATCAGGGGTGCCATCAGAGCCCTTGGAATACTGCTGGTGTGACCGAGAGACTGCCTCTTCCCTTGAACTGAAAGGCACTGCCTGCCAATGCAAAATGCACCAGAGATAAGACCTAGACCAGAAAGAGGTATGTGCGATATGCATCAAGTCTATTACTATATGCTGAAATGACCACATTTTGGATATATTGGGTTATATAAGGTATATTGAGATAATTCCATTTGCTTGTTTTAAATGTTCTAATGTGACTACCAGAAAATGTGAAATTACGTGCGTGGTTGGCACTGTGTTCCTATTGGAGACACTAGTATAGCACAGAGTAGATCCTCTATAGATACCAGATGCATGTCTAGACTTTATTTTTATTTTGTAATATAGAGTTGAGTTTCATTGCCAGTCTAGGATTTGGGCAGTGATGAGGCTCACTATAGCTGTGAATTCCTTGCTGCTAGGAAGGGTTTGATCCCTGGGTTGGAAAGAAACCCTGGAGATGGGAAAGGCTACCCACTCCAGTATTCTGGCCTGGAGAATCCCATGGACAGTCCATGGGGTCGCAAAGAGTTGGACACGACTGAGCAACTTTCACTTTCACTATAGAGTTGAGTATAAAGTGCACAATTCAGATCTGATTAACGGTGGAGGGGAAAAGGACAATCTATTTTGACCAGCAAGAGACACACATTTTGGGGGTCCTTTAAGTCTTCTTGATGCAGACTTTTTAACTGGATCCTTTATAATCTTTTTGCCTCCTTTTCGTTGTGAAATTTCATCACCAGTCTAGGATTTGGGCAGCGATGAGGCTCACTATAGCTGTGAATTCCTTGCTGCTAGGAAGCCTCATTCTCAGCAGCTCTGCTGACCTTGAGCCCTGTGCTCTGAGGCCTCAAATTTCCTACCCACGACCTAGAGGGTGAACTTGGTTAAGTAACCCATCGGACTCAGCCATCTGGCTGTACACCGTGCTCTTTCACAAGAGGAGATTTCTCTTTCTTCTCTGATCTTCCTGATAAACCCGCTGAGGGGCTGTTTCCCTCCTGCATAGTTTAGCTCTCAGCCAGGGATCTAGGCAATTTTTGCTCTGAATTTTGGTCTCGTTCCTGTGGTTTCTGCACTGGCAGAATTTCCTGTTTTTTTATATCCAGCTGCTCTCCCAGTTCTGAGCTCTGAATGCTGCTATCTTTAGCTGATGAAGCTCAGCTTTGCCCCTCACCCTTCCCTCACCCCCACACCATTGTCTGCAGTCACACAAGAGTGGGCTGGGCAGTGCCCTCAAGCCATGGAGCCGTCATAAATTTGCCACTCGGCCAGTTACAGTTACTTCTGGACAAGTTCTAGTGTATTCAATGATTGTTTTATTTATTTTATTCATTTTGAACATTGATATCTGCTAAGGACTCACATGATCTACTTCATTTTATTTATTAATTTAATTTTTTTTTTTTTACCATTTCCATAAGCAAACTTCCACATCCAGTTTTCACGGTAGGTGGACAATGACAGCAGCTACAACTTGGGAAGGCCGAGTGGCCAGTCTCTTGCCTGGTCAAGCACGAGGGTGTGGGTCACCCTTCCAGGAAGCCAACCAAGCTACTAGAGGTACTAGCTCCGAAGAAAGGAACATGGAGTGAATAGGAGAGAGAGATGATGAATTAGTCAGCTTGACGCTACTATAAAATAACATCAGCGGAGTGGATTCGTCTGCAGGGACTCTCACAGTTTCCAAAGGCTGGACAACCACGATGAATACAACTGCAGATTCGGTTCTCACAGTGAGTCTTCTCTGCTTGGCTTGTAGACATTCACCTTCTCATTGTATCCTCGCATGGTGCAGAGAGAGAGAAGAAGCAAGATCCCTGTTTTCTGTTTTTTTGTTGTTGCTGTTGTTTGGTCGCTCAGTCTTGTCCGACTCTTTGTGATCCCACGGACTGTAGCCTGCCAGGCTCCTCTGTCCATGGGATTTTCCAGGCAAGAGAGTGAGTCTTCTCCAGGGGACCTTCCTGACCCAGAGGATTGAACTTGCACCTCACAAATCCCATCACAGGGCCTCATCCTCCTGACCTCATCTGAATTATTTACCTTCAAAGGCTCCCCTCCAAATACCATCACACAGGGACTTGGGACGCCAACATGTAAAGCTGTCAGCAGGGCACAGTTGGGTCCCTAGTAGATGGACAGATCAGTTGTGATCCTAAACCCTCTGCCGTGTTGGAGGCTTTAGTTATTAGTGTGACAAAACTAATATCCTTCTTTCATCTCTCCCCAGGAACTAAGGCTCACCAGAATCTGGAGAAGCTATTTCTAAGTACAGCAAAACCTCAAGGCCGTTGTGCATATGAGATGTTGACTCACAGCTGTATTCATCTTCAGAAATTCCCCTGTAGGGAGAAGTCTCACCCAAGGAGCTGAAAGGCCATCTCCTTTCCCTCCAGTCTGGGAACAGCTCTGAAAGGCCATCCTATCTCTACCGTCTGCTTTTGCAAACTCAGTGCATTTAAAATTTACCTTCCCTGACCCCCCATGTTGTCACAGAGCAGCCGCTTTGGGGTCCCCATGTCACATGTCAGACTCACACTAGCTGTTTTACATCCGGTAATGTATATGGTTCAATGCTATCCTCCCAAATCAGAGGGAGGTGGGAGGGGGTTCAGGATGGAGGCGCACACGTAGGCCTATGGCCGATTCACACTGAGGTATGGCAAAAGCCATCACGATATTGTGAAGTAATCATCCTCCCGTCAAAGTAAACAAATTGGAAAAAAAAAAAAACAAACTTGCTCTCTGCTCAGTCCTGCTTGCTTCCCTCCCCTTCAGGGCCGTTGCCAAGAGCAACCCTAAACGTCTGCGATAAGTCTGTGGCAGGGACACCTATTTGCCACCAGGGGTGTGAGGAATCTTGGTCAGAGGGTGAGCAGAGGGTGAGCCGAGAATGCTAACCATTCCCTTTCTGCACTCCTCCCTGTATTCAAGCCCTTCCACACACAGTTTTGCAGTTTTCTTACCAGAGGCACTCTTTATTTCATTTACATTTTACTCCTTGATCGTGGCCATCCAGCTGCTTTGCACAGTAGGCTGTCAGCAGTATGCTTTAGTTATACTAAAATAGTTATACTATTTTATAATAGTTGAAAACTGCCTTTAGATTCTACTTGGCTCTGGATCCTCTTTTGTCTCCAGGAGATATGCCAGGACCAGCCCTTTACAATACAATACAATTAAAGACACTGTCTCTTTGAACTTGAGACCGTTTTCTCTCATTACAAAATCCTTCACCAGCTCTGTATGGCAAGTCAAGCTTAGTGGAAGAAACACATTTTTTTTTAATCTGCAGAGAAGATGGAAGATCATACAGTCTTTTGCTGGGTCATTATTCTGCTGATTACAAGACTCAAACACAGAATGAGGGAAGAAAGCTCCTGTGGTTACTGCTGAATCATCCTGCCACAGGGGGTGGAAGGTGAAGCTGTGTCACTGCCTCCTGGAGAACAGGACGATGCTCCAAGAGTCTCCCTAACTGAGTTCAGTCCGGTTCAGTTCAGTTGCTCAGTCGTGTCCAATTTTTTGCGACCCCGTGAACTGTAGCACACCAGGCCTCCCTGTCCATCACCAACTCCCGGAGTTTACTCAAACCCATGTCCATCGAGTGGGTGATGCCATCCAACCATCTCATCCTCTGTCGTCCCCTTCTCCTCCCACCTTCAATCTTTCCCAGCATCAGAGTCTTTTCCAATGAGTCAGCTCTTTGCATCAGGTGGCCGAAGTATTGGAGCTTCAGCTTCAGCATCAGTCCTTCCAATGAATATTCAGCACTGATTTCCTTTAGGGTGGACTGGTTGGATCTCCTTGCAGTTCAAGGGACTCTCAAGAGTCTTCTCCAAGAAGTCATTTTTTCTCTGAAGAGATGAACAAGTACGTGACTCCCTCCTTGACAAACGTACATAAATTTGATTGTCAAATAAATATTGTACAAATCATTGTCTAACTCTGACTCTTAGTCAGTATCCCCTGATAAACACTAACTTGACTTGTTTTTCCGAGAATTCCATTTCAGAACATGGCACGGGATGCAGAGGATACTCTGCTCTCAGAAACCATTGTCAGCAAACCAGGTATTTGAGGCGTCATCGGTGGTTGCCCCTCTTGGGGTTCTCTCTGGCGTGCTCTGACCTACAATTTTGAAGGTAGTTTATTTTTTTGAGATGTCCCACTTTAATTCAAGTCTTGTACACAGTCCAAGGGGATTACATGAGTTTCTTTTACGTGTGGAGGTTCTCCCAGATTGAATCAGACGGCAGTTGTTTGTCTGGCAGTTTTGAGTCTATTGCTCAGGTGGGTGGTGCTAACCCACACAGACCTGATGAATTATCTGGTTACTTGTTGGTAAGCATCGCATGACCAAGATCTCATCTGTAGGAATATTAGTTTGAGTCAGTGTGTTCCTTTTTAATCTTGGGAGAAGGGAGCAGAACTTGAGAAGGGAAATCAACACAGAAAGAAGAGACCCTTTGGTCTAATGAAGAGACAGCGAACCCTGCTCTGGGAACCAGGCAGGGGGCTGGGGTGACCATGCTAATCAACAAGAGGCCCCAGTGTCTGAGTCTGGACATTGCACATCCCTCCCATCCAGAATGAGGCTCCCAGATGGTGGCTCAGTGGTAAAGCATCACCTGCCAGCACAGGAGACGAGGGTTCAATCCCTGGGTGGGATAGATTTCCTGGAGTGGGAAATGACAACCCCTTCAATATTCTTGCTTGGAAAGTTCCTTGGATAGAGGAGTTTAGCAGGCTCCAGTCCATGGGGCCACAGAAAGGCAGACATGACTGAGCGCCTGAGCAGCAGCAGACCCCCATCCTGGACACACCCCTCTGTACAGATCCACTTCTCTCCATGACTCCTCTTGAGCTGAGCTTCCTCTGCGTCCTGGTTTCAGGAGATTCTCACATCTCCATCTCGTCTCTACCATAGGTGAGTTAAGTTGGGATAACAATACCCAGATCCTGTGGAGTCAGATTAGATGGAATAATGTGGGAAAAAGTGTGTCATCAAATGCCAAATGCAATTCAACTGCAGAATGTGTAGGGGTGAATGTCCCCTCTCAACAACAAGCCTCAGTTTCCTACGTATGATTATGAGACTTATTTACTTGTGCTTGCAGTGAATTATTCACTCTTCTCTGCACTTCAGGATTGATATCTGTATGTGTGGAGAAAGCAGGAATAGTAAAATGTTAACGGTATAACCATTATACAGTATTATATAACCGTTGCATGATATGGCTATTATATGGTATGACCATTTGGCATTCGTGACAAAATCCAGTCAATTTCACTGTTTGAAGTTTTTTTAGTGAAAAGTTAGGGAAGAGTTAAATCCCATAGCAACTTCTACTGCTTCTGAGACTTTCGGTCTCTCTCTTGGTAGCTGTGGTACTGAGGAAGCATGGTTGCAATCAACAAATGAGTGGTTCTCAAAGTGTGACCTGGGAACCTACCCTGAGACCTTTGAGGGATCTGCAGGGTACAAACCATTTCCTTAGTAATAACTTATAACGCTCAGATGTTATTTGCTTTTTGAAAGCTCATCCTTTTGCAAGTGCGCAGTGGAAATGTTTGAAGGCCACTTGACTTGCAGTATCTCAGTAGATTAAATCCAGAAGCAGCTTGAGAATCCAACTGCCTTCTATTAAGTTAGACAATAAAAATTTTTTTCTAAAAATAGAAAAAAAATTCCATCTCCTCACTAATTTTTGGTTGTTTTGGAAAATATAGTTATTTTTGTTGGAAACATATGATGGATGTTGACATGTAAGGGTTTTATTTTGCCATTTTAAACTGCATAAATAAATACTTTATAAAGGTCACAGTTTGACTAATATTGTCAAGAGCCATTCTCGGCAGTAGTAGTTGAAATCTAGGTCATTTTGATCATGGGTGTTTCCTTGGCAGAGTTTATGTTAGTGCTGTTTGCACAGCTGAAGTTAGGGAGTCCTCGGTACATGTTAGGAGAGCAAGGGGTCCTGAGAGCAGAAAGCTTGAACATCTCTGTCATGGCCATTTATTAATATTTCACGAAGACAGACAGAGCCTCGCATGAAGGTCAGGAGGACCTGTCCTGGCCCTGCTCCCTTTACAGCGCCATGTTCCTTAAACTCTCTTGAAAGTGAAAAGGCTAATGGTACCTACCTCATATGCATGGGGAAAGATCAGAAGAGCTGGCAAGTAGAAGGTCCTTGGAGTGGTGCGTGTTAGAAGCGTATTCGCAGAACATAAAGCAAAGCTCATGTTCTGATCGTTTGTACGTACTGTGTTTCACTCTTCTCATCTATCATGGCCTCCTTGAGGAAGGAAGATACAGCTTCATGCTTGCCTCTTGCATCCCCACTGGAACCCACACACATGACACCCAAATTACTGCGAGGTGGAGGTGATAAAGTGTCCCCCCACAGTGTGTCCAAGTTCCTGGCACAGAGCAACCCCCCACATATAGGTATTCCTTTGGAATCAATACATACACACAATGCAATGGCTTGCATTTTATCTAGTTGGAAGCTGAATGATAAAAGTTCTCAAGGAGCCTTTATATGTTACTTTCATATGCGCAGATGTTAAACAGAACCACACTTGAAACAATGCATCTAAAGGGGGTTCATAAGAAAACTACTTAAAGAAAGAAGAGTGACTTCCAATCAGAATGCCAAGTGTTTACAGGTAAATAGATGCTTCTAGACACTTGGAGGCTCTTGAAAACAGAGCTCATCTAAGCACTCTGAGCATTTGCTTGAAATATGATTTCCACTACACAAGTTTGTTTAATAGGTGCTCTTCAAATGAAGGGCTGCATTACACGTAAGTTTTAGCTCTGACGCAACCACTCAGCTCAGAATAACAGTGGGAGACACAGCTGGGTATCACGCAGTCCCTGTGTATGCATCACGCAGTCCCGTGTATGCAGTACGCAGTCCCCATGTATGCATCACGCATAAAGAGAGCTGGTGCAGGTGACCAAGAGCGTGCGCAAGGGAGCAGCAGTTGTCAACAAGCACTGCGTACTGAAAAGAAAACGCTCTGTTCCTTTGGCTGTTGCATCCAGGAACCAGAGCCAACAATCCAGTTCTTTTCACAATGTAGAAAAATAGAAAAGGGGAGGGAGAAGGCTAGGGGATATGGCTTCCTGTCCCTGATTTTGGCTATGCACACTAAATTTTGCAGGAAAAGGTTGATGATTAAAATATATCTGGTTTCCAATCTCCACAGTTTAGAATTGCCTATTACAATGTTCAGGCTATGATGGCAAATTTGCTAAGCACATTGAATTCTAGAAAGAGCTGACAAAAATAAATTACGGATAGAGCATGCATTAATACAAATTGCCTTCATTTGCTGCATGTTAATTTCAAAATGAAAAGACACCTAAGAAAGCAAAACTATTTTCAGGTCTGATGCCATTATTTGGGTCAGCTTCCGTGGAACGGTGGTAATGAATGCTGGACCAGCACAGAAATGGTTCTATTAAAGAGCTCATAAGCGCCAACCCATAAATACTGCTGACACTGATTCCCACCTTGGAGATTTTCTGCTTATATTATTCAGAGATATTTTTAGGTATCTGAAATCTGTTGTATTTTACCAGACTCTTTAGTACTCTCTGCCCTGTTGGTTGGACCTCAGTGTCCAAATGTTTTATTGAAAAAGGATATCTTATAACATTCATTTTAAGGGTGACCTAAGAATGTTATGATGCTAGAGAAGACTCTTGAATGTCCTTTGGACAGCCAGGAAATCCAACCAGTCAATCCTAAAGGAAGTCAACTTTGAATATTCACTGGAAGGACTGATGCTGAAGTTGAGGCTCCAATACTTTGCCCACCTGATGCGAAGAGCCAACTCATTGGAAAGGACGCTGATGCTGGGAAAGATTGAGGACAGGAGGAGAAGAGATGAGACGGTTCGATGACATCACTACGTCAACGGACATGAGTCTGAACAAACTCTGGGAGATGGTGAGGGACAGGGAAGCCTGGCAGGCTGCAGTCCTTGGGGTCGCAAAGAGTCGGACATGATTTAGCGACTGAACAACAACAGAATGTTGTTATTTGCTTCTTGCTTTCTATCTTAGTTAAATTCCTTACGTTCAAATACGTCCAGGAATGTTTCCGCTTGTTCTGAACATTTTGTTTGTTTGTTTGTTACTGAGAACTTGATTGTGCTAAAAAAAAATGTCAGCATTGAGTGGCTGAGACCCTTTGATGAAGCAGGTCTCTGAGATGAGTTTTTCAGGACTTCTCCACACGGCCACCCCCATCCCATGACCGCTGCCTGACTTTGCACCAGAACACCTGTCTCCTCTCCCAAACTTGTCACCTCACCAGGTGCTTATAGGTATCTGCTCACTCCTGTTGACTTAAAAAACAGCCAAACAAACCTAAAAGCCGAGAGTCATATTTTATTTGGTGAGAAGTTTAGGACTCCGAGGCTGGGAGACAGCATCTCAAGTGATCCTGAGGGAACTGCTCCAAGGAGGTGAGGGGAGGAGACAGGTTACACAGAAATCTTACAACAAAGGGCAGGTAGCTTAAACATCAAGAGAGTATTGTTGATTAAAGGAAACCAGATGTCCCAAATTAAGGAATTTAGTGCTTTTCTACAGTATGGGAAGATGCAAGAGTCTGAGCTCACTGACATTGTTCCTTGCATATGCAGCTCAGCTATCAGGGACCAGTATCCCGTGTTTTTCACACCTGGAGCTCCTCAGGGCTCACTGTAGGGAGTGGCTGCAGCCTGGTGGCTCTTGGATGGCAGGCGTTCTTCCCCTTCCGGAGTGCCCTCAGGGCTCTGGAATTCACCTCGGAAGGGCCAGAATAGCTGAAGACTGTGACATCCTTGTTTACTGATAGGGCAGGAAACACTCCATTCCTCATGCCCCTATATCAGAGCCAAGGTTGGGCTTATGAAAATTAATCCCCACTTCATAGGCGCCATCGCCAGCATGGAGCAGAAGGCAGGGGGCATCCCAGGCACTGCTGGCCCCATTGCCTCCTGTCAGGCCTCCGGGACACGCCCCACTGTCTTGCCTGGCCCTGAGCTCTGCCCTCAGTGTGGCTCTCAGGGCTTGTCTTGCACCTGATTTTGCAGGAAACACTTGTTTTGACTCCTGCTGCTTCTGTATATTGTCTCACCTGATTCTGACCTCTGGCTTTTTCTAATTTATTTCTAGCTTTCCTGAAATGAAAATATCTCCTGCCATATCAACAAACAAGGAATGTCACAGCCAGCAGTGATGCCTGGCCTCCAGATGTAAATGAGGGCTCTCCAAACTGTGATCCAGCAGATGCAGCCACCCCCCACGGTGACTGCTGAGGAGCTGGGGGAATGCTAGAAGCAAGGTCAACAAGGAAACAGGCTTGGCCCCTGGTAGCTAAGGTGCATATGAAAGGACTGAATTCAGGGAGCCCAGAGGCTTGCACCTTCCCCTACACAGAATGCTAAATTCCTTAACTTCATACCTGATCTTTGATATCCAGACTGCCTGCTCCCTTTTTTGCAAACTTGCCTATAGCCTGACTCCCGCTCCTGCCTCCTTGAAACAGTTTTTTCAAAGCTACTTACTGAGATGCTGTCTCTTGGGCTCAGAGTCCTAAACATTCCCACCAAATAAAATAACTCTCTTACCTTCATGTTGTGACTGTAGTTTTTAGTCTTCACTTCTACCGAATATCCCTCATCCCCATGTTCATGAACACTTTACCTTAATATTCTAACACCAAGCCCTCATGTTTCATTTAATTTCCCTCATTGTCATGGGTTCTACAGAGTCCCTTTGCTTTCTGAATTGCCCTAAAATTAAAATAGGAAGGAGGCTCCCAGAAAAAATATCATAAAGTCCTGAATATTCACTGGAAGGACTGATGCTGAAGCTGAAGCTCCAATACTTTGCCCATCTGATGCAAAGAACTGACTCATTGGGAAAGGCCCTCATGCTGGGAAAGATGGAAGGCAGGATAAGTGGGTGATAGAGGATGAGATGGTTGGATGGCATCCCTGACTTGATGGACATGAGTTTGAACAAGCTCTGGGAGTTGGTGATGGACAGGAAAGCCTAGTGTGCTGCAGTTCTGGAGTTGCAAAAGTCAGACACGACTGAGCAACTGAATTGACTGAACTGATATCATCTATATGTCTCACTTGCCAAACAAACCTCAGTTCAGTTCAGTTCAGTTCAGTTGCTCAGTCATGTCCGACTCTTTGCTACCCCATGAACTGCAGCACGCCAGATCTCCCTGTCCATCACCAACTCCTGGAGTTTACTCAAACTCATGTCCATTGAGTCGGTGATGCCATCCAACCATCTCATCTTCCATCATCCCCTTCTTCTCACACCCTCAATCTTTCCCAGCATCAGGGTCTTTTCCAATGAGTCAGTTCTTGGAATCAGGTGGACAAAGTATTGGAGTTTCAGCTTCAGTATCAGTCCTTCCAATGAATATTCAGGACTAATTTCCTTTAGGATGGACTGGTTGGATCTCCTTTCTTTCCAAGAGACTCTCAAGACTCTTCTCCAACACCACAATTCAAAAGCATCAATTTTTCAGTGTTCAGCTTTCTTTATAGTTCAAGTCTTACATCCATACATGACTACTGGAAAAACCATAGCTTTGACTAGATGGACCTTTGTTGACAAAGTAATGTCTCTGCTTTTTACTATGCTGTCTAGGTTGGTCGTAACTTTTCTTCCAAGGAGCAAGTGTCTTAATTTCATGGCTGCAAACCTACTCTCTTCTTGAGAAGTCTTAGCTTATATAAATTTTTCCCTCTACATTTTCCTCAATCCACAAGAACTTGAATTTTAGTGTTTTTAGATTACAATTTGGTCTATTAAGGAGAGAAGGGACAAGGAACAGAGTGGACACTGGCATTAGAAGACAGAGTGGCCTAGAGTCTGCACAGATTTTTTTAAATGAATAATAATAATAAAAATGGGAAGCCTAGATGATCCACTGTTAAAGACTCTGCCTGTCAATGCAGGCATTGCAAGAGATGTGGGTTCCATCCCTGCGTCAGGAAGATACCCTAGGATAGGAAATAGCAACTCACTCCAATATTCTTGCCTGGAAAATTCCATGGACAGAGGAGCCTGGCAGCCCACAGTTCCTGGGGTCACAGAGTCAGACACAACTGAGCACGCACACACAGTAACAACTATAACTTGCTAAGTATTTGCTCTTTGAAAGTGGACTGTGAACAACATTGTTTACTGTTAATTTATGCATTTATTATTTATTATAGTGAGCACAAAGTCTTATTAAGTTTCCCTACCAATTTCCCCTGAGAGGTCTTCAATTCCTCAATCCATCCCACTCTTCTTAATTAAATTTACTTAAGCCAATATTTATTGATTATCCATTCCATCATTCTCACTGCAGTTGAAACATGACCCTGAATAAGATGTAAGGCCTGTCTTTTGGAAGCCTGCAGACTATAGGGGGTTTTGGGAAACTGGACAATTGGGATTTGGGGCTACTGATGCTGAAGCTGAAGCTCCAATACTTTGGCCACCTGATGTTAAGAGCTGACTCATTGGAAAGGACCCTGATGCTGGGAAAGATTGAAGCCGGGAAAAGGGGCTGGCAGAGGGTGAGATGGTTGAATGGCATCACTGACTCAATGGACGTGAGTAAATGTGGACCTGAGTCAGTGTGGAGAGTGCGGAGTTGCCACATGACATGAGAAAGGGCAAAGCCTGGAGGGCATAGGGGCTGAACCAAGAGGACATACTTTTCTACCCTCTGCCGTCCATCCAGTTGATTTAGAGAGGGGCTGCTGTGACGTCACACTTCTGTGCAATTTTAATAAAAGCTTAATTTCCTTGTTGGTCTTCTCAGCTCCAGGGTCATTGCAGCGCTGCAGCCATACACCGCTAGTCACACGGCCAGTCTGGGATGCTCTGCTGTGTGTGGTCCTATGGAGTAAAAGCTGACTCGCAGTTTTCTTGGCAGAAATAAAAAAAAAAGTTACATTGGATGATACCCCATGGAATACACTTATATTCATTTTCTATTGTTGCTGTAACACATACCACAACATGAGTGGTTTAAAACAACAGAAGTGTATTACCATATACGTCTGGCAGTCAGAAGTCTCACTGGGCTGGAACCAAGATATTGGCAGGGCTGTGTTCCTCCTGGAGCCTAGGGGATAATCTGTCTTTTTGTTTTTCTAGCTTCTAGAAGCTACCTGCATTCCCTGGTCCATGGCCCTCCATTTGTAAAGCCAGCGTTAGCATCTTCAAATATCTCTGTGACTTTAATTTCTCTTCTGTCTGCTTCTCGTACTTATAGAGGCCCTGTTCTATTGGGAACTCTAGATAATTCACGTCATTTTTCCAGTTTCAAGATCAACTGATCAGCAACTTTAATTCCATCTTCACCATAATTCCTCTCTGCAGCATGATCTAACATGTTTGCAGGTTTTGGAGATTAGAACGTGGACACTTTTGAGGGGAGTGCATTAAAGATTCTTCTCTTTAAACATTCCACCAACCCAAATGGATGTCTGGTGTAAAAACCTGAATAGGTTCTGTTTCTGGTGATGCTGTAACATCTTATTTCAGATTAATCTACTGCTGAAAACCATCAGAAAATCATGAGAAAGAAATCCCTCAGATTTGCTTAAGTGAGTCAGAGAACTACTTAGGAGGCCAGAAATTACAGTGTCCTAGAGAACTCACCGAGATGCATCCAGCGTTCTGCGACACTATGCTCTGTAAAGAATATGTTAATTCATAAGTATTGTAAGACCCAGAGGTCAAAGATCCGAGTAAGAAACAGGAGATCAAAGTCTAGGCGCTTGAGCAAAGGTTGGCTGCTGATACAAAAGTTGGAGTTGTGGAATCTAGAAAAATACTAGAGAGGATCTTACTTGCAAAGCAGAAATAGAGACCCAGACTTAAAGAATAAGCATATGGAACCAAGTGGGAGGGAAGGCGATGGTAAGATGAGTTGGGGATCGAGAGTGACATATACACATACTACTGAGGAAATGCAAGTGAAAGCCGCTCAGTTGTGCCCAGCCCTCTGCGACCCCATGGACTACACAGTCCACGGAATTCTCCGGGCCAGAAGACTGGAGTGGGTAGCCTTTCCCTTCCCCAGGGGATCTTCTCAACCCAGGGGTCAAACCCAGGTCTCCTATATTGCAGACGGATTCGTTACCAGCTGAGCCATGAGGGAAGCCCAATACTGGAATGGGTAGCCTATCCCTTCTCCAGTGGATTTTCCTGACCCAGGACTAGAACTGGGGTCTCTTGAATTGCAGGTGGATTCTTTAACCAACTGAGCTATCAGGGTGATACTGTGTATAAAATAGATAAATAATGAGAACCTCCTGTCTAGCTTAGGAAACTCTACTCAGTGCTCTGCGTTGACCTAAATGGGAAGAAATCCAAAAAAAGAGGGAATGTGTGTGTGTGTGAGTGTGTGTGTGTCAGTGTGTGTGTGAGTGTGTGTGTGTGT
>ML661340.1:11331520-11550417 GCA_007570785.1 Antilocapra americana | reverse complement strand
AGTGTGTGTGAGAATGTGTGTGTGCACATATGTGTGTGGCTGATTCACTTTGCTGCACACTAGAACCTAAGACAACATTGGAAAGCAACTATACCTACAATGAACAATTCACCATATCCAATCTCGAGATGCTAAAATCGTGGAAACAAGGGAAATGCTTTCAGGTGAACAGGAAGCTTTCTGTTCCCTTCAGACCTTTGCTGACCTTTAAGTAGCTGTTGGCAGAGAGAAAAGGGAAGGAGGACTAAGCTTGGCCTTCCAAAGACAAGGTGGCCTCAGAACCTTTCAAGTTCACAGGAGGGACCCCTGAACCAGAAAACAAAACCTCAGCAACAGCCGGCTCACCCCAAGTCTGGACCGAAGTCATCTGCTCATGACCCAAGTGCCTTCTGAGTGAACATATGCACACTTTTACTAGAGGAAGACAACCGCAGCGGGAGACTCACCTCTTTCTGTGGCTTTCCCATGTTTGGTGTGTAGCGTTCTGTAAACCACCGCCAGGCCTGTCGTGAGGTGGAAGGAAACAGCTGCAAGCCAGGAGAGAAAAGAGAAAATGGGAAGAGGTCCAGGAAAACCCTTGCTGTCTTGGATGACTCCCTCTGGGGAGAGGCAGGGCTGAGGGTGTCCAGCCCCAGGCGCAAGCTCGGGGACAGGAGCTGTGTCCCCCAGCCAACAGCCCCCCCCCCTTTCATCCTAGCTGACAGCTGGCAGCACCCAGACGGGAGACTTCAGGCAAAAACTGCCCAGTGGGATCCCTCCAAAACCATGGAGAAGACAAAGGATTATTGTCCAGCACACTGAGCTCTGGGGCGATGTGTTGTGTATCATTACACAGGCAATACAGTGCCCCAAAATACGTCCGCACATGCCCATCCAAAGACCTGCGTGTAATGTTCACAGTAACATCCTTTGTAATAATGGAAAATTTCCCCAAACTGAAAAAACTCAATGACCATCCACAGTGGAATGGGTAAGTAAATTGTACTATATTTATACCAAGGAATACTACAGAGCCATGAAAATCAAAAAAAGTACTGATGCACGCGACAGCATGGACGCGTTTCACAAGCACAATACTGAGCGGAGGCTGCACCACGTGGAAGAATTTGTCACTTGGCCACGTTCAGTGTTTTGCGACCCCTTGGGCTGTAGCCCGTCAGGCTCCTCTGGTCCATGGAATCCTCCAGGCGAGGATACCGGAGTGGGTTGCTACCGGCTCCTCCAGAGGATCTTCCTGACCCAGGGATCAAACCCACATCTCTTATGTCTCCTGCTCTCCAGGCAGATTCTCTACTGTGTGAGCCACAGGGAAGCCTTCTGAAGGAGTCCATCTATATAAAGCTTAAGAACAGGGAAAACTAATTGATGGCGATGATGTTAGATGAGTGACCTTTCAGGAGGATGTAAGTGGCCATTGAGAAAGGCATCAGGTGTATTTCCAGGAGATAATAAGATTCTATTTCCTTATCGGATAGTGGTTGAAAAGAACTATTTGATTTTTGACAATTTATCAAGACCTATAGTTTCTTTTGAGAAACAGCTCATAATATCCCTATATATTTATGACAAAGTGATTGAAAGTATACACAAGCAAAGAAATATCAGAATATTTTGGAAAAGTAATAACTCTTCTAGAAATCTCTCCAATTAAAAAATAGAGCAGAGGCTTATTTGGCGGTGCAGGGGTAGGTTTGATTTCTAGACAGGGAACTAGGATCCTACAGGGCATGCAGAGTGGCCAAAAAAATAAGCAAGTAAATAAACGAAATGCAAGATAAAAGAATATTCAGTCATGGTATAAAAAATTAAAGAACTAAAAATAGAGCAGCTTGGCCTGAAGATATAGGCCTGCTATTTGATGGGAGAGCCTGGGTAATCAGACAGAAGGCTTTTCCATTGTTTGGCAGGCTCCAGTAACGGCAGTCTTCCCTGAGAAGCAAGCAGACAGCGAACGGTGATGAGGGAGCGCCTCCACCAGGCTCTGCGTGATGCGCTGCAGAGCCTGACAACCCTCCTGGCTGTTGAAGCCTGGAAACAGAATGCCAGGGATGCCTCAAGATGTTAAATCTCTCCCATGCCCGGGATGGCTGATAACTGCATGGAGCTGATTCTGTCGCACAGCGGAGGAGGCTCAGTGCTGCCCGACGGGCAGAGCCTCACGACACGAGGACCCGAGGACCCAAGGATTGCAGGGTCTTTCCCGCTGCAGGGTCTCCGGGTGATTTATGTGAAGGTTGTGGAGATAAATGGGCCCCTCTGAAACTTCATCCTGAAAAATCGCTTTCAGTCTGGCAGCTGAGGGATGCCAGCAAACTCAGCTCTGCTCTGGATCAGAACCAAGGTTTTGCCTGCTTTCTGGGCATCTGAAAAGCATAATCAAATCATACGGCTTTCACACGGAAAATTGTAAAACGGCAACTCCAATACTCGGCTGATTACCAAAACAGCAACCTTAAAATTACTTCATGGGCTTGAGGGATACATTAGTTCGTTTGCGCCTCATCGCATTCTGTTCCCCCAAATTAAATTATTCTCAGAGTCTGTTTGGCTCTTCAAAGTTACACAACAGCAGTGTCTTTGGCCTGAGTGAGGTTGTGAGTTAGTTGCTCAGTCATGCCCAACTCTTTGTGACCCATAGACTGTAGTCCATCAGGCTCCTCTGTCCATATTGAGGCGGGTCGCCATCCCCTTCTCCAAGGGATCTTCCTGGCCCAGAGATCCAACCTGGGTCTCCAGCATTGCAGGCAGATTAATGTAATTTTATTAATCAACAGGGAGGCAGTTGAAGCTACTCTTGTTGAAAATATGGAATCTCTGCAAAGCGCACTGTGAACACTACAATGCACTAGCTCACGGCCGTTCCTCCCGCAAAAGACGAAAAATACAGGAAAAACTCTCAGGGAAATTGATTCCATCAATTATGAAAAATAATTTCTTTTCAGTGTAGCTATGTGAAAGCATCAAGAAATATATATTAAAACTCTGTTCTTTTCCTCTACTGTTTTCCCCAGCATTCAACTGTTTTAGAGATCTGGGAAAACTTTTGTTTTGATTTTTTCTTTTTAATCTCTTCTCCTGTGAGAAAGTGTATTTTAAATATCAGTTCAGTTCAGTTCAGTTGCTCAGTCGTGTCAGACTCTCTGCGACCCCATGAACTGCAGCAAGCCAGGCTTCCCTGTCCATCACCAACTCCTGGAGTTTGCTCTAACTCATGTCATCAGGTCGGTGATGCCATCCAACCATCTCATCCTCTGTCAGCCCCTTCTCCTCCTGCCTTCAGTATTGCCCAGAATCAGGGTCTTTTCCAATGATTGGAATTTCAGCTTCAGCATCAGTGCTTCCAATGAACATTCAGGACTGATTTCCTTTAGGATTGACTGGCTGGATCTCTTTGCAGTCCAAGGGCCTCTCAAGAGTCTTCCCCAATACCACAGTTCAAAAGCATCCATTCTTCGGCACTCAGCTTTCTTTATAGTTCAATTCTCACACCCATACATGACCACTGGAAAAACCATAGCTTTGACTAGATGGATCTTTGTTGGGAAAGTAGTATCTCTGGTTTTTACTGTGCTGTCTAGGTTGGTCATAGCCTTTCTTCCAAGGAGCAGGTGTCTTTTAGTTTCATGGCTGCCATCTCCGTCTGCAGCGATTTTATAAGTATAATGTGTACCTAATTGATTTCTAATTCATGTCTAAGTTCAGGTACTGCTTCTTTAGGAAAGTTTTTATTCTTAAACTCTGACCTGCAATGAAGATGGACGGTCTTCTACTAGTTACATAATGTAAAAGAGTAAATATTTAAAAGGCAGGATGTCTATTTTTTTCTTTCTGTTTCTAACTCTAGTTCACTGTGAAAGTGAATTTTAAAAATAGGGCTTTATAGCCCAACTAAAAAAAAAATCATGACAAAGTTTCTGTTCATTTCTCCACACATCACTATCTGATATGAACCAGAAGAAATACTGGTTCTGGCAACATAAATAGGGATGAGGCTGCCCAATTCTTAGGGAAGGAGGCTCTTCAAACATAACTGTTGCATTATCAAAAGATGGATGGTTTTGACCCAAAATGTAGAGATTCTGTAAGAATTGAGGAGCTTTCTTTGACTGAGGGTCTTACACACACACGCATAACACACTACTTTCTTCATCCTGTAAACAGTTTGTTTAGTTCTGTTTGCTGTTTAAGAGAGAAATAGAATAATTCTTCTTATTTGTTTTGCAAATTAGTAATGATAAATAGCAATTTCCAGTTCAATGAATATAATATTTTAAAATTATAAGTTCAGTTAAGTAGAGTATAAGACAGAGAAAACTCTAGGAAGGAGGAACGCTGATGGTAGAAAATGACATGGGCTAGGGGATAAAGGGTAAGCCTTCGGCATAGCCCTGGCGACAGCCCCACAGCTTGCCCGTGCCCTGAGGCTCAGCGGGTGCACTGCATGCTGCCCCCTAGATGTTGTCAGACGTGAGGGCACAGTGAGGGAACAGCACAGCGCCTGTGGGACATTTTAGAATGAAAGGTACAACTCTCACAGTCTTGGTACCTACATATCCTTAAGATCAACCCTACACCCACTCCCTCTTTAAACCAGTTTAGAAACAAGCAAGATCATAAACGAAATACACGCACAGCAAACCTGAGTTTGTGCATCCTTGTTTAACGTAGTCTCATAGATCCACATGCCCAAACCCAGCATCTGGAGAGCTGAGATTTGATATCATCTGGATGATTCCCAGGAACCCATAGGGGTGGATCCAGGGAGATAAGCTTTCCCACACCCTGTGTGCCTGGGTTTCAATTCCCATTGAGCCTCTCAGTAAGAGCCAGGGCCTCAGATCAAAGGATGAGCCAGACAAGCCTCTGAAGCACCAGCCAGAGCACACTGGCAAGCCACTCGGTGGCTCTGCGTGTCACCTTTCAGAGAGCATCTCTGGCTTTTCAGGATCAAATAGCAAGTCTTCTGTTGCGGCTCCTATAGTGAAGATGCTTGTGCCGAGTCGCTCAGTCGTGTCTGACTCCTTGTGACCCATGGACTGCAGCCCGCCAGGCTCCTCTGTCCATGGGATTTTCCAGGCAAGGATACTTGAGTGGCCATGCCCTCCTCCAGGGGATTTTCCTGACCCAGGGATCAAATCCATACCTCCTGCATCTCCTGTATTGGCCAGCGGATCCTTTACCACTGAACCACCAAAGTGAAGATGAAGTGAAGTGTGAGGAGTTAGTCTGTCAGTCGTGTCCTGTTCTTTGCAACCCCATGGACTGGGGCCTGCCTGGCTCCTCTGTCCTTGGGAATTCTCCAGGCAAGAATACTGGAGTGGGTTGCCATTTCTTTCTCCAGGCGATCCTCCTGACTCAGGAATCGAACTCAGGTCTCCCGCTTTGCAGGCAGACTCTTTACTGATTGAGCCACCAGGGAAGTTTATAAAGTGAAGATAGATCTCTGCTACACTGACTTCCTAGAGCCTGCCCCCACCTCCACAATGCATGCTCACAGATACCTATGTGGGCATACACATGTACACACGTGTGTGTGTACACACAGGCACACACATACACACACACACACACGTGCACACAGATATACCCTAACCCTAGCAATCAGAGCATATCGAAGTGGCTGATGACAGGAGGGTAACTTATTTCTATAACCTATGATCCACTCAGCTTTCCTTTCTCTATCCCTGTATAGAACTTCTGGAGCAATGGCATTGAATGGGAAAGATTTATTCATCAAAGCAAGCGGTAGAGAATCTGCCTGCCAATGCAGAGGACATGGATTCGACCCCTGATCCGGAAGATCTCACGGGCTTCAGAGCCACTAAGCCCGTGGCCCACCTCTACTGATCCTGTGCCCTAGAGCCCAAGAGCCTCGGTTACTGAGCCCATGGCTGCACCTACTGAAGCCCACGTGTCCTCGGGCCGGGGCACTGCAACAAGAGAAACTGCTGCAATGAGAAGCCTGCATGCTGCAAAGAGAGAGGAGACCCCTCTCGCTGCAGCTGGAGAAAAGTCTGCGAAGCAATGAAGGCACAGCATGGCCAAAAATCCACTCAAGGGACATGAGTCTGAGCAAACTCCAGGAGATAGTGGAGGACAGGGAAGCCTCGCGTGCTGCAGTCCAAGGGATAGCAAAGAATTGGATGCAACTTAGCAACTGAATAACAACAGCAATTAACAAAAAATCAAGGCTGGTATGCACTTCCTTATGCTAATATGTGCATATGAAGGCACCAAGGCTCTGTCTTGTCTTCAGTTCTAAAATGCCTTAAGCTGTGCATGGTCCCATAAGCATCACTCACTCTAAACGTCCTAGAAAAAATAGAGTAGCAAGTTTTTTTAATCCCCCTTGAGGACAGTGCTCTCCATCAGGGATAAGAGCAAACAGCATCCGTGATGCCACATCAGAGATGGTCCTCGCTTCTCTACGAAGTCTCCGTGATTTGGATTTGGGCAGCTGCAGCCAAAACGTGGCCCCCCAGCATCCGATATGAAAAGATGTGAAAGGAAGCCTACATCTTGGTTCCTTTATGAGCATTTTTCTTTGCACTGGTTTATTAAATTCTGCTCAAAGAACCTGAGGTCAGGCACCAAATGAGGAGAGAGCAGTCAGGATCAGTTTCTTTGCGTCGTGGTAAATTAATTCAGGATCCTTCACCTCTAGAGCCAGTGGCATGGAACCCAAGGAAGGAAAGTACTTCCAGGCAGGAAGGAAGACCTCTTATTCTTGGGAGTTAATGAGGTGGTCAGCACAGACAGGTGGACGTAAGGCAAGGCAAGCACAGATGGGCAGTTTAGGTTATCAGTGACCTTGACGATGGCCATTCTGTTGGGAAGTCCTGGTGAGACGGACAGAGAGCTCGTCCTGCTCACTTTCACTCCACAAAACACAGAGACACAGGGACATAAGTGCACATGGATTCGTAAAGAAAAGCAAAACAACGTCTGTGTGATGGTTTAGGAGAATAGTAAGCAGCCTTCTGAGCAGCATCTCTGACTCCCCTTGGCTTCCTGTTATTGCTCTGCACAGCACTAGAATGTTCCTCCTACAAAGCCAGTTAGACCATGTAACTCGTGCTCAGAACACCCCGGGACACTGCACTCGGAACAGAGGCTGGCTCCTTACCCCTCTGAGCTCTGCTGTCAGCCGCCCACCCCTCACTCATGCGGCCGCAGCTCTCCCACATGCTCTGAGTATCACCCCTGGCTAAATAAATGGTGCAGGTTTACATTACTGAACTCAGGCCTCGTTGCTCATTGCCTGAAGGTCAATACTCCAGAGGCAAGTGCTGGTGGAAGGGGAAGTTTGCTTTATTCCAGAGGCCAGCAACCAGGGAGAAGGTGGACGCATGTCCAAAGGCCAACTGCTCACTCCCAACTGGGGGCAAGAGCTTTTAAATTGGAGTTCCAGAGGTGTGTAGATGGAGGGAGGGGGCTACATGCAGAAACAGCACAGTCATCTTGAAGTTGGTCATCACTGGTCTGACCAGCATCATCTTGGTTGTTTTAAATACAGTTAATCTTCAATTCCAGGGGCAACTTGTTTGCATTTCTTGAGGCCAGTTCTCAGAATCGTGGCACTAATGTCATGACTACAATCTGGTCTTCATTTGTGTAGTTGACTTCTACCTGCGGAAGCTTAGAATATTATCTACAGACCCTGAGGAGCAACTACAGGTCCTTGGTTACTGACTAAATTAGTATTATTTCGTCCTGTTTGACTGCTTTTCTTTATTTCTTCATCTTCTCACTTCTTTGATTAAGCTTGTTCTTTGCCTGAAGTTTATCTATGGGCAAGAGACAGGCAAAGGACATGGGTGGGTGTCGGTCCTAGGAAGTCCTCATAGAGTTCTTCTCCATTTCATTTATATGAGATAGTAAAAGTGCTCCTGTAAATATACAAGAAAAAAGACAGCTCACTGGGAAAATGAGCAACGAGGTGGACAAGGAATACACAGAAGAGGAAATATACAGTCAGAAATCTCCACATCATTGGCCTGCAGGAAAGTGAAAGTTAAAACAACCTTACCTCATATTTTCCATGCCGCTGACTAGCAAAACACAGCAAGTACCATATCTTCCAGTCTGAAAGATGACTCAGAGAACAAGATGAAAAAGCCTTGGTAGTTAAGATGAGGATTGCTACAGCTTTTTGACATAAATCTCTAATAGTCTGATAGACATACACCCTTTGCCCCAGCAGTACCATCTTTTTAAAGCATCTATCCCATTACAATCAAAAAACAAAAATATAAAATTAGTTGCACAAGATTAGTTTTGAAATATGAATTTTCTGAATATGTTTGAATATCAACAAACTATAAAATTATGGCTAATTTGCATTGGTGTATAGCAGAAGCCAATGCAACATTGTAAAACAATTTTCCTCCAATTAAAAAATTAAATTAAAAAACCTACCTTTTCAAATGCCTACCTGAAAATATAGTCACAGTGTAAGGTATTAAGGGCTAAGGTTTTAACATATGAATTTGAGGGAGGGGTCATGATTCAGCCAGTGCTGGCTGGCTGTGTATGACTGAGTCATGTTTGACTCTTTGTGACCGTATGGACTGTTGCCCACCAGGCTTCTCTGTCCATGTAATTTTCCAGGCAAGAATACTGGAGTGGGTTGCCATTCCTACTCTAGGGGATCTTCCCAACTCAGGGGCTGAACCTGAGTCTCTTGTGTTTCCTGCATTGGCATGCAGATTCTTTACCACTAGAGCTAACTGGGATGATTCAGTCAATTTGTTGTTGTTTAGTTGCTAAGTAATGCATGACACTTTGAGACCCCATGGACTATAGCACTTCAGGCAGGCTTCCCTGTCCTTCACCATCTCCTGGAGTTTGCTCAAATTCATATCCATGGAGTCAGCGATGCCTTCCAACCATCTCATCCTCTGTCATCCCCTTCTCTTCCTGCCTTCAATCTTTCCCAGCATCAGGGTCTTTTCCAATGAGTCAGTTCTTTGCATCAGATGTCCAAAGTATTAGAGCTTTGGTTTTAGCATCAATCCTTCCAGTGAATATTCAAGATTGATTTCCTTTAGGACTGACTGGTCTGATTTTCTTGCTGTCCAAGGGACTCTCAAGAGTCTTCTCCAGCACCACAATTTGAAAGCATTAATTCTACGGCACTCAGCCTTCTTTATGGTCCAATTGTCACATCGGTACATGGCTACTGGAAAACCCACAGCTTTAACTATTAGCCAATAGTCTTGAATGTATTTCTCTAACTATAATTTTTCACAATAAAACAGCCCTTAGAGCAACATTTTCTAAACCACACGTTGTAGCACAGAAATGGATTACAAAATAAAGTTCAATGAGTCACAATCCAACTTGTAAAAAAGTTGAAGTAGGACAGCGACATATCAGATTGAGGAGAAAATAGTGCAAGTTTGAGTCAGGATTGTTTTACGTTGCACACAACTTTGATTTCATGTTACATGTGGCGAGTGGCGTGGATTGAAAGGTGCCATAGGTTCCCATGTAGAACTCACGGCCAATGAACTTTTAAAAGCCACCGTGGTAGATAACTGGACAAGGAGATCTCAGCCCACTCCAGTGTTCTTGCCTGGAGAATTCCATGGACAGAGAAGCCTGGTGGGCTCCAGTCCATGGAGTCTCAAAGAAATCCATCTTTCCTGCTCTACAACTCAGACGGTCCTGTGGCTGCCTTCCCTAGGAGCACAGCCGCAGATACTGCACCCTAGGAGACTACAGTCCTCCACCCGAGAAATGGCCCACTAGTGCTTCCACACGTTTGTGTCTTCTTGAAAAAGGCACAGTTGGTTTTTGTTCCTCTTAAAAATAATTTGAGACCCAAAAGGGCAATTAGAATATTTGAGATTAAGTGAAGGGAAATATTTCTTAAGATGGAACTAAAACCAGTGTTCAGAGGCAGAGTCAGAACACATGGAGATAGTAGGGGAGGGGTTTAGGTGAAACTGTTTTTCCCTGCAAACTCCTCCACACCACATGAGTAACCAAAACAGTTCAGTTCAATGAACACTAGCTGGGCCTTTCAGTTTGAGAGTGCGTATTAGGGACTCTGGGCTGTGTGCTTTATGTGCCCATACGCCCATGTTCAGGCTTACCAGGTGGCACAGTGTTGAAGAACCTGCCTGTCGACGCAAGAGATAAAAGAGACACGGGTTCAATCCCTGAGTTGGGAAGATTCCCTGGAAGAGGGCGTGGCAACCCACACCAGTATTCTTGTCTGGGAAGTTCTGTGGACAGAGGAGCCTGGTGGGCTGCATACAGTCCATGGGGCTCTCAAGAATCAGGCACGACTGAGCAGCTTGGCACACACGCATGTGTTCAGCATCCCAGCCGTGAGGTAGCAAGCATTTCGATCTCTGATTTGGAGACAGGACACAGGCTTTGGGCCATCACACGGATGCTCCAGAGGCAGAGCCGTTGTAGCCAAGACTCGCACCCCGTCTTGACGGCTTCTATTCTGCCTCCTCCCCAGGACAGCCACAGAGCTGTGCAGCCCGGCACAATGAGGAGGCAGGGCCCTGCTTGTGGATGTTAAGCGTTTCAAGAGGGCCACAGGCAGAGTGCAAACCACACACAGGACCCTCAGGAGCACAGCTCCGTGTGACCGCTGAGTGTGCGCACGTGGAGCTGCCTATGATGCCCTCAGGAGTGTCCTTCCTCCAAAGTGCTCTGACCCTGTAGCTCCTTCTCCTGTGTCCTGCCTGCTGGGTCCTTCCCGGACCATTGTTGCTGTCTCCAGAGAGAGGGGCACAGAGGATGTGCATCTTGGGACCAGTGTCACCCCACCCAGCTGCCCCACGAGGGTCCAGCGTCACCCCCCACCCAGGTAGGTGCTGATGCGGCAACTCACATTCTTGCAGGTGATGTGAGACCTGGAGTGAAGTGCTTCACGACTGCTTTTATTCTTTGGACAAAACGGGAAAACAAAGCTTGTTCTGATGACTTTTGAAAGACAGTGTCTCTTTGTGCGTAAATGGAATATTTTGTTGCTGCTGTTTTGACGTCTGAAAAGCCCTCTTGGTGCGGAGAGGAAAGGCAGGGGAGGAGCCAGGTGACGTCTGCGGGGCTCTCAGCCTAAGCACTCGCTCTTGGACTGCGCGTGTTTCTACGGCACTCTTTGCTAAGAGGGATTTAATGGAGCAGGTTTATTCCAGCAAAGTGAGCTTTAGTCTTATTTCTGTGTCTTTCATGTTGCTCCCGATGGACTGACTGTGAGAGCTTCTGTTCACACCACGTGCCCTGGGGGCTCTGAGTCCCACTGGGGACTTACAGCAGGCAAAAAAAAAAAAAAAGGAATTCGTTTTCAAAATGTTTTAAATCGTCAAGGCATCAGACAGCATGTTTCATACTGAGCCGGGACTCCAAGGTTCTTGTCACAGATGGAGAGGGGCTTGTTGACAAAAGCTTCCTTTTTCAGGCTTCTTTCTACGAGGTGGGCATGGAATCTTAAGACTTCTGCTTGGGCTGGGTGGGGGAAGGAGAGACAGACAGAAAAAATTTTCTCACATCACACAAAGCAGTTTATGTCTTGACTTTGTTTTGTATCTGGTTCAACTCAAATATTCTATTTAAACTGAAAGTGAAGATCACAATAGAATTTCTGTTGAATCACAAACAGAATTTCTGTTCAAGCATTCCAAAAAATAGAGCTCCTTGTACCTTTTAAAGACTTACTTATATTCGGAAAATGTTTAAAAAGATGAAAAGAGTAAGAAATTTCAAGAGAAAAAGATAACAAACATGTAAACATATTACCAAGAAAAAATGGTTGGAGTGAAAATCTGGCTAAGTATCTTATCTTGCAGAGAAGCTAAGTTGAGTTTATCATGTTTATTTCCAAGAGACTGAATGAGAATTCTTTTCTTCAATTCTGCCAGTAGGGTTTCAAATGAACATTTCCATCTGCTTGTTGGGTTTTCATCTGAATATAAAATAGGACACCAATTTACATTCCCACTGGAAGTGATAACTTTTAAAGTACTTGAGTCAAAGACATTAGATACTCTTCAATACCCAGCCTATGATCCCGTGGTGATTTTGAGTCGATATTTCCAATTAGCTTGTGCATGGGATTGGGTGTTACCCAAGTGAGAGGAGAAAGACGTGCGATGTAGCAAGTACAAATATAGACGCTCTATTTCAGAAGTCTCAGCTTGGTTTTATAACTAGTATAATAACAAAATTTTTTGATTTTTTATCATGATGTTAAGGTTAGCTTTTTTGGTAACTTATTGTCAAAGTTTTCTGAAGGATAAAATTAATCCCATGATCAAAGCAGGTGCAAGTCAATGTCACAGAAAGTGGGGGCTGGGGACACGGCAGAGGGAAGATCCATGCTAATCTTGACTAGATCTCCACGTGATCTTTGTCAGACTTAGGTGTAAGATCACCTTGCATGAGTGGCATCTCAAGTTGTGATTTGTCATGCTTCCTATTGGGTCTTCATGAGTGTCCTCTTTGAGGGAAATGGAAAGCAAACAGAGAAACCAGAGATTTCTTCCTTCCAGTTCTTAAAGGTGGCATGTCCTTCCATTGGCATTCAAAATTTAAAACTATAAAAGTATGATAAACGTGCCCTAAGAGAATGAGGACATGCTGAATTATCCCAACATCTGGGGGCAGGCCTCCCGGGGCTGTGTCAGAGGCATGGCCTTGCTTGGGGTCTCCTGGCCCACCTAGCAGCTGCTGCAGCTCTCAGGAAAGTGAGCTTTTCCAAGCCCCTCCTCCTCGTCCCCAGTGTGTGTGCCCAGCCCCAGATCTGCCCCACCCTGCCCTTCCCTCTGCCCCATCCTCCTCCCCCAGGGGGACTGCTCTTCTTCCCTGGCAGACCCCAGCGCCAGGTGTCCAAAGTCCCAGTCGTCCTCCTTGACCCCAGCCCCTTTCCCGGCAGATGACAGTCACTCATTGGCCTGCTCTTTTCTCATGCCAGGAGCCTAGTTTAAATGCTGTTGATCACTCCAGCTTCTTGTAGAAAGTCCAGCTTGCAGGCTTGGCTTTGAGGTCCTCCAAAACACTTCTGCTGGACTCCACAAACTGGGGTCCACCGAGAGGGCCTGAGTGGGCCATCCACGTAATCACAGGGCTGCCCTTCAAGAGGGAAGGGGGGCCATGGTGGAGAGGCGGTAGTGACAGTGGAAGCGAGGACTGGGGTGAAGCAGACAGGGTTGAGGCGTGGGGCAGCTTCCTGAAGCTGGAAGAAGCGAAGGCTGAGGTTTCACCTGGAGCTTCTGGGAGGAGCCAGCCCCGCCTACACCCTGATTTCTGCGCCTTGAGACTCTGGCTTCCGTAATTGTAAGATGGTAAGTGTTCATTGTTTTGAGCCACCAAGTTTGCAGTGATCCGTTAGAGCAGCTATAAGAGACAAATATACGTGGCTCAAAAGTAGAAATGATGTACACAAAGATGATCACTCTTTCTCACGATGTCCAGCTACTTGGGAGATGCTGCTGTCCTCTGAACTCAGACTGTTCTCCTGCAAACCCAGGGGCTGTCCTTGGCACCTCCAGGCTGTCTTGGATTTTTATCTCTCATAATACTTACAGAGCATACCATTTGTTTTTCTGGCCAAGCACACCTCCCTTCAAAAAGGCGTTTGTTTGTCCAATAATGGCCATTGGAGAAGGCAATGCAACCCACTCCAGTATCCTTGCCTGGGGACATCCCAAGGACAGAGGAGCCTGGCGGGCTACGGTCCATGTGGTCCATGACTTAGCAACTAAACCACCAGCACCAAAGTCTACCCCCTGACCCCGTTTCCACTCTAACCATTGAACCACATCATAGTTATATCCACAGTGCTCAGTTCAACCATCTTTTGCATGGCTAATTCTCTGAAGTGGGGTTCACCTCCCACAGGGGCCTCCCAGCTCCTGTAGACACAGTCCTCGTGCTGAAGACAACCCAGGAGCAGCTTCAGGGGCAGCCCCATCCCAGACGTCTGCCCTGCGGTGCATGCTCTCTGCTGCTGTGCACCTCACACCTCCAGCTGCATTCCCTGGGCACCCTCTCTTGTCAGGCACCTGGGCTGGGGGTTTGCCTGATGCTTTCTCCTGATGACATTGACATTCTGCATGTTTGGCAAGAATAGACAGAAGCGGCGTGCCCCTTGACATTCTCCGTCCCCAGGAGACTCAGTTGAGAGGTGCTCCTGAGAAGAAGCTCATTACACGGGCAGCAGACAAGAGAGGAGTGTGACCTGGGATGCCGAATAGGCTGCCATCCCGACACCTTGTCCAATGACACAGCTCAGGGAACCTTCCACCGAAACGAGGGTCTTGAACTTCGATGTTTTCAAGAGCGATGTCGAAAAGGCCCTTGTCTGAACGGAAACTCCTATGCTCAGGTAACTCCTAAGCCCTCTGACTTTGTTTCCTGGGGTCCCTTCCCACTGGAATCTCCTGATCTCTTTTCTAATGGGTTTCAAGATGTTCCTGGTTTTACTTTTAATCCCCAATTCCCATCACCTTCCCTGGAAAGTTGTCATAGCTCCCTTTTAGGTTAGAAGCTATGACCTTGACTTGTCTATGTCACATAAACACACAGACTCCAGGCATACAAGCAATTGAGGAGCTGATTCTTGCTCTCTCGACTTGATGGCATTTGCAGTTCAACTTGGAATGCAAGTAATTCATCGCTTCCTTGACACTCTGGGATTGCTGATTTTGCCTTTAACCAACCATTCTTGGGTATGAAAAAATGCATCGAGGATCTTACAAATCAAAACACCAACCTAAAGCTTTTTCTTTATAGTGTAAATGGTTCTTTCCATTGTGACATCCATGATAACTTTTATAAATAAGTGGTCGGCATTTGGGAGGTGGAGAGTGGAGATCCCTTCAAGTCCCCAAGTCTTCTAACTGAATGGGCAGAGTGGGTAGCTGTATTCGGTCATCAAAGATCAATGAAGGTCCCCCCTCTGTCTAGGCTCTGTGTCCATGAGCCCGAAGCTGGTTCCAAAGAAAGCCTAAGGCTCTGCCTGTCTGCAGTTTTCTGCCCCGGACCATGAAGAGACCACAGGTGGGAGGTCAGGAGAATGTTGAGGATGGTCTCAGAGAAGATTTTAGTTAGTGAAGGAGCTCAAAGAGAATGAGGCTCTCTGGGTTCTTTGCTTCTCTCCCCAAGGGGAGGTGTATCAGCAAGAATTAGAGTGCTTTGTCTTTGCCATTATCCTGGAAACATAGGCCTCTTGGGAGTAGAAAAGAGGGTATGAAAGATGAATTAGTGTCTTAAAAACATACAAGGACAGGCGTGTGCATTTTGACCTAATTGGACCCACATGAATGCTGCTTTCATTGGAAGATGTGGCAGGATGAATAATGCCCCCACATGTCCAGACCCTAATCCCTGGAATCCATGGATATGTTTTGTCATGGAAGAACTTTGTAGATAGAATTAAGGTTACTCCTTAAATAGGAAGATTAGGCTGGATTTTTTTCCCCAGGTGATGCACTGGGAAGGCTCGGTGTAATTGTGTGAAACTTTAAAGTGGAAGAGGGAGACAGAGTAATTGTCAGAGGGATGTATGTACCAGCAAAAGATGAAGCAAGAAGATCTGGAAGCATGTGAGAGACTCAGCCCATCATTGCTGGCTTGAAGGTGAACAAGGCAGGCAGATGGCCCCCAGAAGATGGAAACAGCCTTCAGCTGGCAACCAACAAGGAAATGGGCCTCTGTCTGATTGCAAGGAATTGAGCTCTTCCAACCTTCCAGATTAGCAGGAGACAGATTGATTCATCCCTACAGCTTCCGGGAAGAACCACGTCCTGCCAAACTTAGATTTTAGCCTGGTGAGAGCTATGTTAGATTTCTGGCCCCCAGAATGATAAAACAATAGAATTGTTGACTTAAGTCAATAACCTGGCTGATCTGTTACACAGCTCAGCGGCCTGCAGGACTGCACACAGACAGGACACATAAACAGAGGAAAAGGACCTTGTGTCTCACATACAATTTCCCAATCTAAGGTGGGTATAAAAGACTGAATTCATGGGCTCGGTCACAGCTAACACAAATGGAAATTGTTGAGAATTGAGCATTTGGGGAAACAGGTGTTGCCACAGCTAACTGACCATCCAACAAGAACCAGCATCCACTTGGGCTGGGAAATAATCGCTTGTCTGTTTTCCTTGTCATTTTCTACTATTTCCCTATTTAATTTTACCTTTTTTTCAATAAACATGCTGTTTTAGAAAAACATCATGACAATTAGAGTCCTGTCGTGTATTTTGCCGCTGTAGTCGGAGATCTGAAAAACAGTTCATTTTTCTCTTTCTCAGTGACAGTTCCCTAAATTGCTAAATTGCCACAATTTTTTGGACCCAATGGGACTCTCAGCCTCATTATAGTCTCTGCCGTGAACTCCTGATTTTCTGTGTAATCTTCTCATCAGTGCGTGTGTTTCCACTCTCCCTACCTGTTGTCTAGCACGTGGCAAGGTAACTTACTTCACATAAGTCTCGTCTTTTTCTGACCTCAGAAAGCAATTGTTCTCATAGATAAGCCAGGAAAGCTCTAGAAAATTCCCATAAGGAGGAACACTGGGGGAGATGCTGACCTCATAGGGCCAGACCTGGAAGGCAGGCATGTCCCGTACCCCGCTGTGCTCTCGGAGCCCCTCCTTCTTTGGAGCAGCCCCACCCTTAATCTCTGACATCCAGCTCTCCCTTACTGCCTGAGGTCTTTTTCTGGGGCCCCAGGAGAGGTCCTGGCACCTCTCAAGCTGAACCCCTCCACACAGTCGTTAAGACTATGGACAGCATTCAAAAACTATTGGTTTAATTTTTGCTGTTTTACCAAAGTCTAAGTTTTATTTTCTTTCTTTACTTTTTAGAGACATGGAGGTAGAGAACAAATGTATGGATACCACAGGGGAAAGGCGGGCAGCGGGAGGAACTGAGAGATTGGGATTGACATGTAAACACTGCTGGTACTCTGTATGAAGTGGGTAACTGATGAGGACCTCCTGTAGAGCGCAGGGAACCCTACTCGGTGCTCTGCGGGGACCTGGATGGGGAGGCAGTCCAAACAAGGCCTGGATAAATGTATGTGTAGGATTGATTCACTTTGTTGTATAGCAGAAAGTAACGCAGCATTGTAAAGCAGCTATGCTCCAATAAAAATTGATTAAGAAAAGAAAAGTCTCTCCTGCAAATCTTAGCACACTGTCGCATGGAGGGATGACCAGCATTGCCACGAGGACAACAGCCCCAGGGAGCGCCTGGCCTCATCCTGATGATGCCAACTTCTCCAGTTCCTAGACGGTTTCCTCCCCGAGTGTCGTGGGCAGCCTCTGAACACACCTTACACATTTTGTGGATTTCTTTGCTGTTGGAGATGCCTATTGCCACCAGGAACTGTCTGTAGTCTCCAGCTAGAGGCTGCAGTGTTTTCATTTTAGTTTTATGGCTATTTATTTGATTTCATTCCTTGCCTTGATTGATTTTCGTTGAGTATGGTTCCTCTGAGAAGTGTATTGCCCCTGCTTTGGGCATAAATCTTATGGATCCAGTTTTATTTAATATAAGTGATTTTTTAAAATAGACAGACTTATTTCACAGAACTATTTTATATTTATAGAGCAATGATCAGGTGAAGAGAGTTCCCTCATACTGGTTTCTTCCCCAGCACACAGTTTTCTTTATTATCAAATTTTGTGTTCGTGTGGTTGTTGCTGTTGCTCAGTCCCTAAGTTGTTGGGGTCTTTTCAACCCCATGGACTGCAGCACACCAGGCTTCCCTCTCCTTCACCAAGCCCCAGCTTGCTCAAACTCATGTCCCTTGAGTCGGTGATGCCATCCAAATATCTCATCCTCTGTCATCCCCATCTCCTCCCATCTTAGATCCTTCCCAGCATCAGGGTCTTTTTCAGTGAGTCAGTTCTTTACATCAGGTGGCCAAAGGATTGGAGTTTCAGCTTTAGCATCAGCCCTTCCAATGAATATTCAGGACTGATTTCCTTTAGGGTTGACTGCTTTGATCTTCTTGCAGTCCAAGGGGCTCTCAAGAGTCTTCTCCAACAATACAGTTCAAAAGCATCAATTCTTCGGGGTTCAGCCTTCTTTATAGTCTAGCTCTCACATCCATACATGACTACTGGAAAAACCATAGCTTTAACTGGATGGACCTTTGTCAGCAAAGTAATGTCTCTGCTTTTTAATATGTTGTCTATGTTGGCCATAGTTTTTCTTCCAAGGAGTAAGTGTCTTTTAATTTCATGGCTGCAGTCACCATCTGCAGTGATTCTGCAGCCCAAGAAAATAAAGTCTGTCACTATTTCCATTGTTTCCCCATCTATTTGCCATGGAGTGATGGGACCAGATGCCATGATCTTAGTTTTCTGAATGTTTAGCTTTAAGCCAACTTTTTCACTCGCCTCTTTCACGTTCATCAAGAGACTTCTCAGTTCCTCTTCGCTTTCTGCAATAAGGAGCAACCTAAACTTTTATTTCTTAAGTGCCTTAAACTTCAATGATTCTGTTTTTAGTAGGATGTTGTAGTTTTCCATCTATATTTACCTCCATGAAAGCACTGAAGTGAACATAGGCGATTCCCTGAGTTTTAAACAGCAACACCTGCTAGGTCTTCCTGGTGATCAGAATGAACCACTTATTCCAGCAAATATAGAATCATGTGGCACCAAAACACCCTTGGTATCAACTCTGATTCAGTGGAGCCGTTGCTGTGTGGCCTGGTGGGATCATTCCTCCCCTAGAAACAGTGATGGTCAATGAGATGTGTCAACTTGACTGGGAAAATGAGGAGTTCAGATATTTGATCAAACCACATTCCGTGTGTGTGTGTGTGTGTGTGTGTGTGTGTGGTTGTTTCTGGATGAGATTAACATTTGAATTGATAGACTGAGTAGTGCATGCTGCCCTCCTTGACTTGGACAGACCTCATCAACTGGCAACCTGAATGGAAAGAAAAAGGCTGACACTCCCAAGAGAAGGGAGGAGTCCTCCTTCCCGGTTGCCTGGAGCTGAGACACTGGTCTTTTCCCGACCTTTGGGCTCACACTGAAACAATGGCTTTCCTGGATTCAGAGTTCACTGCTTTCAGACTAGAACCACATGATCGTCCTTCCTGGGTCTCCAGCTAGATGACTGCAGCTCTTGGCGTTGCTCAGCCTCCATCACTGTGTGAGCCAATTCCTCATAATAAATCTTTAGATACAGATCTTATTGATCTGTTTCTCTGAAAAACCCTGATGCAGGAACTAAGTCCCAGGAATGGAATTCAGGAGGGACAAAGGAAGCATTTGTCTAAGCCACAGAATTTAAGGGACACCAAAACGCTCAAATCAAGATAAATAATATTTTATTGCAATATTCCAAAAATCCATACTGATGCCAAAAATTCATGATGCACAAAAATACTAAAATTTGAAATGAAGCCACAATCCAGTATAAGCCAAACCACATTGGAGCCTGCAAGAAAAATATGTACTTTTATATATGTGATTCCATGTATTTTGTTTTTATGGATGATTCTTTCTAGAACATTAAATTAGTTGAAAAATTATTAAAACATTGAACGTAGGTGTATTGGAACTTGAAACATGTTTAAATATGATATTTATATCAAAAGCAGAGCTTATTATAATGTTACTCTTCAGGCTTTAATGGAAACAAAATGCATCACTAATATTTTCAAAATCAACTTCTTTATCTCATTTTCAACTGAGAACTGCCTGAAGGACAATTTCTCTTCACCAAGTGACAATTTTAAATAAAGTTTAATTATCCCAGGTTACTAATCTTATCTTTATTTAAACTTTTGATATTTTATTCATCAGAGATATATTTTTAATTGCATTAAAGTATTATTTGTATTGATGATGAGTTTTTGACGCTCCTTGAATTTTACATGTGAGACGGTTGCCTCAATCGCCTTACTCCAGACTTGGCCCTGTTGAGACTCCTTATTCAGTGAAGTCTGTTACCAGGTGTAATAGTGAGAGGGAAATACGAGAGGAGCAACCCCAATTTTTAACCCATACATTTCTAAATACATACATATTGTCTCTGGTAGAAACAGTACCATATAAAGTGCTCACTGGCTTTAAAGAAACATTGCTTCCTATGAATAGATCTCCAGATTTTTAGGATATTGTTTCTTAACTGGAACTATAACTAAAGACTTAGCAGAGCCATTCACTGTTTCATCTGACCACGTGTTTCTATACAATTAAAACCAGGGAATTCCGGGGACATGAGTCCATTGCTGTATGACTTACTGTGACATTTCTTGTTCTATTAAGAGCGTGATGGTAAGGTACCATGTTGGTGGATCGAATAGCTCACACATCCACAGACATGGTGCTGGCCGAGGTACCACAAGTCAGACACTCAAATTCATATCCAAACTCCATTTCTAGCTGGGAAAAGACCAATCATGGCGCCTTCCATGATGGAAGGCATTTCGTATAATTAGCTTGGCACAAGTACTTGGATGGTGCCCTCGAGGACCGATGGCTGGGTCAGGACACGGTAGTGTTGTCAGGGTAGAAGCTCACGAGGGACAGGGGCCATTCCGGCAGCAGGGAGAGGAATTGCAAGTTGCTGAGCCAAGCGTTGCCTTCTAGCAAATGCCACGCCATTTTGTTTTGTGCTGGTGTGGCTGACGGAGGAGGAGGCCTGAGGGAACAGGAATCTTGCCCACCTGTGTTTTCCTTGTTGTCGTTTACTCATTCTGCCCCAAACTGCCCTCCCATCCAGGCTGCCACTTAACACCGAGCAGGGATTCATGTGCTGTAGAGTCGGCCACTGTCGGTTATCCGTTTTAAATACAGCAGTGTGTCCGTGTCCTTCCCGCACTCCCTGAGTATCCAGTCCTTGCCCTGACAACTGTAATCTCATTCTAGGAGTCCATGAGTCCGTTTCTGTTTGATAAGCAGGCTCGTCTGTATCACTTTTAAAGGACTCCTCATATAAGTGACGCCAACGATGTTCCTTGCAGTCTGACTCCATTCAGTGTAACTCTCCCTAGGGCAGACCACGTTGCTGCAAGCTTGTCCACTCGGTTTGATAGCCTCCTCTGCAGAGGAGCTTTCTGCTAGGTATTCACAGTTCCTGACACCTTCACAGCCTGGGTCCAGCCTGCGAGGCCCTTCCTTGTACCTCCTCCCCAGGCTTGCAGCCAATTCATTCCAAATGCCCAACTTCCAGGAAACTCATTCACCGAAGCTTGCAAATCAGCATGGAGCCTTTTCTCTGCTCTGCTTTATTTGAGAAAAAAGTGGACAACAGACTGTATTGCTTAAAGCGCTGGCCATGGGAAGAATTTATCTTCAACCCTGGTCATTTATGAACATCTCTCTGTGATGCTGTAATATTGCAGTCATCAACCACTGGTAAGGGCCACTAAATTATAAACATTATCTATCAGATTGATTGTTATTTTTATTCCTCAGTCAGGCAGCCATAGGAAACTTGGTGTGAAGTCTTAGGACGGGAGGCGATAGAAGGAACAAATTCCGTGAGGCTCTGAGCCAAATGCTCATGCAATTTTCTGTGCTTCTGGAATTTAATCAAGGCCTATATCTTATACACCTCTGCCATTTGATGATGGATTTGATGGTGGGCATGTCGCTCATGCAACTTGCTGACCAAAGGATTCAACAGCAAGCTGGAACATCTGTCTTAAAAGCAGAGTGGTGGACTGAGGTTCTGTCCCACAAACCAAAGATTCTGTGCTATGATCATCTGTTGGGATCTGTCATAGTCTGCATCCAGTGTCCCTGCTCAGCACAGATGCCTTGAGGATCACTGGTCTTACGACTCATGTGGGAGGGCACGTTAGCCATAAATGGACAGAAATATGGCTGGTGGTAAAGAACCCGCCTGCCAACACAGGAGATGTAAGAGATGAGGGTTTGATCCCTGGGTCAGGATGATCACCTGGAAGAGGGAGATCCAACAGAGGAGCCTGGGGGCTACTGTCTTTGGGGTCACAAAGAGTTGGACACAACTGAAGCGACTCAGCAAGCGTCATAATGTTGCAGAGGAACCAAAACTATCACCTTTTTACTCTAACATGATTAAAACATTTTTAACAACTCTGCACTGATTTCTCCACCATATAAATAACTTAAAATACTAGTTGCCTAGTTATTTAACGCTTCATGAACCCATCAGACTGTGCAGCTGTTTGCAGTATGCAATGATATTGTACAAACTCAGGTGCAAATTATATTTTTCCTCTAGACTTCCCAATGTAGCATAAATAAAGAGTGAAATGATTGGTAAACATACATAACTAATGCAAAAGATTTTGCAAAAGAAAATTCATGAATCAGGCAATATTAAAATGAAGTTTTCTTAATGAGGAAAAAAGTTACTTGAGTAGGTTTTAGTGATGACAGGGGAAGGACAGAGTATTTTGTCACTGGTCCAGTTTGGTGGAAGGTGGACATGGACAAAAGTGAGCAGGTGGAAGAATAAGTGAAAGGTCAGTGTGGGGGCTGACAGAAATGGAAGGTGACTTCTCTTCTTCCTGTATGAGGTCCTAGAAGTGACTGATTGTAAAGCGTGAGCAAAGCAACAGGAAAAGCAATGCTGAAAAAGAAGAAGATAAAGGAAAGCCATGTGTGTGAGCTTTTGCTAGGGCAGCTGTGACAAAGTACCACCAACTGGGAGGCTTAACATACTCGAAAGTATTATCCCAGAGGGCTTCCCACGTGGCTCAGTGGTAGTGCAGGAGACACAGACCCTGGGTCCAAAAGATCCTCTGGAGAAGGAAATGGCAACCCACTCCAGTATTGTTGCCTAAGAAATCCAATGGACAGAGGAGCCTGGCATCCCTGGGGTGGTACAGAATCAGACACAACTGAGCTACTGAGCAACAAAATTGTCTCACAGTTCTGGAGGCCAGGGGTCTGAAATAAAGGCAGAGCTGGCTTCTTCTGAAGAGGTAGAGAGAATCCGATCCGTGCTTCTCTGCTGGCTTCTGGCGGTTTGCTCACAGTCATGGACGCTCCCTGGCTTGTGATTGCATAACTCCCGCTTCCTCACTGTGTCCACCCCGAGAGCATGCCTGTCTCTGTGTCCAAGTTCCCCCGCTTACGTGCTCACCAGCCGTACTGCAGGAGGGCCGTCCCAATGACCTCAGCTTGATCACCTGCAAAGGGTATTTCCAGATGAGACCATACTCACAGGTACGTGAATTAGAACTTCCATACCTGTTTCATCTTGTGTATTTTCTGCTTGGTTTTAGAATCGGCCATTTCTCTAAGGAGCTCTTCTTCCTTTTGCTGGAGCGTGGTACTAGGAACTGGGATCTGGGTGCATGGCATGCTCTCTGTGGCTGGAGCATCTTTCTAAGTGTTTCTAAGCCCTCTCAGCTGACAGATCAAGGAAAACCATGTAACACGTGTATGCAACATACCTACAAATACCTCCCCACATAGCCAAGCATCTATGTTTAAGCTAGACGTGAGCTTATACTGAGGTCTCCAACCCTGGCCCTTCACCACACGGATCATCCTCGCCTGCTCCTCTTGCTTATTCTGTTAACTCTATATCACCTGGAGGCCTGGCTTCCACCATCCACCATCCACTTACTGAATCGTTCGTTTGCATCCACTTACTGAATCGTTTGCTTCCAGCACACACATAGGACGGCAGCTTCCTCACGCTTGGAACCCATGCATAAACTCTGCTGAAATAATTCAATTTGGAAACATAAGGTCATCCCCGAAGTCATGTGTACTCATGAGAATCTGACTTTTTTTCCTTTGAGTTTTTTTCCGATGACCAACATCGGAAACCTACGCCCTAGATGTGACCCTACCCCCTCATCAGGAACAACTTTATCCACTGGAGTCCAGCATTGTAGCTCATTTTCTTTTTCCCTTCATTGTAGAAACTCTATTCCTCTTCCAAGTGGCTGGTCAGTCGGCTTCCTCCTCATCCGCTTCAGTGAGCTGGTTTCACAGTTCTAAGACCATTATATTCTTTCGTTACAGCTTCCATTCCTTCCTAGGACTCTCTAAACTCCTAAATGATTTTTAATTTGCATATGTTAAGATGTATTCTTTCCGCTGTAACTGTCTATGGATCCTGAGAGACATGTAATGCCCGTCCTCACAGTTAAGGTATCACATAGACTAGCAGGAAGATGCTTAGGCACCTCACATAGACTAGCAGGAAGATGCTTAGGCACCTCATCTGCCGTGTTGTGGAACACAGTAGCATTTTCTCTTTTCTTCCTTTTACTATTTACATTTTGGCTGTGCTGGATCTTGGTGGCTGTGCTCAGATTTCCTCTAGCTGCAGCGAGTGGGGGCTCCTCTCTAGCTGCGGTCCCCGGGCCTCTCACTAAGGTGGCTTCTCTTGTGGGGCACGGGCTCTAGGGCAGGCGGGCTCCGGTAGCTGTGGCACTTACCTGCCAACAGGCTTACTTGCCCCAGGACACAGTGGCGTCCTCCTGCACCAAGGATCGAACGCACGTCCCCTGCACTGGCAGACAGACGCTCAGTGACTAGACCACTGGAGAAGTCCCAATAGTGTATTTCTCAAGTACCAGGATCTGAGCAGAGACTCTTCCAGCTGAGAAATGAAAATGCTTTAGTTGTGTAGGGCTGCTTGTCGAGTCCTCTGTGCTTGAAATACATGGCTGATTCATGTCAGTATATGGCAAAACCACTGCAATATTGTCAATTAGCCTCCAATTAAAATAAATTAATTGATTAAAAAAATAGATGAAGTGTCATTTACCCACACAAGCTTATGCTGTTGTTAGTCATCAGGAAAAAAATTCAAAGGAAAAATAGTCAGATTCTCATGAGTACAAGTGACTTCAGGGATGACCTTATGTTTCCAAATTAAATTATTTCAGCAGAGTTTATGCCTGGGTTCCAAGCATGAGGAAATTATTTAGGTGATGTTTACTAGGGCTTCCCTTGCGGCTCATCTGGTAAAGAATCTGCCTGCAATGTGGGAGACTTGGGTTCATTCCCTGGGTTGGAAAGATCCCTTGGAGAAGGGAAAGGCTACCTGCTCCAGTATTCTGGCCTGGAGAATTCCATGGACTATATAGTATATGGGATCTCAAAGAGTCAGACATAACTGAGCAACTTTCACTTTCACTTTACTATGGCAGAAAGTAGCGAACATCCTGATGGAGAGCTAATCACAGTTTAATTCTAGTTATTCACAAAATATTAATCTTATGAAAAGGTTGTTGCCAAAATATCTTACATGCTTTATAGTTTGCTATCTGAGAGACAGGCCAGTCTGCTGAGAATTTAATATTTATAATCCTTGAAGCAATTTAAGCCAGAATGTTTAAACTCAGCATATTTTTTTGACATCTAACTATATTGATTCATTAAAATCTAAATTGCTTATTTAAATGTTTTATAAGCTTTCATCATATAAATGGAATAAATTTTAAAATTCATTTATTTAAGGAAGGGCAATCACATTGCTCATTACCTGATTTAGTATTATACACCCTGTGAAATGTTTTGGCATCCACAGAGTTTGTGAATGTCCCTCTTTCAGTACTTACTTATTATTTTGAATAGAAGTATTGCAGTGAATGCTTTTCTTAAGTTCTGAGGTACCCTGAGACTGGGAAGCCTCTAAAGAGATGAGAGGCTGAAAGAGATGAGGTCTGAGATGAGACCTACGCCTGAGGCTGAGGCAGGCTGTGTCCAGAGCTGCCAGGCACGGAGGAAGCCCAGCAAGGCCCCGTGCGTCGGCACTCGTGATTTCGTGAGTACACGGGGGGCTGAGAGAATGGAGTGCTGAGGCCGTGGGCGTTAACCGCGTTGCAGAGGTCGGCCCCCAGGGCTCTGAGGTGGAGGCTGGGGGAGAGCAGAGGCTGCAGTTTTCACAGGTTGAGACAGAATCTGTCAGTGGAGGACATGCTGGCCCCTGAGCTGAGAGTTTAAGGGCAAAACTCCTGTCCTGGGGAATTTCAGGAATAAATGCTTAAAACCACGGTTGTTGTTGCTCAGTCACTGAGTCGTGTCTGACTCTTCGTGATCCCATGGTCTGCAGCCCACCAGGCTCCTCTGTCCATGGGATTCTCCAGGCAAGAATACTGGAGTGGGCACTCATTCCCTTCTCCAGGGGATCTTCCCCACCCCCTCATCTCCTGCTTGGCAGCAGATTCTTTACCAATGAGCCACCAAGGAAGCCCTAGATTCACAGCCCAAGTTATAAAGATATAGGTGAATGATGTCAAGTAAAAACAGTTCTGGACCTGGGATATGATGACATATTTTAGATCATTTGAAAAATCAGAATGAAGTGACTATGGCTCAGGCATCCAAAACAGAGCTGGTGGGCCCTGGGGGATGTGGATTCAGACACTTCCCTGCATCAGGAGGACTTGAACTTTCTGAATGGCACCAAACTGAAGGATGCGGGTAGCCATTTGCAAAATTTTATCAGCTAGTCCTTTCAGAAATACGTAATCATTTCAACGCCAACCAAACCTTGCTTAACAAGCATGCTTACTCTTACAGGAGCAATCCTAATTCCTTTTTTTTTTTTTTTTCAATACTGCTGACCTTTTCTTTTCTTTCTTTATTTTGGCTGTGCAGAGTCTTAGAGGCCACATGTAGAATCTTTATGGTGGCGTGTGGGATCTTAGTTCCCTGATCAGGGATGGAACCCTTCTCCCCTGCCTTGCAAGGTGGATTCTTAATCACTGGACCACCAGGGAGGTCCCTCCAATCCTAATTCTTCACAAACAACTTATATAACCTTGCTTTTTGCCTTTACAAGTTTCCCCATCCTGAAGTCCTGTGGAGCAGAGTTCAAGTGTTTTCCAGGCTGTAGTCCTAGCAAACCCCAAATTAAAACACTAGGTTTTGTTTGTTTTTTTGTTTTTGCTTTTTTGCTTCAACGAGATCTCTGTGCTTGAAATTCTTGGTTAGCAGCAAGCAGAGCCTTTGCTCTAAGGGGTTAAGGCAGTAAGAGAGGGGCTCTGTTGCTGTAGGGAGAGGGTTCTGATCCTCACACCTGCAGGCATCTCAAAGCGCAGGCGTCCTGGAGGAGGGGAGCCAACAGGGCGACAAACACCCAGGTGTGGGGCTGGGTGGCGTGAGGGGACAGCTGATCAGGGGACGCTTTCCTTGTAGGTGGCTGGCCTTTGGGAAGGTGGTAAGCTGGCTCAGTGAGGGTGGGCTAGAGTTCAGAGGCCTGGGAGTTGGACAGACAAGTCAGGACCTTTTTTCAGATTGGTCGGTGGGCATAAAGAATTCAGCTGATTGTTTAGAGGCAACGAATGGGAACTGAGAAGTATGTGTTGGGACTTTTCATAGATAAGCAAAGGGGGATCCCAGAGTCTCATCTACATCATCTGGAGAAGAACGGGGCTTTTTTCCTGAAACTTCTAATTTTATATCAGAAGGAGTGGGGCTTTGCAGGGAGCTCTTTCCTGGAGCCTGGAGAGCAGGACATACCACTCTCCTGCTCCCACTGTGACTGACCTCAGAAACTAGAGTGGAGGTGGCTGGGTCCTAGGGGTGGAGGGAAATGATACCCAGACCAAGAGCCAGGTGGGGCCCAGCCGGAAGCAATGGACCAGTCACAGCGTGATGGGGTCAGGCTGAGGGGCCCTGAAGCCCTCCTACAAAGCTGGATCCATTGCAGAGATTTCTGTAGACTAATTTCTCTCATTGCTGGTCAACAAACTCTTAAAGCAGAAAGCAACAATATACATCACAGTGAGAGCAAGAATGATTATACTGCAAACACAGGAACCTCTCATTTCCCAAATCTAATCCACTACTAAGTTTTCAGGAAGCAGGAACCAACACTTCATTTTATGTTGAAAAGAGTATAATGTGTTTTAGGGTCTCCAGCCCAGCAAAAATACCTGCCTGCTAGTTTCCCCAAACATCACTAAAAGACGTTTAAACTTTTAAATAAAACTACAGTGAAGGTTTGTGCAAATTATAAAATAGTTTTAAAGCTATGTACACAGTTATTTGACACTTAATGCGCTGATAGAGGCTCACCTACAAAATACAATATAGATATAGATCACGTTTTCTTCCTAAACTGAAGACACCTCCTGCTATGACACATAAAGAGATTACAGTCGCTAGGATACAATGGATGCAAGTAGCACTCAAACAATCAGAAAGCAGAGCAACTAAGTCTAGGGTTCTTACACTAATGGAGGAGTTTGTTGTGCGGGATTGAGCTTGAGGAGGGGGCGACAGAGGCTCTGTGGTCACAGATATCTGGGGATGGAGGGAGCAGGACTGGAGGGGCAAAGCTCAGAGCTGTTTATGCAGGCTTTGAGATGTAGACAGAGCCACAGTTGAGCAGAACCCAGCATAATTGTGACGGGAGTGTGTGGCCCTTAGAAATGTGACACTGTGTTTGGAATTGCTCTTTGAACGTGATAGTAGCAATCACGCTCTCTGCAGGAGCTATATCGTTTACCTGATGTACTGGATTCTTTTATTGCTTTGTTTTTTGGGTGGTGCTTAATTTTAACATTTATTTAAGAGCTTATTGTTCTTCTGTGGGTTAAACTTTTTTCTTCTTCTCAAAGTGTTGATAAGTTTCTTTTGACCTTGGATGACCTTCAGTTTTATTAGAAGGCAGTTAGATACAGGTTTTTTAAAGTGCACCCTGCTAAGCATTTCTGCCATGTGCTCTGAACACACGTGTGAACTGTCTACTTACTTGCAATTCCTGAGCTGTCATCATCGCGGAGGCTGCCGCTCACCCTGCAGCCAGTGCTCCCTCCCAGTGTATTGGAGCTTCTTAATTTACCCTTTAAGGATCATTTTCATGTGTTCTATCTCTTTATTTCTTAGTATTTAGGTTCCGTGTTTTGGTACTGTGTTTTAAATCTCTAATGATTTTCTGTTACCCAGTACTTTTCTTGTGAAACTATATTTTTATACTTTCTAACTGGTCTTCAAAAATCTCTGCTTGTTTCGTATCAGCCTTTTGCTTTACCATTCTTATTTTGACTCTTAGACATCCTTCCTTCTTTTTTGAAGAGTGTTCCATCATTTGTGTATTCTTTGGAATGCCTGGGCTTCCCTGATAGCTCAGTTGGTCAAGAATCCACCTGCAGTGTGGGAGACCTGGGTTCGATCCCTGGGTTGGGAAGATCATCTAGAGAAGGGAAAGGCTGCCCACTCCAGTATTCTGGCCTGGAGAATCCATGGACTGTATAGTCCGTGGGGTTGCGAAGAGTCTGACATGACTGAGTGCCTTTCGCTTTCACTTTGAATGCCTGCTTCCTTCAGTCAGGTCTGTGAAGCTCGCATTTCCACGGCATTTCTCCTCCTGATGTGCACTGGGGCGCGTGATTCTGCATTTGGTCTCAAGCACTGTTCCGTGTGCAATGTGCGAGCGGTGTTTCTGGTGTGTGCGCGTGCTGTGTGTTGAGTCAGTGTGTGTGTAGGCTGTGGTATTGTGTGTGTGTGCTGTGCTTCGTGTGGGATGTGAGCCATGTGTGTGCTCTGTACTATGCGTGTGTCAGCGCCGAGTGTGTGAATGTGGTGTGTGCACTGCGGGTTGTGTGTTGTATATTGTGTGTTGTGTGGAGTGTTCCTGATGTGTGATGTGGTGTGTATGGTGTGGCGCACGTGCATATGTAGTGTGCATGCTGTGTGTTGTGTGTGCTGTGTGTATGGTCTGGCGTGTGTAGTATGTATGGCATATGTGGTGTGTATGTGGTGTGCATGTGGGGTGGAGAGCATAGTGTTTCCAGTGTATGTGGTATGCGTGTATGTCTGTGTATGTGGTGTGGTTTGGTGTGCATAGTGTGTCTGGGGTATGTGCGGTGTGTGTGTGTATGTACGTTGTGTGACGTGTATGGTGTGCGTGTGGGGTGGTGTGCCTGGTGTTTCCAGTGTATGTGGTATGCATGAGTGTGTGTATGCTGCATGCTGTGTGAGGCGTGTGAGCGGTGTGTTTGTGGCCCTCCTTGCTCACACACAGATGCTGCTCTTTCTGGCCTGCCCACCAGTGTCCGCGTCAGAGCCGTCCTGTCCGCGTCCCCACGTGTCCATCCGCAGCCCTGCAGACTCGCCCCAGGTGAGCAGGCCTCACTCTGTCCCTGCTCACCCAGGCCTCTCACCCTCCGTCCAGCAGGAAGGCTCTCCCATCTCCTGTGTCCGCCCCGCTCAACCCCTTCCATGCGCTGAGTTGCTCGGTCATGTTTGACTCCGTGTTGACTGGAACCTGCCAGACTCCTCTGTCCATGACATTCTCCAGGCAAGAATACTGGAGTGGCTTGCTATTTCCTCCTCCGAGGGATCTTCCTGACCCAGGGATTGAGCCTGCCTTTCAGGCAGATTCTTTACCCGCTGAGCCATGCTCCGCAGAGATGCTCTCCTTATTTTGGGTGACACTATGCTCTTTTAACACGCTGTGTAATGAACATTGCACAGAGAGAGTGCATCAGGGCAGGCACCCGAGGACTTGAAGGGTCTTCCGACCAGACGCTTCCTTCTGAGGTCCTTGCATGACGTTCTTGGAGCCAGGTGGCCCCAGCTAACCTTCCTGAGGCTCTGTCCCGACGCCTAACAGGGATGGTCCTAGGTTGCATCTGCCAGATGACCAGTTTTAGAAATTAAACCCACAAGGACAGCGCTGTAGAGTCCTGCCAAGTGTAGGGCTCCATCACAATTAGATTGCTAATCTGACAGTTTTCTTTGCGTAGATGTTAATGACAACCAGGCTGATTCCCTTAGGGGAAGCACACCGACTGAAACCGCCCACCCTGGCCAGGCACCAGAGTACCCATCTGCATGAGTTGTTTTAGGACAGGAAGTCCTGGTAAGGAACACAGAACTAATGAGCCATCACCAACCGGAAGAGCTTGGGAAAGGTCAAAAGAAGACACTGCATGCCCGATCACCTCCCAGAATCCTTCTCTCTGGCGTCCATCTTGGCTGAACAAGGCATGCACCACCAGGAAGGACTCTCAGGCAGAATGACTGGCTAAAGACAACCCGGAAACTAACCCCATCACCATAAAACCCGAGACTGTGAGCCACATGGCAGAGCTGTCCTCCTGGGCTCCCTTACCCTCCTGCTCTCTGCCCGGGTGCCCTTTCCCAATAAAATCTCTTGCTTTCTCAGCACATGTGTCTCCTTGGACAATTCATTTCCGAGTGTTAGACAAGAGCCCAGTTTCAGGCCCTGGAAGGGATCCTCCCTTCCTGCAACAATTCTGTCTCAGAGATTTGGAGCTTGGTTTGCAGTAAGCAGATGAGGTGAAGGGGTCTGATGAGTACTCTGCCTCATTGGAAACAGAATTGCCTTGAAATTGAAGACCGAGCTCTATCTCCCACCTGGACTTCCATCATTGGAAATTAAACCAAAGATCGTGTCAGGAGTAAAATGCATGTTTCCTCTTGAAGTGAGCATTGTGGAAGCTCTCTGTCACTATAAAAAGACTGCTTACATTGCAGAATGGGTAAATGTTGGAAAAGTGAAAGGGCTCAGAGAATTACAGAAACAAGCATTCACCTGAGACATTAAAATGAGTGTGAAATGTATGCCTTTTCTCCTTAGTTTATAAACAGAGTGTTACCCTGTTGTGATTTCCCCCTGCTGTTAAAATGCTCATCTCTGTTACTCAAGTGCTAGAAGGAAGGCCATTTGCAGTTTAAGTGACTAGAGTTTTACAGGAGTCCTGGCTTTTTCTTATGTGGATGCCCTCATTGTCTTCTGAATTAGGTGTAAAATAAGGACAAATGCGCTAACATTTTGGTGACCCCATTCTTTGAGCGGGTCTACTTTCTGCTTGTCTTCAGAACTTCAGTGAACATAGGATTTGAATATTCCTTAGTTCTAGGGAACCCTGTGTGGTGCATAATGTGAGAAAACTCATGAACATCAAAATTCACATAAGTTGCCAGTCTTCCTCATGTTTTTAGGAAGAAAATGGTAGCAATATTTCATATAAGAACTGCTTTAAAGTGAGTGACCATTGGTTGTTTCAGATAATATGGAGAATGTGTTTTTGTTTTTTTTCCAAACAATTCCTAAAGACAACAATATACTCCCACCTACAAGAAAATAAAAATGCACCCATGCACCATGGGCCATGTGGCAGAGGTTTTGAGGCCCAGTATTAATGTATTTCATGCTCTGCTCTGGCCATGGTTTCAGGCACCCAGGAGAGGAGCTGGGTGTGCGGGCCGGGAGGGAGAGATGCTTTCTGGACGTGGAACCAGGCTCATCAGGTCAGCAGACCTTGGCTACTGACATTCTGTGTGTGTGTGTGTGTGTGTGTGTGCACGTGAGTGTGCACACTCAGTTGTGTCCAACTCTTTGCGATGTTTGCACTATAGCCCGCCAGGCTCTCTATCCATGGGATTCTCCAGGCAGGAATACTGCAGTGGGCTGCTGTTTCCTTCTCCGAGGGATCTTCCTGACCCAGAGATTAATCCTACTTCTCTTGCATTGCAGATGGATTCTTTATCACAGCATACATATAATTTTATTTTACTGGAGTGGAGAGACCATGTACCACCCTATTCCACCGTCAGTATTAAATTTCAAGCATCATTTCTTTGTTGATGACTGTCTTTGACCATTTCCCTAATGGCTGGATCTCCATCCTCCTAACAACTAGAGGCAGATTGTGTTTGTAAAGACACACACCTTACTTGGCTGAGGATTGAGACTGGCTTGGATCTGTCGTCGTCGGTCGCGCTTGTTCGTGATGAAAGCTGTTAGCGTATTAGAGAGAGAGAGAGAAATTGTCTCAACACAATGCAGGCCACGAGTGACAAGAGGACAGGTAATTCAGACTTAATGATGAGGTTTGAAAGATTTTCCTCTGTGATCAAGAAAAAGACATGGGTAGCCACTCTCACCCTTCGTATTCAACACAGTCCTGGAAGCCCTAGACAGAATAACTAGGCAAAACGGAAGTGAAAAGCCATCCAGGTAAGAAAACAAGAAGTAAAATTGTCTCTGTTTGCAGATTAAATGAATTCATATAAAGAAAATGCTGAAGAACCACCTAAAACCTCTTATAAGTAATAAAACAATACAGTAAAGTTGTAGGATACAAAATCAACATACAAAGATCAGTTGTTTCTACACACTAACAAACTATCTGGGAAAAAAGGGGAAAATGTCATTGACAATAGTATCAAAAATATTAAAACATATGGAAATAAAATTTTACAAAAGAGATGAAAACTCTAAGACATTAAAAACTATAAGACAATGATGAAAGAAATAGAAGACAAATAAATGGGAAGATATTTCACATTCATGAATGGGAAGAATTAATGCTATTGAAATGTCTATAAGCCATCTATGGATTCAATATAATCATTATCAAAATGCTAATGACATTTTTCATAGAACATAAAACAAATACGAATCAGACTTTTTTGTTCCAACACAGAGGAAAGAAATCCTGAGAAAGAGGAAGAAAGCTGGAAGTACTATGTTTTCTGATTTCAAATAATACTATGAAACTATCCCAGGTGGTGCGGTGGCAAAGAACCTGCCTGCCAAGGCAGGAGATGTGAGAGACGGGAGTTCAGTCCCTGAGTGGAGAAGAGCCCCTGGAGAAGGAGGTGGCTACCCACTCCAGGATTCTTGCCTGGAAAACCCCATGGACAGAGGAGCCTGGTGGGCTGCAGTCCACGGGGTCGCAGACACAACTGACCAGCTGAGCACATACACACGTAAGAGTTAACTGTATGGTGCTGGCATAGAGACAGACACACGGACCATCAGGGAGAACTGAGAGCCTCAGAAACAAACCCACAGATATGGCCAACCAACATTTGACATCAGAGCCAAGAAGACTCTTGGGAAAGGACAGTCTTTTCAATAGATGAGGCTGAGAAAACTGGATGCTCACATGCTAAAGAATGAAACTGAACCAGTGTCTTACACTCCTCACAATAATTTACTTGAAATAGATTTAAGGCCTGAAATCTTAAAACTCCTAGATAAAAACAGGCAGAAAGCTCCTGGGCACTGGTCTTGGCAATGATTTTTTAAAATATGATTCTAAAGGCACAAGGAACAAAAGAAAAAAATAGACAAGTGGGACTATATCAAACTAAAAGTCACAATCAGCAAAAGACACGACAAGAGACACAATCAGCAAAAAAAAAAAGCAACCCCTTGGTGGGAGAAAATATTTGCACAACAGTTATATGATGAATGGTTAATATCCAAATTATATAAGAAACTCACACAATAGCAAAAAGGCAAATAATAGAAATGGATAAAGGATCTAAGTGGAATTTTTTCCAGAGGGTATACAACTGGACAACAAATATATCAAATATACATAACACTAATGACCAACAGGGAAATATGAATCAAAACCACACGGTATCACCTCACACCGGTTAGAGAGACCAGTATGACAAGAGACAAGAAGACAGGGGAAAAGGAACATCTCTGCACTGTTGGTGGGGCTGTAAGTCAGCACAGTCACTATGGAAGAGAGTGTGGGGCTCTTAAAACATTAGCAGTGAAACCTCCGTATGCTCTAGTGATCCTACTTCTAGCTATATAACCAAAGGATTCGAAACCACTGTCTTTAAGAGACATCTCTACCCCAATGTGCATTGCACCATTATTCCAAAATCAAAGCATAGAAACGACCTAAGTGTGCACCAACGCATGACCACGTAGGCAGAACATTAGCACAGTGGACTACTGCTGTTGCTTGGTTGGAGGCTGTGTCCAACCCTTTTGCGATCCCATGGATTATAGCCAGTCAGGCTCCTCCGTCCGTGGGGTCTTCCAGGCACGAATACTGAAAGTGTGTTGCAAATTTCCTTCTTCAGGAGATCTTCCCAACCCAGGGATCCAACCTGTGTCTCCTGCATTGGCAGGTGGGTTCCTTACCACTCAGTCACCCAGGAAACACAGTGGAATATTACTCAGCCATAAAAAGAAAGCAATCCTGTCATTTGTGACAACATGAACGGACATTCAGGGCTTAGACAGAGCAAGACAAATACTGATGATGTCACACATGGAATCTGAAAAAGCTGAACAAACAGAGAGTGGTTTGGTGGTTGCCGGGAGCTGGCATTAGGTCGAAATGGTAAGAAGTTAGTCAAAGGGTGCAAACTTCCAATTATAAGGTGAGTAAGTTGTAGGAATCTAATGTACAGCATGGTGACTGTAGTTAACAATTTTTCTTATACCTGAAAGTAGCTAGGAGAGTAGATCTTAAATGTTCTTAAACCAAAAGAGAAAGGTTATTATTAGGTTGGGTGACATAATTAACCTTGTTGTATAGGATGTGTTCACTGACTTTACTGCGATGATCATTTCACAATATTTACACTCATCAAATCATCACATCATTCATCTTGAACATCCATGATGTTAAATGTCAATTATATCCATAAAGTTGTGGGAAAGGGATATTTTGATCACATAAGGATGGCTCTCTCCATGAAAGGGTGGGCTTTCCTAAGTGAGGACAGGGCTGCTGTCCTTCACAAATTAGGCTCTTCTGTCAGACTCAGAATCTTTAATCTGAATATTTGCGCCCCATTTGGAGCCTGGTTCCTTAAACTGTGGCTTATGTTCCTCTGGAATGAGTGAGCTAGGTGTCTTTCAGGTTTCGAGTAAGCTCAGGAGAGCCCCGGGCTTCTGACCTTGTGGACTTAGGTCATCAGAATGCTGCCTTCAGCGGACATCTGTGACAAGTGACCCAGGCGTTAGCCGCACGGAGTCATAAGCGCCTCTCTTTCCCGCTGCAGACATGGCGCTCCCCTTGACAGGAGCCAAGCTCGGCATATCAGAAGGAGAATCCTAAGCGCAGCTGCAAGCATGCGCCTCAGCACCGTGCCTCACTTTCCACACAGGACCCAAACTGGCCTGTGACGACGATTTCATGAGCTTCGCCCTGTTCAGCTTGGTTAGCGGTCACTACACCGGCCTGTGCATCTCTGCTTGTGCAGGATCCCACACGGCCCTTGTGTGAGAGAAAGCCCGCTCCATGACCGATGCCGCCCGCTAAACGTAGACGGTGCCCCGAAGGAGCAGGCTGTGGCCACGCCAGCACTGATGGTGACTTCTGCCCCAGCTGTTCTTCAGTTACACCCCTCAAATGGCGCAGCTTGCCACCCTGACCCTTGATCTGCTAATGTGTTCTGTTCACATGTGCAAAGAGCAGCTCTCCTCACTCCAGTGGGAGACGGAAGGGTATCATCAGCAGATCAACCATGTCGTTACCTTAACCCCTCATAGGTTGTTCTTTGAAATAACTTGGGGAAAAGTGTTTGAAATAGTGAAAGCCCTTTAGATGGCTTTCATGGCTAACATCCTTACCTCCAGCTTCTGTTCTGCAGTATCTACGCTTCTATCAGCTTATGTGTTTACAAATAAGTGGAATTAAAAACAGAGAAAAAATTCTAAACCACTGGACCATGAGTGCTTCCCAGGAATCCACCTACCTACCAGTGCGGGAGATCCCTGGGTTGGGAAGATCCCCTGGAGGAGGGCATGGCAACCCACTCCAGTAGTCTTGCCTGGAGAATCCGGACAGAGGGGCCTGGTGGGCTACAGTCCATGGGGTCGCAGAGTCGGAAACAACAGAGCACGCGCTCCCATTTGGACCATGTAATCCAGGGCAAGCCCCATCTTCTCATTAAGCCTTGGATCCTGACTTCTAAAATGACGAGCTAACAGTTCCTGCTTCCTACATTTGCTGTGAGAGTCGGTGAACCACTGCCCACCAGCCGGTTTAAGAAAACACCCCAATTGCTTTAAAGAAAATGTACATTCAGATGATAAGCTTTTTACTAAACTTTTTTAGTTGTAAATGACTAAGGCTTGCCTTCAGAGTTGTTCTTTTGTGAATCATTTTTATCCTCATTCATTTAGGTTACAAAACAACCCATTACAGTCTGTTCTAGCTGTGAAACAGTTATCCTTAGAAGTAGGATTTTGAGGCATCAGGAGTCTTGTCTTTTTCCATTTCACTTGCTTCCAACTTAAAATCTTAACAATTCAAAAATATAGGCACACTCATATATACACATGTAGAGGTGCACATATAAGCTGAATATAGACCATACATCATAATATACACCATACATCATATGAGCGTGTATATGCCTTCCTCATCTCACTGTCTCTATGTATGTACACCCTCAGAATGTATAGATAAGAAAATCCTGTGGGTTATATGTTCAATAATCCAAAAACCAAAATAATAAAACAAAACCTAATAAAACAGCAAGAAAACAAAATTCCCCAGCTGTTATTTCCCAGTGGAGGTCTCGACTAGCTTCCCAGTGAAATGATCTTGTAGTCTTGAAAACAAAATAACACCTTCTCCCTACCTGTGACTCCATTATGGAAACTTCTGAAATCAACTGTAAACCAACTCCCTATTTTATAAATCAAAGCACTCAAAAAGCACTGCCTGGTTGAAGCCTTGAAAACTAGAGTACATTTTAAACACTCTAGTGGAATGCCTAAAGCACAAGAATAGCATCTGTAAAGCACACAGTCCGTTTGGTGTGAGATCAGAGACGTGGGCTGAGCTCTGGCTCTGCCCCCCATGGGGGGCTCAGCAGGGGCAGGGGTAGAGGAGGAGGTCCCCCTGGACTCACCCCTGGCTGCTCCCAGCCAGCGACTGAACATGGCGAGAATGCAAGCAAGATCCCACTCCTGTCCGTACGGGACTCCTCCTCCATTACATCACATTGGTGGTACCTTGTCACAAGGTGCTGAATCAGGCGTGTGTGTGTGTGTGTGTGTGTGTGTGTGTGTGTGTGTGAGAGACACTGGCCTCTCAGAGGGTTCATTTTTGCAATATGCTCCCATCTAAAAGCTGTCTCGTACAGGTAAGCCTTATTTTCAGAAAACTGTGTAGAAATAAACCGTTCGAAGCAGGTGATTATTTATGTGAGGGTGGGGCTTTACTGTGGTGCTTCTAGAAGTCCCCTTTGGATTGGGCTGTAACTGCTTTACGATGCACTATGGGTCTCTGCTGTACAACAGCGTGAATCAGCTACCTGTAGACGTATCTCCCCTCCCGCTACAGGCCCTCTCCCCCGTCCCAGCCCTCTAGGCCATCACAGAGCACTGAGCTGAGCCCCCTCTGCTCCACAGCAGCCTCCCACGAGCCGTCTGCCTTACACGTGGTAGGGTATATATGCCCTTTTAAGGAGGCTAGATCTCCAAGGAGTCTCCTCGTCTGCTGCAGAAAGACAGATGCACCTTTGAGTGCAGGTGAGACGTACGGCTTGCCTTTTAACAGCTAGGTATGCAGAAGTTATCTCCGGGATTATACTGTATCATCTGAAGCGGTATCTAAGCAGACTTGCTCTAGAGAAGCCTTTGCTGGTTGAGGAAATAAGTGGCCAAAGAGCTGAGGGCAGCCCAGCTGAGAGCTACAGGAAGTGCTTTCTGCCCACACCCTGGGGGTGCCTGGAAGTAGATCCCTTCTGGTGCCTCCAAGTGAGAACTTACTGCTGGCCAACACTTCGCAGGCTTGTGACTGTAGTCAGAAGACCCAGTCAGTCAGCTGTGCCCCCCTCATTCCTGACCCACAGACCCCATGGGCTCCTACAGTATGGGTGAATTAATACAGTATTGTGCTCCTAAAAATGGGTAAAGAAGATAAATCTCATATTAAATGCTTTTACCAAAAAAAGAAAGAAAGAAAGAAACCACATGAAAAAAGAACACAAGAACATACTTTGGAAGTGGTGGGCACCACGGTATTATGCTAGCATCATTGTTGCTATTCAATCGCTAGGTCATGTCTGAGTCCTTGTGACCCCACGGCCTGCAGCACGCCTGGCCTCCCTGTCCTTCACCATCTCCCAGAGCTTGCTCAAACTCATGTCCATCAAGTCAGTGATGCCATCCAACCATCTCATCCTCTGTCGTCCCCTTCTCCTAACCTCAATCATGGGTGCATGCATATCTCCAAACTCACAAAGATATGTATATTAAATCTGTATGTTTTTGTATACCAATTAAAGCTCAATCTAAAAAAACCCCTAACATACATATATATATATATATATATATATATATATATATATATGGGTCCTAAGCTGTTGAGGTTGCAGAATTTTTTTTTTTACATAGAAACAGATAACTGATATGCACACACAGATGAAGTCTCAGTTGTTACTCAGGCATATCTGTTATGCTTCAGTAGAGATTCACGTAAAATAAGAGTTGGGCCCTTTTCAAATGTGCTGAAATGAACAAATCCTTTTGAAAATGACTCATGGGACCCAGTTGTTTTGCCATCATGCCTGCAACCAGCTTTCTTGTTCTTTACACAGAACAAGGAAAGGAAAGCAGGGACGTGATCAGAGGGACTGGAGTCAAGAGGCTTCAGGCAAGTCACTTGGGGGCAGTTACCTTGGATCTGGCTGAGATTCTAAACACAGAGACTGAGGAATCTCAAGGCACTTTTTTTTTTTCTTATATGGATTTTTCTGTAAAAGCTATAATTCATATAATTTATAGTCTTTATAGTTTCATAGTATAGTTTGGGAAAAATAGGCTTTATGGTAATAAAGCTGAAGATATAGTCAAAGCTATGATTTTTCCAGTGGTCATGTACAGATGCGAGAGTTAGAGCATAAAGAAAGCTGAGCGCCAAAGAATTGATGCTTTTGAACTGTGGTGTTGGAGAAGACTCTTGGAAGTCCCTTGAACTGCAAGGAGATCCAACCAGTCCATCCTAAAGGAAATCAGTCCTGAATATTCATTGGAAGGACTGATGCTGAAGCTGAAACTCCAGTACTTTGGCCACCTCATGTGAAGAGCTGACTCATCGGAAAAGACCCTGATGCTGGGAAAGATTGAGGACAGGAGGAGGAGAAGGGGATGACAGAGGATGAGATGGTTGGATGGCATCACTGACTTGATGGACATGAGTTTGAGCAAATTCTGGAAGACGGTGATGGACAGGGAAGCCTGGCGTGCTGCAGTCCAGGGGGTCGCAGAGAGACGGACATGGCTTAGTGATGGACAGCAACAAGAATCTCACTAGATACTTTCAAAAAACCCTTGAGACAACAAAGCCAAGCCACTCATACTTTGCTCAGCAGAATGAAGCTGGGGCGAGGAGGGTGGGAAGGTCACAGGGCTGGTGACTGGGGGAGGCTGGCTGGGGATAGGGTGACCCCTCCCCCCCCCCAGGGCTCGCTCTTCTCAGTGAAGAAAGAAGCTGCAGCTCTGACTTCCTATTTGAATCAGAGCTGGAAGCTGGCTTCATCTCTCATTTGCAAAAAGAAAGAACAGTGGACGCCAAGGATGGTGTCCTCACATCACGTGCTTGTGTTTATCCTCTTATTACAAAGCACCTCCAGCTCATTGACAAAGGGCACAGCATTAATTTAAAATTAATAGATAGCACCATGGAAATTGGAAGTCTGGGTTATAGCCTGTGTGATTAATTGTGCCAGTCGTGACTGGAATAAAAGTGTACGCTATTAGGATTAGCTGCGCACATTCCAGTCCCGTTACTGTTAGCTGTACACCACTAATAATACCGGAGAAGGCACTGGTGACCCACTCCAGTACCCTGAAAATCCCACGGAGGGAGGAGCCTGGTCGGCTGAAGTCCTTGGGGTCACGAAGAGTCAGACACGACGGAGAGACTTCACTTTCACTTTTCGCTTTCCTGCATTGGAGAAGGAAATGGCAACCCACTCCAGAGTTCTTGCTTGGAGAATCCCAGGGATGAGGGAGCCTGGTGGGCTGCCATCTGTGGGGTCGCAGAGTCGGACATGGCTGATGTGACTTAGCAGCAGCAGCAGCAGCAACTAATAATACACCTCCTAGAAAACTCAAGGCAGTCCATTTTCATCACAGTCTCACCCTTCAGAGGTTTGGGAATTCCAGGACGGCAGTGTGGAGGGTGAATCTGCAGGTTCAGCACCTGCGCAGGTGATGGCTGGGACGCTTAAGGTGGCTCAGCTCTTCTCACACCTGAGCTGCTCTGAGAAATGGAAGTGATGTACAGCCCCACATTCAAGGTGAACTTTTACCAGCAGACACTGAATTAGATTGCTAGCACTAACTACAGAGACTGGCTGAATTTATTCTATGAAGTCATAAAGCTGCAACACAGCAAAGGGGTCAACTAAACAACTGTTAATTTTCTCCTGTGCTCCAGCCTCTGTCTGTGAAAGTGCTGAGGAATAAGACCTTTGTCCCATCAGTTTCACAAGCTGGAATCAAGATTGCCTGGAGAAATATCAATAACCTCAGATACGCAGGTGATGTCACGCTAATGGTAGGAAGTGAAGAGGAACTAAAGAGCCTCTGAATGAAAGTGAAAGAGAGAGTGAAAAAGCTGACTTAAAACTCAACATTCAAAAAACTACGATTATGGCATCTGATCCCGTCACTTCATGGCAAATAGACGGGTAAAAAGTAGAAGCGGTGGCAGATTGTATTTTCTCGGGCTCCAAAATCACTGCAAGTGGTGAGTGCAGCCATGAAATTAAAAGACACTTGCTCCTTGGAAGCAAAGCTATGATCAGCCTAGACATCATATTCAAAAGCAGAGACATCACTTTGCCAACAAAGGTCCATATAGTCAAAGCTATGATTTTTCCAGTAGTCATGTATAGATGTAGGAGTTGGACCATAAAGAAGGCTAAGTATTGAAGAATTGATGCTTTTGACTGTATAGTTGGAGAAGACTTGAGAGTCCCTTGGACAGCAAGGAGATCCAACTAGTCCATTCTAAAGGAGATCAGTCCTGAATAATCATTGGAAGGACTGATGCTGAAGCTGAAGCTCCAATATTTTGGACTGTGATGCCAAGAGCCAGCTCATTTGAAAAGATTCTGATGCTGGGAAAGTTTGAGGGCAGGAGGAGAAGGGGATGACAGAGGATGAGATGGTTAGATGTCATCACCTGCTCAATGGACATGAATTTGAGCAAACTCTGGGAGATACAGAAGGACAGGGAAGCCTCGTGTGCTGCAGCCCATGAGGGTCACAGAGTCAGACATGACTCAGTCACTGTAAAACAACCTATCAAGTTGAGTCTAGTGAGGGGGACAAGTATCCAGAGACATGGGCTGGATGGTCATCACTATCATCAGTTGTAAAACCGGCAAGTCCTCTCTACAAATGGGCCCCTTTTGCTAAAGCCATTACAGATGACCCACTCCGGTATTCTTGGGCTTCCCTGGTGGTTCAGATAGTAAAGAATCTGCCTGCATTGTGGGAGAGCTGAGTTCAGTCCCTGTGTCAGGAAGATCCCCTGAAGGAGGGCATGGCAACCTGCTCCATATTCTTGCTGGGAGAGTTCCCATGATCAGAGGAGCCTGGTGCTTGACAGTCAGACAAGACAGAGTCAGACAAGACTGAGTGGCCAAGCACAGTCGCTCAGCACTGACAAGGTTAGAGACCTTTACCTTCTCTTACCTGTCCTTGGACTCCCAGGGTTTGAGACACTTCCTCTTGATTGAACCAAATGCTCCCAACAGTCTGTTTTAGCCTGATCACTGCCGGCTTCCCCCAGCTGGGTGCATTTTTATTGTCTTCATGTTTCCAGTACCACACTGCCAGAAATTCTGTTGGGAGTCAAGAATATCAGGATGAACAAAACAGAAACTCCTGGTTTACCACCAGGGATATTCCAGGCTGAGGGGTGCTAGGTGCAAATGCCCTGAGACAGGAAGAATTGGACTGAGTTGACAAGGAGACCTGCACCCCGAGGGGCACAAGGCAGCTGAGAGGATGGAAATAGAGATGTTCGCACAGCAGGGTCTTCAGGCTAAGGCAGGATTGGAATGACTGGACACGTGTGCAGCTCACTGAAGAGAAGGAATGGGAGATGATGCCAAGAGTGGTTGCTGGGAGACCAGGTAGCTTGTTAGGTAGGGCGCAGGCCAAGAGGGGATCAAGGCTGAAGCTGACATGGTGCAGGAGCCGGGAAGGCAAGGGATGGGCATGGCCGGGACTTCCAACGCCGACCAGTGTTTATGCCTGGATGCATTTTCTCTGGTTCAGATAGAAGTGTTGTCTGTTCCTCCCATAATGGTTTCCATGGCAACACTCTGGCCTTTCCCTTCCAGATCAGCAATAAATGCCTGAGAAAGGACCCTGGGCTGGGTCCCACGTGGCAAAAATGAGGAACTATGCAATTAATTTGCACCCCTCCCTCCTGAGATTCAGGGCAGACTCGTAAAAGCTTGTGAAACTAACAGCCTGTCGGAAAGCCCTATTTCATGTTTTCTCTCTGCCCCGCATGGCCTCTGAGTACGTGTGTCATCACACTTGATATCTGTGTTTGAACTTTTAGTTTCTCCCTCCTGCAAGTTGGCTATTGCTGTTCAGTCCCTCAGTCACGTCTGACTCTTTGCGACCCCATGGACTGCAGCACACCAGGCTTCCCTGTCCTGCACCATCTCCCAGAATTTGTTCAAACTCATGTCCACTGTATCGGGGATGCCATCCAACCATCTCATCCTCTGCCACCCTCTTTCCCTGCCCTCAATCTTTCCCAGCATCAGGGTTTTTTTCCAGTGAGTCAGTTCTTTGCCTCAGGTGGCCAAAGTATTGGAGCTTCAGCATCAGTCCTTCCAGTGAATATTGAGAGTTGATTTCTAAGTTTAGCACTTAAGCAAGCAGGAGTGCTAAGTTCTTTAGGAGAAACTCGTGAATGGTGGCCCCATCCAGGTTTTAGCCAGGCCCCCAAGGCTGAATATGCAGCTCATTGATACTCAGGTTTTTATCTTCCATCTCATGGAATCCTTCAAGAGTTGAGGATCCACACTTTTATTTTAGTCTAATGCCTGTTTTGTAATGATGTTGCAAAGAGCAGCCACATTTTGTATGATGTTTTAACTCTTCTCAATTACCGATCTCTCCATGTATATTACACTGTAAGTCATGAGCTGTTTAGATGTGCTTTAGAGAAAAAGAGAATGTGAGTGTGCAGAGACAGCCACGCTTCCTGGAGAAGACTGGTATCCGCAGGAGCAGCTGGCAGGCAGGGCGGGAATTTAGGGAGAAGTGTGGCAGCTGGGATCTCAGGCAGGAGCCTTCATTGGACTGGGCAGCTCACTGGAAGTGGGGATGGGGAGAAGGCAGAGGTCAGGATCACTCCTGGGCAGAGATCATGGTGGCGGGGCAGGGGGCATTAAAGGTGGGAGGTGCAGCAGATACCATCAGGGAGGTTGGTTAGCTGCGGTGTGTGAGCACACCCCGGAGATGGGGACGTCAGATGGGGGCTTCCAGGAGCAGAGCTGCCCTGGGACAAGCTGAGGAGAGAGGTCAGACCATTACTGTTCATCTCCCAGCATGGACGCGTCCCCGAGGGAGGGATGCCGGAGGAAAAGGATGAGGGCAGAGCCCTGGGGAAAGGCTCCACCTGGAGTGAGCGCTGCTGAAATTTGGCCTCTGTTCACAGAAGCCGAAGAGAAACACGGAGACGGAGGTTTGGGTGAAGAAGAAAAAAAAAAATTAGCTTTACTGCTTTGGCTTGCAAAGGGAAGTCACAGCAGGCTAATCCCCTCAAAACTCCGTGTCCCAACCTAGAGAGGGTAGTGAGAAGTCCTCATGGAGCAGGGCGTGATCAGCTCAAGGACGTTCTTCTGCTCGGTTGGTGATGAAGTAATCTGGAGTCAGCATCGTCAGCCTCCTGGTTCCAACCCATCTGGGCTCTATGTGCTTCTGAGCCACACGCTGTTGACTGCTCCCACCTGGTGGGGTTTCAGAGTCTCCCCGAAGTCCCAAGGACACAGCTCAGAACACTGTCTCTAGTCCTAGAGGAAGAGCTAAAGATCCTTGCCTTGGTTTAATGGCTAAAGGATGATTATCTTGTCTTGCTTAACTGTTTGCCCTTCTGAATTCTCTCACTTCTCTGATTACATCTATTTGGACTAAAGTTGTTTTCTACAGACAAAAGTCAGGCAGAGGACATGGGTGGGGTCTCTCTAGGTAGACCCCATAGGGTCCTGCTCGGTTACAGGAGGCAAGGTTGAAGAGGGGGACTGGTTGAGGGCGGCCTGAAGGTTGGGGAGACCAGGAGAGAGTAGGGCACAGTGAGTGGTGTGTCCTGAAACCCGATTCCCCAACTTCTGCATCCAGCTCTGAGCTGGAGGCCGACCTGGACAAGACTGCCTTCACAGGCTTCTGTGCGTTTAGGTCTAGGTGGAGTCTGGCCGTCGGGCGGGGGCAGCTGTGTTCAAGCATCGTCTCTGCAGATGCCTTGCCGGCCCTCCTGTTCTATGAATGGTTCCTCCCAGAAGGAAAGGGGCTGCCTTCATCATTAGTTTACAATGGCAAAACTTGATTCACTGTGGTTGTTGCGTTTAATGACCTTTTTCAGTAGGGGCTGTCTTTAATTTCTTGAACCGTCATCAGTTATTCTTTTTACACAAAAGGAACAAACAGAGGCAGATGATCTCCCAACATGTTATGCTGGGCTTTTACCTTGGGCCACGTCTGGACTGACTCAAGGCTCTGAGGCACACGTCCAGTCCTAACAAAGACTGAAGACCTGCCAGGTGCCCCTTTCATCTCTCCGTCAGTCTGGGGGAAAGATACACAGAAACAGGTGTGACATTAAAGCAGGGCTGCCTGGTCGAGGGCACCCCAGTTAATCTCTAGCAAGCAGGGACCCTCCATTCATCCGGAGACTGTGATCTCTCTGTAACGGGGTCGGTGGATGGGGCATCATTATGCCAGCGTCTCCATGACGCTCGATGGTATCACGTGTCTAGGAATCCTAGTCTTGAGCAGTGTTCATTCTCAGCCCCAAAAGGAATTTCCTTCCCAGCATGTCTGACCTTCCCATCTCACAAATATTCATTACGTTCTGGCCCAAGGTGATTTGAGCAGAGGAAATAATTGATTCACATAAAGAATAATGTTTTTCTACCACAAGAAATTCTTTTTAATAGCTGGACTTTATTAGTGGAGTCATGCAGATTGGAGGAATAAAGATTTTCTTCAAAAAGCAATAAACATCAAAAGACGAAGGTTTATTTCACTTCTCCAAATATTATTACTCAGTCTCTATTCCACACCTAATACAATGGTCTTCCTCAGCTCTTAAACTTTCCAGATCCCTGAGGGTGAGCAGAAAGGTCAACCCACATGTCGCAGCGATGGCCTCGAGGGGAGACAAAGGACATGACTGTCCATCAAGGAGGTTCTTCAGAGTCCCCTCATTCAGATAAGAAGGGACACAGGTGTTTTTAATCAACTGCACTATCTTTCAAAATTGTTGTAAAATGTTACCATGTTCCCTTAAAATTGCAGGCTTTGCCTTTTGAAAACTTGATGACCCTAGAATCACACTCAGCAGAAAACAAAATCCAAAGGTTATCTGTAAGCCTCCCTCTCTAGGTTTATTTTAAAATGATGAGACCTATTACAAGCTGGTACCCAAGGAGGGTGGCATGAAACCCAAGTCAGTGGCCATCGGCTGTGTCTAGAGAGAGACTCCGTGCTGCTAACTTCCCCGCCTTTCCTCAACCTCTGCTTTCTCCCCCACCTTCACGAGGGAATGGAAACGGAAACACAGGCCTTTTAGGCCTCTCCCAGCCCTGACAGTCCTTGTCTTCGTGAATTTTCCCTTCTGTGGCTCCTCTATAAATTAATACTGAGGAAACTAGGTCAAGGTGACATCAGTCTTTTTTTCTTTTAAGCAAACACTAGAGGAAGCCACCATGCTGCGTGGGTTGGCTGCTCCCCCAGTGCCTGGATGCTGACTTCTATTTAGCCCTGAGCACCTTGCTTAGCCAGCGTTTTTATCAATGGGCGGACATCCAGAAAGAAACGAAACCATGGTGATGGCTCTTCCCCAAATCACGTCCTGGGTTTGGCGTGTCCGTCACTGTCTACAGCGCAAGGAGGGGTCCTCCGATGTGAGCAGGACTCTCTCCTTGAGGAAGGCCTTCTGGCTCCCCCCGCTGAGATGAGGGGGAGGGACACTGGTCTCCCCTCTGCACACAGGAGGTAGAGGACGCATGAAGAGGAAATGGAGGAGGGCCTCGGAGCTAAAAATAGAGATGGGTGAGACGGATCCATTCCTATGGCCTGTCTGTTGTTTTTTCTTTAATCTCAGGGATTGTTTTTTTTTTCCTTTCCACTCTGGTTTGTCATAGGCTCCTGAATCGAGTTCCCTGTGCTGTCTGTAAGGTAGAGTTCAGGCCAAGGCAGAAAAGAAGGAGAGACGACCTCAACGGAGGTAGGTGGCCTTTATTCCGGCAAGGAGGGGCGGCAGTCAGCCTAATGACCAGGCTGTGCGTGAGAGGGTTCAGGGAGGCTTCATCTTTAAAGGAAGGTTTGTGGAAGCGATAAGGGAAACGTTTGTCAGGCGGGACATTTGGGGCAATCTTTAGTTGAGATGGCATTTGTAGTTGAACAGGGGGTGGGAGGTTTTGAGCACGGGGGTGATAAGTCCCGGGAGCATACAACCGTCCCAGAGCATCAGGGCAGGACCTAAAGTTTGGTTTTGTTTTCCCCGAAGTTAGATGGTTCAGTGAGGGCCTTTGAGACGGTTGTTCACTTGTCTAGGCTCAAGGACTGCTTCACTGTCCAGGAGGACAGCTGTGTGTCCGTCCTGTATACAACAGTCTGCATCTGCCCATCGCAGACTCCCAGTCCTCCGCCCCCGGCCCGCCCGCCTTGACAACCACACGTCTGCTCCCGATGTCTGTGAACTTGTCTCTGTTTCACAGACAAGTCCACTTGTTTCAGATCTGAGCTTGCCATTGTTCAAGAACATGTGCAGGGTGTAAGAAAGAGTCGAACTACCGAAGATATCTATGGAAACTGACGTGGACCAGAGAGGTTAGACCATCAGGGTCGTGTCATAAATCTCCAAGAACGCAGCTCTGAGAGCCAGGCTGGGCTTGCAGGGGCCACCGGCTTCTCGAGCGAGCGATGAAGGGAAAGGGGGTCATTCCTCTGGGGCTGGGTCTCCTGCCACATTCGGAAACGCTGCCTCCCTGAAATGTTGGGGGCGGTGGTCCCTCACTGAGTGTGGAGCTGCGGTGTTGACTCACCAGAACAGAGAGGCAGGCGGGCGCCCCCCAAACCCCGCACCTCCTCCATGTCACCAGTGCTTCTCCTGGCTAAGTTGCTAAAAGTCTTAAGGGATGTTCCCTTCCTTGGGGGTGCAGCATTGCATGTATCAGAGCGTCATAGACCCGATGGCTCTGCCAGGGTCTCAGGCTGGACGTGGATCACTTCTCTCCTGGCAGGCGTGATTCAGAGAATCCCTCGCTGCGTGCTGGCTTTAATGCAGCTGGCAGCTTCTGACTCGGACACTGAGGATGCAAGAGGGAGCGTGGGGGGATGGCGTCTCAGAGGAACACGCAAGCCCTCTGCAGGACGTGTGGTCAGCCTCCCACTGCGGCCCACGCGGGGGCAGGAGCGCATGTGGGGATGGAGGTCAATTGAGAAACGCTGAGCTGCACACCAACCCCAGTTGGGGCTTCCCTGATCCGTACCCCGCGGAGCTGGTCCCAGGCTCTCTGCTCACGGCTCCTGCCGTCTGCCCCTCACCTCGCCATGGCTGGGAAGGATAAGGGGCTCTGCCCTCTTGCTCAGCTGGTGGGAGATTCCGGGCACCTCCAGCAGCGTCTGGCAGCCTCGGAGGAGGTGGGAATGGCCAGGGGGCTGCAGGGCTGGCTTTGGCCTGACATACACAGCTTGTGCTCAGCGGTGGGAAGACGTGAATGCTGGTGACCACAGGGCTGAGCACGGGGTCCAGGAGTGGCCCCCTGACACCAGGAGCAGCCGGCTCCCTCTGGGTGTCTGGCTCTACACCAGGATCGCTGCTTTAGGGAATGTCGGCCATGTAGACGTGGAACGCGGAGAAAAGCAGCCTGGGCAAAGACAAGCACATGGGATTGCTGGAAAAGCTGGCCTTGGTCAAAGAGGAATCCTTATGTCTGGGATTCAGCCTGGACTGGAAGTTCTCTCTATTATTATTATTGTTGTGGTTGAGATTTTTCAGAGGCGAGCCTGGAGTCTGGGGCCGGCACTGCCCACTGTCTAGGAGGGGACACGTCCTACCCAAGGCTTGCCATCCTGAGGAACTGCGTTGTCCTGGGGAGACCCAGGAGAGCAAACATCAGGAAGACGAAGGTGAGGACGAGACACACGGTAACGATGAAATGTCGCCTGGAAGACTTCCTCCCTCATTTTGCAAAAGGCCATCTAGATAATGAAACCACACCGCTGCAGTAAATCTCCGCTCCATCTCCCTGACATCCAGCAGCGTGGGGAGGGGCAGTGTGGGGGTGCACATGGCGTGCCTGCTGTCACCGGGGTGTAATGGATGTGATTGCAGAGCTCGACCCAGGCACACCAGCGCTGGGAAAAGGCAACCAAGAGAAAGGCAGTAAATAAGATCAGGGAGAGGCGAGAGCCACCCACCAGCATCTCGGCAGTGAGGAAATTAAAATGAGAGGTGAGTGGGACCTGTGTGTCCCCGGGTGTGCCCGAGCGTGGAGTGAGCTGTCTCACTACACGGTACTTGTGTGTGTGTGTGTGTGTGTGTGTGTGTGTGTGCACACATATGTGTGCGTGTGTGAGCAAGCATGTTTCCACAGGTAGTTTCTCCTACCCCCATTAGTCCCTGGAGCCATCAAGCTTTACATTTATTTGCCATGGCCTCTGGGCTTCCCAGGTGGCACTAGTGGTAAAGAACCCACCTGTCAATGCAGGAGATGCAAGAGTTCGATCCCTGGATTTGGAAGATTCCCTGCAGGAGGGCCTGCAATCCACTCTAGTGTTCTTGCCTGGAGAATCCCATGGATGGAGGGTCCTGGAGGGCTATAGTCCGTGAGGTCACAAATAGTCGGACACAACTGAAGCAACTTAACAAGCATGCACCCACGACACGGTTGCTAGAGGGACATAAAATGCTGCTTTAGGCGTGCCCACATTGAAGGCAAGCTGAAACACACTGTGCATAGCAGTAGTCAGAGATGTGAGAGCTGGGCAATAAAGAAGGCTGAGTGCTGAAGAACTGATGCTTTTGAACTGTGGTGCTGGAGAGTCCCTTGGACTGCAAGATCAAACCAGTCCATCCTAAAGGAAATCAGTCCTTGAATCCTCAGTGGAAGGACTGACGCTGAAGCTGAAACTCCAAGTCCTTTGGCCACCTATGCAAAGAGCTGACTCACTGGAAAAGACCCTGATGCTGGGAAAGATTGAGGACGTGAAGGGGGCAACAGAGGATGAGATGGTTGGATGGAATCATTGACTCAGCGGACATGAGCTTGAGCAAGCACCGGGAGATAGTGAAGGACAGGGAAGCCTAGTGTGCTGCAGTCCACGGGGTCACAAAGAATCAGACACGACGGAGTGACTGAACAACAAGCCTGAATTTTAAACTTTTGAAGAGGAATGGCTCGCATGTCACACTAACTCTGAGGACAGAAGCCCGTGGAAACCAGGGACACGTGTGTGGAAGGACACGAAGGCACAGACGGAAGCCCCCAGCTTTGTGCTGACTGCTCCAAGCTTGTCGGAATCTGAGACCTCTTCCCGTCCTGGGTAAGATGTGGGTTCTCCTTATCATGTCTGCTCAGGAGCCAGCGGGCCAGGGGAGGTAGGAAGTGAATGAGTGGACAATGGTAACCTCCCCTTGGGATGGACTGCGGGGAGGTCAGTGTGCTAACCAGAGGGGCCCAGGCCCCTGTTGTGATGAGTGACAGAAACTGCTCAGGAGGAAGAGGATCTGGGTCCAGGGTGGGGCTTCCACTCCTGGAATTGCCTACATCCCACCCAACAGAACCTGGGGGCCGGTGTCAGCGAGTGTCAGGCCCACAGCTTAGCAAGGGTGCTGGCTGCCTCACGCTGAGTCAGAAGAGTGAGAGAAATCAGCCATCCTTGGCCTAAAGGGGGACCCATCTCCCCTCTCGTCCCCCTCTGCCCCTTCCCCTGGTGAGTCCATGGTGCTGGGCTGGGAGATGCTCCCGGGAAGGGCTCTCAGGGAGGGGCAGACATGTTAGGCAGCAGGGCTGAGGAATCCCTACAGGAGGCTCCCCCACCCCACCGACCCAGGCCACAGCTGCCCTGGAGCCCCGGGGGTCTGTTTCCGCACTGGCAGCCCACAGGCTCCCTCCAGGGTCACTTCCCACACATGTATCCCCTTGCCGTTCTTCCTTCTCAGCACAGGTGTGTCCGAAGTCTGAAGGGCTGCTTAAACAAATACTGTGGCCCCGAGATTGCGGCCAGGATAAGTCCCGAAGCTTTGGAGCCAGATACACGTGCTTTCATCTTGGCTCCATCGCTCTGTAGCTGTACCACGGGTGAGTTAATTACCGCCTCCGAGCATCAGTGTGGTGATCAGCCAGAGGAGGTGTAACAATACTTACCTTCAAGGTTATTAAAAGGTTGGGTGATCTATTAATGGAATTAATGATATTAGCATTTCAAATAGGAAATTTATGTGCATATGATTATCTCTGATGCCGAAATAGCGTGGGGTAAAATCCACCACTGTGTCTTCAAAAAGATTTGGCAAAGGAGAAATAGAAGGAGAGCTCTTTAAATTGATGCAGGCTGCCTGCTAGGCTCCTGCACTGAATGTTCCATGTGCCTAAAAGGAGATATGGGAGTCGTGTATCTGCCAAGGGGTTCTGCTTTTCACGCTCACGGTCCCCGCTGACCACGTTCTAACCACAGTGATGACAATAAAATAAATAAATTAATACCTCGGAGGAAAGTGACATTTACCAACCATGTAATTAGCCGTCCAGGAAAGCTGGGAGGAGGCACGGGAGCTCTTTGCCAACCGAGTAAGGCAGCCAGTTACAAGGACTATCAACAACAACTTGTCTGCAGAAGTCAGCGACTAGAACACTTTAGAACAAAAGCTCCCAGTTGCACCAAGATAAAAGCAAAGAAAGAATCCCTCAAGCATACATGGAATGCACGTGAAATCCAAAAACATTTTTGGAAAACAGCAAAGGAGAATGAGCTACAGGACAGTCACACTGGATTCCTGAGGGGGGGCAGTGAGCCCATGAACACGTCAGCATCTCTCACATCCATCTGTAGATCAAAGGAATACCTACCAACATAGCAACAGACTTTCTAAAGAACTGGACAAGCTAATTACAGCATTTATGTAGAAGGTACAGACATTATAAAACCCCTGAGAGACATCTGTGGAAAACTCCTCCTCCTTATGGTAAATATTTGATACAGATTTCATTGTAATGAGGCTAGGAGAATGTGGACCATGTTTTGTCCGTTGTAGAAAAACTGACTCTCAATACGGGAAATTTAAGCCTGATATCTTCCTACTTTGCATCATACAAAACGGCTGTCATGTAGATCAGCATAATATAAAAAGAAGATGAAACAGTCCAAAGAAAATACATAATAATGTTTTATAATACAGACTTAAATGATTAATGAATCATGCTCTTAGAAGTTAAAAATCTTTCGTCTGAAATTTCCCATAAACAAAACAAGCAACCTCCTAGAGAAATTTGCCACTCAATTGTGTTGTAACACGTACAATGGACAAGAAGTTACTGTTTATTCCTACAGTCTCTTTTATAAAGTAACTTAGAGACTCAAGTAAATATACTCACTGTCTCTTTAACAAAGGAACAAAGGTAATACAATGGAGAACGTGACAAATGGTCAGGATATCAACAAGAAACAAAATGAATCAGGACACAGACTCTTAACCAAAATTTCAACCAAAATGCTAGTAGATCAAAGTGTAAAACACAAAACTATAAAACTGCAAGAAGATCACAGGAAAAATCTAGGTGAGCTTGGGTATGGAGATGACTTTTTAGATACAGCACCAATGACATGATCTTTGGAAGAAATAATTGATAATCTGGGGTTCTTTTAAAATTCAAAACAGCAAGCTGCTATTATAACATAGGGAGCCTAGTCTGGAGCTCTGTGACAACCCAGAGGGATGGAGTGGAAGGGGGAAGGGAGGCTCCAGAGGCAGGAATATACATGTGATTATGGCTGATTCATCTTGTCGTGTGGCAGAAACCAATATGACATTATAAAGCAATTACCCTCCAATTTAATTAATTTAATATTAAAGAAAGCCAAACAAGCAAATACATTTCTGGTCTGAGAAAGATACTGTCAAAAGAATGAAAAACAAGCTACAAAGAGGGAAAAAATATTTGCACAAGAGCTGTCTGATAAAAGACTTTGATCCAAGATATGCAAAGAACACAGAATACAACAATAAGAAAACAAATTTTGGTTAAAAAATGGGCAAAAGTCCTACATAGACACTTCACCAAACAAGATACACAGAGGATGATGATCATGTGCCAAGAAGCTCATGATCTAATCTCATCAGCAAGCTGCAATTTAAAACAACCCTGAGATACCACTGCACACCTATTAGAATGGCCAAAATCCAAAACACTGACAGGCCCAGAGGCTGGGGAGCATATGGATGGAGCAATGGGAATTCTTATTCATCGCTGGTGGGAAAGCAAAACGGTGTGGGTACTTTGGAAGATGGTTTGGTCATTTCTTGGAAAATGAAGCAAACTCTTACCATATGATCCAGCACTCATGATCTTTGGTATTTACACAAATGAATTGAAAACTCATGTCCACAAAAAGCCTGCATACCCATGATTATAGCAGCTTTAGTCACAATTGCCAAAACTTAGAAGCCAGCAAGATGTCTTTCAGTGAATGGATAAATAAACTGTATTGCATCCAGATAATAAAACTTCACTCAGCACTGGAAGAAATAAACTCTCAAGACACAAAAAGACATGGAGGAAACTTAAATGCATAAGGTTAAGTGAAAAGACTCCATCTGAAAGGCCACATACTGTATGCTTCCAACTCTGTGAAATTCTGGCAAAGGCAAACTATGGAAACAGTGAAAAGATGGGCGGTCGCCAAGGTTTGGGAGGAGAGAGGGATAAAGGCTATCACAGAGGGTTTGTAGGGCAGTGGAACTATTCTGCACAATATATGATTGTGGGTGCATGTCATTGAATACTTGTCTAAACCCATAGAATGGACAGCACTGAGAGTGAGCCCTAGGGCAAACTATGGACTCTACATGATAATTATGGTCAATGTAGGCTCATCCGTTGTAACAGATGTACCATTTGGTGTGGGATGTTGAAAATGGGGGTGGTAGTGGTTAAGTCTCCAAGTCATGTCTGACTCTTGCAACCCCATGGACTGCAGCCTGCCAGGCTCCTCTGTTTTCCAGGCAAGAATACTGGGGTAGGTTGCCATTTCCTTCTCCAGGAGACCTTCCTTACCCAGGGATCAAACCTGGGTCTCTTGCACTGCAGAAAGCTTCTTTACTGACGGAGCTACCAGGGAACACGTGTAGGGAATGCCTGTGTGGGGGAAGAGGGTATATTGGAAACTTCTGTGCCTTTCCCTTAATTTCACTGTGAGCCTAAACTCCTCTAAAAAGTAGTCTGCTAAAAACTGAGAGAGAAAACAATAATACAGTGATCCAGCCATAGTATTAGCTACTAGTGTGGCACCCCACTCCAGTACTCTTGCCTGGAGAATCCCACGGACAGAGAAGCCTGGTAGGCTACAGTCCATGGGATCGCAGAGTCAGACACGACTGAGTGATTTCACTTCAATATTAGCAGTAGCTAATATTAGTATTAGTAGTATTAGCTCCTACTTAACGAAGACCTACTACCTGCCAGGCATGCACATTCCTTAACTGTGTGATCTTGATGAAGTAATTTAACCTTCCTGAACCTCAGTTTGTCCATCTGTAAAATGGGGCAATACCAATCACTCTACTTCATTGGATTGCTTTGAAGACCCAATGAAGCCATTATTGTTCAACGGCTAAGTTATGTCTGACCCTTTGCAACCCTATGGACTGCAGCATTTCAGACTCCCTTGTCTTTCACTACATCCCAGAGTGTGCTCAAATTCAGGTCCACTGAGTTGGTGATACTACCTAACCATCTCATCCTCTGCCACCTTCTTTTTTTTTGCCTTCAATCTTTCCCAACATCCGGGTCTTTTCCAATAAGTCAGTTCTTTGCCTCCAATAAAGTAATGCAGCTTCCCTCGTAGCTAAGTCAGTAAAGAATCTGTCTGCGATGCAGGACACTTGGGTTCAATTCCTGGGTTGGGAAGATGCCCTGGAGAAGGAAATGGCACCCCACTCCAGTGTTCTTGCCTGGAGCATCCCATGGACAGAGGAGCCTGGCGGGCCACAGTCCACGGGGTCACAAGAGTTGGAAGCGACTGAGCGATGCCACAAGCACCGTGCGTATGAGGGCCTTAGCATTATGCCTGGGTCCTAGTCAGTGTACGGAAGATAATTATTACTTACTATCATTTTAACTAAAAACATGTAGATAAAGACAACCTCACAGGTAAAACAAAGCATGCAGACGGCAGTAGCCGCAGAGATCCGGACGGGCTGTGCTCGCTGATAACAACAGAAGTGGGATGAAAGCAAAATGACACAGTTTTCTATCATCAGCTTGACAGCAGTTTAAAAAGACTAATCCTACTGAATCCATCTCGAGTGTGGGGATTTGGGGCTCCCCTGGATGTTGGTGGGAGGGTGGGCAGGCAAACTCTGTGGACCACACTGGCAGCCAACAGCCACAGCGCTCAGCTGTGAGACAGCCACGCGTTTATATCTGAGCCCGGGGCTGCATATTCAGTGTGCTGCGTACTTACTTCATTCCTTTCCACGGAGGAGACCCATCATACGCCCCGCACTCAGGGCTCAACCCTGATGGGCTGGGAGGAATTCAGGGGAAAGAGCTCTTAGGCTCAGCTTTTCCTTTGCTGCCTTTTGAGTTCTGGTTTGTGTTTTGCTTTTGAAAGTGAAACACTTGTTGCTGTGTCATTGATAGGAGTGGTTTTTCTGTCTCTTCTACATGATCTTGGATCCCCTCAGAACAGTTGCACTTTCATTTCACAGGAGCTCTGCGTGGCCCCTCCAGCTCAGCTTGACGACCCTAAGGCCTGCCAGTGGCTACCCGCTGAGTGTGGAAGGATGCCACTGAAGGATGAAAACATGCTTTGGGCTCCATCTTGATAAAGACGGTACTTTCTAAGATGAGCTAACTTAAACATCCAGGAGTCTTCATTGCAGGTCTGCAGAACTGTGCAGGGCTTACCTCCTGCTCATCTCCTTGTCTTTAAACCAGGAGCCACATGGTGACGTGAAGAGGGGATGCAGAGACACAGAAGCCTCCTGGTGGGCAAGCTGCAGGCACTCAGCACACAGTGGCACCCGCTGCCTCCTCCTGGGCTGCTGACCCCACACCCACGGCTCCAGTGGCTCACGGCCTTCCATCCAGGCTGTGCTCCTCAGCTCCAGGGATGGACATCTGAGTACTGCACAGACAGGAAGCCCCGTGTTACAGACGTGTGAATGAGGAACACACAAACCAGCCAAGCACGAGCGTAGGCAAGCTCCACTTTCAAAACATTGGTCTGTGTGTCTGTCCCTGCACACCTGTGTGTATATGTATGCTTTTTCATAGAAAGACACTTGTAAGAAATGCACCAAATTATCAAACCATTACCACTGGTAATGAGATATGCGTAAGTTAATTGCTTTTCTTTCTACTTCTGAATTTTCTATAATGAACCTATAATTCTACAATAATCAAGAAAAACATGAGTTTTGCTGTAATGCTCAGAAAAGCAATGATAAGTGACTCTCTGCATGAGCTGACCCATGCAGAACAGAAGGCGTTCCCAGCCCCAGTTTCCTTAGTTCTGCAGTCTTTCCAGGACTCGCTGCCCCAGCAATCAATGTGATCAGTAAGTGAATGCATTTGTCTCTCCAGATGCTAGTGTAACGACATCCAACATGAACGAATGTCATGGTGCCAACCTTAATTCCCTTTCTTCATCAGTTCTAAGTGATGGTTAGATTATCATAACAATGGTTCAGTAAAAAATAATATTTTCAGTTTTTAAGCAGAAGTCTGAGTTGTTTTTCCCCATTCCTCCTTGGTTTAAAATGAAATCTGATTAGCAATTGAGTTAGAGTTCAGCATTGGAGTGCCAGTTGATTCAGAAGTTATAATTTGACCAGCCTAAAGCTTTTCTTTGCTAAATGGAATCTTTATTTAATGAAACTGTGGACTCAATGCAATAGTTCAGCTTCAATGAGATTCAAAGAGCAAATGTTTTAAATACTTAGAATAAACCATTCAAAACAATTTTGCAAAGTAGTCAAACACTATAAAAGTACTCATCTCATGTGTGTGTGTATATTTATACACACACATATACATTGCATGCATACCCACATGCATTATATGTACACATAATTTTATAACAATATATGTTTGGAGATGTGTATATATAAAACAATTATATATGCAATGAAAATGAAAGTGTTAGTCTCTTAGTTGTGTCTGACTCTTTGTGACCCCCATGAACTGCAGCTTGCCAGGTTTCTCTGTGCGTGGGCTTCTCGAGGTAAGAATCCTGGGGTGGGTTGCCATTCCCTTCTCCAGGGCATCTTCCTGACCCAGGGATCAAACCTGGGTCTCATGCATTGCAAATGGATTTAATGTGGCATATATTATATATGAAACATGTTAGAAGAATTTGGTAAATTTGATATCACTAATATATTATATATAATATAAAATATATATTGGGGCTTTGCAGGTGGCGCCGGTGGTAGAGAATTCACCTGCCAGGTCAATAGACATTGAAACAAGAGCTCGATCCCTGGATCAGGAAGATCCCCTGCAGAAGGGAATGGCAACCCCCTCCAGCATTCTTGCCTGGAGGAGTCCATGGACAGAGGAGCCTGGAGGGCTCCGATGGGTCCACAGAGTCGGAAAGAGTCCGACAAGACTGAGCACCTCACTCAACATACAAATTATAATTAATAATTTGCATTAAATGTCACTCCTAATAGTCTTCTTAATTCATAAAATGTTAAAAATCAGAAGGGACTTTGGAGACGATGTGGTTTGGCACACAGGGACATTTTTCTCTTGTTTGAATTTCCTTGGATTAAGGTACAAATGTAATAGGAACCGTGAGCATCTGCTGGATGTCAGCCAAGCCACGTTGCTGTCATGTATATTTTATTTTGTCATGACAACTGTGTTCTCTGGTAAGCAGATGAGGACCTTACAATGGAGAATATAACCATCAAGAAATCTATTTACACGAGTATCCCTGCTCCATAATTCCTCTGACTCACTCTTGCCAAGAGGTTCTTTGAAAGGGATGGGAGTGAGGATTCATCCAGAAGATGAGGAGGCAGAGAGGGGAAGGAAGGCAGGTCACTGCCCCCTACCCTCCCAAGAGACCATCTGTGCATCCCTGACACGGCGGTGACACATTCTTTTCTCAAAGCAGAGGCAAAAGGATTGGATCATTTCTCCTTCCTTACTTTTTGAGAACACACATCTTTATTTAAAACAAAGAGTCTCCTGAATCCCTTTTATAGGTTTCTTCCCTCCGGTGCCAAACCTGATATTCCATTAAGGAATCGCATGCCAAATCTGCTTCTTTTCCTTCTCTAATACATTTTTTAGTCTCATCCTTTTAGAAAGGAAAAAATGTAAAGCTACCCATGGCAGCTTCCAAGGCATGCGGGAAGCCTTCTGGGAGTGTTTATCAAAGGATGTGGAAGGCTTTCTGGGGCATACTTCTCTGAGCCTCGGGCTGCAAGACAGAGATGCCATATTTATTATTCTTATTATGTGAGGCAAAATGAGAGCTTGAAAACAAATGCTCACACTCAATGTGGGTGATAGAAAAGAAAGCTTTTTTAAAAAAAGGAGGGTTATTAACATTCAGAGACAGCAAATGCCTCCAGCGAGTTTCATCAGGGGAATTCTGGTGAGTGAGTTTTCATTCTCAGAGTTTTAAGCAACTGAAATTCCCATTTTCAATTTCAGTAAATATATACACATACATATAAAATCTCTACTTCTCAATTTGAAAAGAAGATATTTAGGAAGGTTGATATATTTACAAACATTGGAAAATACCTACTCATTAATTTCAGTATTTTACTTTAGAAATTTAAATATTACTATTAGCCATCCATTCTCAGTAATATTTTTTTTAAAGAGAAAGATCTGCTTTTACTTATTCATCAAACTTCAAGGAAATGAAATAGTATTTTCTACTAGAGAAATTCAGTTTGATAAACCCAATCTGAGATCTTGATAGTCTTCATTATAAAGTTCCCCAAGAGTAAGCTATGCTGGCTATATGAAGAATAAATACACAAATATCAAGATCTGGGAATTAGGTATGGCAGTGGTTATGCTTTTGTTCTGATGGATATATTGATAAGGGATTTTTAGAGGAGGGTAGATACACATATTTTCCACAAATAATTATTTTTTGGACTTTAGTTCAAACTCTTAAATCATCATCATCATCATTCAAGTCTAGTGAAAGAAAATTCTGGGTTAGGTGGAACTTGTGTTCTGAGAGAAGTGGGGTCCACTTCTCTTGTGGACCCCAAGAGAAGAGTCACAGTCCCATAAGATGTGTCCCAGAGGATTTTGTTGCCTATAAAGAATTCAAGGAGTGGGACTAAAATGGCTAGACCTGGAATTTGAAGGAGCACATCTGAGTCTCTTCTGAAGCATGTTGGCTGTGTGGCTCTAGGCTCTTTGTCTGAATATCCATCTTTGTGAAAGCTGTGGAATAATATGAGCTGAGCATCATATGAGTGGAAACCTTGTCAAGTTCATTTCCATATAGAGGATGGCGATCGCTTGAATCACAGGTGTGAAGTAGGGATGCTGAGGGCATGAGTCAGGGATTGAGCTCCAGGTAGGATGGAGTAAGCACACTTTGCCAGGCAACCCCCTGCCCAACCCCCCATTGAATTCAGCTCTGAGACAGAGATGGAATGCTGGCCTCAGCTAGTTGGGAATTCTGGCAAGTTCATATGACTGGGGAAGAAGACCAGAATTCAAGCTTCCATCAAACTGATGCAGTGTACCATTTCTCCCAGTCTGAAATTTAGACATGAGCATTGGGATGGAGTAAGAAACTCCAGAAGAAACTCCCTAGTTCAGGTTCAAGGGGCAGCAAAGGTGTCTCGTGAGAGACAGCAGCCGGTAAAGCAGCCTGACCTGGAAGGGAGGGAATCTCTCTCTTTCATTGGAGCAGCTCTGGCCTCAAGAAAATGGGGTTTCTTTTTTTTTTTCATGTGTTTATGTCCTCCCATCACTTGGCCTTAATTGTGGGCCCGGTTTGGGGAAGTGCACAGCGGAGAAGAATAAATAAACCTTAGGTTTTCCAGAATCAAAAAGGGGAACCTTAGGGAACTGAAGAGTACTGGAAAGAGTGTGGGGTGAGAAGAGCCTGGAAAAGCTGCCCCATACATTGCTAAACAATTCTGGGGCTCAACCTCAAAGTGCCCCAGCATGGATCTTACCTCGAACAGCATACAGAAGAATTTAAAACTAGACTGAGGGACTCACCTCTGCCTAGGTTCTAGGCTCAGCATCACACACATGGCTTGGGTCATTCCAGTGCTGCCCAGGGTTGGAAAGTGGAATGGATGTTCAAACCACAGCCTACAGAAGACTGAGTGTGACTCACAGCTAGACTCAATCATCTACTAGGTACTGCAGTAAGTTTCTAAGCCAAAGGTGGAGTTACTCCTGCCTTGGTGCCACATCAATAGAAATGAAATGTGGATAAGTTTTGTGTTCCTGTAAGTGTTACATTTGACTAGAAACACAGTACATGCTGTCAGTTCAGTTCAGTTGCTCAGTCGTATCTGACTCTTTGAGACCCCAAGGACTATAGCACACTAGGCTTCCCCATCCATCACCAACTTCTGGAGCTTGCTCAAACTCATGTCCATTGAGTCGATGATGCCATCCAACCATCTCATCCTCTGTCATCCCCTTCTCCTCCTGCCCTCTATCTTTCCCAGCATCAGAGTCTTTTCCAGTGAGTCAGTTCTTCTCATCAGGGGGTCAAAGATTTGGAGTTTCAGCTTCAGCATCAGTTCTTCCAATGAATATTCAGGACTGATTTCCTTTAGGATTGATTGGTTGTATCTCCTTGCAGTCCAAGGGACTCTCAAGAGCCTTCTCCAACACCACAGTTCAAAAGCATCAATTTCTTGGTGCTCAGATTTCTTTTTGGTCCAACTCTCACACCCATACATGACTACTGGAAAAACCATAGCTTTGACTATATGGACCTTTGTTGGTAAAGTAATGTCTCTGCTTCTCAATATGCTGTCTAGCTTTTCTTCCAAGCAGCAAGCGTCTTTTAATTTCATGACTGCAGTCACCATCTACAGTGATTTTAGAGCCCCCCAAAATAAAGTCTCTCATTGTTTCCATTGTTTCCCCATCCATTATCCATGAACTGATGGGACCAGATGCCATGATCTTGGTTTTCTGAATGTTGAGTTTTAAGCCAACTTTTTCACTCCTTTCTTTCACTTTCATCAAGAGGCTCTTTCATTCTTCTTCAATTTCCACCATAAGGGTGGTGTCATTTGCCTGTCTGAGGTTATTGAGCCAGTCCCCAAAGCCAAACCATCTCTGGGTATTATACTTACTCCATTGTTCCTTATTATTCATCCTGCAAAAGTGTCCTGCTTTCCTCACCACTTTTGCAGTTCTCTGAATGGAGACTGTCTGCTTCATGAAGGGTTAAAGTTTTTGTTTGTTTGTTTTGGTATTACCTAAATTGTGTTTTTTACTCATTTTTTACCAATAGGAAGCATCAGCATTCTTCATAAGCTTTATATAAGACCCAAAAATCTTATAATATTCAAAGTGCCCAAGATACAATCCAAAATTATTCAGCACATAAAGAAGCAGGAAAATCTCATCTACATGGGAACAGGCATTTAGTCCATGTGCTATCAAGTTGGCACCCATGTTGGAAATATCTGTCAAAAGCTTTAAGGTGAGGGTTATAAAATGCTCCAAGAAGGAATGGCAAACATTGTTAAATGGAAAGACAGAAACTTTTAAAAAAGTGAAAGATATAAATAAATAAACAAATGTACAAGAAACATTACATGGTCCATACAAAGTTCTGCATTGACCTCATGGAATTTTCATAAATCATTATTACATGAGAGAAGAGAGGAACAGAGAATACTGTGTATAAGTTTGCAAGTAAAGATGCAAATGAGTTCAGAAGGACACTTACATATTGCCAACACTGATGAGAAATCTTGCAGGTAACCATATAGGACAAGATCTTAATGAAATGTATAAAGGTTTCCCTGGTGGCTCAGTGGTAAAGAACAAGCCTGTCAATGCAGCAGGCTTGGGTTCAATCCCTGGCTTGGGAAGGTCCCCTGGATGAGGGCATAGCAACCCACTCCAATATTCTTGCCTGGGAAATCCCATAGACAGAGGAGTCTGGCAGGCTATAGTCCATGGGTTCGCAAAAGAGTCGGGCATGAATTAGTGACTAAACAACAAACAAAACAAGATACTGTGAACATATAGAGATAGAATGTACACATTAACAAAGAATCGGTGATACAGCCAAATAAAAGAACGGATTTGCCCTCTTAAATTCCTTTTAATTTTATAGAGCATGTCTATTTTTTTTTTAATTTATTACCTGTGGGCTTGTTTGTGACAGGAGTGATGGTTCTTCTCGTCTCTGCATGCCTGCCTCGAAGTATTATTCGAAGATGATAGTATGCTCTCAGGTGTGGGCAGGCTCCAGAAACTCTGGGATGGCACACAGAGCCTGAAATAGTGCCCCATTCACATCAGATGCTCTTTGGACCGCCCCCCCCATTCCTTGTCAAATGCCAAGAACATCAGTTTAATGCTGCACATCTTGTAACTCAGATAAGTTAAATCAGTCTTTATTCAAATCTCCTATCTCCAGGACTTCAGAAGGCCCTTGTGGTTGGAAGAACAGTGGCCCCCAAAGAGGCCCATTTTCTAACCCATAGAACCTACGAACTGGTTAATTTACAAGCACAGAATGGGAGTTTGCCACTGTGACTGTGTTGAAGCTCTTGAGATGGCGACAGGATTTTGGAGTATGGGAGTGGATCCGTGCAGTAACAGTGGGAAGCTAGGGGGTCAGAGAGAAAGAAGGGGACGTGAGGATGAAAGCAGAAGTCAGACAGAAGGTGTACAAAGCCAGCAAACATGGCAGACTTTGTACTTACTGTGGACTGCAGCCACCAGGCTCCTCTGTCCATGAGAATTTCCAGGCAAGAATACTGGAGTAGGTTGACATGTCCTACTCCAGGGGAACTTCCTGATTCAGGAAATGAACCCATGTCTCCTGCATTGTCGGGCGGGTTCTTTACTGGCGAGGAGTGGATTCCTTTCCCCGCGCCTCCGGAAAGCGCGAGCTCTGCTGACACCTGGGTTTCACCGCAGTGAGACTCCTGACCGCCAGAGTCCTCAGGTAACAGAGGTGCCTTTAAATTTGTGGTGACCCGCTGCAGCAGCCGCAGGGAGGAGCGCAGGCCCTTGGTGAATCCTTGCCGCCTTGTCTCCATCTTTTGCCGAGCGAGTCCACGAGCTGTGCTTGTGACCGCTCTCACCCGTCTTCATGTTCCTGATGCTTCTGCTTTCTCTCCGCCCCGAGTGCCGCCTTACACGGGACAGGGCCCCTCTTCTGTCACTGTGCTCAGGCATCGTGCACACAAAGACGCGTGCCAAGTCTTCCAGACATTGTGTGGCACGTGGAAAGAGAACAATTTTATTTGTTAGCTGGGGTGGAAATGGTTTCAGCTACTACATCCTTGAAAATGCACCGGCTCCCCAGGCAGGAACAATTCCTTTCCCTGACAGCATCTCTTGAGTGGCTTCGGACTCTACCCTCTCAGCAGCCCCTAGGAATACTTCCCTCTTTGTTTCCACACTACCCCCCCCCCACTGATCCCAGGCTGCTAGTGGAAACTCTACAGTCTGTCCTTTAATTCCACCTTCCAGATCACACCCTTAATTCTTGACATGGGAAGCCAAAGAGAACATTTAGTATGCTTTATTCCACGTGAAGGAGAATTATGCCAAGGGAAAGCAGCTGCAGTTAATTTTTGTTTTATGTAGATTTTTTAATTTCATCGTTTCTGCTATAAAATGACTCTTTCCTCCCCTTCCCCCATCTTAACTTCTTTGGCTTTGTTTCATTCTTGACTTCACTGGTTCTGAGGAAACTGTCAGTTATTCCTGGGGAAGAGGCTGGGGCAATGATTCTGCTACTGTGGTCTGCCTACATACTCACCTTGCTCTCCTTTAACCTCTTGAAAGTGTCTTCGGTAAACTCACTTTTAGACGTCTCTCTGTTTAAGGTGGCCAGAGGGTCACGTATTCGGTTTTGCCCAGATCACTTCCTTAGGGGGTGCGTCTAGATGTTTAGCCCAGCTTCTGAGAGCTGAGAGACTCATCTCTTAGGCTGTCATGAGGGTTTCCATGGTGGCTCAGCCAGTGAAGAACCAGCCCGACAAGGCAGGAAACATGGGCTCATTTCCTGGACCAGGAAGTCCCCCTGGAGTAGGACATGTCAACCCACTCCAATATTCCTGCCTGGAAATTCTCATGGACAGTGGAGCTGGTGGCTGCAGTCCATAGGGTTGCAAAGAGTCGCACAGGACTTAGAAACTGAGCAAAAACAACAAAGGGTGTCATGAAGACACAGCAGTTGCAGGAGAACTCAGCATTCTCCATGTCCCAGAGTGTAGAGATGACATTCAGATGGTCCCTGTGGCAGACGAGCGGTGAAGGCAGGCGTGGTCTCAGAGGGCATGCACCATGGGGTTCCCTTCTGTCTCAGGGACGGACGCCACCCACAGGGCCACGTACCCCACCATCTTTCCACTCTTTGGGCTCACGAGGGCTGCTCCTTCAGAGTCACGGATCCTTCCCGTGTCCTCCCTGCTCCTCCGGGAGGGCAAGCCTGGGTGGTGTGGAAATCAGTGTGAGAGAGGTCAGAGGGAGCGCGGGGCAGAGAGCAGATACACCACAGTTCACGCCCGGAACCCTGCCTGGGGCTCAAGTACACACACCAGGGGTTGTCCGAGAAGCGAGGAGAACCTGACAGCGCCCCAGGATCGACTGGGTCAGCCTGACTGTCACAGGAGCTCCACCGATGGAAACATTAGCATGATCAGTATTGTTTCAAAGCTTGAACATTGAGGAGAAATCCTACCACAAAATAAGTGGATTCTTTTTTTTTTCCCCTGTTCTCTGGTTCCCTGCCCTGGCTCGTGTGATGGGCATGTTGAGAAAACGTTGAGTCACACTCTCAAGCTCCCTGGGAGCAAAAAAGTGAGATCCCTGACTGGTCATCCCCAAAATGTGGAGCTCACACCTCTGCACACCCCACAAACGTTTCTTGAATAGGTCTGAATGCAGTAAACATAGCTTCACCAACAACCGGCTGCATGACGGCATTGCCCTAGTGTTTTGGAGGTGTACGGACTTGGAGAGGACTGCCTGTGCCCGGGACACACATCCCCAGAGTGACGCTGTCTGGCCAGTTCAGTCCGCCACGATAGGCTGCGTGGCTTAACCAGCAGACATTCATTTTCTCCTGGTTCTGGAGACTGGAGGTCTGAGACCAAGGTGGCGGCAGGGCTGGTTCCCAGGAGGGAACTTCCTCCCTGGCGTGCAGCTGTTTCTTCCTGCTGTGTCCTCACAGCTCTCTGTGTACTCCAAGAGAGAACGAGAGACCCATGGTGTCTCTGTTTCTTCTTACAAGGACACTGGCTCTAATAGATTAAGACCCTACTCTTATGCTCTTGGGGCTTCCCGGGGAGGGGGTGCTAGAACCCGCTTGCCAATGTAGGAGACATAAGAGAAGCAGGTTTGATGCCTGGGTTGGGAAGATCCCCTGCAGGAGGGCATGGCAGCCCACTCCAGTCTTCCTGCCTGGAGAATCCCATGGACAGAGGAGCCTGGTGGGCTACAGTCCATGGGGTCGCACATAGTCGGACATGATTGAAGCGACTTAGCATGCATGCCTTTTCCCTTATTTAACCTTAATTATCTCCCTAAATATCCTATCTCTAAACACAGACAGTCATGAGGGTCAGGGTTTCAACACATACCTTTTGACAAATAAGTTGTCTAAAATGAAGTGAATCACTGTAATTTAAAATGTAAATCATAGCAATTATAAACATTAAGACAGTCCTTGGTGTTCACTCCTGGGATGTTTCAAAAGATGATAAAATATGAAATTAAGCACAGCTTATTAAGATCCACCATTTTTATCATATGACCTTTTCATTTCAAAATGTAAATGCAGATAATAAATAAGTTTTCTAGCACAGGTGACTGCTTGGAGGTTTCTACAAACTCTGAAAAAACCAAGCTAATTAGGTGTGAAATATCAACTGGTGAGCATTTACAACCTAACAAAAAATACCTTAACGACTCTGTACATTTTATAAATTTATGATTTAGGCAAATCTCAAGGTTACATCTGCATATGAATTCAGAAACAGCTGTAAAACCTGATCACCATGAACATTAAATATTGTACTATCTATTTTTCTTTGGTTGGTAATAAGTATACATGAATGTCTTTCATTTGTTAGGTTTCTTTGCATTTTTCTGTTACCTTTCCTTATCAACACAATGGTAATGAAAGCACAATGTCTTCCGTGTAATAATCTCTCAGAGCTCTATTGAAAAAAACCTCAGAAGCTCTAAATTGTGGAAGGTTAGGAAATCCACAAACTGAAATCAAAGGTGCTTTTTTCCCTCTTGATATAGAGACAATTTTGGCAATTCTTACCAGCTTATAAGAACAGGTGGAGATTTTGACTGTCTTCTTCCTTGGGGGTTATCCTAAAGCAGAACCTGAGATTAGGACTTGAGCACAGGTGGTTTATTTTTTCAGGAACAAGTCTGTGTGGGGCATAGGATGACATGAGGTACCCAGAGCCACACTGCCCCCAGCACCACCCAGATCTAACTGTGATCACACTAAACCCACTCTGTCTTCCTCTTCAGGTGATGTCTGGCTAATGACATTGAAAATACATAAAAAGATCCAGGTATTCCACTTCTAGGTAAACACCCCAAATAATCAAAGATAGGATTTCAAAGAGATATTCCATGTTAATGGATGCCTTATTCACAATAGCTAAAAGGAAAAGCAACCCAAGTTCCCATAGATGAATGAATGCATAAACAAAATGCAGTCCCTCTGTACAATGGGCTGTTATTCAGTCTTAGGAAAGAGGGAAATGTGACACAGGCTACAACCCAGGTGAACCTTGGGGACATCATACTAAATGAAATAAACTACTCACGAAAGATGAACACTGTATGATCCACTTACATGAAGGCCCTAGGACAGTCAGAATGCACAGAGACAGAAACTAGGATGGTGGTCATCAGGGACTGAGGGAGGGGGGAAGGGGCTTGTTGTCTAATGACATTTCAGTTGGAAATATGAAAAGACTTCTGCAGGAGGATGGTGGTGATGAATGCAGGGTGGTGTGAATGTGCTCCATATATCTGAACTCTACACTTAGAATGGCCAAAATGGCAAGGTTTATGTTAAGTATATGTTACCAGGGGCTTCTCAGGTGGCACTAGTGGTAAAGAATCCACCTGCCAGTGCAGGAGACGTAGGAGACACGGGGTTGACACCTGCTTTGGGCAGATCCTCTGGAGGAGGAAACGGCAACCCTCTCCCGTATTCTTGTGTGAAAAATTCCGTGGACAGAGAAGTCTGGTGGGCTACAGTCCGTGGGGTCCCAAAGAGTTGGACACAACTGAGCATGCATGTAGGCATGCGTGTGTTAACAGACTTAAAAGACAATAACGCATAAAAGAGGGGGTTTGTGGGACACAGCACCGTGTCTGCTGCACAGTTGTGGGCTGTCTCAAGGCAGGACTGAAATATGCCAACGCCTGGCTCCCCCAACCATTCCGGATGCACTCGCGGTTGTGTCCACATCTTCTTTCTTGAGAGATCTGATCCTTGATCACACTTCTCTTCCTGGCTGTGACAGCTGCAACTTTCCTACCCACTGTTGCCATGGACACAGAGGCACCGGGAGGCATCGTGGCGACTCCCTGACCTCCAACACTCTCCTACCTGAAACACTCTTCTCAGGGACTCTAACGCATCCAAAACATCAGGGTCACTTGCTTTTGTCAACGTGTTTTTTTTCTTTTTTTTAACTTTTCTGGTTCATTACTTTTAAAACTCCTTTCAGGGTCAAGCTTGTCAGCCACTTTTAGGCAAGGGTGTGCATTTTCTGACCCCACCAAAAGGGGTCTCATTGATAGAGGTCAGGAAAGACTAGGTATCCAAGACAAGTTTGAATTCTTGGAGACTCTCTTTCTCCATAGGATCCCTGGATTTGGGAAGTCCTTAGCAATGCACCCAGGTGGCACTTCCTTCTTGCCTGGAGAATCCCCTGGACAGAGAGCCTGGTGGGCTACAGTCCAAGGGGTCATCAAGATTCAGACATGACTGAAGCAACTCAGCACAGCAACAGGCCAGGATTGGAAACAGACATGGTACACAGTTCACGAATCAGGAAGTGTTTGGAATCTGGTGACCTGGTGGTTTCAGTTTTAGGATCCTACACATAGTTCAGGAGAAGGGAAAGATGGGGAGGGAAGTTAGGTATATAAATAGGAATGTGGGGCAGTTGTAAGTTTTGGGCATTTTATTGGCCTTCCCTTAATCTCTTTTTGGGCAGTTCTAGAGTTCAATTTGCATTTGGAGGGTTCCTTACATGAATTAATTTCAGGCATGATAATTAACATGTTTCAATGCCATTCTCCCATATCATCCCACCCCTGCCCTCTTCCTCAGAGTCCACACGACTGTTCTATACATCTGCGTCTATTCATGTCAATGTATGGCAAAACCAACACAATAAAGTAAAGAAAATTAAAAAAAAAAGAATTTAGTACATAGGATACTTGAGATTTTGTTTCTAAGTTCTTTTCTAGTTTTCTCTCAATCTTGTTTGAGTCAATATTCCACAAGATGGCCACTTGGTCATTCCAGCTTGTATTTCATGAAAGAGGCCATTTAGAGAGATGTCTCAATTAATTAAGTTTTCAAGAAGTATAAGCTCTTGAAAGAAATCAGTTATCTGGCCTGAATAGATGTAGACTCACTGAAAGGGTCCCTTGTGACACCTTTCAGTACAAATGATGCATTTACAGTCACATGACTCTAAATGTGTCCAAACTGAGGGCTCCACAGCTCCAACTTCAGGCAGACAGAACTAAAAGAATCCACTCTTAGTACGCGAAGACAAGACAGAGCAAGGCTCTTACAAAGTTTCAAAAAGGCAAACCACATTGGTATCCTTTCACAAGATACTGGTCTGAGGAGACTGCTGGACCACTTTACCTGGGGCTGGCTAGAGAAATTGGAACTCTGGTTTCAGGCCAACCCCTGCCCTACAGGTTTCCTTTTACAGACAAACAGCACATCATGGACAGGGCGCTGGAGAGTCCTGTGTTAGAAGCCACATTTTTCCAAGTGTAACACAATCTGAGATTTGGATCATAAAGAAGGCTGAGTGCTGAAGGACTGATGCTTTTGAACTGTGGTGCTGGAAGAGACTCGTGAGAGTCCCTCAGACTGCAAGGACAGCCAACCAATCCATCCTAAAGGAAATCAGTCCTGAATATTCATTGGAAGGACTGATGCTGAGGCTGAAGCTCCAATACTTTGGCCACCTCATGTGAAGAACTGACTCTTTGGAAAAGACCCTGTTGCTAGGAAAGATTGAAAGCAGGAGGAGAAGGGGATGACAGAGGACGAGATGGTTGGATGGCATCACCAACTCAACGGACATGAGTTTGAACAAGTTCCAGGAGATGGTGAGAGGCAGGGAAGCCTGGCATGCTGCAGTCCGTGAGATCACAAAGAGGCAGACACAACTGAGCAACTGAACAACAACGACACAATCTGATTCTGATTCAAAAGTCCTAGGAACCAAAGTAAATCCCAAACTGAGGGACTCAGTGAAGCAGCGGCACTCATTAGTTTGACACTTATCACTGGAAGCAAGGCAGCCTTGACTCCTTGGAAACTCGAAAGGTCTCACATGTGCTGGATTACTAAGCAGAGGGTTCTGCTGTGGCAATCAGGATCATGGTCAAACCTCAGTGAGCTCTCCCCTTGCTGAAGTCTTCCAGGTATACAGCTGCAGTGGAAAGTAAGGTTTGTGGAGATGTCTGAACATCCCAGCAAGAGGGAGCTGGGAGGGCTCTTGTAGGATTGGACTCATGATGGATGATCCTCAGGAAGTTTATGAAACTGGCCACCTTCTGGGTGGGGTGTTGCCAAAAAGTGGGGATAATTTGGCAACTGGGTGTCATAAGTTCTTCCAAGAGGAAAGAGGCTCAACGTTTTACTGGTAAGCCTCACTCAGGTTGGAAGAGGGGATGTGCCCTGGTTTGGTGGCATGAGAGTGCCATCTGCCTCTGTCTTGCTCCCCACATGGCCTTGGAATGGCTTTATCCAGGCACTATATTCTTGGAACATGATTTACATTCACTTGAGAACATCATGGTTCAGCTGCCAGCGAGGCTGTTTTTCACTTTCTTGCAATCTGCACTATTCTTTATTTTTACTGATAACACAGGAAAGCTGATTATTGAAATCACTCATTCCAACAGGATTCTTCCTGAAATAGTCTTTGGGACTTTCCTCTCTTGGACAATTAACAATCATCACTGGTAGCATGAGTGCATCCAGAACTAATGTCAACAGAATTTCACAATTGCACACTGAGACTTTTGTAGAATGTTAAGCATTAAGTATGCTTCTAATTCCAAAGAAATTGGAATTGCTCACTTGTGTAGGCGAGCATTTTATTCATCACATGCGTGCATGGAGACCAAGTTCCCACAGCTAAAGTGATGCACAAGACATGGGGGATGGCTCAGGGTGCCTTGGTGAATTATGCAGAAATGTTCCCGAGTTTTTAAACAACTTGCTCTGGATTTGATCCAAGGTATGATAACTATTTGAGACTTCTCAAATTCAACAATTCACTGCATCATCACAATGCTTTTTCTTCACCTTTTTTTGTCTAGAATCTTAGACCACAATGTCCCATCAAACTCATTCACATATTTTTCTTTCTAAATTAAATTAATCTACATGGGATCTTTGGACGCCATGCTTCAAACACACACAGTATCTGTTAATAATGTACATACAATCCCAAAACCTACTATGTAATAATCTCCATGGGTAGATTACTGCAATTCTTAAAAGTCCTTCCAGGTTATTAGAAGATGTACCCAAATTTGGGATCCTTGACTTTATACAATCCACTGTTAATGGAGTGCCTCATGATTTTAGACAAGGAAATGCCCAGATTGCATTTGAAATTTGCTCTTTTTTTATGAAGGGCTTCTTCTGCTTATTGTCGGGTTCCCATCTTGTCCCAGATCTCTAGAGCTACTTCATTTCCCACCGACACTGCTTTCTCCCAACCCCCACCCAAAGATTCCCATCACATTTACCTCTCCACTGGTGGTCATCATTGTTTTATGTGCTCCTTAGAGGAACTGATGGCAGATTTAAATGACTAATAGTTGAATGTGGTTACTGCTTCACCTGAGAATGGCTACTTTTGATGAAATCAGACAAGGAAATAGATGTCAGGTTGAGTGCATCAAGATTGCTGGGAGAGATATCAATAAACTCAGATATGCAGATAATACCACCTTTATGGCAGAAAGTGAAGAGGAACTAAAGAGCCTCTTGATGAAAGTGAAAGAAGGGAGTGAAAAAGTTGGCTTAAAACTCAACATTCAGAAATCTAAGATTATGGCATCCAATTCCACTACTTCATGGTAAATAGATGGGGAAACAATGGAAGCAGTAAGTGATTTTATTTTGGGGGGCTCCAAAATCACTGCAGATGGTGACTGCAGCCATGAAATTAAAATACACTTGCTCCCTGGAAGAAAAGCCATGACCAACCTAGACAGCATATTAAAAGGCAGAGACGTTACTTTGCCAACAAAGGTCCATCTAGTCAAAGCTATGGTTTGACTAGTTATGGTTTGAAAGCTATGGTTTTTCCAGTAGTCTTGTATTGATATGAGAGTTAGACAGACTATAAAGAAAGCTGAGCACCAAGGAATTGATGCTTTTGAACCGTGGTGTTGGAGAAGACTCTTGAAAATCCCATGGACTGCAAGGAGATCCAGCTAGTCCATCCTAAAGGAAATCAGTCCTGAATATTCATTGGGAGGACTGATGCTGAAGCTAAAACTCCAATACTTTGGCCACCTGATGCGAAGAACTGATTCATTTGAAAAGACCCTGATGCTGGGAAAAACTGAAGACAAGAGGAGAAGGGGACGACTGAGGATGAGATGATTGGAGGGCATCACCAACTCAATGGACTTGAGTTTGAGTAAACTCCAGGAGTTGGTGATGGACAGGGAAGCCTGGTGTGCTGCAGTCCATGGGGTCACGAGTCAGACACGACTGAGCTACTGAACTGAATGCATGCATACTCAGTTGCTTTAGTCGTGTCTGAGTCATTGTGACTCCATGGACTGCAGCCCACGAGGCTCCTCTGTCCATGGGATTCTCCAGGCAAGAATACTGGAGTGGGTTGCCACTTCCTCCTCCAGGGGATATTTCCAACCCAGGGATCAAAACCACGTCTCCTGTTTTGGCAAGTGGGTTCTTCACCACTGAGCCACTGGAGAACTCTAGATATCATGTTACATTGAGGAGATTTCTAATGTGGGGAGCGTTTCAGAACTTTGAATTGCATGCACTGGGGAATAAGTAATTTGCCTAGAGATGACATGACATCAACTTTAATCTTCACAACACTCCATACTCTCCCTGAGTCTCACTCTTATGTGAGAGTAAGTAATCTTTCATAGAGAAAGATCTGTTAACAGTGACTGTGATATTTGCTGAGATCTTCTTAGACCTCCCTCCACGACCCTGTGATCTTCTCCTGGTGCCCACGCCTGCCGTCATGCTGACCTCTCCGACTAGGCATCGTCTGTAGGGACACGCTCGTGAAAGTAACAGCCGATGTGTGTGGCTGCTCTGGGAGCAGAGACGCAGTGAAGTGGCCCTTCAAAGGAGCTCACCCCAGCGTCTCCCTGGACAGAGCCTGTGTCTCTCCATTTCATCCCCCTACGGCAAGTTCAGAGGGGGATGAGGCATCAGGCTGAGGGAGGTGGTTGCTGTATTTAGTGGCAGGTAATTCACAAATGGCTACTATGGGAAGCTCACATCTATTGTAGGAAACTCTCATCTGATCTGTTCTCCAGAAACCATCCGTGGGTTTAGGACAGCGATTGCTCAGACATTCAGTATCAAAAAGCCAGGGAATTTGTCTGGTGCAGAGAAATAGCAGCTTTTGAGCTCCAGGTGAACTTTTGAAAGTAGCATTTTTTTTCCCTAGTATCTATTACGTCACATTGTCTGTACTGACAGTTATTATTATTTTTTCTATCTGTAACCAGTCTTTGTATGCATGCTCAATCACTTCAGTTGTGTCTGAATTTTTGCAGCTCTATAGGAGCTGTAGGCTCCTCTGTTCATAAGATTCTCTGGGCAAGAATACTGGAGTAGGTTACTGTGACCTCCTTCAGGGAATCTCCCCAACCCAGGGATGGAATCCACATCTCTTGCGTCTCCTGGATTGCCAGCAGATTCTTTACTGCTGAGCCACTGGGGAAGCCCAACCAATGCCTTAGCATTTTCCTAACAGGTTCTTTCCCTCCCTCATCTCACACAGTCCACACACCTATGCGTGTTTTCTCACTGCAGAGAATGATTGTCTTGATTATACACTGATGTTGGGGTGTGTGTGTGTGTTAGCTCTGACAGCCCTGGGGAGCAGAGGATGACACGCTGCCCTTCAGCTCAGCCTTAGGAATGGCCCACAGCAGGGAGGTCACCCTGCTCCCAGAGACATGGACCCCTCCTCCTCCCGTCCTCAAGCATCAAGACCCATTACTGGACACTGCCTGGAGGTGGGTTAACTCTGACGTTACTCCAGGAGTGGCCACCTGCTTCCAGGATGGACCGAGATGAGCCCTGTCTCTTTGCTTTCACAACCTGTGAGTCCTCTCCCACATGGAACAAGGCTCAGTCTGTGTGAGCAGCAGCAGATGGCAGAGTGGTGATGTCACTCCCCAATCAGATAATAAAATGACATAGACTGGCATCCTGGCTCTTTCCCTCTCTCTTAGGTTGCTTGCTCCAGGGAAAGCCAGCCGCCACGCTGTGAGCAGCCCCAGGGAGAGGCCACATAGTTAGGAGTTCAAGCGTCTGACCCACAGCCAGCAGGGGACCGAAGTCTGTCAAAAATGAGAAGCTGAATCCTTGGCTGAATCCTGGGATGACTACAGCCCCAGCCCATAGAATATAAGCAGTTCACAGAAAAGACCCTCAGCCCAGGACCACCCAGAGCTAAGCCAGTCCTGAATTCCTGACCCACAGAAACTGAGGGGGAATCTGTTGAAGACTTGAAGTCTGGGGGTGATTTGTTACACACCTTGGATGACTAATACACCAAGGCTCAACCTTGTGTCCTTAGGTCCCGATATGTTCAAACACTTTCCCTTCAAGATACAACCCCCAGACCAACCAATCTGAAAGGATGTTGTTGCCATAACTCCTATTTATTACTGAGTCTTGCCATGTATGCAGTTCTTCTGCCAGGAGATCCAACACACAGAACAGTGTGTGGCAAAAGGAAGTGCCCAGGAACTATTTGCTATGTTGATAATACAAAGAGTCACAAGACCAAACTCTAATCAGATGCCCAGAAAATCACTCAGTCTGAAAGAATATGGCATGAGACCATGCCATCACCCCAACTTCCTCCGAGCTTGTGGGACGATCCCATATCCAAGGGCATCACTAACACAGTGCAGAGTCACCGTAAAGGAAGCATACTGCTTCGGGCCCAGGTGAAGAATGGAAATATCACATCACGTGAGGCACATCTATGCGGCACGAGTGACAAGACAAAGACCTTACATCACCCATCAGCATCTCAAATGCGGCCATACATTATTGCTAAGTTGAATATTTAATTTTCTAGGTCCCCTGTGTGTTCAGGTTTTTGTAATCTAGCATACATTTATCTTTAAGCAATAGACTTCCTTTAGAATAAAGTATTTATCAATTTTTATTTTTCCAAGTTATTTATGTAGGGGTATAGTTGCTTTACACTGCTGTGCTACTTTCTGCTGTAGAGCAAAGAGAATCAGCCAAACGTGCACACACATGCCCTCTCGTTTGGATTTCTTTCCCACTGAGGTCACTACAGAGCACTAAGTAGATTTCCCTGTGCTACGCAGTAGGTTCTCATCTGTTATCTATTTTATACATTATAGCGCATGTACGTTCATTTGATTGTATGGAAATGTTAAAAATTACTTTGCTTTTAAAAAACACGAATAAAGTAGTTCATGTGAGTGGAAGATAAAAAGAATGTGTCCTAAGTTAAATGTGGCGCAGTAAGGATCACATAATTCTACTCAGCTTCCCAAGACCGTCTCCCTCCACCCTGCATCCCACTGTCCTTGTGACTTAGTCCTTCCCGGAGAGTTGGTTCCACTCCAGGTGGTGAGCATGCCCCTGAAGGCTTTCTACCTGGGCTCCAGTCACTCCTCCAACCTAGCCTTCCATGGAAAGGCGTTGCATGCACCCTTACCTGGGGCCTCTTCCTCTCCCTTTCCTCTCATCTCCCAGAGGGCACCTGGGATGGTTGGCTTCCTTGCCTGCCTGGGAGCCTCTGTTCCATGCAAGTCACCTGCTGTGGCTCATCCTGCAGGACCACAGCTCTGCCTACAATACACTGGCCACGTGAGCCCCTCTTTGGGGTTAATTCTAGCGATTCATTGATCCACCACCATCCTCAGTGACACCACCCATCAGCTTTGACATTCAGCTTCTGACCTGGGCATCGAGAAAATTATCAGCACTGACTCTTCAGGCAGAAGGGAAGATGGAGACATCACTCCAGCCCTGATGTTCTGCCTGCATCTTCTGCAACAGAGAAGTATCTCTACTCCAGCTGACTAGTCCCTGTGATGCCCCTATGGGCTGGGATGGGCACAATCTGAGCATATCTGCTGTTTAAACACTGTCCATGTCTACCATCACCTACGACCGCAGAGAGAAGTCAATGCTCCAACACAATGTAGGGCCCACCAAAATGAAACTATTCCCATATCTTGCCCTTTAGGGGAAATATTTCCTGACCCCTGTTGATTATATGAGTGAATGCCGAGGTTTGTAAATGTGACTATAATTCTCATAAAAACAACTAACACTTCAGCATTTAATACTACAAGGAAAGAAAGTCAGTATTTGGGAAAAGAACTTAATGAATAAATTTAATTAGCCATCCTGGGATTTTCTCATATTTAGTGTTTTCAACCCAAAACAAACAAACAAACAAACAATAAAACAGGCTTTCCCTGGTAACTCAGACAGGAAAGAATCCAACTGCAACACAGGCAATGTGGGTTCCATCCCTGCATCAGGAAGATCCTCTGGAGAAGGAAATGGCAATCCACTCCAGTATTCTTGCCTGGGAAATCCATCAACAGAAGAGTCTTGTGAGCTAAAGTACTTGGGGTCACAAAGAGTTGGAAACCACCTAGCAATTAAGCAGGAACCAATAAGAACACCATCCAAGCCCAACTCTGATGCATCTAAAACGACAGGGATGGACATGTGCACACTGCAATATTTAATACAGATCACCAACAAGGACCTACTGGATAGAACAGGGACCTCTGCTCAATACATTTTCTGTAATAACTTAATGAGAAAAGAATTTGAAAAAGAATACATATAACTGAATCACTTTGCTGTCCACATGCAACTAACACTACGTTGTTAATCAACCATGCTCCAACATAAAATAAAATTTTTAAATGATCATTAGAATTTTAATTAAAACTTCAGAGGGTGAGTCCTGGCCTTTTTCTTTTCATTGAGAGCGCTGAACACGTTGATTGGATGAATGACCTCGCATTCAGCCTGCAGGAAGGGAGGAGGGAGAGAAGGAAGGAAAGGAGCTGCCAGGGGTGGACGGTTACCTTGTGTCATCATCGTGACACACTGTGACAGTTTTTTCCAGCGCAGTTGTAAATGAGGTCATTAAGGCCGAGGGAGAGGAATCCACAGCTCCTGTTACACAGACAGAAGTGGCTCCACAGAGATGAGAAGGAGGTCCTGCTCACCTGTGTCCACTGCACCTCAGAGGAATGAAATGAGGTAGTCCCGGCAAGTCCAGGTGATGCACATGGCACCAGGAGGAGCCCTTTGCCTGGAATGGAGAAATCACCTGGTCCACTCTGTCACGTGACCACTGAGAGCACCCCTGCTGGCCAGCGGTGGGGCTGACTTACCAAGTGCTTCTGCCAGATCTGCACCGGGAGGTCTGATGAGGGCAAGGGCGAAGAGAGCTGGTGCCTGGTGGGCCTACAGCCACTCAGAGAGAACGGGGTTGCTGGGGATGAGTGTGCAAGGCCGTGAATCCGAGTGAAGCCTCGGGGCTCCCCTACCCTCTTGGTAGGAATGTAAAGTGTGAGCTGCTCTGGAAAACAGTCCGGCAGTTCCTCAAGCAACTCAACGTATGTGACCCAGAAATCTTGTTCCTTTACCCAAGAGAAATGGAAATGCACAGCCCACAGACCTTGTGCACTAATATTTATAGCAGCATTATTCGTAACACCCAAAAGGTGAAAACAACCCAAGTGTTCATCAGTGGACAGATGGGTAGATAAAACGTGGTCTATCCAAACAATGCAGTATTATTCAGCTATTAAAAATGAATGAAGCTCTGATATGTGATACAACGGGGGTGAACTTTCAAAACAGTATGCTAGATGCAAGAGGCCAGTCACAGAAGAATGCATACTATATGATTAATTTCATGGGAAAGGTCCAAAATAGGCAAATCGATACATACAGAAAGTAGACTGAAAAAGGATGGGGGGTGGAGGGAAGGGGGTTGGGTGACAACCACCAGGTTTGTCTTCTTCAGGGAAGCCCTGGGGGCTCAGACAGTGAAGAATCTGCCCGCAGCGCGGGAGACCCACCCAGGTTTGATCCCTGGATCGGGAAGATCCTTTGGAGAAGCAAATGGCTACCCACTTCAGTATTCTTGCCTGGAGAATCCCATGGACAGAGGAGACTGGCAGACTACAGTTCAGTTCAGTCGCTCAGTCGTATCCAACTCTTTGTGACCCCATGGACTGCAGCACGCCAGGCTTCCCTGTCCATCACCAACTCCCAGAATTTACTCAGACTCATGTCCATCAAGTTGGTGATGCCATCTAACCATCTCATCCTCTGTCGTCCCCTTCTCCTCCTTTCCAATCTTTCCCAGCATCAGGGTCTTTTCCAATGAGTCAGCTCTTCACATGAGGTGGCCAAAGTATTGGCGTTTCATCTTCAGCATCAGTCCTTCCAATGAATATTCAGGACCCATTTCCTATAGGATGGACTGGTTGGATCTCCTTGCTGCCAAGCTCAGGGGTCAGAAAAAGTCAGACATGGCTGACTGACTAACACACATTACACACACACACACACACACACACACACACACACACACACACGTGGGTTTTCTATAAGAGATGATGTGATCATGGTTGCACATGTCTGTAGATATACTGAAAACCACTGAATCACACACTTGACATGAGGAGACCTGTGCCCTATGCAGATGATAACTCAATAAAGCTGTTAAAAATATCCATGATCATAGCTGCGCCCCTCTCTCCAGCTTCCCTGCTCACACTTCTGGGTTTCAATTTGGAAATAACTTGGAGAATGTAGAGAAACTATGTGTCTGCCTGTTCGCGGGCACCATTCCCTCCCACGCACAGAGAGCCGCATCTACTTAGCTGAAAATAGTCGGGTCTGGCAAATGTTAGCTCCCAAACTTAAAATAGACGCTTTCTTTGTGTCCTTTAATCGCTACTTGTCGGCAACAATGTAAGTAAAGGCTGAGAAACGGTCATTATGAAACGTTGGAGTAGCACGCTAACAATCCATGGGACTCCATCTCAGCATCTCCCCCGTACCACGGCTGGGAGATAATTAAGTTTGACACTGGGCGGTGATTGGAGAGGAAAACCCCCGCGATTTCCTGGGAGCAGGTCTGTTCAGGCTCCCCCGCCAGGAAGTGCGCTTCACAAAGAGCCTGAAGGTCAGGAGCTTCTTTCATGGTCTCTCTGCCCTCCGCTAAATGTTCTGTAAATAATTAGACATTAAAGGCTTGGAAATAATCAAGCCGCCATATTCCGCGGGTAGAGGACTAATTGGACTTGCTGATCATTAAATCCCCGGAGTCTGAAATGCCCGCGTGGGGGAGGAGAGACTGGAATTCTTGTCTAATATTGATATTTATAGCCCTTTGTTTTCCAGGGAGCAGATGCCTTCCACTCTGTGAGCATAAATTCAGAGCCTTTTAATTTCCCATTGCTATCCACAAATTATTTAAGAGCTGGGGTTCTTCTATAAACAATGTTACCTCAAAAAAAAAAAAAACTCAGAGGACTGAATAATGTCAGAGTTGAATATAAAGCATGGAAGCTGCAGAGGCACAAAAGGGCTGAGCTCTGCTGAAGGGTGAGGGTCTGGATCTCATGAATATTCATGACCCACCAGGACTTAGCCCAAGCTAGTGGGCCCTCAGCCAAGGATGAACCCCAACCCTTCCAACTGGAGAAGCCTGGGGAGGGGGGTGGGAGGAGCCCCACCCTATTAAGCCCCAGCTTTAATTGTCTTATGTCTTAATCAGAAAAGAAAGGCTGGTTTGTTTTCCTCCCCCTTCCCCAGGGTTTTTATGAACATTGGTAAGATCAATACCTAGATTGTGCCCTAAGTCTCCTGAGACAAGGCCTGAGATTCACATCAGCCATCATCACTTTAAAGAGGTCTCCCAGCCACTTTGCACAGCTGCCAGCCAGGCTAATGGATCCATCTTCACCCTGATCAGACAGCTTCTTCTAAAAGCAAATGGAAATCCATTAGGGTTTAAAATATACCTGGTAGTTTAGCCTATGTTTTAAAGTAATGGGGCTTTCCTGGTAGCTCAGCTGGTTAAGAATCTGCCTGCAATACAGGAGACCCTCAGTTCCATTCTGAGGTTGGAAAGATCCCCTGGAGAAGGGATAGGCTACTCACTCCAGTATTCTTGGGCTTCCTTGGTGGCTCAAATGGTAAAGAATCAGCCTGCAGTGTCAGAGACCTGGTTTCAAACCCTGGGTGGGGACGATCCCTTGGAGGAGGGCATAACAACCCACTCCAATATTCTTGCCTGGAGAATCCCATGAACAGAGGAGCCTGGAGGTCTACAGTCCATGGGATCCCAAAGATTTGGATACAACTGAGCACATGGCACGTATATAAAATAGATAACCAACAAAGACCACTGTATACCACAGGGAACTCTACTCAATACTCTATAATAACCTATAATGGAAAACAACCAAAAAAGGAAAAAAAAAATATATATCTAAAAAACTCTATGTATAACTGAACCACTTTGCTGTGTACCTGGAACCAACACAGTGTTGTAAGTTAACTATACTCCAACAAAGAGTACACTGAAAAAACGACCGTGGCACCACGGATAACCCTGTCACTCTGGGCAGTAGGAGATGGTAGCCTGAGAAGCCGTGGGCACCCTGTGAGTCTTAGCCTGCAGAAAATGGGACAGTCTTTCAGTGTGCTTACCCCCTTGAGACAGGCAAGGGGAAGGACATTCGTGTTTGTCACCCACGTCTACACTCACAGCCTCAAGGCATTGATATGAACACGCGTTGCAGCTGGCACTAGACTAGTTTTATAACCATCTTGCCCAGTAAGCCTTCCAGGGCAGGGACGGTGGGATGCGGCAGTGAATCCCAGGACTGTCTCCTTCTCTAGGTGTGTTGGGCACCCCAAGGATATGTGAAATAGCTGCAGATGGCTGTGGAGACCCCGACTGAGCTCAGCTGGAGCCCGGAGATACTGGCCACGATTTGTCTCATTTCTTTCTGTACAATAAAACCCACTGGACCGTTAATCTACCATGAATGAATATTATTGCACACTTTGGTGGGGACACAAAGGCAAACTGGGTTCACTCTGGCGATTATCTCTCTCCTCATTTCATATAAAAATGCCTAGAAGTCTCCCAGGAGACCCTGTCAAAGATGAAATTTATCCACTGCTCTGCATTTGCTAATTTGGTAAGAGTTCTGATCTCATTTGCAGGGCTTAATATAGAAATCCATTGAACCTGAACAGACACACAGCAATGGGGAATTTATCCAACGCCATTTTCTGTGATACGTGTCAGAAAATACACACAGTACGCTGGCACCTCTTTACAGAAACTCAAACACACACAGACACATATATGATCATGCATATGTAATATATATCATGTCAAAAATTGAGGCAAAAGTGCACTTAGCTCCTAACAGAATCAGACCTTCCAAACGGCATGTGTGTGTGACTCACTAAGGCATGTCTGACTCTTTGTGACCCCATGAACTGTGGCTCGCCATCATCCTATGTCCATGGAATTCTCCAGGCAAGAATACTGGAGTGGGTAGCCGTTCCCTGCTCTGGATCTGGGGGATCTTCCCAACTCAGGGATCGAACCCAGGTCTCCTGCATTGCAGGCAGATTCTTAACAGTCTGAACCACCAGGGAAGCCCCCAAACAGCATAATGCCTTTCAAATTTCTCCCAATTTATTTCCTCTGATTTTTGAAAGGTGTTGTGCTTAAAAAAATAAACATTTTGTGTTGAAAGAACATGTTATAATTCTATATCATAATCTTCAAATTTCAATCAAACAATATGAGATGAAAATTCTAAATTGAGGGATAAAAATTAAGGACCCAGCATCATCCTTGTGACATGCTATTAGACAAACATTTAGACTAATTTAATTCTTTCAACAATTAAGGACCCAGCATCATCCTTGTGACATGCTATTAGACAAACATTTAGACTAATTTAATTCTTTCAACAATTCTTAGAGAAGGAAATGGCAACCCACTCCAGTATTCTTGCCTGGAGAATTCCATGGATAGAGGAGGCTGGTTGGTTACAGTCCATGGGGTCCCAAAGAGTCAGACATGAACGAGCAACTAACACACTAGACTAACTTATGGGACTTGACTGTCTCCTAAGGACCCCAGTTCCATATGTTCCCAGGCAGTTTTGGGGGTGCAGCCATCAGAACAGTACTCCTGCAGTGTGATCATCTCTGTCAACCTCGGAGTTCCACCCCCACTTCCCATGCCCCCCCATCAGCCTTGCTGGTGCCCACCTTCTACCTTCCTGCTGCCTGCTTTATTTTGTTAAAAATTTTTTTTTCTTAATCTAAAAAGAAACTATACAAATTAGCTTACTTACAAACCAGAAAGAGACTCACAGGCTTAAGAGAACAAACATGGTTGCCAGGGGAAGGATGGGGGTAGGGACAGTTAGGGATTTGGGGACGGACATGTGCTCACTGCTGTATTTAAAATGAATAAGCATCAAGGACCTACACGACTCTGCTCACTGTTACGTGGCAGCCTGGATGGGAGGGGAGTTTTGGGGGAGAATGGATACATATATATGTATGATTGAGTCCCTTTGCTGTTCACCTGAAACTATCACAACATTGTTTGTTAATTAGTATACCCCAGTACAAAATAAGAATTTTTTTAAAAAAATGTCCTTTGTTGAACTAAGATGAAGGGGCAGCCTGGATGGAAGAAGAATGGGTGGGATTAAATAGTATCTTCAAAGCAGTGTTTGTGAGTGCGTGAATATTCGTTTTCAAGGAGCAAATGATGCGTGTCTGTTCCTGGCAGGTAATAGCTCAGCCTCTGCTACGCTACTCAGCTGGTCACACAGTCGTGCGTGAGACAGCATAAAGGTGTCTATGTGTATCATCTCAATTTCTCAGATTTAGCCATGAACAAAGAGAAATCTCCAGGTTTGCTGCCTCTGTTTGCTGTGATTGGACAGGTTCTAATGAGGGCGGGTGAGAGAGTGGGGCCATCGAGTCATGCTTGCTATATCAAGTCCAAGGTCCTCTGAGGATGCTGAAGGTTTAGAGCCAGTTTTATGGTCTCAAGTAAAACATCATATATGGTAACACAGCCATTTGTACTTTCCCGACAGCAAGAAGCACAGGGGACTTGAAAAAATTTCATTGTGCCCCTTACTGGAATTTATTATGGATCATCGGCAGTGAATTACGTTACTTTGTCATATTTCAGAATATACGTTGTCTTTGTGAATGGAGAGCGCACACAATAAATGGAACGTCTGAGGCTGACAAGAAGTCAAAATCAGTGACTCCAGCCTGTACCATTCACAGCTTCCTGCGGCTGATAGAACAGATTACCCAGATGCAGTGACTCAGACGATGCAGATGTATGATTGTATGGCTCTGGAAGTTGAAGTGCAAGATGGTCCTCACTGGACAAAAATCAAGGGGCTGTGCTCCCTCTGGAGGTTCTAAAGGGGTGAACTGGCTGGAGTAGTATACCCCCAAATGCATGTCTATCTGGAGTCTCAGAGGGTGACCTTTTTGGGAAAGAGAGTCTTTACAGATGTCATCAGTGATATTAAGATGAGGTAGTACTGTACCTGTTGGAATGACCATCATCAAAATATTCTACAAACAGTAAATGCTGGAGACAGTGTGGTGAGAAGGGAACCCTCCTACACTAATGGTGGGAATGTAAATCGTTACAGCAACTATGGAAGACAGTATGGAGGTTCCCTAAAACACTAAACATAGAGCCTCCATATGACCCTGCAGTCCCACTTTCTGGACATATATCTGGAGAAAAACATGATCTGAAAGGATACATGCACACCAGTGTTCATTGCAGCACTGTTTATGATAGTCAGGGCATGGAAGCGACCTAAATGTCAACAGAGGAATGGATAAGAAGATGTGGTACATACATACAATGGAATATTACTTAGCCGTAAAAAGAATCAAATAATGCCATTTGCAGCCACGTAAGTGGTCCTAGGAGCTTCTCTTGTGGCTTAGCTGGTTAAGAATCTGCCTGCGATGTGGGAGGCCTGGCTTTGATCCCTGGGTCGGGAAGATCCCCTGGAGAAAGGAAAGTCTACCCACTCCAGTATTCTGGCCTGGGGAATTCCATGGACTGTACAGTCACAAAGAGTCAGACGCAGCTGAGCGACTTTGACGAGTGGTCCTAGAGATCATCCTACTCAGACAAAGTCAGTCAGAGAAAGACAACTGTAATATGATACCACTGATATGTGGAGTCTAATTTTTTTAAAAAAGAAAAGAAGCAAATGAGCTTATTTACGAAACAGAAACAGATCTACAGATACCGAAAGCCAACTTATGGTTACCAAAGGGGAAAGTGGGAGGGTGGAATAAATCAGAAGTCTGGGATGAACACATACACACAAATATACATAAGACAGATGAGCAACAAAGATCCACTGTATAACGCAGGGACCTCTGCTCAGTATTCTCTGATGACCTATATGAGAAAAGCATCTAAAAAATAATGAATTTATACACGTGTAACTGAATCGGGGCTTCCCAGGTGGCTCAGTGGTAAAGAATCTGCCTACCAATGCAGGAGACATAAGAGACATGAGTTCAATCCCTCGGTTGAGAAGATCCCCTGGAGAGTCCCACAGACAGAGGAGACTGGCTGGCTTTTGTCCAGGGGTTTGCAAAGAGTCGGACAGGGTTGAGCAAAGGCACCTGAAGGCATGTATAACTGAATCATTGTGCTGTGCAGCTGAAACTAACACAGCATTGTAAATCAATAACTATGTTGTTATTGTTCAGTTGTCCAGTTGTGCCCGAGTCTTTTCAACCCCATGGGCTGCAGCACACCAGGCCTCTCTGTCTCTTACCATCTCCTGGAGTTTGCCCAAGTTCATGTCCATTGCATTGGTGATGCCATCCAGCCATCTCATCCTATGTTGCCATCTTCTCCTCCTGCCCTCAATCTTTCCCAGGATCAGGGACTTTTCCAATGAGTTGTCTGTTTGCATCAGATGACCAGAATACTGGAGCTTCAGCTTCAGCATCAGTCCTTCCAGTGAGTATTCAGGGTTGATCTCCCTTAAGATTGACTGGTTTGATCTCCTTGCTGTCCAAGGGGGTTTCAGGAGTCTTCTCCAACACCACAGTTTGAAGGCATCGATTCTTTGGTGTTCTGTCTTCTTTACAGTCCAACTCTCAACTATACTCTAATAAAATAAAAAGGAAGATGAGGTCATACTGGATTGCATGCTGTTGCTTCAGCTGTGTCTGACTCTTTGTGACCCTAGGACTGTAGCCCACCAGGCTCCTCTGTCCGTGGGATTCTCCAGGCAAAAATACTGGAGTAGGTTGCCATGCCTTCCTCCAGGGGATCTTCCTGACCCAGAGACTTAACCCCACATCTCTTGCATTGTTTTCTGCATTGCAGGTAGATTCTTATCCCCTGAGTCACTGGGGAAGTCCCACACTGGATTAGTGTGGGACGGTATTGGATTAGGGTGGGCCGTAGGTGGGCCATAATGTAATGTTTGATGACCTCACATGAGAAATAGACTAACAAAGATGCAGGAGAGCACCGTGTGAGGAAGGAGGCAAAGAGGCTGGAGGGATGCATCTGGATGCTGAGGGATGTCAGGGATTACAGGCGACCACCAAAAGCTGGAGAAGGCAAGGAAGGGCCCTTCCCTAGAGTATGGCTCTGCGGCAACTTGAATGTGGGCTCCCAGGCTCCAGAGCTGGGAGACAGAAATTTATTATGACTTTAAGCTGCCCTTGTTTGTGGTTACTTGTGACAGCGGTCTTGGGAGACGAGCACAGGGAGAACCCATCCGTCTTTTCCAGCTTCTAGAGGCTGCCCCTTCCTTCCTGGTCCCCTCCTCCATCCTGAGAATCAGCAGTGATGGGGAGCGCCCTCACATTGCGTCCTTCCAACATTCTTCTGTCACCATATCCATCTCCCACCAGAGCCAGGAAGGGTTCTCTGATTTCAAGAACTCACGATTCGATGGAGCTCTCTGGGATAACCCAGGATAATCGCCCCATCTCAAGGTCAGTGACCCCGGTGACAGCTACAAAGTCCCTCTTGCCATGTAGGTGACAGGCTCACAGATCACAGAGGTTGAGGCCTGGGCATCTTTGCAGGGGATTGGGGGCACCATTCTACCTGCAGAAGATGGGCTGGCAGAAAAGAACGTCGCTGCTATTGTTTAGTCACTCAGTGTGTCGGCTTTGCTACCCAGTGGACTGTAGCCCGTCAGGCGCCTCTGTCCATGGAATTCTCCAGGCAAGGATACCGGAGTGGGTAACCATTTCCTTCTCCAGGGCATCTTCCTGACCCCAGGATCGAAGCCGAGTCTCCTGCTTGGCAGGCAGATTCTTTACCACTGAACCACCTGGCAGAAAAGAATTTAAAAGAATTTCTTTTAAATTGAAAAGAAAACTGTGAGCAATGTGGCTTAAAATCTTAAAAAAAAGAAGTCAACAGCTACTGAACACTCATTACATTCAAGGAGAAGTATCGGGTAGGAGGAGGAGGAAAAGAAAAGATGAATAAGGCAAGTCTGCCTTTGAGAAATCACAGTCTAGTGAAGTAAACAACACAAATGCATCTTGTCCCAGCAGCAAAAGCGTCTACTATTTAACTCAAAAAAAAAGCACAGGACCCCTTCTGAAATTCCACGTGACTCACTTGTTAGAGTCCGCAAGGTGTTTCCCAGTTGTGAAATCAGATGCCGGGCAACCAGGAGTTCAGTGATGAGCCAACCAGAGGTCTGAGGGGAGGGGACAGGGCAGAGGGAGTCTCCCCAAGAAGCCAACTGAACCGGTTCTTGAATAACGTGTGTGGCTTAAGCAAGAAGGAAAAGGAGGCTCCAAACAGCCAGAACAACGTGAGCAAGGGAACTGAGCCTTGAAAGTTCAATGAACACTGAGAAAATCAAGTGGGATTTTTTTTTTTTTAGAGAGTATCCAGCCTGAGAATGAGGGTGAAGTTTAATTTGCTTTATTCCCCAGTGACCGTGGAGCACAGAAGACAGCTGTCCTAGATGGTTTTCTCTTTGCCTTTCAATTATTTACTGTTGAGTAGCCCAGATGATGGCAGACTGTACTTTATTTTTCAAAACCAAAGCCAGCATTTTTTCCTTTTCAGATTGTTTGTCTACACGTTTACAATAAAATTAGAGTTTAGAGACTAATAATATGTATCGCTGGTGATGTTTTAAAAAAAATACGTTTCCAGTAATTGGAGCCTGTAGTTCGTGAGCGGGCTGACAACTGTAAGGAAGCAAAGTCTGCACCCACCCCTGCCTACCCATTGCCCCACAAATGTGTCTCTTTGACATGAGGCTTATTTTAGGCTGTTTTTTTCTAAGAAATGGAAGATTTGGGAAGTCTCTCCTGTTACTTTTCCCTCACTACCTAAAGAATCTAACAAAGGGCCTGTTCCTGAAATAAAGATGTCGGCAAAGAACATGGATATGTGTGGTGGGGAAAGGCTTCCCAGGTGGTGTTAGTGGTAGGGAACCCACCTGCCAGTACAGAAGACAAGGGTTTGATCCCCTGGTCGGGAAGATCCCCTGGAGGAGGACATGGCAACCCACTCCAGTCTTTTCCCTGGAGAGTCCTGTGGACAGAGGAGGCAGGTGGGCTGTAGTCCATGGGATCGCAGAGAGCCTGACACTGCTGAGGGACTGAGCAGGTGGTGGGGAAACTCTGCAGGTCAGGGCCCATGGGGTCTCACTGTCGGCTTCTGGCCCAGCTGAATGTGTTTACCAAGCTCTCAGGAAGCACGATTTCTGGAAGAAGTCTAACGGTAATCGTCCTGAATTACCTCTTGGGTAGAAGATGTCCCAGGACTGAATCTCCCGAAGCTCCCGGTGAGGCTGGCTGTACTGGAAGCTTTCTGAGGCCCGTTGGGAGTCGGGGAGGGGCTTCAGGCCGGTGGCACCCAGGCCGTGGGGCGAGGTCAGGCAGGGGGCATTTGGGCTGCGTAGTGGCTTCACTCTTCTACATATCCCCCCTTTTTTTGGCCAGCCGCTTTTAAATTTGGAAGTCTATCTGCTCAATAGCAGATGTGCTAAAAATCATTCACAATCATCTAAATTAATAAGAAAAAGAAGCTTTAGTTTAAGCCTCTTTGAAAAGTAACCCTCTCATCTCACAGACTCATTCATTTTGTTGAAGAGGAAGACACTTCCCTCTGCCTTTCTGGGGTTAACTGGCTGGTCTAAGAGTGAAACCGACACGAGACAGGCAAACAGGAGAGAGCCCAACACAGGTTTAGTAACACAAATAGACAGAGAGGCCCAGGGGACCTGGGTAACTCACCAGTATGCCCAAGCCTCTACTTTAAATACCGTCTTCAGCCAAAGGCAAAAAAGGATGTCAGGGTAGAAGTTTGAGACCTCGGTTCGGTTCAGTTTAGTCGCTCAGTCGTGTCCAATTCCTTGCGGCCCCATGGACTACAGCATGCCAGGCCTCCCTGTTCATCATCAACTCCCAGAGTTCATTCAAACTCATGTCCATCGTGTCGGTGATGCCATCCAACCATCTCATCCTCTGTCGTCCCCTTCTCCTGCCTTCAATCTTTCCCAGGGTCAGAGTCTTCTCATTGACAGGGGGATAGAAAAGGAAGTACTTTAGATTTCTTCCAGATGCAACAAAATGGAAAACCACATCCCTTCCAAGTAAGTAGTAACCAGATAAATTGCCTTAAGATTTAGACTCTGCAAATACATTTTGATCTGTGTGCTGTTTTCTTTAAGCACTTTGCTAAGACTGAAGTGTTATTTCAAAGTTTGTTGACTGTGAATGGGTTTTAAATGCCCCTAATTATTATGTAAATTTGAAGTCAACACAATCAATGTAACCAAATAAAATATCCTGAAGGAAGACTATGTTCTATTTCCCTCTGGGAGATATTGTCTGGGAGTTAATATCATGCCCCTGAAATCCACCACACCTGCTCCAAGTGGGGCACTTAGCCCTTTCCTCAAAAGTTCCGTTGTCGGGCCACCTTCTGTGGGTTTTATTTTGACATCTACACCCCAGAAGGCTGGGAGCAGAGCATTTTTAAAGAAGTGACCAGTGTATTCACAGGCATTAAGAATATAAACTATTATGGGTTAAAGAGATCAGCAACCAGGATTTACTGTACAGCAGAAGAAACTATGAAAATGACAACCTACTCCAGTATTCTTGCCTGGGAAATCCTAAGGACAGAGAAGGCTGGCGGGCTACAGTCCATAGGGTTGCAAAGAGTCAGACATGGCTGAGCGATTAACACATAGGGAATTATATTCATTATCTTGTAGTAACCTATATTGGAAAAGAAAACTCTGAAAATATATAATAAATACACCCCCATCAATAGATAGGGATACAAAGGAACATAAAAGGAAAACAAACATAAAGTGAAATAAAAGATTAATTTAAAAAAAGACAGGAGTGGGTTCTGGGCTGGGGGGGTCTCGCCCACGGTGAAAGGTCACAGGCTTCGCAGGCTGTCAGGGTGAGACATGCGGGGTGTGGTCCAGTTGTAGTTTCTAGAAAAAGCTAACAAGGTCCTTGAGTCTCCCAGTCACCCAGATGAGAAGGGAGTCAGAGGGTTAGGGTGTCGCAGGCGTGTCCCTTGATCTCAGCAGGCAGCACACACCTCTCTCTGGGCGATGTCCCCGAGACCAGAGGAGTCCGGATGAGTGGCTGCATAGCCCTCATCCTTGATGCGTGTGACTTCTCAGCAAAACCCCTGCAGGGTCGCCGAGTGTCCTTCTCACAGCCTAACACTCAGATCCGTCTAGTCAAAGCTGTGGTTTTTCTAGTAGTCATGTATGAATGTGAGAGTTGGACCATAAAGAAAGCTGAGAGCTGAAGAATTGATGCTTTTGAACTGTGGTGTTGGAGAAGACTCTTGAGAGTCCCTTGGACTGCAAGGAGATCCAACCAGTAAAACCTAAAGGAGATCAGTCCTGAAGGACTGATGCTAAAGCGGAAACTCCAACACTTTGTCCACCTGATGCAAAGAACTGACTCATTGGAAAAGACCCTGATGCTGGGAAAGATTGAAGGTGGAAGGAGAAGGGGGTGAGAGAGGATGAGATGGTTGGATGGCATTACCAACTCAATTAACATGAATTTGAGTGGGCTCCGGGAGTTGGTGATGGACAGGCAGGCCTGGCGTGCTGCAGTCCATGGGGTCGCAAAGAGTCGGACACGACTGAGCGACTGAACTGAATGGAACTGAACACTCAGAACATTCAGGGTGCCCCTGGCCCCACTGGACTCTGCTGCCTTACCTGTCCTACCAGCCTGCCTTTCTCATCCTGCGGGTCTGTGCTCCCATGATGGTCTGGCTGGTCCACCCGCAGTGACAGAAAGCGGATGCTGCCGCCTGCCCCGGGTGAGCACAGATTCCTGATGGGGTGCGGCCCCTTCGGTGCCTGAGTGGCCATCCCAGCCTGTCCGGGTCCCATGTGCTTTGGAATCACTGGAACATGGGGGCTGTGAGTGCTGGCCAGGCTTTCACTCCCTGAGCTCTTGGGAGGCGAGCTCTGATGACACAGGGCCCTGACCTTGCAAATCTGTACATGACTCCTGGAAAAACCATGTGCCCACTCAAGATTATTTAATTGGCCTGCTGAGAAGGTAGAACCTTTGAGGTTTCCTTCTGTCTGTATGGCTCCTTGAGGACTCTGTTCACAATCAATAGCTCTCTTTAACTTTCATTACTCACTTTCCAATGAATGCCCACAAGACTTAGGATAAGCTGTTCTCGAGCTACAATCTGAGAAGCAGCAACAGGATCTAAACATAGGTTATATCATCTTAACACAAAAGACAGACTTTGGTTATCCCAGTTGGAGTCATTCATTTACAAATTAAGATGATTTTTTGAGGTCATTTTTTGAAAGATAATGATCTCATCTAGACTCATTCATTATTAGATTTCTGTTTAAGTAAATATTTGCAGACACATGTTAAAATATATTGAAATGAGACCCAAACCTTGTAACCTTGGACAAGTCATTTAAGTTATTGGCTCCTAGTTTCCATCTGTAGTAGAAAGAAGGAATGGGATTAAATGATCATAAAGGGTCACCCTCTTCCCCACCACTAGGCATAGCAACCGTTAATACCCAAAAGTCCCTGCCTTAGAAACATGAAAAGGGAAATCCCTGGAAATTGTTGCCTCTTGCAGATTTTACCTATTATTAAGTTTACCAAGAAACTTGGTTTTAACTTAATATACAGAAACATGATAGTTACTCAGTATTTCGTTAATCAGGTGGATAGACAGTCAGTATACATGCTGCCAAAAGAGAGATGTCCTCCCAATTTAGGGATGAGACTGGTAAACATCACTCTGAATTACGATAAAAATCATTATAAAATAATGAGTTAGCTACCTGAGAAATTGAGAGTCCCTTGGACTGCAAGAAGATCAAACCAGTCAATGCCAAAGGAAATCAACCTTTCCAGGATCCATATTCACTGGATGCTGAAGCTCTAATACTTTGGCCACCTGATGCGAAGACTTGACTCAATGGAAAAGATGCTGATACTAGCAAAGATTGAAGGCAAAAAGAGAAGAGGACAACAGAGGATGAGATGGTTGGATAGCAACACCGACTCGATGGACACGAATCTGAGCAAACTCCAGGAGACAGAGAAGGACAGGGAAGCCTGGCGTGCTGCAGTCCATGGGGTTGCAAAGAGTCAGACTTGACTCAGTGACTGAACAGCAAAATATCAACTCCTGAGCCCTTAGTCTCCAGTGTGAAAGATTGACAGATGATAAGTTGATGTCTGATGAGATTCTTGTTACTTCTCAAAGTTATACCAAAGACAGTGAGGCGTCTTCATCAATTTGGAAAGTGTCCCCCAGGGAGACCCACAAGGGGCATTGCCAGTTGAAAGGAAGTTTTAATCCCATCTTTTCTGTCACTTGTTCAGTTTCAGATTTTATGTGAAATAGTTCCTATTTATTTGGAGCTGAGGCACAAGATGGCAGTGGACAGGACCACAGCTTGTGTGCAGCCTCTGCCTGGGACAAACCCAGGGTCTCCAGGACCCTGACAATGGAAAAGGTGAAGGTGCTTCTGATGCAGGGCTCTCTGAAGGCTCCAGGAGCAATTCAACAAGGATGAGAACGGACAGCATTCTGAAAGCTTCTGTGTGCCCAGACCTGCCCCAAACGCTTGGCTTCTATCATCTCATTGGATCCTCGTGCGAACTCTAGAACAAAGCTCCCGCTGAGTCACTTGGCACACGGGAGAAGGGTCAGGGCAAGTACTGGAGACCACAAGCAGATCAGTGCAGGAAGGTCTCGAACCCAGGGAGACACCCTCCATCATAAACCACATGAAGTGGGCAACAGTTCTTCGTGTGGGAGGTTGTTTTACATCCAGACTCTCAGGGGTACTGGGGCTGGGGCTGGGGTGATGAGCTTGTGCACTGGACTCCACGAGGGCTACCAGGCTGCCCTTTGGTAGCATTCCTCTCCTGGGACTGCCTTCCCCTCCCAGCTTCTGCCTGAATGGAGTTAGGTCACTCTGTTCTCTCCAGGCGCCTTGCCGAGATCAGGCAGTGATCCTTTCCCATATTCCAACCTCTGTAACACGCTAGTTCCCACTGTGACGGAGACATGGGCACAGGGGTACCCTTCCATGGTCTCTTTCACAAAGTTAATATCAGGATTAACACTAATCTGAAGGACTTGAAATCACAAAGAGGAACACGCATTTAAAGCTTTGTGATTTAATAGTCTAAGTGGAATTTTTAACCACATAAAAGTGCGATGGAAGAGTGAATAGGATACCCTAGTTTATATTCTCCGCACGTACAACCAGACAAGCTCCATGTTTGCGGGAGGAATAACCTACACAGAAGTCCAGGAGTGTCAACACTCCCATGATAGAAAACAGGAAAACTTCTTAATGTGTATGTAGAGGTAGACCCAGACCCAACGGCAAACACAAACTCAGCAGAATTCATTAATGTTAACACAGAGAGCTGCATACATGAGTTCCCAGGCCCCGTAGCCCCTCAAATACGGTGGACATCTAAGCGGTCCACTCCATCAGGCTTTTTTTTGATATGGAAAGAGACAGGCTTATAAATAAAATATTGTTGGCTATTCCAGTGGGCTTTGTGGTTCTTGGAGGTGTTACTGTATTTGTACACTGACTTGATGCAGAGAAACTTTTTTTCTGCTACTATTTTGCTTCTAATATGTAAGTGACAATATTATTTTGGAGTGAAAGGAACAGGACAGCATCTCCTGGGATCCAGGAGGATACAGTGCAGATCTAGGAGTAAAAAGTGTCCATGAGTTAGTAGATTTACAATATGTCTATAGTTAATATGGCTGCCATATTAGCTGTATGAAGTAACATGGCAAAACAGTCTTCAGAGATCCCTGGATACCCCAGACTGTAAACAGCAATTGTTTATGTTGTGGAGACTACCATTTATAAATGGCATGGATTCCTCCTCTTTAGGGCTCAGGAGCATCATACATCAAGACTATGGAAGTTAACTTAGACACTGAATCTTTCCTTTTCAATTGAGGAGGATATTGATTGAATTAAACTGAATTTGTGCAAAGCTATCATCACTCCTCTTTGCTCCAACTACATGACGTTTTCCAAATAAATTGGGTTTTCAGATTTAGATATCTGAACAGCATAAGGATGCACAGGGATTTCAAATTATTTGATTGACTTCAGAAAATATCTTGACATCTCAAACATCAAGACAAAAAGGTACTGTGGCTCAAATAATCTATTTTATTATGTGGGTTCTCATCTCCACTTTAAACTATGGAGATGGGTGGAATACCTACATAGAGAAGTTCATTTTGGCGGTAGGAGAGGGGATTAGATTTAGCAGTATGCCTAATCTGTTTGGGCTTCTCAGGTGGTGCTAGTGGTAAAGAACCCACCTGCCAGTGCTGGAAACGCAACAGACCTGGGTTTGATCCCTGGGTTGGGAAGCTCCCTTGGAGAAGGAAATAGCAACCCACTCTAGGGTTCTTGCCTGGGAAACTGCATGAACAGAGGAGCCTGGCAGGCTACAGTCCATGGGGTCGCAAAGAGTCAGACAAGACTGAGCACAAGAATCTCATCATCTAATTTGTTTGCAAAAATAAGACAAGCTTCTGATTGGTAGCCTAATTGATTTAAACCATTATAGATTTGGAAAGACAATAGAGTCTGTTCAATATGCTAAGTAACTGAAACAGGGGCCCCTCTTAGTGAGGTCCTTGGAAGAAAAGTTATGGCCAAACTAGACAGCTTATTAAAAGGCTGGAGAGGATGTGGAGAAAAGGGAACCCTCTTACACTGTTGGTGGGAATGCAAACTAGTACAACCACTATGGAAAACAGTGTGGAGATTCCTTAAAAAACTGCAAATAGACCTGCCATATGACCCAGCAATCCCACTGCTGGGCATACACACCAAGGAAACCAGAATTAAAAGAGCCACGTGTACCCCAATGTTCATCACCACATTGTTTACAATAGCCAGGACATGGAAGCATCCTAGATGCCCATCAACTGATGAATGGATAAGAAAGCTGTGGTACATATACACAATGGAATACTACTCAGCATTAAAAAAAAAATCATTTGAATCAGTTCTACTCAGGTGGACGGAACTGGAGCCTATTATCCAGAGTGAAGTAAGCCAGAAGCAAAAACAACAATACAGTATACTAACGCATATATATGGAATTTAGAAAGACGGTTAACGAGAACCCAGCATGCGAGACAGCAAAAGGAATGCAGACGTATAGAACAGACTCGTGGACTCTGTGGATGAGGGCAAGGGTGGAATGATATGGGAGAATGGCACTGAAACATGTTAATTATCATATGTGTAATCAATCGCCAGCTCAGGATTGATGCTCGGGGCTGGTGCACCGAGATTTCCTGGGGTGAGGGAGGAGGGAGGGGGGTTCTGGAGGAGGAACATATGTAAACCCATGGCGATATCATGTCATTGTATGGCAAAACCAATAAAAAAATAAAAATAAAAATAAAAAAATAAAAGGCAGAGACATTATTTTGCCAACAAGGGTCTGTTTAGTCAAAGCTTTGGCTTGTTCAGTAGTCATGTATGGATCTGAGAGTTGGACTATAAAGAAAGCTGAGCATTGGGGAATTGATGCTTTTGAACTGTAATGTTGGAGAAGACTCTTGCGAGCCTCTTGGACTGCAAGGAGATCCAACCAGTCCGTCCTAAAGGAGATCAGTCCTGGGTGTTCATTGGAAGGACTGATGCTGAAGCTGAAATTCCAATCCTTTGGCCACCTGATGTGAAGAGCTGACTCATTTGAAAAGACCCTGATGCTAGGAAAGATTGAAGGCAGGAGGAGAAGGGGACGATGGAGGATGAGATGCTTGGATGGCATCGCTGACTCAATGGACATGAGTTTGAGTAAACTCTGGGAGTTGGTGATGGACAGGGGGGTCTGGTGTGCTGTCATCCATGGGGTTGCTAAGAGTTGGACACGACTGAGTGACTGAACTGACCAAGCTGGGTCTCCAGCTTTTCTCGCCCGGGACCTTTGCTGCTGTGCCATCTGAGAGAGACAGCACTTCCCCTCCCAGCCATCAGGTTGGCAACCTAAGGAAAATCTCCTCAGTGGTATTGTTTGGCCCCCCCAGTTCTATCCCTGGACAGGAAGAACCTTTGGAGAAGGAAATGGCAACCCACTCCAGTGCTCTTGCCTGAGAATCCCATAGACAGAAGAGCCTGGTGGGCTTCAGTGCATGGGGGTCTCAGAATTGGACACTACTGAGTGACTGAGCATGCACACAGCATGCCATGCTTGGGTTCTAATTAACTCCACTCATTGTTGGAGTCCGCTATTTACTGAACCAGCCCTAAGACAGCAGGGACAATGCAAAGTGAAACCTGCTCTCTGGGTTATTCAGAAGAAATAAAATGTCACCCACATGAGCCTGGATGCTCACATTCACTTCTCTTGTGAGCAATTAGCCTGCTGGCCTGATGGGATAAATGACAATATTCTGGGCCATGTCAGCATCCTCACGACCTCCATAGGTCCACCTGCTGAGATTAGCTTTGAGTTTAGTCTCTTACTTGATTACACACATCCTTCTGAAGAGGCCCTGCTCACCCCCACTTGATAAGCCTGCCATGGTCAGTTCACCAGAGCTGTTTCTCCTTCCTGAGCCTTGTTGATTGGTGTTTTCTCATCTCCCTTACACTTGCCTCAAGGCCTGGCTCTATGTGACAAGTAGCCCTTGGATCTTCTGGTAAACATTAAAAAACTGCAACAAATGACTAAATTTTGAGGTGCTCCCGGCCATTCCCACTACAGCGACTCTGTTCAAGGACTCAGAAATCTCCGTGAAGGCTGAAAGTGTCTCAAGGAACACTGGGACAAGAGTCTCATCCTGGGACTGAGCGACAACTCCCAGGTCTCATTCCCCAAATAGATGAGTTTGTGAAAGTCATCTGCTCAACATTAAGTCATCAAAAAGAATTTATAGAGGATGCAGTGGACTCAAAGAATGGATTTAATCATGATTAAATGTTTTTAATGAGCATATGAAAAGCTATTTTGTCTCTTCCTCATTTATGTGTAACATTCAGTTTAACAGCCAATAGTCATACAGAGTGAAATGACACATTCTTTAAATAACATTGTGTTTCAACTAATCTTTCAGAGTTGAGAAAAAATAAAAAAAAATCTTATGAAAGTTCTTATATATTAGATATAGGCTAATAAATGGTTAGCACACTTAAGTATAGCAATTCTAATATAAAATATTTATATATGTTAATTGTCTGTGTCTACAAACCTTTTCAAAAAATGATGCCAATGGTTAACTATAAGGTAATCATTTTTACTAAATTGTGTTTAGGCTTCCCTGATAGCTCAGTTAGTAAAGAATCCACCTGCAGTGCAGGATACCCCAGTTCGATTCCTGAGTAGGGAAGATCCGCTGGAGAAGGGATAGGCTACCCACTCCAGTATTCTTGGGCTTCCCCTGTAGCTCTGCTGGTAAAGAATCCGCCTGCAATACGGGAGACCTGGGTTCGACCGCTCGGTTGGGAAGATGCACTGGAGAAAGGAAAGGCTACCCACTCCAGTATTCTGGCCTGGAGAATTCCATGGACTGTATAGTCCATGGGGTTGCAAAGGGTCAGACACTACTGAGCAGCTTTCACAGATCATGTTTACTTTTCCTGTTCATGTAACTATTTACATAGGGTCAATAAGAATTCTTTATCCATTCCAATGGAACATGATTTTAACTATGGACATGCCAGAAGCCCTCTCTCATTAGTTACAACAAGCCTACAAACACTGAGCTAGGACTCTTCCTCAGGCATGAAAAGATTCCGGGGAAGACTTCCCAGCGATGCTGGCTGGTGCTTGCCCTACGGCCCATGGAATCCTGGCCCCATGGTAGCATCACTCCTGGGCAAGGTAGGAAGATCGACACATTTCATAATCTCAGAGAAAGAAGGTACCCTTATTATTAAAAGTATTAAAGAAAAAACATAGTAGTGGTGGATTAGATGCCTCTTCACATCTCACCTGAGAAATGCCCTGATAAGTGCAATAAAATAAATCTGACCAATAACTGCAGTTCTTGGATTTACAAAGCCTCATCAAAGAGGTTAATTCTTAGTCTTAATAGTGTATAGCTTTAGCATTTTAAGCCATATAGTAAGGCTGTATTCATATACTAAGAGACATCCTTTGTAACAAGTAAATAAGGCAAACCATAAAGCTTACCATGGACAATCAGAAAATCACAAAACAGTGAGGTCAGAGCCGTGTTGTAAAGGCTCTAGTAGACTGCAGTGTTTGCCCAGCTCCTCCACCCTCTGTGCACCCACACACTCTATGCCCTCTCCATAGACAGTGTGCACTTCCCTGCCCCTTCACTTTGGACTTGACCATGGGGCGTGCTTCACCTGACAGTATATCCACAGCAGTGATGGTGTTCCACTTCTTATCACGGGAGGTCTCACATATGTCCACTCAGCATCTTAGGTCTCTGCTGTTGCCATGAGAACATGTTCCCATGGTGACTGCTGGGCTTTCAGCCTTGACTCCAGGGTAAGATGTGTGGGTGGACCTGGACCACAGGTCTGAGGTAGGAAGCAATGCCATCCCCACCCAGCCCAACGGAGATCCACAGAACCCTTGAAGACCCACAGACATGGGAGCAAAGATAGATATCTTGTTCTAAAGCCTTGGTTTGGGGAATGGTTGTTATGCAGCAATGAGTAACTGATCCAGGGGTGGGTAACTGACCACAGGGTGGGGCTGTGGTGCCTGAGTGGCTGCTTGTCTTGCCCTGTTATCTCAAGCTCTCAGAACATACCTCACATCCAAAGACAGTAAGATCTTGTACCTGAGATGACAGAGAAATAGCAAGTGCACTCTGTGTAACACTAGGAGAGCCAATAAATGATACTTTGAAGCTTTCCAGAGAGTTACTGTCTCCTTAGTGTAAATGATTTTGTCACTGAATATTGTAACACCAATGTCTGAAGTTACATTGTAACTACTACTCTCTTCCTGGGTCCCTTCATGAAGAGGATCTCCTAGAGCCTCTGTCAAGCCCCTTTTCCTTTTAGACCCTAATCTCCCTTCTGTGAATTCCCATCAGGCTTATCACCTCTCTTATATAGCTGAGTCATAATTGTCCTGTATCCATTTGCATTTTGAAACCTAGACTTTAATGCTGGTGTGAAAATGTCCCCAGCTCATTACAAGGTGCTCAGCAAGGTTGAATTGCTTGCATGACCAAACCTGGGACACATCCTCTCTTAGAGGTAACAAGATTGTCGCCAGAACAACCCCTTAAGAAGATGTTTGTCTTATGTGCAGAGGCGAGACAATGAAATGTTTGGGCAGAAGATTAGCTTCTGAACTTCTCGGATCATCTCGGGTTAGGTCTAATCAGGACAATGCCCTTCCTAGGACTGAAAGTGATAGTGAAAGTCATGTCCGACTCTTTGCGACCCCATGGACTATACAGGACATGGAATTCTCCAGGCCAGAATACTGGAGTGGGTAGCCTTTCCCTTCTCCAGGGGTTTTCCAAACCCAAGGATTGAACCCAGGTCTCCTGTATTGCAAGCAGCTTCTTTACCAGCTGAGCCACAAGGGAAGCTTTCCTTCCTAGGAGATCAGTGGGCAAATGAACTTCCTTAAGGCGTATTTTCTTCTTAAGTGAAATACGGTTACCAACAATGACCTTATGCATCTGTTACAATGGTTAAGTGGAATCATTGTGTAAAGGGCCCGGCACACACTAGGTCATTTCATCAAAGCTTGCTAACACTGGGCTGTACAGATCCTTGATATTTGAACAAGTGTGGTTCTCTCTGGCCGAGGAAAGTGTTAGTAATTTTCACCCAGAACCTTCATGCTTTTCCTCAGCAATATTTAGGAAAGCATTACATCACCCCAACTAAGGGATCCTGCAATTGATCTTTTTTAAAACGATTTTAAAGCCTTGAATTTGTTACAATAGTCTTCTTTTCTATGCTTTGTTTTCTGGCCTGGAGGCATGTGGGATCTTAACTCGCTGACCAGGGATCGAACCTGCACTCCTTGCGTTGGAAGGTAGAGTCTTTACCATGGACTGCCAGGGAAGCCTCCCGCAATTCTTCTTAACAGCAGCAGCAAAAAGAAACCACACTACTTTTTTGAAAATGATGAGAACATTTCACTCTCAAAACAGGAAGGTCCAAAGCTTGGTACTTAAAGTCATATTTTTAATCCACAACATAACCTGAAATATTCAGGAGCAGTCCCGAGTACTGACATAATTTAACCTGCCAGGTGTGCTCACAGGTAATTTGTCTGGAGAATTATTTCTCAGCCTCAAGAATCTGATTCCATGTGCACTGACACTCCTGTGGATTCAGGTGGGACCTGCAGGAGCCCGGGCCAGGCCCCTCACTTCCTTGGGGTGCCACGTGTCTGCTTGGATGCCAGGAGCCCCCTTCACTGTGGCATATGTCACAGATGGGTGTCCACTCCTTCCGCCTTCACTGCAGAGGATGTAGAGGCAAGCATTTTCATGACATCCTTTTTCATCAGTAGAACAAAGACACTCAAGCTTATCAAGTATTTAGTCAAAGAATGTTACAATCATGTATTTAAAATAATTGTGTATGAACTGCAGAAGACTTTTATAGCATATTTAAATGATATTAATGAGGCTTCCCAGGTGGCACTAGTGGTAAAGAATTTGCCTGCCAATGCAGGAGATGGGGGTTCAATCCCTGGGTTGGGAGGATGCCCTGGAGGAATCAGTGGCAACCCACTTTAGTATTCTGGCCTGGGAAATCACATGGATGGAGGAGCTTGGCAGGCTCTAGTCCATGGGGTTGGCAAAGTAGTCTGATACAACTGAGCAAGCACACGCAGGTGTATTAATATCAACCGAATGATTTCTAGGTAATTTTATTGTCAGTGAGATTCACTACCAAGATGAACAAAAACCTTGGTGTTGTCCTGAAACTGTCAGAGGAAGGAAAAGCCAAAGCACTATCTTAACAGTTTCTATTACAGCTTCTATTACAGCCCAGGACGGTTGTAAACAAAAACTAGCCAGAATGATGTCTAGCAGCGGATGGAGTGTTTGGAGCGTTGGTCTCAGACCGACTGTCAGCTACAGAACTGTGAGCAGGTCACCAGCAAGAAGACTGAAGGAGGTGAGAGCTGAGGTAGGTCTGCAGGGGCAGTGTACATAGCTCCAGACAGACACAACTACAGTGAGGCGGAAGTTCATATGCTACAAAAATTGTAAAACATTAAAGCCCCGTAGTTTCAAAATCTCTGGCAACAGACTTAGAGGGAGCATAAGCAGAACCAAACCCAGGCATACCCTTCCTTAGGGACCTCCGTGTACATGTGGTTTTAGTGAAGGGTGTATGAAGAGTGAAGCACACATTTTGGTAGAGATTGCAACCAGTCCTTCCTAAAGGAGATCAATCCTGAACATCCACTGGAAGGACTGATGTTGAAGCTGAAGCTCCAATATTTTGGTGACCTGATGTGAAGAGCTGACTCATTGGAAAAGACCCTGATGCTGGTAAAGATTGAAGGTGGGAGGAGAAGGGCATGACAGAGGATGAGATGGTTGGATGGCAGCCCCAATTCAATGGACGTGAGTTTGAGCTAGCTCCAGGAGTTAGTGATGGACAGGGAAGCCTGGCATGCTGCAGTCCTTGGGGTTGCAAAGTGTCGGACACGACTGAGCGACTGAACTGAACTGCAGATAATCACAAGAAACAGATGTCTCCTTTAGTGATCTTAGTGTTTTGTTTTTGTTTTTCAGTATAAGAAGACACAAGAACTTGGGCTCATAAAGGCTCCTGAAAGCATCTAGCTATCTGAAGGCCTGTTCTTCCCGTTTCCCAGGACACAGAGGGCCTCACCCCTGAGCTCCACTCTGAAGTCCTTTCATGGTGTGTTCATGGCCAGGGTTGCGGTGACCAATGACTCCATTCTTATAGAACCAGATGGTGGACGACAATTTTTAATTGGTATCCCCCCACTGCAGTAGCCTCAAATGAGGCCTTCCTAGCCATTTTTAACATGTGCCAGAATAAATTTTCCTCTCACACTTGTCAACAAACTTAGGCTCTTTTTCATCTTCCCCAAATCTTAAATTAGCATAAAACGTATGAAGAGCTTGGCTAATTCAAACTGATGGCTTGAGAAGCCCTCACAGATTGCCAAATTGTGTGATTTGGACTGTCAGCTAACACAGTGAAATGAGATTTGCTGGAATCTATATTTGTCAGCGATGGGAAGCAGCTGAGGGCTGACATCAAGCCCCCCACTGCCAGTGTGCTGTTTCGGGGCTCCTTGCGCCTGCATGCTAAGTTGCTTCAGTTGTGTCTGACTCTTTGCAACCCCATGGATGGTAGCCCACCAGGTTCCTCTGTTCGACGGGACTCTCTTGGCAAGAATACTGGAGTGGGTTGCCATGTCCTCCTTTGGGAGATCTTCCCGAATCAGGGATCAAACTCAAATCTCTTAAGTCTCCTGCATTGGCAGGCTGGTTCTTTACCACTGGCACCACCTGGGAAGCCCACAAGGCTTCTGAGGTTCCTGCAAATGTGTTAGATCATGTTTGTCTTCTGACGGTTTAAAGCCAGATCATGAGATGGAAGAGAGAACAGAGGCCTCTCTCAGAACTTATCTCAGCCATGTGTCTCTGTGGCTTGTCACATGGTCCATCCTGCAGAAACCCCATGGGGAACCAGAGGTGCAGCAGGATATGCGCAGAGCAAGAGAGCATCTCCCAAGAGGACCTGAGAAAACTGCTGAGTCATTGCCTACAATCTGCTGAAGAACAGAGACCACCTCTCTAGGGCTCATGATTACCATGACGACGGGCAGAAGCCAGACTGAATCCCGAGGGACACGGCAGTTGAAGGGCTGGCTTTTTCTCAGTGCATCACAGCTTGTTTGGACCAGAACCTGTCTGGGAGGTCAGAGAGGTATGGACAGTCCCCTCCCACAGCCTCTGTAGGACTGATTCTGTAGGACTGACTTCATCTGGAATATAACCTTGATGGTTCCTCCCCTATGAGTTTCACTTTGGTTCAGTTGCTCAGTCATGTCTGACTCTTTGCAACCCCAAGGATTGCAGCACGCCAGGCCTCCCTGTCTATCACCAACTCCTGAAGTTTACTCAAACTCATGTCCATTGGGTCAGTGATGCCATCCAACCATCTCATCCTCTGTCGTCCCCTTCTCCTCCTGCCTTCACTCTTTCCCGGCATCAGGGTCTTTTCAAATGAGTCAGTTCTTTGCATCAGGTGGCCAAGTATTGGAGTTTCCGCTTCAGTCCTTCCAATGAACACCCAGGACTGATCTCCTTTAGGATGGACTGGTGGGATCTCCTTGCAGTCCAAGGGACCCTCAAGAGTCTTCTCCAACACCACAGTTCAAAATCATCCATTCTTCAGTGCTCAGCTTCCTTTATGGTCCAACTCTCACATCCATACATGACCACTGGGAAAACCACAGCCTTGACATGACGGACCTTTGTGGGCAAAGTACTGTCTCTGCTTTTTCACGTGCTGTCTAGGTTGGCCACAGCTTCCCTCCCAAGGAGCGAGCGTCTTTTCGTTTCACGGCTGCGGTCGCCGTCTGCAGGGATCTCCTGTGTCTGCAGGGGCTCACCCGGGTCTCGTGCCCGGACAGAGGTCAGGCGCGCCCGCGCCAGAGCGCAGCAACCATCTCCCAGCCTTTGAGGCGCGACGCCCAGGAGGGGAGGGGGGACGTCTCCTCCCCAGTCGTGGTCTCTGCCTCCTGCACACAAAAGGTCCCGGCTAAGTGCAGCTTTATCACCACTCCTCCCAGATCAGCATCCCACCGTGTCCTTTGCATAAGTTTGATTTAAGTGTTACTCATTCTGAAGTAGAAAAAAACGCTTTTTTAGAAAGATCATCTTTCAATTAAAACCTGAACCTAGCCTTGTCACAATCATACGACATGAAATGCATCTCAGTGTGTTTCATGAAGACACCAACATTTTCTGTCTTTTAGGCACCACTGTCAATTTGCCAGGGCTTCCCTGTTGGTTCAGTGGTAAAGAATCCACTTACCAATGCAGGATCATAGAAACAGCAAGAAAATTCTGCCCTCCCCCCAAAAAAACCACGTCTACTTCCGCTTCATTGACTATGCTAAAGACTTTGACTGTCTGGATCACAACAAACTGTGCAAAATTCCTTAAGAGATGGGAATATCAGACCCCCTGACCTGCCTCCTGAGAAATCTGTGTGCAGGTCAAGAAGCAACAGTTAGAACTGGACATAGAACAATGGACTGGTTTCAAATTGGGAAAGGAGTACATCAAGGCTGTATACTGTCTTCTTACTTATTTCACTTCTTTGCAGAGTGTATCATGCCAAATGCTGGACTGGTTGAAGTACAAGCTGGAATCGACATTGCAGGGAGAAATATCAATAACCTCAGATATGCAGATGATACCACCCTTATGGCAGAAAGTGAAGAGGAACTAAAGAGCCTCTTAATGCAGGTGAAAGAGGAGAGTGAAAAAGTTAGCTTAAATCTCAACATTCAGGAAACTAAGATCATGGCATCTGGTCCCATCACTTCATGGCAAATAAAATGGGAAACAATGGAAACAGTAACAGACTATTTTGGGGGGGGCTCCAAAATCACTGAAGATGATGACTGCAGCCATGAAATTAAACAATGCTTGCTCCTTGGGAAAAAAAAAAAGCTATGACCAACCTAGATAGCGTATTAAAAAGCAGAGACATTACTTTGCCAACAAAGGTCTGTTTGGTCAAAGCTATGGTTTTTCCAGTAGTCTTGTATGGATGTGAGAGTTGGATAGTGAAGAAAGCTGAGCACTGAAGAATTTATGCTTTTGAACTGTGGTGTTGGAGAAGACTCTTGAGAGTCCCTTGGACTGCAGGGAGATCAAACCAGTCAGTTCTAAAGAAATCGGTCCTGAATATTCATTGGAAGGACTGATGCTGAAGCTGAAACTCCAATCCTTTGGCCACCTGATGTAAAGAACTGACTCATTTGAAAAGACCCTGATGCTGGGAAAGATTGGGGGTGGGAGATGAGGGGGCAACAGAGGATGAGATGGTGGATGGCATCACCAACTTGAGAACTGAGTTTGAGGAAGCTCTGGGAGATGCTAATGAACAGAGAAACTTGGTATGCTGCAGTCCATGGAATCACAAAGAGTCAGACATGACTGAGCTGAGCTGAGCTGAACTGAACCAATGCAGGAGATGCAGATTCGATCCCTGAGAAGGTAAGATCTCCTGGAGAAGGAAATGACAACCCACTGCAGTATTCTTGCCTGGAGAATACCATGGGCAGAGGTGCCTGGTGGGCTATGGTCCATGGTGTCACAAAAGAGTCAGACATGACTTAACAACTAAAAACAACAAATTAACAGACCTGGTTAAAAGTATATTTTTACAGAGAAAACAGTGCAAAGTGCTCAATGCTGTACCACATCTGTTATTTATTTTTTTATTTTATTTTATGTTTTAAATTTATTTATTTTAATTGGAGGCTAATTACTTTACAAAATTGTATTGGTTTTGCCATACATTGACATGACTCTGCCATGGGTGTACATGTGTTCCCCATCCTGATCCCCCCTCCCACATACCTCCCCATCCCATTCCTCTGAGTCATCCAGGTGCACCAGCCCCAAACGTCCTGTGTCAAGCATTGTACATCTGTTATTTAAAAAGTTCAGAGCTTAGTATTTCAAATGCCTTTTTAAAAGTTTATAAGAATAATATTGGGTCATGTTTTTGTTTTGGGGTTTAGCTTATTTTATGATGTTGATTGTGTGAGAATTTAATATAAGCTAAGCACTTGTGGTAATTGTTATTTTTTGGTGACTTGAGATATCGCAAAGGATTGTGTTTGAAATTCAACTCCTAGCAGTCAGCAGTGTTACCCAGTTTCCAGGCTACACGGGCCTGCACGACACAGGCTGAGCAGACAAAGGGGACCCTGTTTGGTTTGCATTGTTCCAAGATTAATGCATGTAAAACCCTTCAATAGGATATGGAGCTACATTTCCAGGCCAGAAAGGGTGCATTTGGTTATGAGACATCCACTTTATACTGAGATAGTTGTTTAACTTTGGTGTCATTTTCCAAAGAGCCTTGACCCAGAAATGCCCAGCTTCTGGGTTTGTTTTCTGTCAGCAAGCCTACATTCTGCTGAAAGCAATCCATAGATGCAGACTCTCTAAGGACTCAAGTATCACCGATTTGTTTGCCAGCAATTTGTCAATTCATTATTTCCAAGAAGGCTTGACCTGTTCACCCTCTATCAATCTAATGCCTATCTATCCACCCGTCTATCTCTTGATCTATTTATCCCTCCTGTATATATTTATATCTCCATCTGTTTTTCTGTCAATAGATTTAGAAAGAGCAAGAGGTAGAGAAGAAGACTTCAGAAACCCATGTACCTTCCCAGGACTAATGAAAAGATCTTTCACTGGCATAAATGCAAATCTTTCGCCCCAACTTTTATTAAATTAAATCTTCTTGAAAGGAGTTACATGGCCAAGAAGCCAATGTTTCACCAATGACCTGTCACACACTAAGATCTCACTTGAGATCTGGGGGTGCTAAATCCCCCTCGGGGGGCGTATTCCAGATTCACATCTTACCACAAGCCTCTTCCCTCCCAGCTTAGAAAATATTCATCCTTCCATGAAAAAAAAAAAAAAGGTCTCCCCTGAATCCTGGCTTTTTCTCTGCCTTTTGGGCTTTTCCATATCTTCCCATCTGGGCTAAACCACCTGGAGGAATTATGGAGAATAGAGTTTCTTTGTCCCTTTTTCAAAAAATTGCAGTCTTCTTCTGACCACAGGTCCCATCACACCCCTGAAGGGACTACTGGGACGACTTCCTGTCATGATGGAAACATTCGGTGGGAACCAGCGGGGTTTCTGTCTTTTCTCATCAGGAGTGAGTGACCCTGACGGCAGGCATCGTCCTCTGCGTGTTCTGGAACATCCCTCCCCGGGATGCACTGTTGCCCTGCCTGACTCTGCGAGCTGAGGTTCCCCAGGCCCCACAGACGCTGCTGCAGGGCTGGCCTCACCCCCAGCTGAGGATGGACTCACGACGACCCCCACGCCTGTCCTCGTGGTCCTGATCTGTGCGTGAGTTCCAGCCTTGACTCCCAGCGGTCCTGGGAGGGTCATCTGAAGTCCCACCTCCAGCCCAGGTACAGCCCACAGTGGCTCTGCCGCACACCTGCCCCCATCCATGCACCCCCTCTCTGGCCCGCTTCACAGAGTCACCCCGTGATCATGTCTCCCTTGGCTTCATCTCCGCCAGAATCTGAAGTCATCGCCCATCTCTCCTTCACATCTCCTCTCGCAGACACACCCTCCCCTTGGTTCTGTTCCCTAAATAAGGACTGATACACGTTTGCCTCTGTATCCACCTTTTCATGCGTGATTTCAAGCCCTCGGCGCATTTTTTAATATTGGGAAACATTTGGAAGGTTTTCTTCGCTGGCCTCTCTTTCAGATCTGATTTCTCTCCAATTCCTGTTTCATCCCCTGGCCCACATGGGCTTTCTGGGATACAGATCTCACGCAAACAGATATGGTCAGCTGGGTGCTGATAAATCATGGGGGAGCCAGTAATTATAGAGCACAGCACTGAACTGGAAGCGACCAGATTTGTTGGCAAATACGCAAATGCTCACTGCTAACCTAGCAGAACACCCAGGCACTCGGTGCTTCCTGAGTAAATGTCCTTTCAGAAAGCCGTGGAAGGATCTCTCACTGAAAGGGTATTTGTTTCTGAAATAATACGCATTCAGAAAGACACTGCGGCAAGACTGTTTAGTAAAGGAGGGCTCTGTGTGTTCACGGAAAGAATATACCCAATGGGCAAGGGCTGCCTTGCAAATCCTTGAGGTTAGGCATTTGATACAGCTTTTCCTAAACCTCACATAAGGTATTTCCATGAACTTAGATTTGAGGGGAGCCCTGTGCTTCCTTAAAAGAATTCCATCATGTGAGAGTAGGGTGAGTTTTGCTTTCTTACAATGTTTCTGAGCTTTGTAAGATCTTTAAAAATAGACATATTTCTCTTATAATTGGGGGAAACAATAGCAGAATTAATTAACACAAACTTTTAATGACAAACTATGTCCATCTTGGTTCTCAGTTCTCATGAGCTGTCCCAGCTGGAAGAAGCCACATGCGTGCCTCCAGAGAGGTTTGCTCTTAAGCAGGACAGAAGAAGCGCTTTCTTGGTACCTGGAGTCCCTCCTCCTCCTCCTCCTCCTCCTCCTCCCCCCACTCCTCCTCTGCTCTGTTAAATCGGCAGGGTCTCCAGCAGGAAGAGTGGGTGGCAGGACCAGGGCCTGGACCAGGGCCTGTTTAAGCGGTGTTTGCATGCCAGTGAGAAGATGGGAAGAGTGTAGCAGGAGGAATGTGTCTCTTTCTGTCCCAGCTGTGATAAACTTGACCTTTATCTGCAGCTCAGCCTTCCTGATGAGAGCTGCCTTGGGTGTAGGGGTGTGTGTGTGAGAGAGAGAGAAGGGGGGTGTATACAACTCCCTGTGACACAAAGAGGGACTAAGACGGGGAACTGTGATCTTCTGTTTGATCTTACAGGTCTTCTTTGTCAGTGGAACGTGGACCACGGTTTGGGTTCAGGCTGCAGCCCTGGGGTCCATCCCCTTTTTTTTATGGCAGATGACCTTCCTTGGTGTTTAGCAACCTGGGAAGCCACAGGATTCCTCAGCTGGGCTGGAGGCCACGGCTGAGATCTGGGCAGGGGGCCTGCCTGGCGTGACCCAGGTGTAGACCAGGCTACTGAACCACACTCCGGTGTGCAGTGGCTTAGAAGCCAGCCGGAGGACTGGTCTGCTCTCCGGGGTGAGTCCTAGAGCCCTGTGGTCTCTGTCACGGGCCTCTGGGCGCCCACCTTCCTTCCAGTCCCCTTTTCTTTTGCCCCAGGCATGTGTGTCCCCAGCTGTGCGTCTCCCCAGCTGTCCGTTGAGTTGCAGACCTCACTCTTGCATGGGGTGGGTGTTCAGACCCCCTCGGGGTGCTGAGCATCCTGGCAGGGGTTCAGGACACCCCTGAGTCTCCTGGGAAGGGTGGGCTTGGGGTGGGGTGGGTCTGCAGGGCCAGCTGCGGGTTTCCAGTTTCGACTTCACCCAACCCAGCACAGGCGTCGTGGCTCAGCCAATAGGCTCAGCTGTGCTTTCTGCCTCTGCCCCCTCAATCCCGTGGAGAACTCAGCCCAGGAGAGTTGCGCTCTCTCCCGTGACATCTGTCCATGGACCCCCTGAGCTGCAGGGCCGCGTGGAGCCTGGGCTCTCACCCACAGGGACACGACTACAGCGGCCTCGCCCCCTCCGGCCAGGCCCAGAGGGCTCTGCGGGCAGCACGCCTCCCTGGGCCGCCGTGAGGACCATGAGACTGTGGAGGAGACATGAGTTCTCTTCGCCCTTTTCCCAAATCAAGACACCTTTGTTATCTCAGCCTGCTGTAGAATGTTGTAAGTTATCCGAGGGCTTCCTCGGTTTTCTATTTCTTAGATAATACAGGTTTGTATTTAATACTTTACTATGGATTTTGTTGGATTCTGACATTTAAGTCAGGGTTATTTTTATACAGTTATAAGTGGTCAGCAGGTAACCATGGCTTCAGATTTGTGGTGAGTGTCGGTGGAGGGTGCTAATGTCAGCTGGAAGGTGTGTGTGTGTGTGTGTGTGTGTGTGTGTGTGCATCTGAGTACGGTGTTGTGGAGCACAAAGTGTATAGCCATCGGCGACAGTCATTGTACATTCTGTCAGTCTTGCTGATAAGACCAGAGCTCGTTAGAGGAGACACAACATCTCCATCTTTGCCTGCACCTGACCTCAGTGGTCCCTAACACATCCCCAGGCAAATTAAACCATCTGTGAAGTCCTGAGAATGCCCCTTTTGCCCACTTCCTTCTTGTCCCTCAATCAGCATCACTGCTGCAAGACGAAGGATGCCTTCCCGGTCCATTGGCCAAGCCCTGTCCAGATCACCCTACAACGCGGTCCATACTTCTCACGCTCCATCCACCATGCTCCTGCCCTCAAGACCTTCCTCTCTTGCAAGATGCTCACGTGGTGCTAAAACAAGGTCGATTTCAGTCCAACAAGGGGTTTCTGAAGGAGGGCTGTCTCTCACTTAGGAATTTCTGACTCAAACTTACTCAAGAGATCTTCACAGAGATCTGAGCTGGTAACTTGTTTTCTTTTTGTCTGAGAATTTCAACGCTGTGAGGAATTTGCAACCACCTGGTCTAACTCCCTCATCTTGTAGATGAAGGATATACCTTCTAGTGTCTGCCCCAAGTCCCCTGTCCTCCTGCCTATTAACTCCTGACCACAGGTGCTGTGTCTCCTGTTCCAGAGGTATAGTAGGTCTCACCAATGTGCCTGGGAGGGCTTGGATGGGCTGGGAGAGAAAATGACCATGTGAGCAGACTCAGTCACAGGGTCTCCAAGACCACTAGGCACCTTTCTCGGTGACTGCCATGAGAGTGGTCCTGAGTGGACCATGAGGGAAGCCTCGTTTTGGAAAATTTTCAACACCCCAAAGAGGAACTCATCCCCATCCATCCGTCACCACCATGTCCTCTACCCCAGGCCCCAAGCAGCTCTGCTTTCCCTATTTGTAGATTTGCCTAATCTGGTTGCTGCACATAAGTGGAATCATACAACATGTGGGTTTTTGCATCTGGCGTCTCTCACTTACATAGCAGTTCCACTCTGAGATACAGGGGTGGGCCTTCCCTGGGGGCTCAGTGGTGTGGTGAAGAATCTGCCTGCCCACGCTGGACATGCAGGTTCTATCCCAGATCTGAGAAGATCTCACAGGCTGCAGGGCGACAGAGCCTGAGCACCACAACTACTGGGAGGGTGAGTGCCCGGAGCCTGGCTCTGCAGCGGGAGCAGATGCCGCAGTGAGACGCTGCACGCCGCACCTAGAGAAGAGTCTGCGCAGCAAGGAAGACTCGGCACAGCCAAAGCCGAATAAACAAACGCTGAAACGCACACACAGAGACACAGGGGTGATGACCGCGCTGCCTGATGAATGAACTGGATCCAGGCCGCCGGATTGTACCCTTGACAATGATAACATTTATGGTATATGTATTTTCCCTCAGAAATCTACTTAAGGGAACAGAGCTTTGTTTCTTTTAAATGTACCAAATAAGTTGATTGAGAACTGACAGAACATTTTTAGGTCTAGATTCGGCTGCCTGCTCATACATGAATAGATGCAATGGTTGGAAATTGAAAAGTGATTGCTTTTGCTCAGTAAGGGAAATACTTAACCCTAGAAGTCTTATCCTTGTCGTTCTGTGTAAACCTGCTCTAATCTTGGAACTGTATATAGTAGAAGTAGGTTTCAGCTCAGCTCTGGTCAAATTGCAGTGAGCACTTAATTAGTATGATAAACAAGTGAAGGTTTATTGAGTAGTTAATTCACACTCAGCTTTACACCATATTTCCTTGTCTTTGATGTTTGGGAAGATCGGGCAAGGATAGATATGATCCTGGTTGAATAATCAAGAAATAGATCAATTTCAAAGGCACTTCCCTGGCTTTATAATTCCTTTTGCAAAGAAGAGGAAAATTATGTTTTGTTTTGCTCCTTGTTAAATGTATATAAGCCTGAAAACAGATGTCATTCCACTGGTATCTTCAAGTTATTAGTGGCAATATAAAAACCGGTGCTCTCCCCCAGGGAGAAGAGGTTTGGACCACGTTACAGCTGTGCTCACAGCATATAAACATTCCAGTGATGAAAATGGAATTCAGAGCCAACAGCCCCACATTTGAGTAAAATTCACTTTCAAAATATGCTTTTCATCTGTGAGCCATATAGACACAAACACATGACTGTATTAATAGCACGTATTTCTGGCAAGAGCAAACAGAACCTGCCCCGGTTAACCTCTCTTTGGTCAATAAATATGTCAGAGCATCAAAATTATTTCGGTGATACTTGATTTTATAGTGCCTAGAACTCAAAGTGGTTATTTTCAAAAAGTGCAATTAAAAGTTCTGAAAACCTGCTGAAAAGCCTCCCTTTTATAGCGTGAATCCAGACTTGAAAAGATCCATTGCTCACAGCAGACTTTTACGCGGTGCGGTTCCAGTTTTTGTCTCAGAACCCAGGAACCGATAGTGCAGACAGCATACTCCACTGCTTGCACCTCACCTCCAGATTCTTGCCATCTCCTAACAGGCATTGCAACTGTTTCTATAGAATTCATTCCTTGGAAGGAAACGCAGCCTGAAGAAGGGTTGAAAGGGGGTTGTTTAATACAAGGGAGGTAGGTTTCAGCAACCCAGTTCCTGGTGTGTGGTTCTGGAAGGCTCTCCCTCCCCTGTGTGTGCCCCTGTGAATTGCTCTTCGCCCTTCAGGATGCCACTCGGAAATCCTTCCCTTCCTTCAGTTAGATGCCCCCTTCTTCAGCTTCTGCACAGCTTGTGTTTGATGGAATCTTCTGTGTGAGGCTCCATGCCCCCGGGCAGGTGTGTCTGGCACACTCACCTCCGCATACCTACTTCCAAGCCTTGGCAAACAACCTGCCGATCAAATGTGTGAAAGAGATTAAGAGAACAAAGGTGCAAATAGTTCTTACTTACATGACATGTTAGGATCTGACGTGGCTGAGGAGCTACGGTTTTTGTTTCGTGACTGCCCTATATCGCCACATTTGCTCTCCCTTTTGCGGGCACAGACCTTCCTCTAGGATAAATAATGGTCCTGGCAGAGAGTCACAGGAATGCCCATTGGCTCCCTGCCCAGTGTCTTTATACTGATAGATGTGTGTTCAGTTGCTCAGTTGTGTCCAACTCTTTGTGACCGCATGGACTGTAGCCCGCCAGGCTCCTCTGTCCTTGGGATTTCTCACTCAAGAATACTGGAGTGGCTTGCCATTTCCTTCTCCAGGGGATCTTCTCAACCTGGGAATTGAACTCGTGTCTCTTGTATCTCCTCCACTGGCATACACACATATTTATATACATGTATTACGATACACATGTCAAAAAATCTATAAAATGGTACTGTGGTCAAATCATGTATGTGTGTGTGTATTGGACAGAGCCAGAATTATTTTACATAAGTGAGTGTTTCTCACTTGAACAGGCTGTAGCATCAGAGAAATGTATGGCCAAGTATGACATTTTATATAAAAATTATCTGGGTGCAGTTATTAAGGACAGTTGTTAATGATTGAATGTTAGCAGCAAGAGATAGTTCAGGGTCCTCACTGTTTGTGACATCAAGAATAAGCCAGTTAAGCTTTGCTGCCTTAATTTCCTCAGGTGAAAAGTGGAGATGATAAAACCACCTTCCATATGATGCCACATAGAGATGAAATAGCTCATACAGGCAACCCCTTAGAATGGTGTTTCCATAGAACAAGGGACCAGTGCCTGCATTTTGATTGCATGCTTGTCAATTATCCCAAGTGAATGAAAACCTCTGAGTTTTAACAGGTAACGAATTTATTAATACTTTCATGTGCATAAGGCACATTCTGATGGGAAAAAATAAAAAAGAAACTAACAAATCCATAATCATCATAGGAGTTTCTTTAAATCATATTTTCTAGAAATTAATAGATGAAGTATAGACTTATTCCTTTCATATACTCAAAGAAAATCAACATTAAAAAAGAAAATCATATCTGTTATGTTTGACTACAATTCATGACTTATAAAATAGTAGCAAATGGTAGACCAAAAATACACTCATTAAGACCTCAATACCCTTTTAGTAACCCTATGTGAAAGCCAGAATTTAATTTTAAATGAATTTAATTTTAAATGAAGCCACTTTACCTTTAGAGAAGGTATTTAAATGTACACACAAATAAATGTCATGCACAAGTAGCAAGATTTAGGAAATATGTCCAAAATATCAGATACTTATGTAAAAACCTTATAACTTTTTAAAGTCTGAAGTTTAAACTTCCTTAGAACTTTGGTTCAGCAAGACCTGGCGTTCAGAGGTAAAGAAGCCTTTTTCTTTAATTGCTGGAAGTATCTTAGTCTGTGAGTGTGCTACTAACCGTATATTAACAAGCAATGCTTTGCAGAGGCAGCAGCTCCCAGCAGAACTGTAGTGCCCGAAGACACAGAATAAAGTCAACACCGAGGTGCACCTTTGGAAGTCAGCCAATTTATTTCTCCTACTTTGGTGAAAACAAACACAGTTAACGGAGGTCTCATAAAACGACTCAGGTTGTTTTATACAACATATAGATGATGTCACAATGTACAGTTATTTGTTATTCCAAATGTTTAAGGCATGTAAACTATAAAAGTAAGTCTATTTAACACGTTTTAAAGCTATTTTCCAGGAGAAGGAAACGGCAACCCACTCCAATATTCTTGCCTGGAAATTTCCACGCCCCGCGGGCTACAGTCTATGGGTTTCAAAGGGAAAGGCAGGACTGAGCGACTAACACCAAGCTATCTTAGGGCTTCCCTGGCGGCTCAGATGGTGAAGAATCTGCCTGCAATGCAGGAGGCCTGGGTTCCATCCTTGGGTTGGGAAGATCCCCTGGAGAAGGGAATGCCTACCCACTCCAGTGTTCTGGCCCAGAGAATTCCATGGGCAGAGGAGCCTGGCAGCTACAGTGCATGGCATCGCAAAGAGTCAGACACGACTGAGCGGCTTTCTCTTTCACTTTCAAAGCTGCTGTAAAGCGTTTCACTATTTTGCTGTTTAAAAGCACCGCAGAAACAATAATGCTGTCATTTGTTTCTGCTCCTCTGTCTTCCTCCATCAGACAGACCAGCAGATGTAGGTCCATTTAAGGGCTGACCGAGAAGAGAAAGGAAGTACACAGAAAAATAATGGTGATGTCTCTCTATTCTGCTCTGACGGAGAACGTGATGAGTGATGTCCCCAATAAATAGATATGGAGATAATAAAAAGGTGTCCTTATCTGTCTGGTCTTTGGGGAGGGTATGGGTCAGGAGCCCAGCAGGACACAGATGCCCATTCATCGTAACTAACCTCTTCCTGCCTGCCTCGCATCCCTTGCAAGGGATGTGGATAGGTTGAAGCCATGGGATGCAGAGATTCAGGGCCACTGCGATGGCTGGGCTGCCTGTTACCCACTGCAGGCAAGAAGGGGTACCGGGAACCAGGCTTACGGAAGCCAGAGCAGAGTCCTACAGAAGGGCCGCCTTGAGGGGGCTGTGTCGCTCAGTGGGGACATGCAGCCAGCACAAGCCTCTTCGTGGGAGGAACGCCAAGGGGAGCAACGCCTTCACTCTCCTCCACCCACAGACTTGCCGCCCTGGCTCCTCCCTGGCAGCCCATAGGACATCTAAGAACAGGGCACCCTCGGCAAGGTCCACCTCGTGGACCAGGGAACTGGGTGGGACAGTAAGAGCAGATTGGAGGGGGTGGGAGGAAGCCCAGATTCATCCTTTGAAGGTGATTCTGCCGGGATCTGAAGTGAATGGAATTCCCGTGTGTAACATGTTCTAGCGACGTACTTCACAGAGTGAGAAAGCTAAAATCGTCCTGGGAAAATAAATCGTTCACATTTCCTCTAAATCATTCTTCATGACACTAGTTGTCTGAGTGTGGTTTTGATAGCATTTCCCTCCCTGACACTTCACAACTGAAGTTTAGAGCAAGAAACCAAACAACAGGTCTTCCACATCAAAAGGGCTTCCCAGGTGGCTCAGTGGTAAAGAATCTACCTGCCAATGCAGGAGACATGGGGTTGATCCCTGGATTGGAAAGATCCCCTGGGGAAGGAAATGGCAACCCACTGCAGTATTCTTGCTGGGAAATCCCATGGACAGAGGAGCGTGATGGGCTACAGTCCACGGGGTTTCAGAGAGTCAGACATGACTTAGTGACTGAGCACACACACGCATACGCACGCACACACACACACACACACACACACACACATGCACACACACAGGGTTGCAGGTGATGGTTTATTTGATGGGGGGCTATTATACAAGGTATCTAGATTTAGCACATAAAAATAAAGGATCTTCAGTTAAATTCAGATAGACAATGGATTTTAAAGTATAAGTATGTTCCAAATACCATGTGTTCCAAACACCCACTCTAGTGTTCTGACCCAAGAATTTCCGTATAGGAAATCCCGTATAGGACTGTATAGTCCATGGGGTCGCAAAGAGTCAGACGCAGAGTGACTCTCACTTCATGTGACAAACAGAGGCATCTTATTCTTTCTATGATCCCCTGGCCCCATTGTATACTTTTGCACTTAGAGCAGTTATGAGAAGGGCATCTTGGGTACTGTTCTTAGGTCCCTCCACAGCCTGAGTGCCATTCCAGCAATTAGAAATTCAAAATGTGCCATATTGCAATTAGGAGTCAACGTGCTCCAAGGAGATCTTTCCTGGTGGCTCAGGTGGTAAAGAATCCACCTGCAATGCAGGAGACCCTGGTCTGATCCCTGGGTTGGGAAGGTCCCATGAAGAAGGGAATGGCTACCCCCTCCAGTATTCTTACCTGGAGAATCCCATGGACAGAGTAGCTGCAGGGTTACAGTTCATGGGGTCTCAAAGAGTCGGACACGACTGAGCGACTAACACTTTCATGCTCCAAGTTTGAGGGTGGTGTCCTGAACACATCATGTTTTGTTTGGTGGAAGGAATAAAGTTTATACTCACAATGGGCCCTTTCATGTGTTTTGAAAATATTCATGCCCTAGATCCTCCTCACAGTCTACTTTCTTGACTTTTGACTAAAAAAATGCCTCTTTATAAATATTAATATGCTTTTTGACTTCTCCAGTCTTGCAAATGGCCAGGAGTGAGCTGTCTGAGCCCGAGGGGGTTGAGGTAAACACTCCCTCACTTTATTTTTTTTGGAAACCCTGGGATGCCAGGATTTGTCTACACATAAATGCCTTATTCACTGTTCTCCCAGCCTGACCTGAGGGAGGTAGGTGGGCTGAGCTCTTCTGTCCTCTGTAACCTTGGTAATTCTCCAGATTAATATCACACTTCAGAAAAATATGTTTCTACTATCTGTGTGCATGCCAGCTCAGTCGCTCAGTCATGTCTGTCTCTTTGCGACCCCATGGACTGTAGCCTACCAGGCTCCTCTGTCCATGAAAATTTCCAGGCAAGAAGACTAGAGCGGGTTGCCATTTCCTACTCCAGGGCATCTTCCTGACCCAGGAAGGGAACCCAAGTCCCCTGCATTTCCTCCATCAGCAGGTGGATTCTTTATGACTACACCACCTGGGAAGTCCATTATCCACAATGCTGGCAATTTTCCAGATTCATATCACACTAAAGCATGTTTCTACTATCTGAATTTCCAGCCAAATCCTTTGCAAAGATTTTGTGATTTTTCCTTTCCCCCACTAAAAAACATTCTTAACCTTAAATCCGTCTTCGTAGGAATCCTGCTCCCCTCCAACCCCAAGAGAACCATGACAATGTGCTCTATTGATCTTTTTTTAAAATCTGTATTAACCAGACTGTGAATCAGGGCATCATTCTGGGACCAAGGTCATCAGTGGCAGCACAGGTGAAGACAAGAAATGAGATCACAAAAAGTTATTGCGTCTCACGTAAGACCTCCAGCCAAGTCTGTTCCACGGTTCCAGTGGGAGAACAGGGTATTGATCCAAAGCTACCACCTGCTACTTAGCCATGCAGAGAGGCAGCAGCTTAATATATCAGATGTTATTTTCTGCTGAGTCTCAGGTGGTAGCCCAGGATCGACATCCTTAAATCCAGAATCTCTGTATTAAGTCAGAGCAAGGACATTTATTATAATTCTAGTCCTTTCTTGCCATCAGCATCCGGAAGCAGGTCCAGCATCACTCCAGCTGTCCCTACCACGTGGTCCTAAATATATCCTCGTGATATCCTCCTTAGTTATAGTCTCTCTGACCTATGCACAGAGGCTGGAATCGGCTTCCATTAAGGCGTATTTTCCAAAGCACTTTGACTATTTGAAAAGATTAAATATTAAAAATTGACCTAATGGCACTTGCATTGAGAACTGATAAAAGGTAATCACTAGAAAACCAAGGTGGCGCAAATCCAGCAGCAATGGGAAAGTGAGTGTGAGCAGCTTCAGTCCTGTCCAATTCCTTGTGACCCCATGAACCGCAGCCCAACAGGCTCCTCTGTTCATGGAATTCTCCGGGCAAGAATACTGGAGAGGGTTTCCATTTCCTTTTCCAGTATTGAGCCCAGGTCTCCTGCATGGGCAGGTGGATTCTTGTGTTTTTAACAATGAAAGTTGTGCTCAGTTTTAGTCATGTCCAACTCTTTGCAACCCTATAGACTGCAGCCTGCCAGGCTCCTTTGTCAATGGCAAGGACACTGGAGTGGGTTGCCATGTCCTTCTCCAGGGGATCTTCCTGACCCAGGAATCGAACCTTCATCTCTTGTGTCTCCTGCTTTGCAGGCAGATTTTTAACCCACTAAGCCACATGAAAAATCCTAAAGTAAAAGTTACTGTTTATTAAAAAATACAGCTAATTTTTAAAATCATACACAAAACAATATGTGGTACATGGTACACAAATTGGTAACATCACTCAAAATGTATTTGAACCTAGCTTCTTTAAAATGATTCTCAAATTGTTAGATTGTGTATATATTTCCAGTTGATTTTTTAAAAATCTGTTTTACTTTTTTAATTGAAAGATAGTTTCTTTACAGAATTTTGTTGTTTTCTGTCAAACATCAACATGTATCAGCCATCAGAATGCATATGTCCTGGCCGGTGGGTTCTTTACAGTCTGAGCCACCAGAGAGGCCCAACAGCAATGGAGGTAGTACCAACAGCAGGAAACCAACAGGCACGGGGGACATTCGGTGCATACTGAAGACAGTGGAGTGGGGTTAGCACTAAATATCTCAGGAAGAAGCCAGTTTACCTAAAAAACAATTTTTTTTTTTTTAAGTTTTGATAGCTTACGGTGAATGATGTTGGATTCGTGATCTCCAAAGAAGAAGACTTAGCTTCAGGACCAGGGATCAGGCTTGATGACTTAAGAGCTTTTCTGTAGCAGAGTTTTATTAAAGTATGAAAGGGACAGGGAAAGCTTCTGACACAGACATCAGAAGAGGGGCAGAGAGCGCCCCCTTGATAGTCTTAGCAAGGGAGTTAAATGCTTTTTAAATTAGTTATTACAATAAATCAAAAGCAGGTCTCAAGGTTGTAAAGATCTTATTAGACCCACTCTCACAATATACATTCTAAAATATCAGGATTAGTCAGAAGGTTTTCAGGAAGGAGAAACTGTCCTCAAGCAGGATACGATGTTGTTATATAATCCCTAGTACAGAGTTTAAACTGATTTGTTGTGCAAACATCAGTTCAGGGCTTAAAGAAAAAAAAAATGTGACTAAGACTAAGGAACGTAGAGAAAAATAAATAAATGTTTGTCCTTTCCTCCTCCTCAAGAACCCCAGACCCCTCTCTCCTCGGGGACCCCCAACTTCTTATCAACCTGCCTGGGAATTGACTCAGTGTCTTGGCCTCGTGCTCTGAGGGGGTGAGAGGGCGCTTAGCAGATCGCTGAGAGTTGTAGCGGTTCTCATAGCTAAGAGTTTTGTGTGAAACTCAGAGGGTGCTGTTAGAGGTTGCTTTTGCATGGCCTTTTGCTGAAAGCCGAGTTCAGTCTGCAGGGGCTTCGATCAGGCTGGTATCACATGGAAACAGACGGATGGCTTGTTCTGTGGCTTTGTGGAGCTTCAGCTTTACTGAAAATGTCTCGGGAAACTTTAAGTTATTGTTGTAGCCACACGTTCCGGGAAGCAAACTCACTCAGCAGGACAATGCAGACAGTGAAGTGCAGTTTATTACGCCGGCGGGCCCAAGGCAGAGTCTCCTCTTAGCCAAGGACCCCGATCAGCATTTGTGAGGATCTTTTATACCCACGTGTACGTGTCCAAGCCCACCACCCCAAATCACCCGGAACTTACATCAACAAAGGAAAGGTAAATACAGTCACAACAATGCCATCATTCAAGTATCATGTGTTCGAACAGTCAATAATCAATAAGCCCGAGGTTACACTCCAAATAGTTAATAGTCGATAAGCCCAAGGTTACTATCAGAAAGTTTATGACCTGTCTGGAGCCAGGGTTTATGACCTGTCCGGAGCCAGGGGTGATTAGCGCATGTTTTCTCTTAGGTGTTGAGTATCCTGGATATAATCTTCGAGATTCCCCTGTCCAGAGGGGATCTAATCCCTCCATTGTAATTTCCACGGGCACTAAGCACAGAGTTCAGAGTCCATTAGAGAGGTGCCCGAGCATGATCAGCATGAACAGGCCTGAAATGGAGATAGGGCCCCATGAATTCCTTCTTCATTATAAATAAAATATCAGAAAGTATTATTTTATACTAAATTAGACCAACTGTATTATGAGACAGAGTGCAAGATTTGCATCAGTTTGGTGACAAAGGACCCTTGGAAGGCAGTGTGGCAGCATTTCCTACAGGCTGTAAAGATGGAGCTTTACTAAACCTGCTCTTACCCTTTCAAACTGGGACTGTGACTCATCAGAAGGGTCTTCCTACTTTTTAAAATAGTTCCACTGTGTTTTGATTAAGAATCAACGGGAATTTAAGAGCCTTGGATCTGTATTGTACGTGGCCCACAAGTACACAGTTCCTGTCTGTGATCTGAGTTAAAAATCACAGAGCTAATGTGGGTGTAGAACATGCCACACACCAGGATCTGTCCTAGTTACTGTACTCAATTCCTCCTCTGAGAGTTCTCATAAGCTAGAGGCACAAATTGGCTTCCGTTTGTAACAGTGAGGAAGCGGAGGCATGAAAAAGTTCCAGAATGTCTTAGGGTCACCCTGCTGGTGAGTGACAGGGTTGAATTGTAGCCCACGGATTGTGATCACAATTGCGATCACAAATGCCTCTCTACACCTTGGGGCATCCCAGAGGTCCAGCAAGAAAGAATTCACCTGCAATGAAAGAGATGCAGGAAATGTGGGTTCCATCCCTGGGTTGGGAAGATCCCCTGGAGGAGGGCATGGCAACCCACTCCAGTGTTCTTGCCTGGAGAATCCCATGGGCAGAGGAGCCTGGTGGCCTACAGTCTGTAGGGTCACAAGAGTCGGATATGACTGAAGTGACTGAGCACTCTCCACCACAGCACAGAATTTATAAGATTTAATTTGTACCTAACCTTTTTATTTTTGATAAAATAATGATAAATACCATTAAATCCAGCATGTTTTTACTCTTTCCTGTAAGATAGTGCATCTTTCAACAACAAGAAACAATGAAAAAATCATCATGGAAATTTAGAGGTAGCCAGCTAGAATGCTTAGCCTCTATTTCAAGGAGCCCAGCTGGGCTTTTGTCTGTTTCCCTAACAAAGCTTTCACTCAGGGGCTCTGCTGCTCCTGGGTGGAGGGTAAGGTAGGTGAGGAATTTAGCAGAATTGGGGTCTCCAGATATCCAGGATCCAAGTGACTCAGCAGATGTCCTATTTTATGGTCGTGGCTCTGAACACGCTTTCACAGCGATGATGACAGCAGGGCATGGCCAACACTCGCTACAGCTTCAGCATCACCTGCTACAGACCCAGTGTTTCTCTAGATCATTTCATTTAAACCTCATGCAACCCATTAAGGACAGCCAAAGGCTAGCTGCATGTATACCAGCTCCAGTGCCAATGCTTCTAATCGTCTGGTTATGCTGCTTCCTAGAAAAAGCAGGAAGAGAAGCTTTTCTTGGATTGAGGGTGGGTACCTGCAAGTTGAGGGTGGGTGGATGTGTGCTTTCATTCAGCAGGCGTCAGGTGATATTGACCGAGGTGATTCTGTGGGGTGTGTGCGCTACAAACGGTAGCTGTATGGAGGCCGAGAAGACGCTGGGCTCACAGTGTTTACACTTCGCCTGGGGAAACTGAAGTGAAATCACTGGGGAGAGTGGTTAAGCCCCACTGAGAGGTACAGGGAAATATCTGCAGAAGGCAAAGCCCAGAAGTTGGATTTCAAGACAGAAGAGAACTGAATGGGTGGAGAAGGGCAGCATCTTTCTTCCAGCAGGCAAACAGCTAGGGCGCCGGGGTGCAGACGTGTCTGACTCTTGGTGACCCCAAGGACTGCAGCACACCAGGCTTCTCTGTCCTTCACTATCTCCCAGAGCTTGCTCAAACTCATGTCCGTCGAGCCAGCCGACCATCTCATCCTCTGTCTTCCCCTTCTCCTCCTGCCTTCAATCTTTCCCAACATCAGGGTCTTTTCCAAAGATTTAGTTCTTCACATCAGGTGGCCAAAGTATTGGAGTTTCAGCTTCAACATCAGTCCTTCCAATGAACACTCAGGACTGCTCTCCTTTAGGATGGACTGGTTGGATCTCCTTGCAGTCCAAGGGGCTCTCCGGAGTTTTCTCCAACACCACAGCTCAAAAGTATCAATTCTTTGGTGCTCAGCCTTCTCTAAGGTCCAACTCTCACATCCACACATGACTACTGGAAAAACCAGTGGCTAGGTAAAAGCAGAGAAATGGGGGCAGGGGCCAGGTGGCAGGAAATCACACAGCTTGTAAACAGTGAGGGTCCAAGGGTAGACAAAGGAAAGCTGGAACCTCCAGACCAACAGGAAACCACCCATTTTGGTGAAAAGGGTCTGAGTAGCAGACAAAGAAAGGTGAGGAAAGGGGGGACTCTGCTGCTTGGAAATCTGACCGTTTGCTCATTGTTGTGCTGTCAGTAAGAAAAGATTATGCAGAGAAAAAGTATTTATCCAGCACTGAGGCCAACGGCACTTCCAATCTAAGCTAAAGAAGAGCAAAAATCCTCCCTCCCCTTTGGAAGACAGAGCTGGGATGAAAATCAGGGAAGAGGACCCCCAAACTCCTCTGTTCCCAGCGACTATCCCGCCCTTCATTTGTATGCGCCTTGCAGCAGGTTTGTCAAAGAGACCCCGGGTGGACAGTGGCTCCTCACCCGCCTGCCCCCTCTCTGTCTGAGCAGTATCCTTGCTGAAATAAATTCTCACTTCCCTTTGTTGACTTCTGGGCTTCGCCTCCAAATTCTTGAACAATGAAGAAAGGACCTCAGATTCACCGACAACACCTTCCAGAGTGGTGCCATGAAAAAGAAAAAAAAGAAGGTGGAGTTTTTCTCTTTCCCTTTCTTGAGAACAAAGAAGATGAAGACAACATCAGCAGGCCTGAACATTCCTGGTTTAACTTTAACTTCCCCTAATCTGCATGTCTGTAATGAAGCTTGCTTTTCTGCCCCCTTACTCTGCAGGAGCTACAATTCACACTTTTTCCTCCTCTGACTCCTATGCTAAATACATCCCCTGCCTGGTGCTTACCCTTGCGACACCCTTCCCTTCATAGCTATATATATCAGAAAGAAAGAAAGCCACTGAACTGCCAGACTCAACTGCTGGGCTACTGATGCCTGTGTATGACTGTCTTTGAAGCAATGCAAGAGGAAGAAATCAAGACCCTGTCACCTTTGTTCTCATCACCAACTCCTGACTGCGAGCCCTGGCCTTATGTAAGCCCCCAGACTCCTCATAGAGAGGGGCACGGTTCTTGAAGCATGCACCTACTGTATCCCACTCTCCGCCAGCTGAGAATTAGAGCCCCCTTTCTATTTCCTCCAAACTCTGTTTCCGTGTTTTTAAATTCAGCTTCAGTAGGCAGAGGCAGAGATTTTGGCCACCCACAAGAGGAAAGGAAAATTAAAGGTACAGAAGTGGGGGGCGGGGGACAATTTTGCTTTAGTAACAAAATGTCGCCTAGATGGGAACCCCTCTTTAAGTCAACTAAAATACAATTAGGTTAACTTGAGCTTAAAAATTAAGAGAGAGTGCAGAGATGATTAGAAAGAACCAAGTATAGATTTGGTTATTGCAAAGGTTAAGCACATGGAATTAATGGCTGTGGCATGGAAAACAGTCCTCTTATGAAAAGGGCAGAATGAAACAAAGCTTCCAAACGATGTTCTTAACCCTATTGTGTGGAGTTTTGCATAAATGTTGCTGTGTGGCCACCACCTTTTGCTGTAAAAATCGCTGTTTATCCACTCTGCTGCAGAAGTGCTTCCGCAGAATGTGTTTCTCACCAGGGTTTTAAAATATTTACATCTGCTGATTAATAATGCATAGTTGGCATTCAGGACCTCAGAGTCATGAATAATTGACATGCTCATTTAAGATTTGAGACTGTTCTGTATAAGGATGAAGCATGCCGATCGAAGTTTCCCCAGTGCTTCCCATAAGGAACATTTGCAGTAAAATCAAGCTTTTCTTCTGTTTTAGAAAGGTTGAAATAAGGACTCAAAGCAAATAAGGCAGGAAAATAATTGTATGTACCAGATGTTCTCTGTTAAGAACTGGGGAGCCACAATGCTCACAGCCACCAGAGAAAATGGATTCTTTGGCTGCAGTTTGAGTTGAAGCAAGGGAACTTGAGATTCTGGTTAAACGCCACCCTGCCTCTTCATCCTACTGAGGTTATTTAGGAGTAGTCTGAGGTGCAAGCGTGCATGTGTGTGGTTATATGTGTGTGTGTGTGTGTGTGTGTGTGTCCATTTCCAACCACTACCAGTTTCATTATTATGACAGTGGTTTCAGAAAAGAAAATCAGTTAAAAAAAATAAAAAGCAATGAGAAGCTAGTATAAGGTTTTACGTGGTAGCCATCTTCACTGTCAAATCGGTCACACCAAAGTCTTCATTTCCAGCCACACTTCTTTCAGAGAATTGAATGCTGGTTTTTGGCAGTTTAACATTGAAATAATTTTATTTTTTAAAGATTTTTTTGATGTGGATAATTTTATTTAAAATCTTTATTGAATTTTTTAAGGTGTTGCTTCTGTTTTATGTTATAGTTTCTTGGCCTTGAGGCACGTGTGATCTCAGCTCTTTGACCATTGGAAGGCAGTCTTAACCACTGGACCATCAGAGATGTCCCCAAAATAATTCTTTAATTTCAGAAAAGAAATGTCAAATCTGACAGTTTTAGAAGATTTATACAAAAAAATAGAAGACGACTGAATGTAACTTTTTGCTACATTTTCCCTTTCTCCTGGCAATTCAGCCTGGGGGTTCATGTGATCATCCCCTGCATGGGTCATCACCCATAAGCAACATCATGGAAAAGGCATATTTTGTATTTATTTTTCTAATTTTACACACAGATCCCCCTAATTCTCTCCTCGGGACTATGCCCCATTAGCTCCATAATCTTTCCATATCATTCCTGGCTCCTCTATCAGAAAATCTCACTTTTAGCTTTTTTTTTTTTCTTTTATAAAATGGCTTTCTAACTCTTTTTAGGGAAATAACAGAAAAGATGTCACAGCATCCACATTTCTGCGGATATACTCAGTAGTCTTGTGATACCAAAGGGGTGATTTTTCAAGGACAAGGCAACAGGCGAAACCGCTTTCTTGGGACCATCACCTAATCCCAAGTCCTCCTTATTCAGAAGATACTTGGTGACTTTGTTCATGATGCGCTGGAAGTGGGTGTCTCATTGTGATGTGTCTGGCTGGAGTCTCAAGGTCCTGGTAGCTGGCAAGCATCCCTGCCCCAGTGTACAAACAAACATTTTCTCATTTGCCTATTTTGACAGATATCTCTTGCTCTTGTCTTCCCTGGCTGTGTGAAAAATCTCTAGTTCCCAACTTCAGGTCATGCATTACAGTTACAAGTCTTCTTGGCTTGTGAAATCTGTTTGAAAATGTCAGTAGCTCAGTCATGTCCAACTCTTTGTGACCCCATGGACTGCAGCCAGACTCCTCTGTCCATGGAATTCCCCAGGCAGGTATACTGGACTGGGTTGCCATTCCCTTCTCCAGGGTATCTTCCCAACCCAGGGATCGAACCCCGGTCTCCTGCACTGCAGGCAGATTCTTTACCATCTGAGCCCACAGGGAACCCTGAAATCTGCTTGAGGCAGCTGTATTTTATCAACTTCAGCTGCTCCAGCAGAACCATCAGCTGCACCTTCAATTTCATCTGACGTGTCTGAAGATAAGACACAGGCATCAATCCAGGCTTGACCATATAAAAAGAAAACACTCTACAGCTCAAAATACAGGGGACTTAATCGAGGGCACCGTTTACCCAGCAAAGCCAGTGCTAAGGAGCTAAATGGGGGCAGTGATGTAACAGAGATGAACTGATAGGCTATTTCTCAAGGCGTGCTACCAGGGCGGGGGCTGAGAGCATGGTGCAGAAAAGAGCCCGAGGGTGGAATTTTCCAACAAGAGCCTGAGAGAGAAATGTGAGATCACTGAGGTGGCATGCAGGCTAGGTGGTGAAGGCAGGTGGCACCCGAGGGAGAGTGGGGGAACAACATGCCCGCTCCCTCCGCCCACCTTGCCTCCAACCCATCATCCACACCAGCAGGAATCCGCTGACCGGGAGCCTGGGGCTTGCGGCCCATTGAGCTACTATTCTGAGCTACAGATCAGCATAGAGAAGGTTTGAGGGTCAGCTCCTCGGCCAAACAGGTCAAAGACCAGCCCCGGGTGCCCTGCCACCACCTTCATACTCAGAGAAAGGGGGCTGAGATATGTTAATACACATCTCCAAGACATTTGGCTCCACCATCTCGGCAAATAAATCAGTGTAACAAGTCAGAATTTATACTTTTCCCAGTAAAATATACCATGATTTGAAAGATACTTGAATATCTTTTGGTTTCTTCTTAAGAATATCTTTAAGATATTTAAGATGTTTCTTTAAGAATATCTTTTTGTTCTTAAAACCTACAGAAGTACATTTTATGTGAGGAGAGGACCAATTGTTAAGTGAAGTTGAATTTTATAACATGAAAAATTCTCAGAGTATATTTTTCAAAGGAAACTTCCATTTAAACTGACAGAATTATGCCTTAGGTTTAGAAAAAGTGTATACAAATATGTACAGAACATTAGAACAGTTGGAAGACTAAGAGACATGGGTGAGATGAATTTAAAAGTGTCGTGGCCTTCGGCTGAATCCCTGCAGAGTTAGTTGCATGTGAGCTCAAGGCAGAGCCGATCTGTTTCACCTCCATAGAAAAACAATATGGCGACAAACGTGCTGAGAAATATGAACACGAGCATCTCACTCTTAAAAAGGGACTAGCTGTTACCGTGGACACCTTGGACAGATGATCACGCAGGGTGGAGCCACCGTTAGTTAAGACAAATGTATCAGGCACCCAGGAGGTGAGGCAGTCACTGTGGGCAGCACAACCAGCCCCCTCCCACTTTTCCTTTTGCCAAAAAGTCAGCTTTTTATGTCCAGGTGTCGGGCAGCAGCACCTTCATAGACTCTAGGTCTATTGTCCAAGCTGTGATAGTACAATGCTCTGTGTGTACCAGTTGGGGCTCGAGGCAGGGAACAGAATCCACGTCCACTGATATTTCAAAAAGAATATCAGTTAGCAATGGGCTTCCCTAGTAGCTCAGACTGTAAAGAATCTACCTGCCAATGCAGGAGACCCAAGCTCAACTCCTGGGTCAGGAGGATCCCCTGGAGAAGAGGATAGCAACCCACTCCAGTCTTCTTGCCTGGGGAATCCCATGGCCAGAGGAGCCTGGCGGGCTGCAGTCCACGGGGTCGCCAAGAGTGAGACATGACTGAGCGACTTAGCACACCCACGTGCTGTCTGGAACTATCATTTCTTCTCGAAATCCTAGAAGGTCAATATTCAGGGCAAAAGTCTATAAACTGGGAATAATAGTATAAAGGAAATTACCAGGTAATGAGTCAGTGATCTCACCAACCTAGGAAAAACTTACCTCTCTAAAGTTCCAGGTGGATGAGACGTTAAATCCCCCTCATCATTGGGTGAATATTCTTAAAATAAAGCCAAAAAAAAAAAAAAAAAAGACTTCCTCACGTGAGGTATGAATTTCCCTGCAACAGCTTGCAGAAACAATGTCATGGAGCTTGTAATGAACAGGTAATAACAAATTACAAAATTGCAGCTGATGTCAAAAAAATGGTTGAAGTCTTTTTCCAGAAATAATTCTATGCAATCCAGGCATTCAAAATACACAAGAAATTCTTCATGAATAGCCAGCGGCTTGCCCAATTTCCTGACATTTCTACTTTTGACTTTACAATTTTGAAATAGTTGGGAATCTCTTATCTCAGAGCCATTCTTCTGAAACTAATAAAAGCATACAGTAAGAGTTCTGTTCTATTTCAAACATTTAGCGTCAGGTAGTTTATATTACTCTTCCTGATTTAAGAACGTTTATGCCATATGCTCATACAATCTGCACGCCAAATTTCCTAGCAGAGAGACCGGTCCTGTTTAACACGCCTGCATTACCAGCTGTCACGATGACCATCGGGCAGACCATGAGACCCAGCGAGGCTTTCCGCCATTTCTTAGAGGTGAGGTACTTTTAGACTGGAGAACCTATCTTTCTGAAGAGGGGCTTGGCAACTCACGCCAGTATTCTTGCCTGCAGAATCCCGTGGACACAGGAGCCTGGCAGCCTGCAGTCCATGGGCTTGCAAAGAGTTGGACACGACTGAAGTCACTTGGCGCACACGCATGCATCTAGCTTTCTTTTTGTCTGCCTGCCCATCTAAAAGACTTAAAAAAAAATCTATTTCAATGTTCAGCGCATGCTGTGACATATTTTAAAACAGGTAGGGGAATAATACCAATTTGGAAACGTTGTGTACCTGTGTGTGCCCAGTCCTGTCCAACTCTGAGACGCCATGAACTGGAGCCCACCAGGTTCCTCTGTGCATGGGAATTCCCAGGGAAGAATTCCCTTCTCCAGGGGATCTTCCTGTCCCAGAGAGCAAACCCATGTCTCCTGAGCCTCCTGTACCGGTGAGTGGATTCTTTACCACTGAGTCACGTGAGTCACCTCAGACCCACTGATTATTTGCAAGGTACTACTTTTGTGCCTGATATTTGCTATTCACTGTGCTACACATCCAGCCTGCAGGGTGAGAGCAGGACATGCCCTCAGGAAGACACACTCTACCTGGGGAGACCAGCATGCAAACAGGGACCCAGCTCCGCAGTATCTCTTCCCAAAGTATCCCAGAGCAGTTGGCACGGGCAGTGACTAGCTGTTTACTGATAGTAGCTGCTGAGGTCCTGCTCTCCCGGGCAGGACATCGAGCCCAAAGGTGCTCAGTCACATTCTACAAAAACAACGGCGACCATACCTCTCGTCTCCCACGCATGACACACCCTCATAGCGCCTATGCTGAGTGAACTTCAACGGTTCAGGTTTTATAAGATCCCCGTTGTATGCAAAGTATGCAATTAAAGCCGGGGGCATCAGTAGTCCATTGATTCGGTTAATGAATAATCCGTAAATGGTTTTACTGGGGAAACTGCCTATCCTCACCCTTCCCTTGTATAAAAATAGATTTTTATGAAAGATTCACATAGGAGTGGATCCATCTAAAAGGAACTGAAACAATCTAGCAGTGATGCCAGTCAGTAAAATCACTGTCATATAAGGACCCCCAAGCCACAGGGCCTTATCAGCGCAAAGGTGGGTGTTTTGCTTAGACCTCGTTCCCCGCAGGGCTCTGTTCATGGGGTCCCTTGGGTCTGTGGGTAGTCTCCACCTTCCGCAACAGGGAGAAGAGAGCAGGGCTGGCTGCATAGCGCCTCTCTGCCAGTGTCCGGGTCAGGCTTCGCATTTCCACTGCCAAAGCACGGGGCTGACTGCTCGCTGGAGCAGAAACATGCCCCCTACTGTGTGCCCAGAGGGGTGAGAGCCCTGGGCCCTCAGCCACAGACAGCTCTGGTCATGCCCTTCGCTTGCCTTTTGAAGGCAAAAGGAGAAGTGAGGGGCTGAGGATAGGATGGCTGGATGGCGTCACTGACCGAGTGGCCGTGAGTTTGAGCAAACTCTGGGAGACAGCAGAGGACGGGGAAGCCTGGCTGCGGCAGCCCACGCGGTCGCAAAGAGTCAGACACGCGGAGCCCCTGGGCAACCACAGATGCTTTTTTTTAATCCCCACTTGGTCACGGAGGGCTCCGGTCATTTCTTTCACTGCCTTTAGGTGGTTTCGTTTTGGTTTGTTTTTTTTTCTGGGAAGAACTGGAAAGAGGTTGAGTTTGCCTCTGGGCTTGTCTCTTTGGCCAGAGGTGCAGAGCTTCCCTGACACAAGCATCAAGCCCTGACCTCCTCAGGGGTACCACACCCTTCTCTTCTCATCTTCAGCTGGACACTGATGACCGAAGATGTGTAATCCCATTCATTCTAGGAATTATCAGCTATTCTAGGAAGTATTTTCACCATGCAAGCAGAAACAATCTGTCCAAAATAATTCCCCTGGGACTTTGCTGATGGTCTAGTGATTAAGATGTTGCCTTCTAATGCAGGGAGTGTAGGTTTGATCCCTGGTTGGGGAACTAAGATCCCATATGCCACAGCCATAAATAAATAAACGTTGCTGTTGTTGTTGAGTCGCTAAGTCAAGTCCGACTCTTTGCGACCCCATGGACTTCAGCATGCCAGGCTTCCCTGTCCTTCACTGTCTCCCAGAGTTTGCTCAAGTTTATCTCTGTTGAGTCACTGATGCTATCTGACCATCTCATCTTCTGTCACCCCCTTCTTTTGCCTTCAACCTTTGCCAGCATCAGGGTCATTTCCTGGGAGTAATAAATTTAAAAGACAAGCAAAGCATGCAAACAAACAAAAACAAAGTAATTCCTTCTGTATAATCAAAGCTCTATTTTTAAGAGCAGTTCCTATGAAATACTTATTTACTTCTGAGCATCCCATTTGCAGGAGGAGGTTCAGATCTTCCCACCAGCCGGTCTGTTTGCCAGACAAGTGCCTCAGCCCATCTGAGACTTTCACTGTGTGCCAGGCACGTGGGGGCCACTGCCATCAAGCGTCTGGTGGCAGCTCTCCGAGCCTGAGTCTCCGCCTCTGTGAAAAGGCTCCGGTCTCTGTCTACCTCACGTGCTTCTCGTCTGTGTGCCTCACATCTGTCCCTGCCTCTCCCTCGTACGGCCAGTTGTGATGGCAGTCCGGGCCCATCTGGATATTCCAGGATAATCTCTTTACTTCAAGACCCTTAATCACTTTTGCAAAGGCCCCTTTTCCAAATAAGATACCATTCATGGGGTCTAGGAATTAGGACCTAGATTTGTCTCTGGAAGCTGTTGTCAGCCTGCCTTCTTGTTCTGGACTTTCCTTCAACAGTTAATGCTGAGTCAATAGGCTGACTTATTTTTCTCGTCTTTACCCACCCGCCCTCAATTCTTTATCTTTTGTTATCTTCTGGGACTCTTTTTTCTCAAATGTTTTCTGTCTCGTACTGTTCTGTTGCTTTGTCTTAATGTTTGGTTATCCTGTTGAACTTCTGGAGTGCATTCTTTTTTCTCTGATGTTCCTTTCTCATAGTGCTCCAGTCTGTGCTCAGTTGCTCAGTCGTGTCCGGCTGTTTGTGACCCCGTGGACTGCAGCTGCCAGGCTCCTCTGTCCATGGGACTCTCCAGGCAAGCACTCTGGAATGGCTGCCACTTCTCCGGTTTATTTACATGGACGCAGATTTGTGGCTACCTCCCTCTGGTGTGTATTTCTGCTCTCTTGCACTTACCCTGCTTATGCTGGGTTCTACTTTTTGTTGTTTTAGTTCCTCTATCATGTTAGAGCTCTCCTCAGTGTGTGCTTTGGTCACCTGTTTATATTTAAAATGAAGTAGAAAAAAGAAAGAAACAAAGAAAAAAACCCTGCAGAAGCTCTCTGCCAGTGAGTGTACAGGATGGGAGAGGGGCAGCTGGTAGACCCATGACCTCCATCTTCCATGATCATGTGGGAAGCAGGATTTCTTACAGGGACTAGACAACATCAACACCTTTTCTGCCTGGTTCTTTGAGTTTCAGGGACAAACCTTCCAATCTGCTATTTGGTTCTTTAAGCTTTACTGTGTATATATTTTTATAAAAGCAGGATGTAAAATGAATATCAGCCTTCAATACGTCTGATTTCACTAAGTTCCCCAGCATCAGCTACGCATTCAATCTCTTCTGTGCCTCGAATCCTTACTTCTAAGGTTTCTCTGAAGCAGATTTTGTTTTCTTTTTTCCTAATTGAAATCCTCATCCCTTGCTTGGGGCTGGGAGTGACTTGCCTGCTCTAAATAGGAAAAGGGACTCTTTCTCCACAGCTTCAGTCAGTTAGCCTCTTATCACCTGACAGAATCCATCGTCCTTGCCCCAAGCCCTAAAGTGACCCCAGACCTGGTTCAACATTTTTTCTGATTTTGTAAAGGAATATGATTGTATTTGTTAATTTTATGTGTCAATTAGGCTAGGCCATGATACCCAGATATTTGGCTAAATACTGATTCTAGATATTTCCATGAAGGTAATTTTTTAAAATGAAATTAGTGTTGAAATCAGTAAACACTGAGTAAAACAGATTGCCATCCACAAATGTGGGTGGGACTCATCCAGTCAGTTAAAAAAAACTTTGGAGAAAACGACTGAGGTTCCCCCAAGCAAGGAAAGAGTATTTCTTCCTTTGTATTTGAACTGCAACATCAACTATCAGGGCTTCTGTGGTGGCTCAGATGGTAAGGAATCTGCCTGCAATGCAAGAGACCTGGGTTTGATTCTTGGGTCAGGAAGATCCCCTGGAGAAGAGAATGGCTACCCACTCCAATATTCTTGCCTGAAGAATTCCACGGGCAGAGCCTGGTGGGCTACAGTCCATGGGGTCTCAAAGAGTCAGATAAGGCTGAGCAACTAACACATCAACTATCAACTCTTCCTGTGTCTTGAGCATACTGGCTGTCCTGAAGATTTTGGACTTGCCAGCTCCGACAATCACCTGAGCCAGTTCCTTGAAACAAACACCCTATCTGTCTATCTATCAATCATCTTATTGATTCTATTTCTCTAGAAAACTTACTACACTGTCTCCCATAATTTATATAGCAACTTCTGTTGCTATGCTATAGACACTATTTCCTCTGACTTTTCACCATCAAAGCTGTCACAGCATCATTATCTATTAAGAGATCTTTGTCTCTTAATAAGTGTGAAGGCAAGAAACAAATGCTGTCTGTTTGGAAACCCAGTATCAAACATAGAATTGACACAGGCCACTCAGTCAATCATTATTCCTTGGTCATTGTTTAGGCGAAATCTTGAGATGGGCGGGCCACCCATGAGGGTAAGAGCATTGTATAGCTCACAGTGCAGAGGCCAAAAGGTTCCCCAGGACAGGTCATCACACAGGCATGTTTTATGAGGGTTCATTTGTTGCCACTCTAGAAAAGATGAGAGCTAAACGCCTACTCGTCATAATGTCCAGCTCTTGCCTCAAACAGCCAGTGCAGTTGAGTTTCTATTTTTTTTTTTAGAGTTATAATTGCTGGATCTGTCCTGGTTTTGGCCTCCCTGGTGGCCCAAATGCTAAAGACACCATGGGATTCAAGTGCCTACTCAACAGCCTGCCCACAGGAGGTCTTAGAAAGCACAGGCTTGGTGAATGACAAGGATACCCACACCCCACCACAAAGAGGAGGGCGCTGAACTTCTGAAAACATTTCATGTAACTCAAAAATTTCTCCGTTTCTTTGGACCAAAGAGGGGACTATGCTTCCTCCACTGCTTGAGATACACAGGGCTAGTTACCAATACTGGTCAGTGGAGGTGAGCATGGATGACAGAGACAAAGCTAGTCAGACTACTTAGATGACAGCCTCAGGCTCCCTAGGGTCTGTTATACTGCTAGGCCGGCCCTGGAGAAATCCCATTTTGATAAAAGAAGAGAAAGAGGAGTTGAGCTTCTGTGTGTGTGTATGTCTCTTTCCGCTCTTCTGGGACAAGAATATCAAGCTGTTAGCAATGAGTTAATAAAATCAGAGAGACAATTATTTAGTTGGAATGAAAGAAACGTCGAGATTTCCCAGATGTTTCACGTTATAATTTAACCTTGTTTATTGCCTAGGATTTTGAATGCCTCTTAAAACATATACAGACTACTTTACCTTGGAGGGAGCCCTCCCATTTCGGCAAAGAAGCAATCACATCTGGTCGGGAGCCAGTGGTCTCCAATGCACCTTTCCACTCACGAGGCTGAGCGTCCCACAGGAAGAGAATTCACAATTGCTCATGACCTTGCAGGAAGCATCAGGAGGGAGACCTGGAGTCGACTTAGATGAACTTTCATAAGCCTTTTAAATATATTTCTTTTCACTAAATGAAGCAACACAGGACAGGTACGAAATAAAGGTATCACTCATGACACTGTATGTAGTCTAATTAGTTATAAGGATTACACTGTATATATTATCAATTGGTTTACAGAAAAATTTGAAAATTCTTTTCTCTAATGATATATAGAGGTACTTATGGATTGGATTTTTATCAAGAATACATCCAGTACCAGACATCCTTTCTGTTTCATTGCTTCATCCTGGAGTGTAGTGCCTCTCAGAACTCATCTTCCAGGGTTGATGACTCACTTTTCCCTCAGGTACGATTGCTGAAGTTTCAAACTGGGCAAGTTAGAACATGGTCAAAGGCAGAAAATCGATGCAAAGTGTGTCCCATATCCAGTGCGGATGATTCTTCAGGCTAGGGTCCGACCTTGGGACTGTAAGCTCAGAAATACAAACTTGTGGTCACACCGAGAAGGTGCATTTGGGAAGGGAGCATGTTCTTTATTAAGCAAGCTCATAAGACTGACCTGGAACCAGAGGACTGGACGGCCGCCTCTCGGATGTGAACGATCTAACGGTTATTGAGAATGAAGTAGTCCTGTCGGCAGTTCCAGCCGTCTTCTCACTGCAAGCTAGACCCACGTAGGGGAGCGGGTCAGGTGGTTCACTAGTGAGCGAGCTTGCCGAGCCTGACATTTGGATAAGAGGCCAGCGGAACTTGGAGCTGCGATCGCTGTGAAAGGGCAGGTCCCACCAATGGGGACTTGAGGCTTTAAGTCCCCTGCCAGAGGCCCCCTCTCCCCTGGACAGAGCAGGGCAGCCACACCAGTGTCGACCCCTTTCACTGGAGCTTCAGTGGGCTATGTTGGCGCCCTTAAAAAATGTCAGCCTCGTGGGTCACCACTGTAAACCCTCTGGGCAGAAGGCCTGTTTCCCTTCTTCTTTCATCTTTGGCTTACTCATATCAGGGTCAATTCTGTTTTGAAAGACTTGCCATATCTTTGCCTTCTCCACCATCATTCACCTGATCTGTATATTTGCAATATTTTGAACCAACCTTATTACTGTAACTTACTAGTTGTTCTTCTGGCACCTCTGAAGTCCTCTGAGCAGTATCTACTTTCTTTGGATAAATCAATACATTAACCTATGTTTCACCCAATTATCAAAGGCTTGAACCTTCCGTCTTTCAAGGACTGGGTGTGGACAATCCCAGGTGTCCCTGCATAACTGGGCGCCTGTTACACAAAGCAGAGCTCAAGCACCCAGTATTCACTATTCTAACGTTGAACCTGACCAATAAAAAATTACTCAGATATATGTCAGCTGTTTATTGACTGAAGTGGCTTAGCGGCAGTCCACAAGCATGGAGGAGAGATAGTCAATTCACGTGACACAGCTTTCAAGCACATCTGCGGGTCAGCACCACAGCCGTCTTGAACAAACCACTCTGTGGCCACTGCAATTCTTTTCTTGAAGTAGTTTCCTTACTTGGGTCTGATGTGGACTTAACTTCCTCAGGAGTTGAAGACAACTCCAAAGACAAGCAAATAGGACCCACATGGCTTTAAAGCACATCGAGAAACCGCATGAAGACCAACCTCTGTTGTCACCTCCACTGGGGCTTCCCAGGTGATGCTAATGGTAAAGAACCCGTCTGCCAATGCAGGAGACATAAGAGACCTGGGTTTGATCCCTGGGTTGGGAAGATCCCTTGGAGGAGGAAATGTCAACCCACTTCAGTGCTCTTGCCTGGAGAATCCCATGAACAGAGGAGCCTGATGGGCTACAGTTCACAGGGTCTCACAAATCAGACACAACTGAAGTGACAAAACACGCATACACTCACCTCTATTAAACCTCCGCCTTTAAAGTAGCCTTTGTGCCTAGGAGAGAAGTTGGAATAAACGTTATCAACTTCAACAGCTCAGGGGAACCCTGTATCTCTAGAAACAGATTTGAAAGTATTTAGATATTATAAAATGAGAGAATGGCATTGAAACATGTATGTTATCATATGTGAAACGGATTGCCAGTCCAGGTTGGATGCTAGAGACAGGGTGCTCAGGGCTGGTGCACTGGGATGACCCAGAGGATGGGATGGGGAGGGAGGTGGGAGGGGGTTCAGGGTGGGAACACATGTACACCCACGGCTGATTCATGTCAATGTGTGGCAAAAATCACCACGATATTGTAAAGTAATTAGCCTCCAATTAAAATAAGTAAATTAAAAAGAAAAAGAATGTTGTGAGTTCCCTTTGTGGTGTGCTCAGTCATATCTGACTCTTTTTGGCCCCATGAACTGCAGCACACAAAGCTCCTTTGTCCATGGGATTTCCCAGGCAGAACTATTGAGCAGGTTGCTATTTCCTACTCCAGGGGATCTTCCTGACTCAAGGGTTGAATCCATGTCTCTCAAGTCTCCTGCATTGGCAGATGGGTCTCTTTACCACTAGTGCCACCAGGAAGCCTGTGACTTCTTCAATCATCATTAAATGTTTTCTGGCATCACAGGTAAAATATAGAGACCATAGCATTCAGTTGAGACTTTTCAATTCAATTTCTTTGATTTTATGGGAGGATATTAAAATTTAATATTTGTTCTTGCTGTTGAAGGAAAAACATGACACCAGACCAGGTGAGCAGACAGAGGTTGTTTTTATCCTGATGCTGTGACTGGCGATGGGACGAGAGGAGAGAGCAAGCCTAGTAACGCGGCTCTGCTGCAGCAAAGGGTGAGAGGGCTCATGATATCGGGAGGAGGGGAGCAGCACACCCCCCTGACACAGTGTGTTCCCACCCTCTACCTCTACAGCAGGCCTAGAATTTCAATTTTCCTTTTTAGCCAATTCAACATAAATAAGACTTATACAATTGTCACACAAACAGTTCAGTTCAGTAGCTCAGTCATGTCCAACTCTTTGTGACCCCATGGACTGCAGCACGCCAGGCCTCCCTGTCCATCACCAACACCCAGAGTTTACTCAAACTCATGTCCATTGAGTTGGTGACGCCATCCAACCATCTTGTCCTCTGTCATCCCCTTCTCCTCCCACCTTCAATCTTTCCCAGCATCAGGGTCTTTTCACACAATAGCAAGATACAAATTTTATTCAAGTTCCCATAGGCTATAAACTAAAAGACACTGGAACATATCCAAGGACATAAAACAAGGTGCAAAAATTTCATGGTCTCAATTCAGTTCGGTCGCTAAGATGTGTCTGACTCTTTGTGACCCCATGGACTGCAGCATGTCAGGCTTCCCTGTCCTTGACTATCTCCCCAAGTTTCCTCAAACTCATGTCCATTGAGTCAGTGATGCTATCCTACCCTCTCATCCTCTGTCATCCCCTTCTCCTCCTGCCTTCAATCTTTCCCAGCATCAGGGTCTTTTCTAATAAGCTGGCTGTTTGCATCAGGTGGCCAAAGTTTTGGAGCTTCAGCTTCAGCATCAGTCCTTATAATGAATATTCAGGGTTGATTTCCCTTAGGATGGACTGATTGGATCTCCCAGCTGTACATGGTCTAAAGGTGTTGTAATCATACAGGGTTTCTTATCTTATTGCTGTGATATTATGGTAGAAATCAATATCCAAAGATATTTGAAATTAACCCACATATTTTCAAGTGCAACATAACATTTGCCAAGAGAGACCTTTGACATAGCAATTGAAAGGCTCAATGAAATCAAAAGACTGAAAACACACAGGGGGTGATTGCAGAGAAGAAAGTATTTAAAAGAGAGATTAATATCAAGAATACTTAGAAAACCCCTGTATTTCTGAATTAACTTTTCACTTTTGAAACATGGGTGTATCTATTAACAAGGAGCCATAACAAGAAAAATCAGAAAATATTTGTAACAGAATAAAAATAAAAAGAGAGTTTATCAGAATGTGTTGCATGCATGGGGCTTCCCTGGTGGCTCAGTGAGAAAGAATCTGCCTACCAATGCAGGAGACTTGGTTTCCATCCATTGGTTGAGAAGATCCCCTGGAGAAAGGAATGGCAACCCACTTCTGTATTCCTGCCTGGAGAATTCCATGGATGGAGGAGCCTGGTGGAAGCTGTTCAGTGCAACTAAATACAGTGTGGAAACTAGATTGCATTTTTGTTGTTGTTGTTCTCTTAGACTCACAAGAGTGATCAGAAGCTCTGTGTAGCTTGCTCTCTCTCAGGCCTGCAAGTCAGTAGGTGTTCCTGAAGGGAAACAGCCTGCAAAGCCAGGCTCACCTGTCTGGTTCTTGTCGTCTCTCCTGTCTGGTCCCACCAGCACTTTCATAAGGCCTGGTCCTCGCTACCATTTCAGAGCACCGATGTCTTCAAGCAAAATGTATTTCCCAGCTTTCCAAGTTGCTCTCAATAAGCACATCTACTCTCCTCTTTAAAAGGTGATTTTATTGCAGTTGTCATATTTAACCAATAGCAGATGTCAAGGATTTGCTTCTTAAGAGATGTAATTGAAAACACACAGGTTAAGATTCTGCTTTCTTAGGGGGAAGATCATTATCATCGTAATCTTCTCCTTTCCAAATCTCCTCTTCTCTTTCTGTTCTGTCGCTCAACGTTGACATCTAAGCACGGAGTTATTTTGTTGGGTTTATAGCTTGGGCTTCTGGTGTGGTTGTCTTGCTCACATGCCACTTCTTTTCTCACTCTGGCTTCAGGGTGATCAGGAAGCGCCCATGTGGGTGTGTGCACTGAGGAAGAGAGCACCACAAAGCGGTAATGCTCTGGACTCACCCCTGTTCATGTTATCTGGGCTTTGAACACTATAATCCTAAATTAGTTACGCAACTCTGCATAAGGCAACAGCATCCTATTTATCCTACAACCAAATTTCCGCTGTGTCTCAGAGGCGAACATATAGATGATATAGGAGGCTGGATTCCGGTGGCTCTAACTTAGTCGCTGACAATATGTCTTTGCATGAGTTCATAATGAGTAGAGGGGACAATTCCCCAAGCACTTCCTCGCTAATCATCTGTCACAACAACATGGGAGGTTGAAGGCAGCACATGACGTAGGCAGGTTGCTGCGAAATTTTCAGACTGATGTAGATGCTCTGCCTTTAGCTGTGAATTCCCTGAGGTGGTCAGAGACCCCACCCCAGAGTGAGCAGACTGGTTTCAGAGCATCATCCTTTTTGCCACGTTGGGGAGCATTACTAAGTCACCAGAATCCGGAGCCTGGGCACAGGCACGGCCATGCGTCCTCTCTCTCTCTCTCTATCCCACCCTCACCCCCGTGCTCTTCTCTGATGCCTGGCTCCATCTTGACACCTGCCCTCCATGGGTCATGTTCTTTCCTAGGGTTGCGTGGACTGTTTGTTCAACCCTAAGAAGCCAGGTTCCTGTGAACTCTCTTTCCTATGTTTGCCACTCCTGGCTATGTGCCTGTTTGTCTTTGGAAATTTTTAGCTATTTTGGAAGCTCCTGGAAGGCAGCCAGGGTACATCTTGCGTATTCAGTTCCCAGCAGTCATCTCAGTTCCTGGCACAATGCAGGCACTTAATACAGTTTGAACAGATAAATCAGTAACTGGCTGGCTGAGTGGGATGACCTGCAGTTGCTGGAGGCATGTCACTCATCCACGTGGGTTTGAAGCAGCCACGCCCTGCGCAGCAGGACTCTGGGTTCCCGCCTCTTCTCTGTCTCCTCTTCACCCACTGCCATCTCTTGCTGCTTGACATGTGTTTCTGCTCATGACCACGTTGCTCTTCTTTTTTTCAATGTGACTGTCAATATATTCTGTTGTAAACGCAAAACGACACTTATGGCTCATTCGTGGAATTTGATTCTGGCTTTGCCACTTTGGACAAGATCCTTCACTCCTGGAAGGCCCAGTTTACATATCTGTAAGCCGTGTGCATTTGACGATATGACAGCCACTATCTTTTCTAGATCTCAGCCCTTGTGTCTCTACCAGGAGCGCGGGGAGACTTGGGAAGTATGGCCCACCACGCTCCCTGTGAGGATGGAAAGTGCTTCCCTGTGTAATGGGTGGACTGAATGGGTGAAATGGAGCCTGGGTATGACATGATTCACTTATCTGGACCCCACTGAAGGGAAGCTGCTGTCTGTGCTCAAATAAACCCGTTGGTCAGTCAACACGTGGCATTTTTTCAGAGGCAGTGAACGTGTGTGACTTCCATGGCACACCCACAGGTGTCACCGCAGGAGGGAACGGCTGGTCCTTACTGGAAAATTGCATGCTTCAGGGAGCAAGCACCTTGCTCAGCCAGGCTGCATTGGCTGTCTAAATGGCAGCCCTCCTTCAGTTCAAAGATTCTGTGCATTCTTCTCTGTGTGATGACAGTTGTGTCTGATGATTTAATGGGTCAGAGATGCCCGATCCTTGGTTGCTGAATAAGGGGACTCAGGAGAGGAGAAAGATGTATTGAAAGGTTTGCATGAAGCTGGCTGTGGTTGTACAGAGTAGGTTTATGCGTCTGAGAAGATGGAGTCATGACGATATGAAAGGTTGTTTTATAAAAAAGATACACCACTGAGAAAAGAACATAAGACAGTACTCTTAAATCATGAGAGAAATGTTTAATAGTCTATAAAGCCTCTAACAGTGCAGGAATTCACAAAGGATGAGGGCAGGGTCAGTGATGGTTATTTCATTTCATTTTGTTAAGAGTACCCAAGCTATCATACTAGAATGGAATCATAGGCTCAATTTCCTTTCCGTGGAGTGAGAATCAACTTTGAACATATCTTTAAGACATAAACATGGTGATTACAGCCGTGATGAACCATCTGCCCACTCACAACTCAGAGTGAAAGCAACTGGATAATTTTCAATATCTATGATGATGTAAATATGGAATTATACAGAAAGTAAAGCCATCTTGTGTAGGAGATTAAGTAAAGTTTACAGTTTAGCCATCACAAGAGGGGAGAACCCTCATCCAAGTGAGGCCTTCTGGCATCTCAGTGTCCTTCCTGGGGAGCCGCCCCTGTGACCCTTGGAGTGAAATTAGCAATTGTAAGAGGAAAACAGAGTCTTGCCCCCAGATCTGATCCAAGGATCCACAAGCAAAGTCACTGAGGGTGGCTCCAATCCTGGGGCTCCTGGCAGTGAGAGCCTGGGTTGGGGCCATACTAGGACCATGAACTTGGCACAGGGGGTGACGGCTGGGGTTGGTGGTGAGCAGGTAGCGAGAGGGAAGGGGAAGTCACCAACTCCGACCTGTGAAGGCCACGTGATCTACTTCCTTCCCTTGGCCTGGCATCTTATTCCTGGTACCCATATGTCTCTCCTCACCTCCCTCATGTCTTTACCCAAGTGTCCCCTTTCCAGGATGCCTGTGATGACCAGTTCAGTTCAGTCACTCAGTCGTGTCCGACTCTTTGCAACCCCATGGACTGCAGCATGCCAGGCTTCCCTGTCCATCACCAACTCCTAGAGTTTGCTCAAACTCACGTCCATTGAGTGAGTGATGCCATCCAACCATCTTATCCTCTGTCGTCCTCCTCTCCTCCTGCATCAGGGTCTTTTCCAATGAGTCAGTTCTTTGCATCACGTGGCCAAATGAAGTTGCAGCTTCAGCATCAGTCCTTCCAGTGAATATTCAGGACTGATTTCCTTTAGGATTGACTGGTTTGATCTCCTTGCAGTCCAAGGGACTCTCAAGAGTCTTCTCCAACACCACAGTTCAAAAGCATCAATTCTTCAGTGCTCAGCTTCCTTTATGGTCCAACTCTCACACTCATACATGACTATTGGAAAAGCCAAAGCTTTGTCTAGGTGCACCTTTGTTGGCAAAGTAATATCTCTGCTTTTTAATATACTGTCTGGATTGGTCATAGGTTCTCTTCCAAGGAGCAAACGTCTTTTAATTTCATGGTTGCAGTCACCATCTGCAGTGATTTTAGAGCCCCTCCAAAATAAAGTCTTCCACTGTTTCCACTGTTTCCCCATCTATTTGCCATGAGGTAATGGGACCAGTTGCCATGATTTTTATTTTCTGAATGTTGAGTTTTAAGCCACCTTTTTCACTCTCCTCTTTCACTTTCATCAATAGGCTGTTTAGTTCTTCCTTTGCTTTCTGCCATAAGGGTGGTGTCTTCTGGGTATCTGAAGTTATTGATATTTCTCCCTGCAATCTTGATTCCAGTTTGTGCTTCATCCACCCTGGCATTTTGCATAATGTACTCTGCATAGAAGTTAAATAAGCAGGGTGATAATATATAGCCTTGACCTACTACTTTCCTGATTTGGAAGCAGTCTGTTGTTCCATGTCCAGTTCTAATTGTTTCTTAACTTGCAAACAGATTTCTCAGGAGGCAGGTAAGGTGGTCTGGTATTTCCATCTGTTTAACAATAACCACTCGAGAATAATTCTCTTTAAGAATAACCAGGTAACCACAATGGTGTGATCACCCACCTAGAACCAGACATCCTGGAATGTGAAGTCAAGTGGGCCTTAGGAAGCATCACTATGAACAAAGCCAGTGGAGGTGATAGAATTCCAATTAAGCTATTTCAAATCCTAAAACATGATGCTGTGAAAATGTTGCACCCAATATGCCAGCAAATTTGGAAAACTCAGCGGTGGTCACAGGACTGGAAAGGGTTAGTTTTTATTCCAATCCCCAAGAAAGGCAATACCAAAGAATGTGCAAACTACTGCACAATTGCACTCATCTCACACGCTAGCAAAGTAATGCTCAGAATTCTCCAAGCCAGGCTTCAACAGTATTTGAACCGTGAACTTCCAGATGTTCAAGCTGGTTTTAGAAAAGGCAGAGGAACAAGAGACCAAATTGCCAACATCCATTGGATCATCGAAAAAGCAAGAGAGTTCCAGAAAAACATCTACTTCTGCTTTACTGACTATGCCAAAGCCTCTAACTGTGTGGGTCACCACACACTGTGATGACAAACTGGCTTAAACTTGCAGCCACCCTCCCTAGCTATACCTCTCCTCTCCCCACGGTTATTTTTCTTCAAAATACAAACTGGGTAAGCTCCCATACAGTCTGCTTGTTTGTGTCATGTATTGTCTGTGTCTTCAACATGAGGTCTTGTCAGTTAGATCTTTAGGAGGCTTTCAGTGCCTAGAAAAGTGAAACTGGCACATAGTATTTATTGACTGAATAAGTGAGAAAAATCTTCTTTTACGAGCATTTTAAGTATTCAAATTGAGGCAACAGGGCAACTTTCTAACAAGGTGTTAAATTTGACCTAAACACAAGAAACTTAAGTAATAATTATAAAACCAAACACATTAAAATTATTCAAGATTAATATGCTGAATTGATCAAAGTGTGTGTGTGTGTTTCATTTAGAAAGTGTAGATAATTTCTAAAGAAGAAAAAAAAATTAACAATTGGAGTCCACTTGATTGACAAGCTACAGACTATCTTGAATAGCAGCCATATTTTGTATATAAAGGTAACTGTTAATTTTAAAAAGCTGAGAAATTATTTTGCAAAATGAATATATTCAGTAGTTTTATTTTAGGGGAGAAATCTCTGTATATCCAAAATTTTACAGGATTTGTCTTTTAGGAAGAAAACAATCATGACTGTAAAAGACATACACATATATTCCCTTATGAACAGTTGTCTGATAAAGCTTTATGAGATTTTGGTCACTCAGTCATGATCAACTCTTTTGCAACCCCATGGACTGTAGCCCACCAGCCTCCTCTGTGCATAGAATTCTTCAGGCAAGAATGGTGGAGTGGGTTGCCATTCCCTTCTTCTCCAGGGGATCTTCCTGACCCAGGGATCAAACCCAGGTCTCCTGCATTGCATTGCATTGCAGGCAGAGTCTTTACCATCTGAGCCACCAGGGAAGCCCTTTACCTAAATATAACTGAGGGCCGTATCAGCTAAAATGTTTGTTATTGTGAGCAAAGCTCCTTGGCTCCACTGCAGGCAGTGGGGCAGACTCTGACCTGTAGCGTGCGTGTTGGTGAGCCGGCCACCACCTTCTCCTTGGGGACTATCCTCCAAGCTTAGTTGGAGACTCTCAGTACATGGGACTGACTGAGGTATGTGAGCCGCTTGCCGGGGAGGAGGTCCAAATCCTCACCCTACAATGAAGGCAAGGAGAGCTCCCCTTTCCAACCACCTCCTGCTGCCCTGCCTCAGTAACTTTGTTCAGCATCTACACGGGACCAGGACAGGGGCTGGAGCTCCTCGCTTGCCACCCGTCTTCTGGGCTGAGATTTGCCCTTGAAGGATGTGGGATCAAGAGAGGTCCATCAGCAGGTCTCTCTGTGTCTTTCAGCTGCTGACAGATCCACCTTCACGACCTTCACCAAAGAGCAGATGGAGATGTAGCAGAGCATAAATAAGGAACAGAACACTGAACTTGAAAGGCGCCAGACATTACATTTCTGCTTGAACTACGCACTGCACTCCACACTGACACCGTGGCATTTGTTAGGGGTCTGCCTGTGTGGACGTCCTGGGGCTCCTCACATGCCAGGTGGCTTCACGGCTTGCCCAGAGCCCCTCCAAGCCAGCTGAGTGTCACACGCTGGCTGGAAAAGCTTATTTTCCACCAGGGAACCCTGGTGCCCTGAATAATCTCATTTATGGGCTCCGGCCAAGCGGTATGTGTACTATAATAATTATTTTCTATTTCCAGCCACTGCCAAGGTAGCTACCTGTCTTTATAAATGAAATATACTGAAAATGTATGTCTAATCCAATTACTGCTCCAAAACACCAGCCTCTTGCAGAATCTTCTGGCATCATTTTGGGGAGGAACTGTAAAAGTGAGGACTAAGTCTTAATACAACCCAAGTTGCTGGACTCATCCAGGCTAGCTCCCCGGTTCTCCTCCTGACCCTTTAAATCAGCATGGAGATTCTGTTGGGTTCCATGGATCAAGTCCAGACCCTCACGTGGCTCTCAGTACCCACTGTGACCTGGCCCAGCCTTGCAGCTGCCTGTGACACGCTGCTGTCAGCCTTGCCAGGCTGCTTGCCGCACCCCTTCGTTTCGTGGGGGGCCTGGCTCATCCGTTCTGCCTGAATGTTTTCTGCTTTCAGAGTCAGAGGGCTGGCGGGGGCCTGTTAATATACCTTGTCTCCCCTTCTGGGAAATACATGCCTCATGGTCAGGAAGCCTACCTTCATCCTCTGTAATATGTAGCTCAGAACCTTCCCCTAACAGGCCCTCACGAAATACCTGCTGATTAATTAATATAAACAGTTATTAAACAAACGAATGGCCATCTTGTGGACAGTAAGCCAAGTGAATAAACAACTGTGTTGATGTATGTGTGTGTGCTGAGTCGCTCAGTCGTGTCCGGCTCGTCACGACTCCATGGACCACAGCCCGCCAGGTTCCTCTGTCCACGGGATTCTCCAGGAAAGAATACAGGAGTGGGCTGCCATTCCTTTCTCCTGGGGATCTTCCCGACCCAGGATCACCCCAGAGCTCCTGCGTTGCAGGCAGAGTCTTTACCGTCTGAGCCGCCAGGGAGGCCCGGGTAGCAAAAACACACACCTAATCTGCCCGTGGTGTTAGGAAATACCAACTTCCCTCTCTCTATAATCCTCCCCAATCCACTGTTCCTCTTTAAATGGCCCAGCACGTGATCTTCTGAAGGGGCTCACAGCATCGTCTTGACTGATCAAGAAGAGCAGGAAAGGAACCAAAGCCCGGGTGGTGGAGGAGGAACAACGCAACTCCCTCATCTGAGGCCCCACGTCCCGCAGAGAGTCGGGCATTGTGACCGCACACTCGTATTGAATTTTCCATGAGCTTCAGTGATGCTGGTCAAAAGGGCCTCTGTTAGGATTGGAGAAAATAAGCTGCAAGTTCTGTTTTCATTAGCCTATATGATAATATAATGATTTTTCATATAAAATATGTGAGACATATTTTCATATAAAATATAAAATAATATGAAGATTTAAAATAACAAGTTTCAATTGGAATAAGTGGTGTGTTCTTGGTCTCTCCAAAAGAGAGGGTGATTGCCTTTTGCTGTGACAGGGAAAGCTGCAGGGACATCATTTTCAAAAGCTGTATGCAGGCAGCAGCTGCCTTCTGGTCCGCCTACAGCTTCAAAGACCAGGAGCAGGCTGTGCTCCTGGCCAGACAGGCCCAGCTGGCCAGGCATGGCGGGGGGGTGATGGCGCTCTGGGCGTCATCCACAGCCTGGCCCATGGAAGACCAAGCAGTCTTGGGGGCCGATTCTGGCTCCAGGGCTGGTGGGCAGGGGACCAACGGCCAGGAAGCTGCCTGATGCCAGGCTCTCAAGCTGCCTGGCACCTGCTTGCCCCTCCGGGTTGGCCTTGCTCTGGTGCCCACTTGCCTGGAAGCAGGAACAGTGGGAGAAGATGCTGCAGTATCCACAGCAAGTTAAAGCACGGCCCAGACGTTCTGCAGGGACAACAGAGGGCAGTGTGCTGAGTGTCTGGCATCTGCTGGGATTCCTCTCCTTCTCCTGACCTGGGGAGGCCGTTGCAGATGCAGAGGGGGGTCCCCTGCGCCATCCCCTCCCCCTCGGAGCACGGCCACTCTTCCCTGAGTGCACACATTCCTGAGTCTCCGTGTCAGTCTCTCTCTTCCCCCATTTCCCACCCTTCACCCAGTTCTCCCCCTTCACCTTGCCCCCTCCCCATGCAATCAAGTCCAGATCCTGCTCTACAAATAAGTCTTAATTTTAATACCCTGTATGGAGAAAAACAAATCCCAGGTTTCTCCAGTAAAGTTGTCTGAACTGGCTTCCTTTCTAATTATTTATTCATTTAAAAAAATCATTGCATTCTATTATTTTTAAGAACCAGGGCTTATTAGAGGGAGAAATGGTCACGAAGGGTCGTGTCTTCACGGCTTCTACCACCTGAGAAAGATGGGGAACGTGAGGAGCAGTGAGGCTCTGGGGAGGACGGTGGTGCTGGGGTGTCAGGAGGGAGGAGCTCACATTACTCCTCCCACCCCCGCAGCACAGGCGCCCGAGACTGGTGCTCACCCTGTGCATCTCCAGAGCCAGGGAAGGGGCACAGCCATCCAGGAAGGGTCCCTAGGACAAGGATGTCTTGGTGCTGAGGCTGTGGCCCGGGTGGAGAAGGAGCAGGCTTCTGGGTGGGCTTTTCCTTCCATTACCCTGGAAATGAGACTGTTAGAGGAGGACAGCCTGGAGCCTCGGGGATCTGCCATCGTTGGAAGCCCTGCAGGGCCCTCTGGAGATTTCCAGGGAGCCAGTGGGAATCCCCCAGAGCCCTCAGCCCTGTGTGTCCCTGTCCTCACCGCTTGTACCTCGTGGGCAGCCTGCTTTACATTGCCATTGCAGGATGGCAATCCTGCACCCGAGCCCAGATGCACAGCAGCTTGGCTGCTTCCTAAGGAAGACGTGATATTCACCAAAAGGTGAATTGGGACATAGTAGTCCTCCCAGGAGGGGGACGCTGTGTCCTCCCCACTCCGCCTCTTACCCAGTCCCTCAGAGTGATCACTGAGGCTGCAATAGCGGGCAGAGGAGACGGGGGCCCCTGCTCTCCACGATGGACAGATCTCAGCTTCCCTTTGTGCTCGCTAATGCTGGAGACAGCCAAGAGAGGATTCTGGAGTTGAGGGCTGCTGTCTGAGCCAAGGAACCTGCTTCCTCCTCCCTGTCTCCTCTCTCCTCCTCCTCCCTCCCTCCTGTCCTTCCTTGCCTCCTTCCTGCCTCAAAGCAGTCTCCCCAGGATGTGGGCTCTGTCTCAGGACCTGGGAGAAATTTCTAGAGGACTCATGTGAGAAACACTTTTCCTAGTCCCTGCCCTGTACCCCCGTCCATTTGTCCCTTTATTCATTTGCCCCCACCCCACCCCATCACTGGATGCGCACCCAGGAGGGCCTGGGCTCTGGGGATGGAAGCCCTGGTTTAGCACCTGGGACCTGACGGTCGGGCAGGGCAGGAGCCGGGGGGATGCAGCCAGCTGCTGCAGCGGGCACGTGGCTGGCGGAGCAGCAAGACCACCTCTGGAGTGTGCTGGAGACACTTCCCCTGAGAAAATGCCTCCTGGGAATGCTTCCCTCGGTCATCCTCTTGGGTGCGGGGGGGCGCTCGCTTGCGGGGACCACAAGGCAGAGGATGACCCTTTATTTGGAGGGTTACGTGGGTGGCAGTCTGATTTTCAGGTCATTTGATGGACTTGGATTTCCTGCTGCTGATGTCCTCTCTGGGGAGGGTGGGACTATTTCATCCGTGCAGGGCTGGGTGTCCGGGGCCCTTCCACCCATCTTCCAGGTTCACATCTCCCCCTCAAGGCTGTCAACCTTGACAGTGTTTGCAGAGGCCCCCTCCCCAAGGTCACTCTCTGAGGAGGCACAAACCAGCTTGCAGGTGTGCACCCACGGGCACATTCAGGGCTGTGCCCTGGACACGGTGGTCCACAGGCCCCAGCAAGTCCTGCGGACCATTCCTCTGGGGAACCAGCTTCCACTGATCACCGGATTTTGAAGCGGTTCCCATAGCATCACCAACTCAATGGGCGTGAATTTGAGCAAACTCTGGGGAGATAGCACAGGACAGAGGAGCCTGGCGTGCTGGGGTCCATGGGGTCACAAAGAGTCGGTCAGGACTTACTGAGTGAACAGCAGCAACAGCCAAAAGGTTGCAATTGAGTCCCTCCCTTGCCAGCGAGACTGGGTGCTCTGGGCACACCCTGCTTCTCAGAAGTTCGCGGTCCACTACTGGTCGCTTCATGGAGGACTCGGAAGGCTCCAGAAACCTGGGCCCGACTGGAAGCATCCTTGGACCATGACCCCCACCCGGTGCCTCGGCAGTAAGTCTGCATCTTCTTACCTAGTCCCAGCTCTGCTGGTCTTTTCTCTGTTTGTTTTCCTCTATACTCATGTCCCTAGGAACTGGGAAACAGTAATGAGCTGTACTTGAAAAAAACAAACACTGTCTGTCTCTATTTTTAGCAATAAGAAAGGAAATGGCAACCCACTCCAGTATTCTTGCCTGGAGAATTCCATGGATAGAGGAGTCTGGTGGGCCGTAGTCCTTGGGGTGGCAAAGGACTGGACACGACTGAATGGCTAACACCAGCATACAAGAAACAAACCAGTCAATCCAAAAGGAAATCAACCGTGACTATTTGCCTGAAGGACTGATGCTGACGCTGAAGCTCCAGTACTTTGGCCACCTCATGTGAAGAGTCAACTCGTTGGAAAAGACTCTGATGCTGGGAAAGATTGAAGGCAAAAGGAGAAGAGGGCGGCAGAGGATGAGATGGTTGGGCAGCATCACCAACTCCATGGACATGAGTTTGAGCAAACTTCGGGAGATGGTGAAGGACGGGGAAGCCTGGAGTGCTGTAGTCCATGGAGTCACCAAGAGTTGGACACAACTTAGCGACTGAGCGATGCCAACATACAGAAAGCATCAAACAGGACATCAGAAACGGGTCTGGGCATCAAGGTCAGTGACTCATAAGGGACTTTAGCGTTTTTCATTCCCTAAGCAAACGTGGCCATCTCAGTAGGTTTCTCGGTTCAGTTCTGATAAATTATACCAACAGCCAATATCTTGAGAAGTTCCCCATGTTTTAAAATTTTCTTCTTTTTTCCATTGCAGAAAGTTCTTCAGTTTCATGACATTAGCTTTTAACTGTGATTCATGAAGTAATAAAGGGACCTTTTATTCAAGAAGCCACTTATCCTGCTAAAAATTCTTTCTTTATTAGCTTTCTCATTATGAGCCTGTAAGAATCATCCATTTCTTAAAAAGAGCCAGATTCCTTATCTCTCAGGAGAGGGATATGAGAGACATATAAATAGTAGAGCAGCCAGATCGGTCATTTGTCAGTAACTCATGAGTAAGTCCGACTTCTCAATTATCCTGGGGACTGGCCCAAAGCTGGAAGTCTCAGAATTCATCTGTGGCTTAGTATGGATTCTCCTTAGGAGATGTTGGCTACAACTCATTTTTCAGTTAGCATTTGAAACTGGAAATCACTCAGTCGTGTCTGACTCTCTGTGACTCCATGAACTATTCAGTCCATGGAATTCTCCAGGCCAGAACACTGGAGTGGGTAGCCTATCCCTTCTCCAGGGGATCTTCCCAACCCAAGAACTGAACCCGGGTCTCCTGTACCGCAGGTGGATTCTTTACCAGCTGAGCTGTGAGGGAAGCATTTGCTCTGAGGTAGTTGCATTTGGAGCATCTCTAAGAAATCATGATGGGCAAATCCTCCAAATTGAATGTGTCTGAGACCTTCCTGGCCCATGCCTCCTTTACTGGGAAAGCCTCTGGACACTGAACGAGGGTTCTGTGACCACTCGAGATGACATAACAGGTAAGCAATGAGACCCTGCGCATGCCTGCACTTGGCTTGGTCCAGCATGAGCTGCATGACGTGTTGTGGGGGTCCTTTTCTTTTTCCAGCCACCTGCTCCTCTGAGCGTACCAGTGCGAACATTCATGTTATCACCCTTCAGAGCAGAGGGAGTAGGTGGAGCTGAATATGACATCTGACATATGTGAACAGACGTCTGACATATGTGGATGGAATGGAACTGCTTTGTGATGGGAGGAGAAAACGCCCAGCTTTTAACCACCTTTCTTACCATGTACACAGAAACGGCTCACGTTTGCTAGAGGGCCATTTTAGGGATTCAGAGAGTCAGTACATTTCTCTCTCTTTCTTGAAATGTGGGGTATATTATATTTATACTTTTCACTTCCATCTGAGTAAAAGATATGGAAATGAGACCTTTTCCTAGTTTTTTTTTTTTTTTTCTCATCACTGTTCCTACTCATGACAGATCTTGGCCACTTCTCGTGAGACTAATGGGCCCTTTAAAAGCTTCTTTTGTATCCCCAACTTAAAGAGCTGCATATTTCATGAAATGCCAACCAGGAGGTCCCCAGCACGTGTGGACAGGCACCTTCTAGAGCCAGTGACAATCACATGCTCCTTCTTCCCCGGGGAGACACTGAACCCCACATCTGCAGGCTGGCGAGTGGCCAGTGCTCCTGTCCTTACGGAGCCTCATCTGTTGGGGTTAATAGACCCTGGGCAGAGGCATCCGGAAAGCGGCAGGAGGGAGAATGCCCCCAGGGGGCTGACCTGAGGATGAACATACACAAGACTCCCAAGTAAAAACATCACCGGCCATCCATTTAGGCTCTGTTGGTGCCTGAACAGCAGCTGAGTGAATGAACAAGAGCAGGAGAACCAAGCACACCAATGTCCATTGAGCCAGATCGCAAAGAAGCGCTGGCCAAGGATGAGACGTTGCTTTTCACTTTTTAAAAGCACTGGGATAATTGTGTGTCAGAAAAGACTTGTTAATTCATAGATTAATAAACTATGAACGAATGCAGAAAAATCATAGGAAACAAATGGGAAGTTAAACTGAGCATAATTTAGCTCAAGTACACTACAGTTGAAGGGAGATTAGGGAATTATAAGACAGGAAGCAGGTTTGGAGAAACGCAAATGTGGCATAAAAATTATGGTGATGTATCTTGGAAGGGGACGCAGAAACTGACACACAAGTTACTACAATAATCTGGCAATTCCTCAACTGAGATCCAAGGGTTATTCATTTTATATTGTTACATCACTTATAATAAGGATATTACAATAATGGGGGTAAACAAAGTTAAACATTTTTTTAAAAAAACTTATCACTGTGCATTTCCAAGGAAGAGAAACACAGGGCAGAACTTGGAACAGTTATTTGATCCCGAGACCTCTTTCTTCTTCCAAGGAACCTCGTAGGACTCCTGTTACGCAGGTGATACTTTGGGAAACGTTGGATAAGACCTTGTAAAGGTCTGATCTGGGCTCTGAGGGTTGGAAAGGAGATAAGAAAGAGCTGCTGCAGGGGTGGAGCCGACAGGAAAACAGAGCATCTCATGAGATGGAGGATCTGGCTGGAAGCATGAGATGGTCAGGTGGCATCACCAACTCAACGGACATGAGTTTGAGCAAGCTCTGCAAGAGAGCAGAGGACAGAGGAGGCTGGCACGCTGCGGTCTGTAGGGTCACAAAGAGTCAGGCATGACTCAGTGACTGAACAAGAACAGCACTCAGACCCCTGAACACCCCTCTCCTCCATCTCATGCCCCTGCCTTCCTCCTGAAGCACCTGCGGCTCTATCTATGGCTGTTTCTCCAATCAGAGGGGATCGCCTGAGACTGGCCGGAAGGGCCCTCAAATCCGAGTGCCTGGGAGGAGCCTCCAGCCGAGGGAGGGTGGGAGGGTGGTAAGTCCATGCTTTCCCTCCCCCAGAGCAGTCCACAGTCTCTCGGAGCCCCAGGTTTTCATGGCTGTGACTCATTCAGGAAGGCACCCTGCCTGGGCCTTCTCACCTTCCGACTCTCCCTTCCTCCCTTTTTCTGGTGCTTCCTGGATCAGTTTAACTATTTTCACCCAACTCTTGGTCTCAAGGTTGGTTCTTGGAGAAATCAGGTGTCTAAACAAAAAAGAAGAAGCATCATGTTTCTCTGTGGGTGGGGAGGGAGGATTGGGTCTTTGCTGCTGCTCGCGGGCTTTTCTCTAGTTGCAGAGAGTGAGCGGGGGCAACTCCTTGTTGCCTTGTGAGGGTTTCTCATTGCGCTGGCTTCCCTCCTGTGGAGCCCGGGCCCTAGAGTACACGAGCTTCAGAAGCTGAGGCTCACAGGCTTGGCTGCATTGCGGCCTGTGGAAGCTTCCCCGACCAGGGGCTGAACCGGATCCTTAACCACCAGGCCACCAGGGAAGTCGAAGCACTCTTCATTCTCATCACACTTCCTTGTCCTACTTCACCCTTTTCTGTTTAAGAGCTCCAACCCACCTTTGTATCTGCTCATCTGCCTATCTGTCTGTCACCTACCAATCAGTCAGTCATCTATCCATTTGGTCTATTACCTATATTTCTGTCTATCCATCCATCCATCCATCCATCAGGGTAGAAGTGAGTGAGTGAAGTCACCCAGTCATGTCCAACTCTCTGCGACCCCGTGGACTGTAGCCCACCAGGCTCCTTCATCCATGGGATTCTCCAGGCAAGAATACTGCAGTGGGTTGCCATTTCCTTCTCCAGGGGATCTTCCTAACCCAGGGATTGAACCTGGGTCTCCCACATTGTAGGTAGACACTTTACCCTCAGAGCCATCAGGATAGAGGATACAAGTGAATATACAAATATATGGGGTGTGGATCATCACTGGGTGACGTGGATAAGGGAGAACAGACTGTGTGTGTGTGTGTGTGTGTGTGTGTGTGTGTGTGTGTGTGAGCGTGTGTGTCTTCAAGTCCTCTAAAACAAATAGATGCTTGCTTTTATATTTAGGGGAAAATATGAAAGTGAAAGTCACTCAGGCACGCGCTGCTCTTTGTAACCCCATGGACTGAATTTTCCAGGCCAGAATACTGGATTGGGTAGCCTTCCCCTTCTCCAGGGGATCGTTCTAAACCAAGGATCCAACCCAGGTCTCCCACATTGCAGGCGGATTCTTTACCCCGTGAGCCAGCAGGAAAGCCCAAGAATACTGGAGTGGGTAGCCTATCCCTTCTCCAGGGGATCTTCCTGACCTGGGAATGGAACCAGGGTCTCCTGCATTGCAGGGAGATTCTTTACCAACCGAGCTATCAGGGAAGCCCATAAATATCTTTTAAATGCTAACATAAAGGACTAAAGATTTCATATTCAGCTTCTGCACCATTCCTTGGAAGGAAGGACAACTTAACATGAATCTATGTACCCAGCACCTCCCCGTCAAAAATGTGATTTCCCTTAAAAGAAAAGTAAGAAAAATGGAGAAAGGAATTGCAGAGCATCTACAGACTAGCTAGCATGGTCCGAGTTATGAAGGAGGGGCCGAGGTTGTTTCATCAGCTTCTGTGGGGGCTGGTTCTCCTCTCCTGCGGGTTGAAGTCCTTTACTACAGGAACACAGGCATTCGTCACTCTGCCTTCCGCCGGGGATTGTGACTCATCCTCGCCCACACAGGTTCACTTCAGGGCTTTGGTTTGTGTATAACTGTGACATTTTAGTCCTTGGCACTGTAGACCGTTTCCATTAAACATGTACAGTCATAGTGATGCCCTTAAGTCTAACTCAAAGATTGAGTCTTAGATAAAATCTTTGTCAGGAAGATCAGCTTGGTTAATAGGGATGTAGAAATTGTCTGGATGTGACAAAGAGCATCAGCTTCCTACCTGAAGGGTCTGTGGGTGGGGTAGAGAGACGGCCTGAGGGAGAGAAAGAATTTTCATAGTTCTGTAGGTTCCATCCGGGGTGACACGCTGTAGGGCTCCCGAGAGGATGCAGCACATGAGGGGTTTCCAGAGTTTCCATGGTGTATGCGCATGTGTGGGGTGTGTGTGGCAGAGGGTGTGTGTGTGTATGTGTGAGGTGTGTGTGTAGGGGGCATGTGTGTGTGTAGTTTGTGGATGTGAGGGGGGTTTGTGTGTGGTATGTGGGCATGTGTCTGTGTGGGTGTGTGTGACAGGGTGTGTGTGTGTGTGTGTGAGGTGTGTGTGTGTGGGTGTGTGTATGTATGTGTGTGGGGTGTTTGTGTGTGAGTCTGTGTAGTGTGTGTGTGTGTGTGTGTGTCAGTGGGCGTGTGTATGGAGGGTTCTGTGTGGGTCTGTGTATGGTGTGTGGGTATGTGTGTGTGTGCCTGATGTGTGTGTGAGTGTGTGGTGTGAGGGCCTGTGTGTTGGGGGCAGTGGGTGTGTATAGGAGAGGGTATGTGTGTGTGTGTGTGTTGGGGTGGTGTGTGTGTGGATTATAGATGGAATGTGGGTTTTTGGTGTCCCTGGGTAAGTGTGTGGGTTTGTAGGCATGTGTGTGGGGGTGTGTGAGGGCGTGTGTGTGTGGGGTTTGTGTGTGTGTGTCTGGTGTGTGTGTGTGGTGTTAGGACATGTGTGTGTGGGGTGGGTGTGTATGGGAGAGGGTGTGTGAGTGTGTGTGTGTGTGTTGGGGTGGTGTGTGTGTGCAGTATATGTGGGATGTGGGTTCTCTGGAGTACCTGGGCAAGTGTGTGGGTATGTGTGGGTGTCCGCCGGAAGCAGCAGTGAGACTCCAGCCGCCCTTCCTGAAGGGCGTCCCCTACCCGCCCCGTGCCCGCCTTCACCGCTCCCCATCCCTGACCTTCCTGCCTCTTTGGAGAGAAGGACCGGAGGGCACCTCACAGCCAGAGGCGGGCAGGGCGCAGCCACAGTCTCGAGCAGACCCACAGGCAACGCGCAGGGTCGGACGAGCCCCAGTGGAAGCAGGGAGCCCTGGGCTGGTGGTGCTCCGTCCACCCCTCCGGGCCCACCTCTGGCAGCCTCCAGGGGACGAAAGCCACGGCCACTAGCTCCTGGTCCCCCGGGCTTCCCGTCGAGGACAGTCATTGGAGACCCGGCCAGAGAGGAGGTCATGGCCCGGCTCCATAGCTCTCGGACCCCCTCTGCTCCAGCTCTCTCGCCTGTCTAGGCACTGCCCCTCCCTCCCTGCCTCCCAGCTGCCAGCACAAGGGGCCCAGATGTGTGTCGGTTGCCTGAGCTGACTTGCATGTCCAGAGCCGCCCCGTCATTAAACCTGGCGGTCCAGTGCCTGTGAGCCTGGCTCTTGTGCAGAGACTGGCTGTCAGCACCCTTGGCGTTAGAGCGGGTGCAGCCAACATCGTACCAGGGGCACGGGGGAGGGACTTCTGATGTTCAGTCACTAAGTCATGTCCGACTCTGTGACCCCCTGGACTGCAGCACGCCAGGCTTTCACATCCTTCACTGTCTCCCAGAGTTGGCTCAAACTCATGTCCATTGAGTCAGTGATACCATCTAACCATCTCATCCTCTGCTGTCTCCTTCTCCCTGCCTTCAGTCTTTCCCAGCATCAGGGTCCTTTCCAAAGTCAGCTCTTCACAGCAGGTAGTCAAAGTCCTGGAGCTTCAGCTTCAGTGTCATTTCTTCCAATGAATATCCAGGGTTGATTTCTTTTGGGGTGGACTGCGTTTATTTCCTTGCTGCCCAAGGAAGGCTGAGAGACCTTTAATTCGGTTTCCTTCCTGGGTTCCTCCTATTTAAGCAGAAGGGTCGTCTCTTTCCTTGAACTGACAACATCAGTAGCCATAGGCTTCCCAACTTCTTCCGTTCCAGAAGCCTCTCAGAGCAGTCCACTCCTGGATAACAGCAGAGGTGGGTAGGTGGGTGGTTGGGTTTTCTCTGGACCTTGGGTGCATGGCTTCTGACTGTCCAGCTGCTTGGACAAACCCAGCGTGCTGGGACACACCTCCGCACACACAGCTTTGCATCAGCACTCAGAGCTGCTGCCCCGGGAATGTGCTTCCCAGTTGTTCCCTAGCTCTTCCTGCTTATTCCCCTTACCTCGAAACAGAGACAAGGACAGGGTCCCTGGTAGTTTGCCCCTCGCCTCGTGGAGTCTGAGCAGTGAGCTGCCCACATGGCCCTCTGCGGGCTGCCCTAGAAGGGGAGAGACAAGCCCACACACCAGAACATGGGCCACTAGAGCGGGCCGGCTCCCCGATCTTGGAAACACCAGGCCTGAACGTGGCAATCCCTCTCTCTCAGGAACTTCCCTGTTGGCTCGGAGGGTAAAGCATCTGCCCACAGTGCAGGAGACCCAGGTTTGATCCCTGGGTCAGGGGGATCCCTGGAGAAAGAAATAGCAGCCCACTGCAGTATTCTTGCCTGGAGAATCCCATGGACGGAGGAGCCTGGCGGGCTGCAGTCCACCGGACCGCAACCAGGTCGGACACAACTGAGCGACTTCACTTTGACTTCACTTTCAGGAGCTCTGTAACCGCCCTCCCCCGTCTCCTCTAACTCTCTGGCCACCCCAGCTCCGAGCATCATGCTTGAGCCCTCACTCTCTTTCATCACCCACAGGCATCTCCAGCTCACTCTTGGCAGTTCTGTTTCCAATGTGTTCTCACATCGGATTCGCTTTTCTTGGTCCCCGCCAGCGGCGCCCTGTTTTAACAAGCGGCCGTCTCTCCTGGAACACCGCATCGCGTTGCTCCCACGCCGGCCTCCTTGGCTCCAACCTTGGCCTTCACAGTCCTTCTCCACGTTGCCATTAACGTGTTCTTTCTGCCCATACCTGGCCACAGGCCCCTGCAGCTGAGTGCCCTTCAATGGCAAGCCTTCAGTTGATTCACAGGGGTAGTCTGCCCCTCACCATCTGAGCTGCTCACCTGTCCAGTCCTGTCCCTTGCCAGTCCTGTCTTCCATCTTATAGCCCCACTGGTCACCATCCTGGGATCCCCGGGACATGGACAAAATAATCTTGCACTGATTTCTTCTTCAGCTTTGCCTTTTCCTCTAAACTCCTTAACTGCATCTTCCTCCAAACAGGATAGACGATGTTTTTAGAACGTTAACTTGAGCTGGCTTCCCATTCAAAATCTAATGCCAACACCCAAACCCTGACATAATCAGTTCAGGCCCGACAATGTGAAATCCCACCGAATCACCTGTAATTGTGAGGATAACCTGCTCACAAAGTAGGCATGAGTCCTGGAGAAGGGTAGGGCCAGGGGGGAAGAGAGGGAAGAGATTTCTTTCTGTAAACCTTCCCACTCTCACCCTCCACACACACTTTCTGACTCTGTCTCTTTCTCTGTCTCAGACATAAAAGCTTTGGCCATCAAATAATCAAACAATCATCCCGGTGTAAATATTGCTTTTGTATGTGTGCATGAGAGAGACACAGAGACAGAGAGATCTCACTGGAAACCCTGGATGTTTCCTTGGCTCAAAAAGGCTCTCCCTGGCCTGCCACTGCCTGGGAAATGCTTTCTTATCCTTCAAGACCAGGCAATCTGTTACCACAGCATTCTCACACATGTCTGCGGCAAAGCTCACTGATTTGTTCATTAGTTCATGCAATTCACTTCTCTCTTTCACAGCTATTTACTGTCATTCTCCCCTGCAACACTACCCAGCTCTCTTACAAAGCCCCATAATGTGCTGTCGCCCTTGAGAGGAGGTCAGATCACCTTGATGCGGATGACAAAGGCTTGCACGGACGGGTGCTTTCCTATACCTCCAACCTCCCCCTGGAAGTGACACGCGTCCATCTGATAATAGTGTGTAGACATCAGAGTGCACGAGGAGAGCCTAGCATGTAGGGGATTTCAGCACATGGGAAAAGGCCCGCTACAAATCATGGGCGAAAATGAAGCCCACTTCATGTATATCTTTGCATACATATTGTGTCGTTTGTCTATATTTCTAACTGTTTAGGAAAATCTCCATAGATTGTCCCCTCACATCACAGTTCAATATCATCTCAAAGATATGAAAAATATAAATTCTGACATTAAAATATAAATGTGTTTATAAATGAGAAAGTATTTCAATGATTTTTAAAAGACATTTACATTTAAATTAAGGATGGGGAAGGATTTGTCAGCATAACAGCAAAAGAAGAAATCTCAAGAATGACCTTTAATTGATTTGATCAGACACCGTTTTTCATCATATTGGCAACATCATAGGCAATATGAAAGCATCGAGAAAACTCAGGTGAACATTTGGAATGTGTTTTATGAAGAATTTATGCCTTAAATATGTTAGAAACTCATACACATCTACCGGTGATTCACTGACGTCTCTGTGGAACACAGTCCGACATTGTCAGCGCTCTGAATAATATAAGGTCCTTATTACTTTTTTGCTGTTATTGTTAACGTCACTATTGCTGAAACACTAGGGAGAAAATACAAGGTCCAAAGGTACTAGAAACAGGGATGAAACACATAAAACAATGGCCGTGCTCATTTGTAGCCACTGAACTTGAAATTCTTGATGGATATAATTTCTATTATTCTATTAAAAAGTGAACTATTTTATTTAAAAGTCCACTAGCCAAGGCTGTCAGTGTGTGGTACCAATAACACTGTTCACCAGACATTTTCTTGATTTTATCTTTGGGACACTTCTTTTTGCTCCTGAAGGTGGGTGTGACCAGGTAATTGACTGGGGACAGAGGCACTAGGCAGAAGTGGGTGTGCCCCTTGTGGGCGGAGCTTCCAGACACCCCAAGTACCCGGCAACACCTTCTTCCCAGCCAAGTCTAGAGGCACATTATCTATGCAGCCTCCTTCATCCTGGGTCTTTGAGACTGATGATGGAGAGAGAATGCCAGCCTGCAGTGGACACAAGACATGGGCAAGGAAGAAGCTTTTTGAGTATTAAGTTCCTGAAACAGCAGCATTTATTAAAGTAGCCTGATCTGGTAGATATCACCCATAGGGAGAATATAATTCTCCCTTTCTTGGAAACAACTGGGCAACATATAAGGATGCTTTGAGGTGCCTTAGATTTGGGCTGACTGCCATTCGTGTCCTTACTCACTAGACAAAGGTTTTGTGAATTTGCTTTGTGTTAGCGAACCGAATAGTCTCAGGGAAAGCAAATCAGACAGGTGCCAACACAAGACCTCATGACAATGTCCTCTCAAACACTCTTTCCTAAGGAAAATTAGAAATACAATTAATAAGCAAAAAGCATGCAAAGTGCATATTTTTATCTGTTTTGTCGATCAGTTGGATATAAGGCAAATGTCCAAGAATAGGAGAATGGAAAATAAAATTTATTCTATCTATAGAATGAAAGGGGCTTCCCCTGTAGCTCAGCAGGAAAGAATCCGTCTGCCATGCAGGACACACAGGAGATGCCGATTTGATCCTGGGGTCGGGAAGATCCCCTGGAGAAGGAATACCCACTCCAGTATCTTGCCTGGAGAATCCCATGGACAGAGGAGCCTGGTGGGCTGCCGTCCATGGGGTCACAGACTCAGACATGACTGAGCATGTACATAGATGGAATGACATGTTCTGCTTATTTATGATTTAAAAATAATATTCATAGATATAGCAAATCTAATCGTATAATAACTTTCGAAGAAAGCAAAATGGTGTTCAAAGTAGAGCCTAGTCTAAATGTTATAAAATGGAGGCATATATTATAAAATAAGGTAGTGTTACACTTCAAATTATTAAAATATATTATTTTTGGGTAAAAGGAAAATGCAATCTTTTTGTATCTTTTGTAATGAAAATTAAAAATGGACTCTCTCTACTTTTGAATAAATTTTTTAAAAAAAAAGTCATTTAAAAAAATATTCCAAACATTTGCAGCTCTCTGGAGGATGAATTAAATTACATTTTCAGAGTGCTTACAATTTATGCATAACAACCACAGTGTTATTAAAGCAAAACACAGACCTAACTCCAAAAGAAACAGAAGGATACAAAATAAATTATAATCTGATCCAAAATGATAAAACTGTTTGGAAAATAGTATTTCCAGTGGCTTAGTGACCTAAAAATAGATTGGCTTTGATCCAGTAGGACTATAATATACAATTAAAATATAAATTTGCATAATAATAGTCAATTCTTGTCCAACTTCCAGTTTTAAAACTGAGTTAAAAACAAAAAACATGATTTGAATGAACATAGAAAGATAAATTTCAATGTAACTTGCCACATTAACAGATTAAAGGAGAAATAAATTATTTTTTCATCTCAGTAGACAAAAAAGTTCCACAAAAGTCAATAGCCATTCATTACCAGACAAACAACCTTTAACACACCAGGATGGAGGGGCTTTTCCTTGACTTGGTAGAGAATCTTCTATAAACCTAAAATAAATATGATACATTGAGGTGGAATATTAGAAATTTTCCATTTAAAAATCAGAAATAACACCAGGTTGCCAATCTCATACCAGGATTCAAGATGGTACTCACTGTTTAAGTGGAAAACAATGTGAAAAAAAAATTTAGACAGATGGAAAAGGAGGAGGTGGTTTTGCCACTATGTGAAGAGTATATGATTGTTTACACAGGAAAACCAGGAAAATCAATGAATAGGCTATTAGAACCACTGCGATTTTTGTAAGATTGATGGATACCAATTCACATGTCCTTTACATTGGAAGTACAGTTTTTTAAAATGCAATATTAAAAATATATGTTTCATTACAGGAAAAACACAACCATCAAAACTGCACCCTGAAATTAAAATAAACTCAGCCCTCCCCCCAAAAAATGCACAGTCCGTTCATTATGGGGGAAAAGCCACCTATGCCTTTTTTGACTAAATGCAGAAGACTGTCCTATTCACAGGTGAGGAGACCAGGGTGGTAAACACGTCACTTCCCCCAGATTTTCCTGCAAATTCAAAACAATTTCAATCAAAAACCACACAGTAGTATTTTTGTGATATTTTCAAATTAATTCAGAAATTTATATGGAAGATTAAAAGTGTGCAAGTAGATAGGATGATTTTGAATTAAGTTTGAATTCAATCCACAGTTGGTCTGGATGTGAAGACCTCCCAAGGACTGTAATAAACTGTGTGAAGCTGGCAGGAGAAGAAACAAAATAGAGATACTACAGTGGGGCCTTGCACGTGTAGAATAGGGTAGGTAAGGGAATTTATACCATGGGCCAGTGGGGGAAAGCTTATTTCAATGAGTGGAGTCAAGACCATTAATTATCCATATGGAAAAATACAGTAAGATAAAATTAGATTCTTAATTTACACAGTACACAGTTGAATTTGGAATTATTCACTTCTTCACTAAAAGTGAAGAAGAGCTCTAAGACAATGCTCCTCTGTCCTGGATGTTATAAAGTTGTTCTTTTCTCATTTGATCTGATCATTTAAACCTCAAGCAATTAAAAATATAATTCAATTAGATTATTTCAAAATATAAAACTCTAAAATCACAAAAGACACTGTAAATTTTTAAAATACAAGTAATAGCCTGAAAGAAAGGATACTTTCAATGTATGTAACAGGCAAGAGATAAATATGCCTAATAAATGAAGGACTTTTAGAAATTGATAAGAAAAATAAATGAAAGAGGAAATGTGAGTATCTGTGAATATCTGTCATAGTTTTGAAAAGATGCTCAGAGAAATACACATTAAAACAGCAAGGAAATACTGCTTTTACAAAAGGAGTAAAGTATGCTAGAGTATGTGTTGGTCAGAAAGCCAGAGTGGGAAATGGGTGTTACTACTCAGCACGTAGAGGTCGAACTAGTCTGGCTATTGTGGAGACAGTGCATCAGCGTCTTGAAAAAGAAAAAAAAATCTATATATCCTTTGAGCAAGTAATTCCACTTCTGGATACGTAACTACATAAATCAGATGAATGTTTATATATGAACGCCAGGTGATATGGGCTTCCCTGGTATCTCAGCTGGTAAAGAATCTGCCTGAAATGTGGGAGACCCTGGTTCAATTCCTGGGTCGGGAAGATGCCCTGCAGAAGGAATAGGCTACCCACTCCAATATTCTTAGGCTTCCCTGGTGGCTCATATGCTTAAGAATCCGCCTGCAATGTGAGAGATCTGGGTTTGATCCCTGGGTTGGGAAGATCCCCTGGAGGAAGCCATGGAAGCCCATTCCAGTATTCTTTCCTGGAGAATCCCCACGGACAGAGAAGCTTGGCGGGCTCCAGTCCACGGGGTCGCAGAGAGTCAGGCACGACTGAGTGACTAAACAGCACAGAGCGCAGTCAGGTGATGGCATCAGAATGTTCCAGCGACACGGCTGCAATACTGAAAGCTCGTCGACAGACCGCATGTCTACCAGTTGGAGGGGGGATACGTAACATGGCACCAGCTGTAACAGAGGAGCTCAACTACAGGATCTGTGCTTCCACATCGAGGGCAGATACACCTCAAAACAAAAAAAAGAGAATGAAAAAGAAAAACGGCTACCAGTAAGTAGAGTGTTATAATCTCCCAAATTAACAGATTCAACGTGAAACTGAAAGTCGCTCAGTCAGGTCCGACTCTTTGCGGCCCCATGGACTATACAGTCCCTGGAGTTCTCCAGGCCCAATTCAAAATCATGAGTAATTTTAGGGGTATGATAAATCACACAAGAAATATAAAAATGCAGTAAGTATAAAAAAAATAGTATACTTTTTTTCCTTCTGATACTTGATTCTTAGCACGGAAGTTGGGGTTCAGAGGACTCCTGCTGGTGGGGGTCATGGGGAGATGATTGTGGCTACAGCTTTAATAGCTCCTGTCTTTAGATAAACTGTAATCAAACAATATATAACCATTAGCTGTTAATTGTAAATGTAGGACTATGGATTTAGTTTTCTTACTCTTAGTAGTTATCTCTATTTACATTTTTTTGAAATAAATTTAATTTCTGAAAGGATCTCTAATGAAACAATGTCAGGTCGGTGTGGCTTGGCTAAGCCCAGCCTTCAGTCACATGTCTCTATGCATTAAGTTTTCCTGCTTTGATCTTCCAGCCATCTTTAATAAAACTTCAAAGTCACACTGGAGCCACTGAGACTGTTCAGCAGGCCTGTGAGGAAGGGAAACTCAATTGGAGTCCCGGGGCTTTAAAATGTGTTTAGCTTTGATAGTATCTCATGTTCGTATGAATCCTTTCATCCCCAGAATATTAAGCTCTTCAGACACGTTAGCTCAAGGGTCCCTATGTCCCTTGTGAGGCCAGGATGTTGACCGGTGTTATTTGGAAGAATCCAAACTGATAATGCTACACATTCCCAAACGGCAGGATCAAAGTGCCGGTCTCACCATATATGAGTATGTAGCTATGTAATTTGGATTAATTCTCCTCTCCTCATTCGTTGCCCCATGCCCATCTTCTCAATTATGCATGCTTAATGTCTTGATTCATAGTTTCATGCTCATCTTTCAAGGTTCTTTCCCTTATTTCTAAGGTTTCATTTTCTTTTTTAAGCAGTCATATCTAGAATATTTTCTAAGTTTCAGTAAGTATCATAATAGTTTCATCAGCAAGCAGTATAATATCATGACTTCTCTACCTCTGATGGTTTTTCATTTTATCCACCAGACCATTAAATTTCCCTGGAATAAAAACATCTTTCCTTTTGTAATGCAGGTGCAGCAGAATCTGCTGTAACTTTAGGTCAGTTGCCACAGAGAGATGTAAGATCTCTTGTCCAAACAACTGTTTTGTGCGTCTGGGAACAGGGAGTGGATGAAGCAATGATTTTCCATGCAGATTAACTGTATACAAGACTGGGATCCACGGCATCCAATATGCCATCTTTCTTTCCACTTTTCAGATTGTAGAGTTGGAAACAAGCCCCCAGGGCGTCTCTGGGTAGGGGTGACCTAAGAGTATCCCATGCCTTCACTACCTTAGAGCCTAAACAAGACTCACGTCATTGTTTACAACTTCTGTTTCAAACTGAAAAGGGTTCGCTGATTCTACGTTAGGAATGAGGAAAGGCTGAAGAGGAAACAGGACATGGGGAAAATGTTTTGAAGGTGTCCAGGATGACAAATAGCATGTGCACACCTGTGAATCTCCCCCATTTGGAGCTGTTTCCTTTCAGTTAGAGAGAGAGAGCTTTTCCTTGGCCGCGTGCCCTTGTCCTGTCATTGCTTAAAGGCCATGTGTTGTCTCAGAGAGTCGGCGTCTCACGGGGCTTGGACGGAGGCCGAAGAAAGAACCAACGCCGGAGCACGGCTTCATCTGCCTCTTACTGGCCTCTCCCGCGCCTCCGGGTAGGTTAGACGCGGAGTGCATCCTTTATAAATATTTGGTGAAAGAGTGTTTGGAAAGCCCAAATGATCCTATGACTGTGCTCCCTGCGACGTCCCAGTAGTTTCATGCAGAAGATGTGTGGTGGGGTGTGGGTGTGTTTGTGCATCCAGCGACTTGCTTTTGCATGCCAGTTCCTCGCGGTAACTGCTGTGCTTCCTAATGGTCCCTAAACTTGGCTGCAGGTACACAGATATATCCAGCCTGGGCAAAACTCGGAGCAAAACCTAAACAAACCATTCTGAACCAAGAGAGTCGTCTTGCCTGGGAATTTGAGCAGCCAGCCCCTGTCCTGGAGACCATCAGCATGCAGCGTCCTGATACACAGCGTGGCTGGAACAGCCCGGGAGGCCCGGGTGAGTCGAGCTCCGGGTTACCCTGTCCGATCCATCAGGCCGTAAATCACACAAGAGCAGAGCTGAACGAGGCCCGCAGACGGCTCAGCCAGGCTTGCGCCAACATCCTGCACAGTACAGGTCTCTGGGTGCTGAACCTTTATAACAGCCCTGATTCACTCTCTCATCCACTTCTTGCCCACCCCTCACCCGTGCTGAGTATGTGTTGTAAAACTGAGCGCGTGGCTTCTGCTCAATGATGCGTGGCTTATTCAGGAACAGCCTCGAATAAACATGTGGAGAAGGCACTAGCTTCCTCCTGCTTGTGATTTACTGAGTGTGCAGCACCCTGGGAATCCATCCTGGGGTGGGGAATTGCGCTCAGATATTCTCCAGGCTGCGTGAGTCTCCCTGGCTGGAGGGCCAGGCCCTGTGTGTCCAAAGGTAGATTCACCATGACGTAAGCACAGTGTGTCTGCAAGCCCACACGCTCCCTTGGAGGGGATCTTTGTCTAGTAGAGGTAGATGTGCCTTCCCTTCATTGTTTCCACATAAAGGATGTGAACTGGCAGACATACGCAAAGGCAGTTTGAAGACGATGATTTTTTTAGATTCCACACATAAGCAGTATCGTTTGTCTTTCTCTGACTCATTTCACATAGTCTGACCGTCTCCAGGTCCATCCATGTTGCTGCTGAACTTCTTTACAAAACAGAAACAGGCTCCCAGACTTAGAGAATTAACGTAAAGGGTGGGGAAGGATAGACTGGGGGTTTGGGATGGACATGTACACTGTTACATTTAAAATAGATTGCCAGCAAGAACCTGCTGTATAGCACAGGGAACTCTGCTCAACACTGTATAATAACCTAAATGGAAAAGGAATTTGAAAAAGAGGAGGTACACATACATGTATAACTGAGTTACCCTGCTACCCCAAACTGGCAGACACTGTTGCTGTTCAGTCATTCAGTCATGTCCAGCACTTTGCAGCCCCATGGACCTCAGCACGCCATGCTTCCCTGTCCTTCACTGTCTCCCAGAGTTTTCTCAGATTCATGCCCCTTGAGTCGATGATGCCATTCAACCATCTCATCCTCTGTCATCCCCTTCTCCTCCTGCCTTCAATCTTTCCCAGCATCAGGGTCCTTTCCAATGAGTCAGCTCTTCCCATCAGGTGGCCAAAGTATTGGAGTTTCAGCTTCAACATCAGTCCTTGCAATGAACACCCAGGACTGATCTCCTTTAGGATGGACTGGTTGGATCTTCTTGCAGTCCAAGGGACTCTCAAGAGTCTTCTCCAACACCACAGTTCAAAAGCATCAGCTCTTCGGTGCTCAGCCTTCTTTATAGTTCAACTCTCACATCCATACATGGCTACTGGAAAAACCATAGCTTTGACTATAGGGACCCTTGTTGACAAAGTGATGTCTCTGCTTTTTAATACACTGTCTAGGTTTGTAATAGCTTTTCTTACAAGCAACAAGCTTGCATTTCATTTCTTGCTCCCAGCAGGTCCACAGTCATCCAGTCAGCTTGTCAAAGCTGCTTCTGCCATGAGCCAGACCAAGGTCCAGACCCACTCCACTATCGTGCTGTTCCTATCTGCACACCTGCTTTCCTAGTCACTGTAGCAGGAGAGAGAACGTGGAAAAACCACAAAATAGCCCTCAGTAGCTTCCAAGAATGTGTCATATTTCATTGGCCAAAATAAATCAGGAGAGCAGAAGAAACAGGGAACTGGGTACCCGTGTATCTGGATGTGCTTACGATGCGTTCCAGGGACATTGATCCTTTCCGTTTCCTAGGGGAGTGTGCCCTTCACCTTTGCACACAGATGCCAAGAGGCGCAATACTCAGAGGGTTCCACCGCCGATCTCTTGCTCTCTGCACTTCACACACCACACACGCCACCCCCCGGCTGGACCTGGCCGCGTGTGGTGCATTGTCACCGCTCCTCCCTTCCCTCCGTGCCCTTCCCTTGGCCCCCGGGGCTCTGCACTCTCTGGTCTTCCTTCCTTCCCAGGGTGCTTCACTGGCTCTTCTGATTTCCCCACTTCTTAGAACCCTTCTTTACTCTTATGTATCATATCCAGTCTCATGGACTTAACTATCTATAGCCAGACAGTTTGAAGATTTCACCTCTAATCTGAAGACACTTTTGACACTTCTTTAGGAAATCCGTAAAACCGTAGACCTGACCATTCCTCTTGACGTGAACAACATCAAGCACCCAAACCTTGTTGCTCCCACCTCGGCAGACTCCCACCACCATCTTCCCTGCCTTGGAAAGTGACTGGACTGGAAAATTCTGCCTGTGAATTTGCTCAGGTCAAGCCTATTGAAGGCAGTTTTGGATTTTCTCACTCCTTGTTAATCTAGAAAAGCCTTGTGAACTCTACCTCCTTGATATATCTAGAAGATGACCCTCTCCTACTGACACCTTGATCTTTGTTCCTGTCATCTGGGTTATTGTAAGAGCTTCCTAACCTATTTCCCTGCATCTGTTCTCTTGTCCACTCAATACTATACTATTTCTGTCATCTTTGTAGTAGCTGGAGGGATCATTTAACTCTTCTATGTAAGACCTTCTAGTAGCTTCCATCTCAATCAGAGTAAGTTCACACTTTCCTAGTTTCAGAAAGACTTACAAATCTACCTCCACTCTCACTGCATGCTCAGTCATGTCCAACTCTTTGTGACTCCATGGACTGTAGCCTGCAAGGCTCCTCTGTCCATGGAACTTTCCAGGCAAGAATACTGGAGTGAGTTGCCATGTTCTCCTCCAGGGTATCTTCCTGACCCAGGGATCGAGGCTGCATCTCTTACATTGGCAGGTGGATTCTTTACCACTAGTGCCACCTGGAAACCTTCACTACTTCTCAGGAGGTAGTTTTACTTCTCTTCTCCCCATGTACTGGCCACGTTTTTCCTTCTTGGTCCTGCATGAACACGGCAGACAGGCTTCTAGTTGGCAGCTTTTGTTCCTACATCTTCAGTCTGGCATGTTAGTCCACTAAATCTCCAAGGAATTGGTGTTCTCACATCCTTTAGGTCTTTCCATTATGGATTTCCAAATTAATTCCATGGTGGCCAGAGAACAACTTTGGTAGGACTTAAATCTTTTCCAACTGATTGATACTTATTTTATGGCCCAGAATATGATCTATTTTGGTAAAGGTCCCATGTGCATGTGGAAAGAGTACGCTTTCTGCTACTGTGGATTGGAATGGTCTGTAAATGTCAAGTGTGTTAATTGGTTGATAATTTTGTTCAAACCTTCTATCTCACAGCTGATTTTATGTCTATTGTTTGTATGAAAGTGAAAGCGAAATTTCCTCGGTCAGGTCCGACTCTTTCTGACCCCATGAACTATACAGTATGTGGAGTGGGTAGCCGTTCCCTTCTCCAGGGTATCTTTCCAACCCAAGGATCAAACACAGGTCTCCCATATTGCAGGCAGATTCGTTACCAGCTGAGCAATCAGGGAAGCCCATTGTTTGCGTGAATTGTATAAACTGAGAAAGTGCTATTAAAGTCTATAACTATAGTTGTGTATTTCTCTATTTTTCTTATAATTCTATTAGATTTTATTTCATGTCTTATGAATCCTGCTATTAGATGCATAAACATTTAGAACTAACATGCCATCTTAATCAACAGATCCTTTTTATATTTGTGAAGTGATTTTATTTATGCATTATGACATTCCTTATTCTAAGATCTACTTCTTATGGTATCAACACAGCCACCCCTGGTTTTTTTTTTTAGTTGGTGATAGCATTGTATACATATTTCCATATTTTTACTTTTTACCCTCTTATCTCTTCTTAAAGCTTTTTTCTTGTAGATAACATATAGTTGAGTTTAGTTGAGTCTTGCTTTTTAAATTCACTTTGACAATCTATCTTTGAAATATGCTGTTTAGACCATTTGTATTTGATGAGATCATTGATATAGTTAAGATGAAATTTGTTATCTTTCTATTTGCTTTTCATTTCTCCCATCTGTTCTTTGTTCTCTTTCCTCTTGTTTTCTGCCATCTTTTGAAATACCTGAGTACTTTTCGTTGATTGCACTGTATTTCCTTATAAGCTATAACTACTCAGCCTAGTAGTATGCACTTTTCGGTTCAGCTCAGTCGCTCAGTCATGCCTGACTTTTTGCGACCCCATGGACTGCAGCACGCCAGGCCTCCCTGTCCATCACCAATTCCCGGAGTTTACTCAAACTCATGCCCATTGAGTTGGTGATGCCATCCAACCATCTCATCCTCTGTCATCCCCTTCTCTTCCTGCCCTCAACCTTTCCCAGCATCAGGGTCTTTTCCAGTGAGCCAGTTCTTCTCAACAGGTGGCCAAAGTGTACACTTGAACTCCTCACAGAACTTGCTTCAGCTCGTGCTCTACCACTTGACGTATCCTGCCAGAACCTCACAGTGATTCCTGCTGTCATCTCTGCCCTCTGACGCTGGTGCCGTGACTACCACACGTCTTACTTTCCCACAGGACACACTCCATACTACATTGCTCCTACTCTTATTGAAAGAATCAATCACCTTTTATAGAGACTTAAATAATATGGGAAAAATATGTTGTACATTTATATAGGAAGTTACCATTTCTTTTCCCTTCCCATGCATTCATATTTCCATCTAGCTTGATTTCTGTTCTTTCTAAAAAATTTGTTGAGCACTTCTTGTAGCGTGTATCTGCTTGTCATGAATTCTCTCAGCTTTTGTGGAAAACAGAAAGTTCTCCTCTGTTTATGGAGTATGTTTTGTGTGGTACAGCCCTCTGAAAGTGGGTAGCTTTTTGTTTCCTTTCAGAACATTGACGATATTCCACTATCTTCTCACTCACGTTGTTTCTGATAAGAAGCCCACTGACATTCGTAACTGCAGCTTTTTATTTATTGTGACTTCTTCCTTCTCTGCTTGCTTTTAAAATGTTCCCTTTATTGCTGGCTTTGAGCAAATAGGGTATTACATGACTTTGTGCAACCTGCTTCGTGTTTTATGTGCTTGAGATTCATCGAACCTCTTGAATCTGTGAATTTACAGTTTTTACTAAACTTTGAAAACTTCCAGGCATTTATTCTTTTAAGGACTCTTTCTGGCCACCCCTCCTCCTGTCCTGCGGAACTTGTACCACTAAAACCGTGTGGCTCCTGAATCTAGCTGGTGGAAATAAGCGCCATTCCTAGCTCTGTGTGAAAACCAAGGACTGGTCTCCCAAACTTTTAGAGTAGTTTCATCCCTCCTCTCACATAGTTTCCTCACCTGTGTGTACTGCCTTTCCCAGCCTACTCCTTTGGAAAATGAATCCACACCCTTCCTAGCCATTTCTGTCTTTCATGCTTCATTATTTTCCATAATACTTACTGCCTAAGCACACAGGCTGATAAGTAGTAGGAATTTGAATCCACCTTGTGCACTTCTGTTTCTCCAGCATCTAAAATAATGTCACACTCACACAGTAGATGCTCAATAAGTATGTACAGAGTGAATAAGTAAGCTGTGTGTTTGGATGTACTGTTGAATGAATACATGACTGGGTGAACAACTGAATGAAAAAAGAATAATGAACCACTCTGGGGGGTGGGGGTGGGCTGCCCATATTCCTTCCTGTATCATTGAAAATGGATCTCATTTCAGTAAGTCAGTTCTCTGCTTCCATTCTTCCTAGACTAATTCTTTTGATGTAGTCCTTGTGTATAGGCAGAATGTATCATGTACGTCACAGCCTTAATTCTGGAGCCCAGAAGAGGATCAGGGGAGAGACGCAGGACCTCCCAGGATTTAAGAGTAGGTGACCGGTAGGTGGCTGCTTTACTAACCTGCAGCGTGGACAAGGCAAAACCCAAGGGTCTAGGTAGAACCAACCCTGATCAAGAAGTGTTGATGTAGGTGCAATACTATAACAAAATGAGTGAGAAAAACAGCCAGGTGCAGGGTAGACTGTACCGTGTCAGTGAGTTAGAATGATTTGGATAAATTCAGGCTCGAGAAAGATTCAGGAGTAAGGATGAAAGCAAGAGGGAATGAAGAGGAACAGGGGAAAGTGTGCACATACCTGGGGAACCAGACCAGTCTTGTTGGATGGTGGATGCTCTTCCAGTGCCCTTCATCCTGGGCTTTCTCATCAGTCCTGTGTTTCCTCAAGCCATCCATCCCAGTTGCCATGGGAACATGTATGCTTCTCTGACCTTAAGACTCCAGTTTTGTTTAGAAAGCAGCAGTGTTGTACAAATAGGGCCAGCATGTTTCTCTGGCTTCAGGATGGATACTTGGAAGATGAGGGGTCCAGGAACCATTTTCAGGCTGGAATGTTGATGCACCAAATTAGCTTCACATCTCATTTAGGTTAATTGTGAAGTAGAATGCCTGGTGATGAAGGCCAAATGCATCCTGAAAACCCAGCAAAGATTTCTAAATATCAGTCATAGTTTACAAAGTAAAATTCAGAAATTCCAGCAGATTTGGAACAGCTTAAAAATATGAATGTTTCTCCAATAAAAAAATCTACTTTAAAAAAATGTATCTGGTTGCCTAGGAAGGAGTAACTTTTTAAAAGAGCAATTTCTGAAACTTTATGACATTTATGTGTGAAATCTAACAGCAAAAGCAAAACAAACAAACAAAAAAAACAGCATCTGACAACATCCATTATAGAAAATAATGTTTTTGAAATGGGAATCAATTTTTAATGAATTCTTGGAGATGGGTGCTCGTATGGTCTAGATCACTTTCTGTACCTTCAAAGCAGAGGTCAGAATGTTCATTTATTATTGAACCTAAATTTGATGTGAAATTCAAAATGGGCTACAGACATCTCAACACCATGCCATTCATTAACAAATACTAATAACCTTGGTGAACTTGGAGCATTTTATGTAAAAACCACACGTTATTGGCTTTGCTATGGAAAGGAAAATCTGAATACTTTGATCCATTCCTCTCTGTTCTTCATGGCTGTAGATTTTCATAGCAATTTGGGGTCTGCAGACTGGCCATATATATTCCTGGCTGTTTTTGATAAATTATGATTCCTGGACTGTTGGCATATGTCAGTGTGCTCCGAAAAGGGTAGGAAATGTCTCCATAGTGGCTTTCACAATTTGGGCTTGAATGCATTTTTTTTTTCTTTTTGAATAGGAAGTGGTTTATCCATTATCCCCGAGGGGCTGGCACAGTGGCCAGCAATAGCATGATTTTGAATCTCAGCGTTTCCTTGGGGAACCCCTCAGCTCTGACACAGCTTGACAGTAGCAAGGTGCTCCAGAGAACATCACTGAGGTCAGCAGTCTGCTGCCTGGGTACACCCTGAGGAGGAGTGGGACAGAGCTGGTAGAATGCAAGGGTGTTGACACCCATTCCATCTCCTTTCCTGCCTTCCTTATGAAAGCGCACCCTAGAAGAACCTCGAATCACCAGATGGAGGTTTAGGGTTTATGAGACCTATTCATCATCCCTAACTATCGATGTTGAAGTTTGAAATCCTTGCTTGCTTCACAGAACTGGCTATGGAGCCCAATTGTTTTAACTGAGAATACAATTGAAATGATAATTTTATTGAAATTGAAATCATTGACATTACATTAAAATTATAAGCGCATGATTTGCTTGCCTTATGGAGTGAACAGTGAAGGGAGGAGAAAGAATTATTAAGCTTACTAATGAGATTAGATGATTTACATAATCAAGTGTAATGAAATTTAAGAAGTGACAGCTCTTTGCCTCATGCCAGTGTGGTTTCTAAAATATAAACATATAGCTCCATCCTCGTCTAGATTCAGAAGAGGTGAAAAGGGATGTTTTATAAACTCAATTATGGAAAACAGTGAATATCTGGATTGCAAAAATAAAATGTTTGCACTCTGCCCCTCCCTAGGGGAAATGAAGGAGGTTTATAAACACACAGGTGTAGGGCAGGGTGGGAGCTGAATAATTAGCAACAGACAGGTGTGGCTTCAAGATCCTTAGTGTGGTGGTAGCAGGTTAGAGCCGCCAAAGGTTGCAGCTCCCCTTCCAGGCTGGGGAAGGAAAGGTGCCCAGGCCCACAGCCTTTCAGACTGGAGGCTGGGTTTGGAGCTGGCCCATCGCTGCCCAGAGCAGGTGTGTGGACACATGGGTGAGCTGAGCATCTACTTCCTTCTTAACCCTCGTCTCCTCCCTGAATCAGTCTCTCTCTTGGCCTTTCCAGAATATAGATATATATGTATATATAGTTGTTGCTGTTGTTAAGTCATTCAGTCATGTCCAGCTCTTAGCAACCCCCTGGACTGTAACCCACCAGACTCCCCTGTCCATGGGATTCTCTAGGCAAGAATACTGGAGTGGGTGGCCATGTCCTCCTCCAGGGGATCTTTCTGACCTAGGGATGGAACCCACATCTCTTGCAACTCCTGCATTGGCGGGCAAGTTCTTTACCACTAGAGCCACCTGTGAAGCCCTGTGTGACCCTGAAATGAAGGCAACTGGACTTATCACTGCTGCTATGTCCTGAGCTTACCTGTTTCTGAAAACACAGTTTAAGATTCTTTCTGAGGGTTAGATTGAAGTCTGTCTTCTTTTATCTATTTATAACATTCACTTTTGGAAAAACTGGAAGTCTGGAAGCTAGTAATGAAAGAACAATTCCAAAGCCAAGAGATCCTGGATTGCATGGTAATCCCTTAGCAAATTCCTGTCGTTTTCTGCAGAGAAGAAATCATGTATGTGGTAGAATTGGCGGTGACTTTGGCTCCTTTTAAGATGTCACTTGAACTAGTAGATTCATGGGCACAGAGCAACTTGTGATGGGGCCTCTTTCTCCTAAGTCATGGAGGAAATACTTGACAGAAGGCAGCTGCGACCTAAGGACCCAGAGTTCTGTGGGTATTGCTTTTCTGTCACCAAATCGTGTCTGACTCTGTGCGACCCCATGGACTGTAGCCTGCCTGGCTGCTCTGTCCATGGGATTCTCCAGGCCAGAATGCAGAAGTGGGTTGCCATTTCCTTCTCTGGGGCATCTTCCTAAAGCAGGGGTCAAACCCAGGTCTCCTGGGTCTCCTGCATTGGCAGGTGGATTCTTTACCAGTGGTGGGAGAGGAAATATCACACAGAAAAGCACTCATTACATTTCCAGGCTGATTCAACCACTGCAGTAATAAATTACTGCAGATTCAGTAGCTTAAAATATCATGAATTCATCATCTTGTGCTTCTGTTGCCAGGACTCCAACAACCGTCTCAAGGGCTAAAACCAAGGTGTCGACAGGCTGCTTTCTCTGTCTCCATCTCTCGTAGCACCTGGGGACTTGCTTATTCTGACTGGCTGCAGAATTCAGTTCCCTGAGGTTATCGGACTGAGGTCCTGCTTTCCCGCTCACCATCAGCGGAGACCGTTCTCAGCTCTGTGAGGCTGTCTTCATCCTTCAGCTCATTTCCACCTCCTCCATCTCAAAGACATCAGTGCTGGTCAAGTGCCCCTCATGATGCATCTCGCTGACTTCCTTGCTTTGGAGGGTAGCTGGGCTTGGATCCCATCCACTCATCTAATAGAGGATAATCCCCCACCTCTCAAAACCCGTAATCTTAATCTTGTCTGCAAGGATTCTTTGTTACTTTTGGCAACATACCCTAACATATCCATATAGGTTCCTGGGATTAGTGTGTGGACATCTTTCAGGGGTCATGGCTCTTACTCCCCCTATTGTACTGGAAATTTAATAACAGAAATAAGATCACAAGGCTAATAAATACACTGCATACCTCAAGCAAGTAATCCTATGCTAATTGAAGATATCTTTATTTGTTTATCTTCTAAAGACCTCACCTGGTAGAATCATTAGAATTTAATTTAAACTATTAATCTTAAATTGCTTTTAAAATGTATTAGTCCGTTCTTCTTCCTAACTCTGATTGATCTCTCTGTTCACTGACGACAGAGAGTAGTTAGAAGCTACTGTATACCCAAGGTCTGGGCATTAGCCTAGAGCCTCTCTAGGCCCTGTTCTGCTGTGATGCTCAGGGCTTTTCAGAGTGGATGCTGCCCTTATTCTCAGCCTCTTATTTATCTTCAATGTTCTTGTTTATTATCTACCATCCTTGCATGAAATTATAGGGATCATGGGTGCTTTATCAGTGAGCACACAGACCTAGTGCACTGTGCTTGGACAAAAGTAGCTTAATAAACAGCTGCCATATAGGGGCATATTTTTTAATGAATTAATGGGTGGCTGTGTGGATGGATAGATTAGTGGATGGGGGTGGTGGTTTAGTTGCTAAATCGTGTCTGATTCTTGCAACCCCATGGACTGTAGCCTGGCAGGCTCCTCTGTCCATGGGATTCTCCAGGCAAAAATGTCAGAGTGGGTTACCATTGCCTTCTCCAGATTAGTGGATGGATGTGATAAATGGACTATTTCCTTCCATGTCAGTAAACAATGGATGTCATAGTCGTTAAGAAATATTGCAGCCTCAGCCTGTGGTGAGTTGGTGGGCCCTGCGGGAACTCAGGAAGGAAAGAATACCTGCCATCTAGCAGCCACCAACCTGCAACCACTCCCCACGGTGAGCCCTGAGGAGCCGCAGGATGGGAAAGCACAGGATGCTGGCCCCGGACAGCTGAGGTGCAGATCAAAGGGATGGCAGTGAGCCCAGACTCTTGCATCTTCCATACAGAAAAAAGTGCTAAATTCCTTATCTACTTTTTTAAATAAACAATAATCTTTTGATGCTCAGACTATATGCCCTTTGTTGCAAAATTCCTGTGTATCCTAGCACCCACCAGGCCTCCTCAAAGCAGTTCTCTCAGGATTACCTGAGATGCTGCCTCCTGGGCTTCAGTCCTAAAACTTCCAACTGAATAAAACATAATCCTCAACTTTTAGACTGTGAATATTTTGTTTAATTGACACTACTGACATAGCTAGAGTTTGAGCAAGCTCTGGGAGTTGGTGATGGACAGGGAAGCCTGGCATGGTTCAGTCCATGGGGTCACAAGGAGTCAGACATGACGTCATGACTGAACTGAACTGAACTGACATAATTGGAATAAATATACCATACTCAATTTAATTTTTAAGAAATGGAGACTTAAAAGGTAGTTGGTTTGAAAGAAAGAATAAAACTCTGAACTCCTGATTTCCAATCTGATACATTTTGTTCTATATTAAGTGCTGTGCACAATCAGCCAGGCCACCCAACCCAACTACATACAAATTCTGATAAATCCATGGGTCTAACTTCCAAATGTTGGCTTTCAAACCTGGAGTCAAGTCTGTACTAAATTCCAAAGACTAGCCTCAAACTCAGGGTGGTCTGGGTGTGAAATAGAAACACCAGAGTCCTTAGGGACCAGGACTTTTCCTTATCCTTGGGAAAGAGTTTTTCCCCACAATCTAGGGACATTACTACTGTAAATTGTTGTTGCTGTTGTCCAGTGACCAAGTCATGTCTGACTTTCTGCGACGCCATGGACTGTGACGCACCAGTGGGGAAGAACAGATCTGACTCCGTATTGGATCTGTTTCTTCCACTTTAACTTTTGTATTTTATTGCTTTTGCTACAAGTTAGTCACTAAAGGAATGCTGCCTATAGCTTAAAGTATATATAATGGAGCATCTCCAGGGACCTTGCCTCCTATACCTGAGCGTTAAGCTTTGTTTAGCTCATAGGAAACATCCTGACTGGGCCCACCTTAAACAGCTGCAGAAAATAGAAATTAACATATCCAGCACCAAGAAATTTTTGGTAATGTGTCACCTTTTTACTTTACTTCCTCACCTCTCCCTCTTTGTAACATAAAAGAAATTAGCATCCAAAGTCAGGCAGGATGTTCTTTAGGATGCTGGTCCTTCATCTTCTGGGTGTGCTGGATTTCTGAATAAAATCACTGTTCTCTGCTCCAACACCTCCCCTCTCCATCCATCAGTCTGTTGTGCAGCAGTATGAGCTTGAACTCAGTAACTATACTGTATTTTCAAGGTTAGAGAGAGATAGCATATCTAAAAGACCTGTATCAGGGACCTACAGATTTCTAAAACAGTCAAAGTCTAAAATTAAAATTTCTAACATGTAAATTATCATATGTGAAATGAATCGCCAGCCCAGGTTTGATGCATGATACAGGGTGCTCAGGGCTGGTGCACTGGGATGACCCAGAGAGAGGGAATTGGGAGGGAGGTGGGAGGGAGGTTCTGGAAGGGGAACACATGTATACTCATGGTGGATCATGTCAATGTATGGCAAAACCAACACGATCATGTAAAGAAAATAATTAATTAAAAAAATTTTCTACATATTCAGGGCCAGTCTTCAGGATCTCAGCAGATATCTGGCATCCTACAAGATGCTGCGGAGACAACTTCTCCCAAATCTGAGTGCACTTTCGAGAGGGGGACAAGGAGACGTTGCTGAAATTTGCAGTCAGCACCATTGCTTGTCTGCCCTGAAAGCCCTCTTGGTGAGGCCCTAAGTTTTAGCACTAGACTCCATTACTCTGCTTTGTGTTTGCTTTGTTTTTTCTCTATTTCCTGCAGAGTTAAAATATACCTACCTAGGAGTCTTAAACTCAACCTCTAAATGCTTCCATTTGCAAAAAGACACTGCCCTGTTGCAGGAAAATAGCCTTCATCCTTCCTTTCCAATAAGATGCTGAAACACATTCCTTTCCATCCAGTGAGAGAGGCACCTTCCTCCATCACATTCTCTTTCTCTGGTTAACACCAGCGTATTTTATAGAACCTGGTTGCGTTGGGCTTGGTTTCTCAAGAGACAGGAGTTCTGTATTCTGTCTGCACCGTAGTTAATTCACATGATTTGAACCTCTTTTGGAGACAATTTGTTCTGTGTCATCAGATTTAAGTGTCTCCAAGCTGCTAGCGGAAGAGCAGAGAAGCTTATGACGGTCCTTTCATAGGAAACGTGCATCACAGGAATATAAAGCAGCCCCTCAGAGGAGCAGTGCTGACATAAATCTACTCTGATCCTACTCAAGGGTGTTGGAATGTGTTTATTTTCTTGTTGTTATCATTTCAGTGTTTGCCTTCTAGAACAAACCTGGCTGTTAGGGATTGTTAACCAAGATAAAGTGTTTCCACCGAAACCTCCTGGTGATGCATATTGGCCAAATCTTCGTTTTTAATCTTGCCCAGAAATAATCATTAAAGGTTTGTTTTAGTATATTTAAGGAAGGAAAAGGAGACAGCAAAGCAGGTGATGAAAGAGGAGGAGGAGAAGAGAAGAGGGGAAGCAGGCATTTTAAATTTCTGCTTGGTCTTCAAGCTAAATTAGTTTATTTCAAGTTTCTCTTAGCAAGAGCTTCCTCGGAGAAACGTTATGGTACACTAATCTGCTCTGAATAGATTCGTAGAAACTTTTCCTTAAGTGGGCCTTGCATTTAAGGGCTCCGTGTAGTGTTCACATTTGGAAAAGAGCTGCTCTCTGTCTATGTTCTCTGAAACACACATGCAAGAGCCCTGGATGCTTATGCTCAGGAGTGTGGAGCTGCTGTGTTTAAGTAATGGCCCTTGCCAACAGCAGAAACCTACCCCTGTCTAATTTACATGGGGACTAAGTAACTGGCATTTGGCTGGGCTGATTGAGCACATCCGTGATTTTAAATATCATCTCGATGTATCAATGTTCACCAAGAGATCTTAGTAAAGTAAGATGCATAAACAGCTGATTTCAGAGACTAGAATACTGATGTACATAGTTACATAAAAGCCACATTGGAGGTATCCTACAGCAAGGGTTGGCACTGTTGTTTTTTAAACATTACCTTGTTCTCTCTTGTGGATCGAATTTCTAGAATACAATTCCTTATCTTTGCTTTTCTGGGCATAACCTGCTTATACCATTCATGGTATGGGCACAGGAAAGGCTTTCTAAATGACAGCAATTAACAGCAACAGTGAAGCTGAATTCTGCATATTTAAGATGATTTTTTTCCCCCACTGTAACAGATGCTCATCAGGCTCAGAGAGGTTGCAAGTGGTTACTTAGAGGTGGCACAGCTCAGGATAAGATGGTGAGCCACCCTGATGGATTCCATGTGCTGAATGTGATAGTAGAACGGTCTCACTGGCAACTGTCCTCATTAATTATAAGAAACTAGTCTTAGGCTAGCACCACTAATTAGGAAAAAATTAATTGCTTGGACCAAAAAATAAGCATTTGGCAGGGTATCAAGTATCTCTGTTGGTTTGTGTAAGTCCTGCCTAGAGGCAGGTAAACAAACTAAATTGCCATTTTGGACTCTTCAAGCTTTTATGATTTTTTAATAATTAATATATAATTGGGTAGTTTGAAAATTCAAAAAACAACTTTTATACTTTGAAATCATGTAAGAAACAGTTGTCTCTTTTCTTAAGAGGGGAAGTGGCTCTGCCAAGAAACACGCCAGGGGAAAGCTCACCTATGAAAGCACACATTCTTCTCCTTCACCTCGTATTCCCAAAGTGCATGCACATGGCTTGAACTGGACACTCACAAACCTGCTTCTGCACTGATGAATGTGGCCAACCAGATGGCCAAGCGATAACCTGATAGCCTCTCGTTCGACCTCTGGGATCCTCGAATCAGGAACTTTGCCTATGCCCAGTCTGCATTGCCTGTGATATCTAGTGTCCCTCTAACTGTCTGTCTGTCTATTCACCCATCTATCTATCCTTCTTTCTGTGGATCCATCTACCTACCCAAGTTTCCATCTGTGGTAGTGGCTTATTCGATATGATGTATCCTACACTTGTGACTCAATGAACTGTAGCCCGCCAGGCTCCCATGTCCATGGAAGAGGGTTGAACACTGGAGAGGGTTGCCATTTCTTTCTCCAGGAGATCTTCCCTGGAGGGTTGAACCCAAGGATCGAACCTGTGTCTCCTGCATTGGCAGGTGGATTCTTTACCACTGAGCCACCGGGGAAGCCCAAAGTATCCATCTAATTGTAACTAAAAATAATAAGTAGATGAATACTGTCCTCCAAATTATAATAAAATAAAAAGTAGTTTGCCCGGTTTTCTTAAAAATTTTTTTAATTGAGGAATAATTGCTTTACAGTATAGTGTTGATTTCTGCCAAACATCAGTGTGAATCAGCCATAGGTATATAAATGTCCCCTCCCTCTTGAGCCTCCCTCCACCACCTACCCCATCCCACCCCTCTGGGTGGTTACAGAGCCCCAGTTTGAGCTCCCTGAGTCATGCAGCAAATTCCCACTGGCTGTCTATATTGCATATGGTAATGGAAGTTTCCATGTTACTCTTTCCATACATCCCACACTCTCCTTCCTCCTGCCTTTCCATGTCCATAAATCTGTTCTCTATGTCTGTATCTCCACTGCTGCTGTGCAAATAATTTCATCAATACCATTGTTCTAGATTCCATATATATTTGTCAGTTATGTCTGTCTTTACCTCCTGACATTCAGAGCATGACAGGTTCATGGAGTTAGAAGGTCCTCTGTGATCGTGAGAATGAGAACAGAGGAGTCAGAAGTGAAAGAACTTTCCCAAACAGGGCTTCTGAAAAGCCAGCTGGAACGCGAGTGCCTTTTACCTTGAACATCTTGCCTATATTTATTTCAGTGGTGCAATGCTCACTGGAGGAAGTTAAAGTTCCTGAAACATCACTCTACCAGGATAATAGAAAGATTTTCTATTTTAACAAGCTTTGCATGGCATGAAGCTGCATAGACTACCTGAGAAAGGTTTCAAATTGTTCCTCAAGATCACAGTCCCAATAAGGTGGCCAAAGGAAGCACAGGAAAAGGGCAAAAGCTTTGACTTCAGTGGAGCTCACAGTGGGGGGCAACAGGGAGATGGAGTTGATTCTAAAGGGCAATGAGTACCAACTAATGGATTAGACAATCTTGTCTGGTTCAAGGCTGGCCTTTTCACCCCCCACCCTGCTCATGAAGGTTAGACAGACCAGAGCTCTCTTTCTGTTTCATCTGCTAAGATGGTCTTGCTTTGAAACCACAAAAATTGTTTTTCCTTCTATAATGAAGTCCCTCACTCATCATTCTTTTATTGTCTGTGTTTATTTCATAGTATTCAACGATTATGAGTGGTATCATCTCATTAAATCATTGCTGGCAAGAACAAACGCTCTGAGATGTATAAGGATGACAACTCTCTGGCACAAATCTCTGGCAGAATCTGGGGTATTTTGTCTATAATTCAAAAGGGTCTGTGCCTGTGAAAATCCTTCAGAAAGTAAGCCACCAAATTACCTCTAACTACTTTTATTATGTGGAACAATCCTCTACCCAGAGCACATTGTGTTACAAAGGACACAGAAATGGCCAGATGGTATTTTGAGTGTTCTGGATAGCGTTATTGTACAGAACACAGGAGACGGAGAGGCTGTTAACTGCCAGGAGCATCCCGGACTCACGGCTCAGTGGGGCTAGATGGCTCAGTGAGAACTCTTTCAAACGCGGATGGCCTCATCCCAAAGTTTAAATTCTGTCAAATTGCTCCTCTGGGATGATAATAGCTCGTAGGAGTGATACATGGGCCTCAGAAAAACAAGGTCTGGCCAGCTCTCTGAGTCAGCTTATTAAAATGCAAAAGTTTGATTCTATAAGCTGACAGTTTAGAAACAATTTTTACTCAATCCCCAGGAACCATCTCCAGACTGAGAGCTAAGACTAAATGACCTCATTCCTAGTCAGGTGCACAATTGGCAGGGACATCCAAAGTTTTGTCCTGGCTGAGCTATTAATAACACAGGGTAAGCCCAATTAACCATCCTAAAACTCTAATCATAAATGAACGCGGTAAAACCCCTACAATTGTAAATAAGACGAGCATATCCCTGAACTTCATATTAAGTTATAGAATGTGTTCCTCTTAATTAAAACCCCAGATAGTTTCTTCCATTCAGCTTCACACAAACTCTGTGAAAGCAGTGTTAAAACACCTGTATGAACTATCAGGAGGATGCTGCAGACATGGGTAATTTCTTAGGTATTTAAGGTCCAAGCCGGTTATTGAACTAACCTGTAAGAGTGCACAGAAGCAAAGGAACCACAGGACACACGTATGTATCAACATCTCTTTATTCAATCCTCTTGTTTCAGAGGTTACAATGAAGTCTGCTTCTAATTTTAATATGGAAATTTTTCCTTCCTAGGAAGTATTTCCACATTTTGCATCATTCTTTACCCATAGGAATTCCTTCTTTTTATTTCATTTAAAGATTTCTTGCATGTCACCATAGCAAAAGTTCTGAGTTAAAACAAGAGTTCCGAGCAAATTCTGTTGCAAGATGTGTAATTAAAATCTACCTTTCGGCATAGACCATTCATTTGCTTAGCCAATAAGTATTTATAAAGTTTCTCCTCGTTGCAGCTTTTAAGAGATTTGGGGAAATAAAAGAAATGGAAGTGTAAGATGCTGGAGAGATATCAAGCCTAAGTTTGAATGTATGCATGAGAAGGGGGGATCTAACTATACCAGGGCTTCCCTGGTGGCTCAGATGGTAAAGAACCCGCCTGCAATGCGGGAGACCCTGGTTCGATCTCTGGGTGGGGAAGATCCCCTAGAGAAGGAAATGGGAACCCACTCCAATATTCTTGCCTGGAGAATTCCAGGGACAGGCCATCAGATCGCAAAGAGTCAGACACTACTGAACGACCAGCACGAACAATTACACAATAATCTTCATACGAAAAGTGAAAATGGAGCTACCATGGGCCATTGTACCTCCTCACTGTCTCTCCTTCACCTATGTGATCTTTCCCCCGGACAGTAACATCCCCATGATGGTACTGTTATCCACTACTTTTCATTCAAGCTCTCTTGTTTTAATATTTGATGTAAAAAATAACACTTAAAAATTTCAGTGTGCACCCTGGAGGGATTCAAAACCTCTTCACTTTCTCTCACCAGATAAGTGGTCTCCGTTCATTGGTCTTCTGAAATGGTCCTCTTCTCTGTGATGAAAATAGTGGTTTAAATAACATCAGTTTACATATTGCTATGAATTCCTCTGGCTTTTAGAAATACTTTTCAAATCTTCTAAGGAGAGTTCAGAAAAAAAATATTTCACGGCATGCATGCCTGACTTATAGAAATTGATGATACATGCTATTTCAAATTGGCTCCTAAAAAGTCTTCCACCCTCTTCCACCAGGTTCTTGTCATTCTGAATGCTTCCCAGACTGCCTTCCCCTGGCACAAAATGAGACCAAGGGAACAAAATATTCTGGGTTTGAATAGCCATTGGCAGTGTCAGCTTCTCCAAACCTGCCCCCATTCTTCCCGTGATTCCAGATGGAAATAATGCCTCTGCAATTTATAACCAAAGAATACAGATTCCACAGTCTTCTGAACACACCCCAAGTCTTATATTTCTGGTCTTGCAGAGCTGATGTAATTTTGTAAAAAAAAAAAATCTGTTATTATGGCTTATGTGGGCAAATTTTAAAGCTTCTCAATAATTACATTTATTTTTGATACTTGGAGAACTGAAACGACAGTCTACTACAGCTTTCATATTTCAGCCATTTGTAGGAAGTATGTTCTATATGGACCTTACATGTTATAAAAATCAGATGGTTATCTTTTACTGAGTGAATGGTTTATTGCAAAGGGGAGGGCAGTTCATGCAGAAGAAAGAAAATGAGGACTGACTTGTTGTAAATGTTAGATGATTCACTATAATCTTTTGTGCTTGCATCTTAAAATGTTCTCCTGTCTCTAAGGAATATGAGTTTTGTAAGCCTCATTATTATGGAGGTAATTATTTCAAATTTTGTTTGCTTATTTGAGGGGGAGGGTAGCATGCCCAGATAAAGCTAAATGGAAAAGCTCAGTAGCTCAATGATTTGTGAGTGTATAAGGAAAGCACTCAGCACAGCCCTAGGAGGTACGGTTCATTGCAGAAGAGCAGGCACTAGGACACCCAGCTCCTGGGAAAGGCCGTCTCTTCCTTGGGTGCCCGCATCCATGAGCGCTTGGACCTGCGGGGGGGTTGCGGATGCCTGGAGACACTGAGGTCTGCTTGGAGAGCTGCATATGCATAAAGCACTTTGGGGCTTCCTGGCCATCAATTCTTGAGAGAGGGGGGCCCCACCCTCACACCTGGGACACAGCATCGGGCGGGGTGAGGGTGATTCTGAGCACAGTTGAAGTCCACCTCACTGACCCTTCTCTGGCCTGGCTACCCCGAAACTCATTTAGACCAGCAATGCAGAGGCAGTGCTCCGGGCAAGGTCTCCAAGAGCCATCCTCACTGACTCCATGGTGGTCCAGGGGTTCAGAGTCCACTTTCCAATGCAGGGGGCACAGGTTTGATCCCTGGATGGGGAACGAAGAGGAATTATTACTCTCCAACAACAAAAAAATAGGCTTAAAAAAACTCATTATATAATCCAAAAGTCTGTTCTTTACATATGTGTCTCTTCTGCCGTCTTGCATATCAGAGGAATGGGGTGGGGAGGGAGGTGGAAGGGGGGCTCAGGCTGGGGGAAAAATGTCCACCTGTGGCTGGTTTATGTCAAAGTATGGCAGAAGCCACCACAATATTGTAAAGTAATTAGCCTCCAATTAAAATAAATTTATTAATTAAAAGAAAACTCATTACCATAATGATGTTTGATCCAGAGAATGTAGCTGGCTGGTTCCATACATTTTCATGTACAATTTCTTCCACTGTCTTCAGCTTATTTTCCATCGACAATTCCTACTCTGGAACCTGTGCTCAGGTGTGTTCTCCTCCTGAATTTTTGCCACCCTTATTCTCTTCTCTCCTCAGGTTCTAGGCTATAGAGCACAATCTTCATAATGTTCCAGCTATAAAGACCCAGATTCCACACAAGAATGCAAGCACCCCAGGGCTGGGAGCCTCTCACAGCACCCAGAGGGGAGAGAAGTCAAGTAAAAATTCTGGGAGACTTTTTCACCGACCTTCCCCTGTTTTCCTGAAATAAGAAGAAATCACCTCTATTTAACATCTGTTCAGCAACTCTCCTTCTGGAAGTTTCTTCCATTAAAACATTCTCCGGCTATACCTGCAGGCACTAACGTGCTGCGTTGGAAGACTCGTGTTTTCAAACCCCAGAATCGTAGAATGACAGGAAATTTAGAAGCCTCTAACCAGCAGTTTTTGTGAAACTACTTTCTAGCCAGAGTTTAGCAAAATTAGATGCTGTTGAAATTGTGTGGGACTCTTTCTCCTTGCAGAGTTCAACAGGACAGGAGGTGGGTTTTGGAGCAGGCAAAGGGCCAGGGGTGAGAAAGTTAAGACAATATGGTTTTCTGTAACAGGGTGGCATCATTAAAAGTGGGAGATTTGGGCAAATCAGGCCAAAAGGGAGCCCGTTAGAGCCTTGGGTATGCATGGAATCCCAAGACCTCTTTCTCCACCATCATTCTCCCTAAGAGTCTTTGTCACTTGTCTCCCCCGGTTCAGGGTCTGGTGCAATTCTGCAGCACAGGATTAATCACTGCTCTAGGAATCTTACGGCACCTACAGTCCCCGAGGTGAAGAATCCAAGGAAACAGCCTGAACGACCTGAAGTGCAGACTCAGCCGACCAGGTGCTGACCTGTGTCCACGTGCCTACCTGCCTACCAATTGCAAATGTCTGTTGATTTGACAAAAAGCATTGGACCTGGACTTGCCTGGTGGTCCAGTGGTTAAGAATCTGCCTGCCAATGCAAGGGACACGAGTTCCACCCCATCTGGGAAGATCCCACGGGCTGTGGGGCCACTAACCCCATGCTGCACAGCTGCTGAGCTTCTGCTCTAGAGCCAGCGTCCTGCAAACACTAGGCCCTGTGCCCAGCAACAAGAGAAGCCACCAGCGTGAGAAGCCTGTGCGCTGCAGCCCAGAGCGGCCCCTGCTTGCTGCAACTAGAAAACAACCCAAGCACAGCAACAAAGACCCTGGGCGGCCACAAACATATACATTAATTTTAAACAAGGCATTGGACCATGTGATTGAGGTTTCTAGGCACAACTACACATGCATGGTTTTTCCAGTGGTCACATAGAGATGTGAGAGCTGGACCATAAAGAGAGCTGAGCCCTGAAGTATTGATGCTTTTGAACTGTCGTGTTGGAGAAGACTCTTGAGAGGCCCTTGGACTGCAAGGAGATCCAACCGGTCCATCCTAAAGGAAATCAGTCCTGAATATTCACTGGAGTGACTGATGCTGAACTTGAAGCTCCAATACTTTGGCCACCTGATGCGAAGAGCCGACTCATTGGGAAAGACCCTGATGCTGGGAAAGATTGAGGGCAGGAGGAGAAGGAGGGGCTGACAGAGGATGAGATGGTTGGATGGCATCACCGACTCAGTGGACAGGGAAGCCTGGCATGCTGCAGCCCTTGGGATCATGACAAGTCGGACACGACTGAGAGACTGAGCTGAACTGATACACGCACCATTTCTTCAGCAAAACTGTGCCAGTTGGCAGAGGACACTTATCACCAGCACCCAGTGGGTGGGGCAGGTGTTGGCTGTGCTTCGCTGCGTTCAGTGAGGGCAGAGGGCTGCCTGAGAGTGTTTCAGTGCGTGTACGTGTGTGTGTGGAGGGGCGCTGCCTTTTGGGGGCCATGCATATTCAGAAGGTCTGCAGTGCCTACCTCCTAACCTGAGCAGTATTATCAGTGGTCTTATGATTGGCATCTGTCCTTTCTTAAATTCTAGCCTCCTTTGAGATAAAAAAACCATCTACTATCTTTTGAATATGAGCAGATTATTTTAAAAGCTACATATCATACCTCTTGGTATCTCTTGATTTGCCTGAGAGTTCATCTTGATGAACAATTCCTTGGAGGGGGGGTGATGCAAAGAAGGAAAACAATGTTTGCAGAGTTAAACTCTGCAAAATGCTTCATCTACTCACAGGAGAAAATCTGGAGGTCTAAATTGTGCAAATGAGTTTAATTCCTATTTAAAGGGCTTGTGTTTAAAGCCTTCCCTTATCCCTAAAGCAAGCTAAAATTACCACAGACATTTGGGGAATTTGAAATGTAAAATCCTTCTTAAAGAAAATTCCTGTTTGCAATTAGAGAGTTTCAGAGACAGAGAGAGAGGGGAAAATCAAGACAGGAATCCATACATCTAAATACTGTATATACAGAAATAATGTTTTCTGTGTCTTTGCCTCAAATGAGAAGCCTTGGACTTCAAGATATCACCACTGAGAAAATTAGTATAGAACCAAGAGGACAAGCTCGACAGGCATTTAGAGCACTTCGCCAGAATTTCACTTTTAATGATGCAACTGCAAATGAGTGTAGGTTTGTAATTAGGAGAGAGAACAGATGGTGAAGACTCCGTTTAAAGTGTTCATTAAGATAACCTATACTGCCAAGTTCCTGGCCCTGCTATGCCGCCGCTGCTTGGTTGGAAGGCGCTGCACAGAGATGAGAAGGAGGAAGGGTCAGGGCAGCAGGAAACACAGCTCCGCTGACTTCCATTGTCTGCCCGCTTCCAGGCGTGTGCCGCGCGGAGCCCAAAGCTGGTCACGGAATATCTGAACATCCGCGAGCTAGACGCATGGTCTTCCAGCTCTGTGTCAAGAAGTGCAGCTCCCAGGGCTATGGGTTGGAAGCAGCCTCTCCGAGGGACCCATTATACTCGCTTTATAGTGTCCCCACTCCTGAGTATGGGCTGGACTTAACAGCGGGCTTCTAACAAATACAGAAGGTAGAAGCCATGGGGTGTCACTTCTGAGATCAGGCTGAGAGGACTCTCTCTTGCTTGGAGGGAAGCCAGCTCCCAGGCTGTGAGCTGCCCTACAGGGAGGTCCAGATGTGAGGAATCGGTGTCTCTGGCCAACAGTCAGGGCTGAGGCCACCGACATCCATGTGAGAGAGCTTGCAAGTGGCTCCTCCCCCAGCAGAATCTTGGCTGCAGGCTTTTGAGGGACCTGGAGTTAGAGGCAGCATGCTGATGCACATTCGGATCCTTGGCTCATGGACACTGTGGGGTCACTGGGCGATAAACACTGTTTTAAGCATCGGGCAATTCTTTATGCTGCCATAGATAACGAACATGTTTTCCAAAGAGGCAGGAGCTCAGAAACCCAAGGCTTATGTCCAATTATTCAATTGGGCAGATGGCCCAGTCATTCTCTTTTTGTTTTCTCATTTTATGTAATTACAGTCGAGCAGTGTGTTCATGGAATCTCGATGAGAACATAGGATGAAAGACCTTGTCAAAATATTCGATAGTAATATATTTGGTTGAAATTTTACACATAATTAAAATGTCAAATCGATCTTCCAGGAAAGTTAAACAGCCTGGTTATCTTTAGAATAGGTTGCCAGGGATCGTGTGTTTTCATTTCTGTGTGACTGGAGGTGGCAAAGTGTGCACAGAGAGGTTTAACCCCCCGTCTGTGAGGTCGGGTCCGTGTGCCTGTGGTGCAGGCACGCACACTCTGTGAGCGTTGAGCTACTGTGTCGAGGACAAGCTGGCTGGAGGCTTCCCTTGGGCTTGTTTTATACACTTTGCATGAGTCACAAGTGTCTTCCAGCGTCTGCTTTTCTACACAGTGCCCCATTTTCAGAGGACAAGAAAAATGAAACTCACGTGGATTCCTTCCTGTCTTACTATCTACAAACCATCTTGTCCTTTTGTCCTCTTTTTTCCCAGTTTCTAAAATTTGGGATCCTGTGGCTCTGTCTTAAGAACTCTTCTCTTCTGTGTATTATCTTCCTCGTTGCTGTCGTCGTTCAGTCGCTAAGCCGTGTCCGACTCTCTGTGACCCCACGGACTGCAGCACACCAGGCTTCCCTGTCCTTCACCACCTCCTGGAGTTTGCTCAGACTCAGGTCCTCATGTTCTTCCTAGGTGACCTCATTTGGTCCCGACCCTTAAGACGAAGTCCTGCTTCATAAGATGCAGGCTCTAGGTTGCACGTGTCCTGTCCTGAGCTCCGGACTCATACATCTTGACATCACTCTTGGATGTCTAAAAGAAAGATTTCATTGAAAATGTCTGGAAGGGAACTAATTCCTGATTTTCCCAGTTCGTGTTCCCTGTTCTCCACTTTGGTCAATAATGCGCTCATTTACCAAGTGAGCACGCGTTTGGGGTTAGCCTTGACTCTGGAAGCCCCACATTCAAGCCATCAGTGGGTTTGCTGCCTCTCTCTTGTAGACGTATACCAAATACGGCTGCTGCTTACCACCTCCCCTGGATCCAAGCAAGGCCAGCCTACCAGCACCTATGTCTGCATTAACGCACTGTGTTAGGCTGATAACATCTCAGGCAATTTATCATGAGGTAGCCAGAGTAATAAGTTAAAACCATATATTAGATTGTAATGGCTTTTTTTTTTTTTTTTTTGGTTCAAAACCCTCCAATGTCTTCCTGTGGTAACAATAACCCTGCATGTGAGATAGCAAAAGAGATGCAGATGTATAGAACAGTCTTTTGGACTCTATGGGAGAGGGCAAGCGTGGGATGATATGGGAGAATGGCATTGAAACATGTAAATTATCATATGTGAAATGAATCGCCCGCCCAGGTTTGATGCATGATACAGGGTGCTCAGGGCTGGTGCACCGGGATGACCCAGAGGGATGGAATTGGGAAGAAGGTGGGAGGGGAGTTCTGGAAGGGAAACACATGTATACCCATGGCAGATTCATGTCAATGTATGGCAAAACCAACACGATAATGTAATGAAAAAAAATAATTAATTAAAAAAATAAAAATAGAAGAAAAAACACATTTTTAAAGCATCATCAGTCTCATCTCAACCAATAAAAGATGGCTCGAGCCATGGGATACTTGAAGAGGATGTAGTGAGTGAACCAGAGTGTCAACAAGGCAGTAACCAGAGGTGGTGCGACAGGCTCTTGGGTTAATCAGCAAAGGACCGAGAGGGAGAGGAGACACCGCAATGCGATCAGTTCACGTCCTCCACCAAGCTGATTATCCTTTCAGCTATAAAACAGGAAGCAGGGGCGAGGTTATGATTAGAACCTAGACCCAGTGTACATTTCTTAAGGGTCATTCTTTCCCGTTTGCTCGTTATTTATTTAGTTTTGGCTGTACTAGGTCTTCGTTGCTGTGCCAGCTCTTCTCTAGCTGCAGTGAGTGGGGGCTACTCCGTGGCTGCGATGCACCAGCTCCTCACTGCGGTGGCGTCTCTTGTGGAGTAGAGGCTCTGGGCCCAAGGGCTTCAGGGCTTGCAGCTTGTGAGCTCGGTGGTTGCGACTCCTGGGCTCTAGAGCACAGGCTCAGTAGTTGTGGCTTGCAGGCTTAGGTGCTTCATGACACATGGGATCTTCCCGGATCAGGGATTGAACCTGTGTCTCCTACCTTGGCAGACAGATTCGTTACCACTGAGCCACCAGGGAAGCCCCCTGTTTAACCTTGCAATAAAGCTCAAAAGGTTTTGCATTTGGAAGTTATGGAATGTATTAACTTTGAACCTTCAGGTTAAACCTTCCTACGGCCCAGATCTCGTAACAATCTAGGTCTCTCTGGGGAAAGGAGCGACCCCCTTATTCCCCTATCTCTAATCCTTGGTTGGGTCACCATCTGCAGCTCTTTGAATCTGGGTTTGTTCCTGACGGTGTGTGCTCTGTGGGGGTGCAATGGACATAAACTTGACAGATGAAGTAGTTGATGGTCAGGGGACTGACTTCCTGAGTGTTGTACCTAAAATCACTTTGTTCAGTGATCACCGACCAGGACAACTGATATGTTTGTGCCGTGTTAGACCTGCTCATGTTACACCAAGGTAATCTGGATTTAATTTCCTGTTGGGGTGGGGGGGAATAGTACACAACACCCAGAAATTTAACCCAAACACTGCCAAGTTCGGACACTGAATCTAAAACACGGGCGACTCTGGGCATTTTCCAGCTAGATCGTTAAGCTCAAATAACAACAGTGACAGTCAGAGAAGGAAGAAAGATATATCACAGCTTGGGGCCAGACGCTTCGAGGTAACTGCATCCAGAGAACAAGGATCCGTCACTCAGGAAGAGACGAGCAGCCCGGGCGCTGGTCGCTCTCCAGCCTGGCCGTGTCCAGTCTCTGGTGGGCTTCCCTGCCCCTCTCGGCCCGGCTGTGGTCCCAGGCGGCTCTCCTGTGCACCGGTCATGCCTTGGGCCCCAGACCAGGGTCCTGGCTGGGCTCAGCCCGCAGGAAGCAGAGCGAAGGTGAGAAGACAGACGGGTTGTTGCTGCGCCTGTCTCTCCAGGCTTCAGTTCTGCATCTCGGGCAGCCGCTGCCCACCCATCGATGAGGACAGCAGGCCCTTCCGGTGGCCCTTCCTCTGGGATGTGGGGTGCTCGTAGAGTCCAGGGGCACTCCTTCCCCTAAAGTCTTGAGAACTCTCTGGTCTCGCTGGTCTCCAGCTTCTCAGCATTTGCTCTCTCCACCCTTCCCTTAGAGATTCCCCCTTATGGAACCACAGGCGTGAGTTTCCTCTCCTCCTGCTGCCCTCCCTGACTGCACTGGGCGTTCACACCCACGCTTACTTTGGATGGGATTAAATATTCTGAAGAAGGAAGTTTCCCAAGAAATACCATAATCAATTTAAATGTATGCAATATTAAAAGCATGAGATTTGAATTCTGTTCTATAAATATCTCATTTCCTTATTCCTGCAGTATATGAGTGTTTGAAATGAAATACAATCAGCATCACTTTTGTCAAAAATGCTTTCTTTCCCTTCCTTTTTCAAAAGGAGCTTTTTATTAACCCTCTTTTGGTTTGAACTCCAGGATCTGGGAGGTCTAGTATCCTTGAGGGAATCTTTTTGTTCCTGTCCTATGTGGAGGTAAGCAATCAGGTGAATGCATATTAGAGAATATTTTTCCTATCGCAGGTCTTTGCTGCTGTTACTCCATTAGTACTTGGCTTGATAGTGTCTGCTTACAACTGAATGATAAGTATCATGTCATTTACGGGCATGGAGCTTGCTTTTTTTTTTCTTAATAATGTGTGTTGATGAGTGTAACAGAGAGATACAGACAGACCACATGTCCGGACTCCAGCATCAGCTGAGTCTTTATTCCCCCATTTTCATTTCCTGTCATTGCTAAATCACTAGACCTAGAAAAGCAGGCAGGTTGTCTTATCTGATAGTCTGTTCACAATGAAAGCAGAATCCATGTTTCTGGAGGTCTGATTATTAGAAAATCGGAGCAGAGCAATATGTGAGTGAAGAGAGAGCTGGCACAGAGGCAGAGAGAGAGAGAAAAGAAATATGTTAAAGAGAAACAGAGTGAGGAAGAAGAGAAACGAAGACAGGTCGCTGTGAGTTACTCTGCATACCTGCTCCTGGGGCAGGTAGGAGGTGAGGACACTGAAGTGATGAGGGTCCCGGAGAAGTCTGCCGACAACCCCAGGAACCTGGGACCACGCTGAGGCTGCCGTCCAAGCTCAGTTGATACCACAGCCAGGATGTCGGTGGACTTGAGAGCAGAGATCCTACACGTCCTGCCAGAGACCTCCATTTCCACCTTGAAGTCAGAAGTCGAGAACTTCAACTAAGTGGGGAGGGATTTGAAACGTCTCTCAAGATTTCTTTAATTGGTAAATTCTCCCTCCAGCTCGTGTTTGTTCGTTTCCTCTCAATTTACTAAAGAAAATGATATTTGTCCTATAGAGCAGTGATCCCCAACCTTTTCGGCACTAAGAATCAGTTTCATGAAAGCCAGTTTTTCCACACACGGGGAGAGGGTGGTGGTTTGGAAAGACGCAAGCACGTCACATTCGTTGTGCACTGAGTTTCTGTTATTATCACATCAGCTCTACCTCAGATCACCAGGCGTTAGATCCTAGAGGCTGGAGACCTCTGCTGTAGAGTTTCCCAGAGTCTGGATTTTGTTGGTTGAGACCTGGCAGGGCCCTCTTGCCCACTGATAAATAGAGATTTGATCAAGTTCAAGTTTGCTTTTCTCTCCCCACAGGATCGCTTCAAATATGTCTGTGGTCCTCAATACAGATGATCTGGTTGTTCTTCATCTTGGGGTGTGGGCATGGATCGTGTGTGTGTGTGTGTGTGTGTGTGTGTGTGTGTGTGCCCAGTCTTGTCTGACTCTTTGTGACCCTTGCATGTACTGTAGCCTGCCAGTTTCCTCTGTCCATGGGATTTTCCAGGCAAGAATACTGGAGTGGGTTTCCATTGCATTCTCCAGGAGATCTTCCTGACCCAAGGAGTGAATACGTGTCTCTAGCATTTCCTGCATTGGCAAGTAGGGTCTTTACCTACTGTGCCATGTCTCAGGCATGGATTAGTGATCAGCAACTTGATCCTGTCATCTCTTGGGTTGACAAAATCACTTCAGTTCAGTCTCTCAGTCATGTCTGACTCTTTGCAACCCCATGGACTGCAGCATGCCAGGCCTCCCTGTCCATCACCAACTCCTGGAGTTTACTCAAACTCATGCCCATCGAGTCGGTGATGCCATCCAACCATCTCATCCTCTCTCGTCACCTTCTCCTCCCGCATTCAATCTTTCCCAGCATCAGGGTCTTTTCAAATGAGTCAGTTCTTCTCGTCAGGTGGGCAAAGTATTGGAGTTTCAGCTTCAGCATCAGTTCTTTCAATGAATATTCAGGACTGACTTCCTTTAGGATGGACTGATTGGATCTCCTTGATGTTCAAGGGACTCTCAAGAATTTTCTCCAACACCAAAGTTCAAAAGCATCAATTCTTTGGGGCTCAGCTTTTCTTATAGTCCAACTCTCACATCCATACATAACTACTTGAAAAACCATAGCCTTGACTAAGCAGACCTTTGTTGGCAAAGTAATGACTCTGCTTTTTAGTATGCTCTCTAGGTTGGTCATAACTTTCCTTCCAAGGAGTAAGCATCTTTTAATTTCATGGCTGCAATCACCATCTGCAGTGATTTTGGAACCCCCCAAAATAAAGTCAGCCACTGTTTCCCCATCTATTTGCCATGGTGATGAGAACGAATGCCATGATCTTAGTTTTCTGAATGTTGAGCTTTAAGCCAACTTTTTTACTCTCCTTTTTCACTTTCATCAAGAGGCTCTTTAGGTCTTTTCTTTCTGCCATAAGGGTTGACAAAATGGTGATGTTGTAATTCTATTATTCTGCCTTCATTTATAAGCTGGAGTATTTCTCCGTAGACAGTTTTCCCTCCTCCTATTTGGAAGACCAACAACACAGCTTATATGTCGAGTCAGGATGGACATTTGACTCTCCCTGCACTTACCAGTTTTCAAAAGAATAAGTTGGTTCCCTAGCACCCTCCAACTGTGATTAGTGAACATTTTCTTTTAAAATGCTCACAAAGCATTTTGCTTTTTCATTTGAAGCAATTCTACTCAGATGGACGAAACTGGAGCCCATTATCCAGAGTGAAGTAAGCCAGAAGCAAAAACAACAATACAGTATATTAACACATATATATGGAATTTAGAAAGACAGTAATGAGAACCCAACATGGGAGACAACAAAAGGAACGCAGATGTATAGAATAGACTTGTGGACTTTGTGGATGAGGGTAAGGGTGGGATGAGATGGGAGAAGGGCATTGAAGCATGTTAATTGTCATGTGTCTAATCAATCGCCAGCCCAGGATTGATGCTCGGGACTGGTGCAGCGAGATTTCCCGGGGGGGAGGGAGGAGGGAGGGGGAACCCGGAGGGGAAGCATATGTAAACCCATGGTGATATCATGACAATGTATGGCAAAAACAATAATTAAAAAAAAAAAATAAAAAATAAAAAAATAAAATAAAATGCTCACAAAGCATTTTGGATGTGTTTCAATCCATTGCAATTATTATTCAATTGGTACTCAGATTTTCCCATCTGGCCTAGTGAGGGCCCCTGAGTTAAATTTTACCACTGGGCTGTTTGAATGTGTCCCACTCATCTATAGCAGCTACCTCGCTCTCTAGTGTGACATGACTCTTTAGTATTACATTGCATGTTTCATTCCTGAGCCCTCAAATTGCTATTTCTCTATGGACCCTTGGCTGGTCAATGAGGAATGGTATTCTAAGGCCAGAACATAGCTATATTTTTTAAAATATAGACAGATACCTAGGAAATGGCTATCCACTCTAGTACTCTTGTCTGTAGAATTCCATGGACAGAGGAGCCTGGCAGGCAGCAGTCCGTGGGGCTGCAAAAATTTGAACACAATTGAGTTACTAAGCATGCATGCACATATGGATTTTATTATAAGACTTTTCCCTCTTTTTGGCACTGTCTGTTTCTTCCAAGTTCCTTATTTTCTCTTTGCTTGTTCTGTTTGCTCTCTGTGGTTCATGAAAGACCCTTGCCCATGTATCCTGATCCATGGCTGTCTGTGCGTTTTGAAGAGACATTAAAACCGGGCCTGGAATGAGCATGGCTTGCTGAGTGGCGGGTTTCTCCTCAGGCTAGTTAAGTCAAGGAGTCAACCTAGTCAAGTTCCCCTGGAAAGATCTTCCAGTCTGCTGGCTGGGCGCATGAAGTCAGCCAGCGGCATGCTGACCATGGGATGTGGGAGGGCCTGGCTTCTCTGCTCGGGGAGTGGACCTTCACTTGATTCTCTGTTTTCAGTGTGGCTTCCTTGTGAGTTACGTCTGGGGCCCTTCAGTGCAGATGGAAAGCTCCAGTCCTCAGATGAGCAGGAAAGGGGAGGGGCTCTATGGGTCTAACCAGTGCTAATGCAGAGTTCCCGACATTCTGTTTCCAGACACCCCCCCCAGCCCCATCTGCGAGAGTACCGGTGTCTGCCTCCGGCTCCCAAATCCCACAGCCTAGGCCAGCTTTCCTCTTGGTCTACTGCTCACCCTAAGTAGCTTTTCTGACTTCTCGTTTGCTTCCTCTTCTTCTTCTCAAGCTAAGGCTTGAGCCCTCTTCTCCACATTCACACAGAGGGACACTAATATCTTCTCTTTCTGTGGCCTCAAGTGCTATCTGAATGCTTGTGACTTTTCTGAGAAGCAGATGCTAAGATGGAGTTAGACATGCAAGAACATATACGATGATTTATCCCATCAGCTGACTACACTATCATGTTCAGGGACATTAGGTGTTGTTTCTGGAGAACATGAGTCCTCCTCATGGGACCCTAAGTGCCATAGGGAGGATTAGGTCTGGTAATTCCATCCAGCCATCTCATCCTCTGTTGCCCCCTTCTCCTCCTGGCCTCAATCTTTCCCAGCATCGGGGTCGTTTCCAATGAGTTGGCTCTCCGAATGAGATTAGCACCCTTATGACAGAGGACATAGGGTGCTCCCTCACCCCGTCTGCCCTGTGAGGGCACAGGGAGAAGACAGCATCTACGAACCAGGAGGTTCATCTATGAACCAAATCTGCTGGTGCCTTGATCATGGACTTCCAGCTCCCAGACAGTGAGAAAAAAATTTCTGTTGCTTATAACTGCAACTGTTGTTTCTGTTGCTTATGCTGACTATAGCGTTTTTGTTACAACATCCTGAATAGACTCAAACAGGGTAATCTGGCCAAATGAGAGAAACTAAGGAGAGACCCACGGCAGCTGAGCTGGGTGTCAGTCACTTAGTCCAGAGTGAAGGCAGATGGCTTGGTCAGGGGCCATGGAAGGAAAAGCAATGGAAGGGGCAGCTCTCAAAGTGGTTGACTTGTGGGCACAAGATCAGACCCAAGACTGGTGGGCACGGAGCAGTGATTAGACTGAGGGGGAGATGGCACGTCCAGAGCACCGGGTCATTCTTGGCTCCACTGTACAGGAGGGACCTTGTCAAACTGAGCAGGATTCTAGAAGCGAGTGCCCAGGGTAGTGGAGTGCTCCATATGTGGGGGTTAAGGTCACCATTATCCAAAGATGACCAGTCTTTAACAGGAGAATGTTCAAGCAGAAGTGGGCTCACCAGATGTTCAGCAGCTTCACTGAAGAATAGAGGGGCACATTGGATATCAAACTCCTGGTTCAAATCCAAATCAAAGATGTTGCTTTGACAGATCCACCTAGGGCTTCCCAGGTGGCACTGTGGTAAGGAGTCTGCCTGTCAATGCAGGAGGTGAGAGAAACATGGGTTTGATCCCTGGGTTGGGAAGATCCCCTGGAGTAGGAAATGGCAACCCGTCCATAGCCTAGGTGTCTGGGAAAGGGTTTAGATCTCTCTGGAAGTATACCTGGAGAGGGAAGAAAGTAAATGGGGGCACTCCAGTTTCCCAAATGACGGTTTCAACACAAGTTTTCAAGAGACTTCGACATTCGCCGCCATGGCAATGGTGAGTGTGCGCTTAGTCACTCAGCCATGTCTGACCTTTGTGACGCTGTGGACCACAGCCCGCCAGGCTCCACTGTTGATGGGGTTCTCCAGGCAAGAGCACTGCTGTGGGTTGCCATGCCCTTCTGCAGGGGGTCTTCCTGACCCAGGGATCAAACCCAGGTCTCCTGCATTGCATTGCAGGCAGATTCTTTACCAGCTGAGCTACCAGGGAAGCCGTGGCAATGGTGAGGGGTGTGCATATGGACTCAGAAGATCTGGACGCATCTTCTATTCGATTCCACCCACACCATCGTATGTCCTGGATCGCACCAGCTACCCTGACCCCAGTGCCTCCTGAGATGTAAAACTGTGATGTTTCACAGAGTCATCAGACTGTGGGCTCCAGGTGTCAGGCTGTGCAGCGTCAACAGCAAGCACTAGTCTGGACACAAGCTCCCTGGGTTGGAGGCATAGTCTGAATATCAACAGCATAACTGCCTTATCACATAATCCAGTCTCCACTCTTTTCTCTTACTCTTGCACTTTCTGGGCAAAAACAATTGCAGAGAACACCTTTTAAAGGTGCAATGACAGCTGTTTTGCAAGATATAACTCAATTCACATTTTGACAGATTCATAATAACTTAGTTAGAAAAGAAGCACTTTGGAAGGATTGTTGTGGGAAATTGCAATAATATAAAAATAAGGCTGATATAATTACAGAGTTTTATGAAGTACAGATTCAAGTGTTTGTCTTTTCAACCAGAGGATGGGCTGTGGGAGGTGGAAGCCTGGTAGACAGATGCCTGCAGGGAAAGGAAGTTGTTTCAGTGCAGAGAAGACAAAGAAACCATGAGTGTCTACCCCATGAAAATCTACCAGTTGTGGAAATACTAATTTTTAAATGTTTAGCATATCTACTCTGTAAAGAAAAGTAATGACTAGAAATGTTTCAAGCAGAGAGGTGTTTTTCAGAGCATCCTCTGAGATGAAGGCTTGGGGTCACTGAACTCTGAACGTGGCTCAGAACCTACCTTTCTGCTCTACTAAATGCAGAACCCAGTTCTGCTCTGAGTGTATTTCCCATAAAAGTAGCTTTGGTCAAGGAATCACAATGCTCCTGGGGTCTGATTCTAGTGAGAAAATGAGGCATACTCTCCTTTAGGGATGAGATAAGATCATTGTGAGATAAACACTCTACATTCACTACTTAGAATGCTTTACAGAACGCTGCACATTTATTATTTTTTATTTGCGCTATTGATATTTGTTAATCTGGTATTAGTAGAGATGAAAAAATCAATGTGAAAACTGAGGAGTATGACAGAAAATCCAATTTTCCATTTGGCAATGGCAGCGGTCTTATGTGAGCTTTCAGACAACAGCGGTAACACAACTGTAGAGGGGGCTGAAAAGGATGGAGAGGAACAGGACTTTACAGTGTAACTCCAGCTCATGTTTATTCCTTAACGCTCCCCAGGCCAGTTACAGGAGTCTTGATCACACAGCGCACGGCCATCAGCCCGAGGCTGCTCCTTTAGGTGAATGGAACGCCCACCGACAGGAAGCAGAGGTGAAGGGGTACAATAGACTGAATTCCTATATGCCCTCCACATTCACGTGTTGAAGGCTTCCCTGGTGGCTCAGCTGGTAAAGAATCCACCTGCAATGCAGGAGACCTGGGTTCGATTCCTAGGTCAGGAAGATCCCCTGGAGAAGGGAAAGGCTACCCACTCCAGTATTCTGGCCTAGAAAATTCCATGGACTGTATAGGCCGTGAGGTCTCAAAGAGTCAGAAACAACTGAGAGACTTTCACTTTCACTTTAATTCCCCAAATGAAGGTTTTAGAGAGTGAGACTTATGGCACATGAAGAGCTGGTGAGGATGGGGCCCCCAGGAATTAGATCAGTGCCCTTATGAATGGCCCAGAGAGACCCTTGAGGACACAGCAAGAAATGATAGCCACCTACAAACCAGGCTGGGAGGAGGTGGTGTCTCACCAGACCCTGCATCTGCCCACGCTTAGCCTCAGACGTCCAGTCTCCTGAACTGTGGAGAAATAAACCTCCATTGTTTGTAAGCCCCCTCATCTGTGATATTTTTGTTATAACAGCCCCAACAGACTAAGGCAGGGGGTGTTTAAGGGGCGGCCATAGTGTGAAGAGCTGACTGAAATTCAGCAAGCCTCTGTGACTGAAAAAGATGCAAGTATATATCAAACGTCTATTTTCTTCCCTAGAAAAGTGAAGAGAAAGTGCCAGTTTTTGCAAGCCTTATGCTCTCAAGACTCTCCTCTGTAAAGCTATGTTTACATGCTCCTACGCTACACATAGTATATAAAATACAGTCTTGTTCTGCCAAGCAAACGGGCTCCTGTGCCACACCCTCCGTCACTGCGAAGGCAGAAAACGAGACTCCTTCACAACGGTTGTGCCTCAGCGCTCAGCGTCACTGGTTTCTTCCCAGTGTTGCCAGAATGTGTTTCTACGTTTGATTTGTGACAAGGTAACCATTCACCTTCTGGTGAAGCTTCTAAATGATATGGGAGTTCACAGGTGGCACAGTGGTGAAGAACTTGCCAGCCAGTTCAGAAGATGCAAGAAAGTCGGGCTCGATCCCTGGGTCGGGAAGATCCCTTGGAGAAGGAGATGGCGACCCGCTCCAGTATTCCTGCCTGGACAATCCCATGGACAGAGGAGCCTAGCGGGATACAGTCCATGGGGTTGCACAGAGTCGGACATGACTGAAGAGACTGAGCATGCACGCTACATGATAAGCTCCCATGAATCTCTAAACAGTTTCGTGGCATCAATTGTTTTGTGTGAATTTCCCTTTGAAAAATCCCAAGAAATCGGCACTGAGTAAAAATGGTCAGTGAAGAACAAGCGTGACCAGAGATGGGGGACAGGCCACCACCCCACAGTCCCAGAAAGTCCCCATACCTACTCTTTGGAAAGAGACCAGGCTTTCCATAAGCCCAGTAGAAGTCAAACACTGGACTTCAGCTCTCTGATGCTTCAAAACAAAAATTCTCTCTTCACTCTTTGTGAGGCATCGAGGGGATTTAGAGCTTTGCTGCGTGTTTTTGTTGTCACTGTTGCTTGCTCTGCAAGTGGAAATGACAAAGGAAAAGAGATCTCACCATTTCCTTCCTCTGCTCTCTGGGCCCAGTTCAGTTCAGTTCAGCCACTCAGTTGTGTTCAACTCCTTGCAACCTCATGGACTGCAGCATGCCAGGCCTCCCTGTCCATCACCAACTCCTGGAGCTTGCTCAAACTCATGAGGGTCTTTTCCAGTGAGTCAGTTCTTTGCATCAGGTGGCCGAAGGATTGGAGTTTTAGCTTCAGCATCAGTCCTTCCAATGAACATTCAGGACTGATTTCCTTTAGGACGGACTTGTTGGATCTCCTTGCAGTCCAAGGGACTCTCAAGAGTCTTCTCCAACACCACAGTTCAAAAGTTCAATTCTTCAGTGCTCAGCTTTCAATATAGTCCAACTCTCACATCCATACATGACTACTGGAAAAACCATAGCCTTGACTAGATGGACCTTTGTCGGCAAAGTAATGTCTCTGCTTTTTAATATGCTGTCTAGGTTTGTCATAGCTTTTCTTCCAAGGAGCAAGTGTCCTTTAATTTATGGGTGCAGTCACCATCTGGAGAGATTTTGAAACCCAAGAAAATAAAGTCTGACACGGTTTCCACTGTTGCTCCATCTATTTGCCATGAAGTGATGGGCTCACAGGCACCCTAAGCCAGACTCCTAGGAATGTCCACGCAGGATGAGGCAGCAACTGGCTTCTCAGAGTTGCAGGACAGTTGCAGATGGGTGTCCACCAGGGGGCATCAGTTCAGTTCAGTCGCTCAGTGGTGTCCTACTCTGCAACCCCGTGGACTGCAGCATGCCAGGCCTACCTGTCCATCATCAACTCCCAGAGTTTACTCAAACTCATGTCCATTGAGTCAATGATGCCATCCAGCCATCTCATTCTTTGTCGTCCCTTTCTCCTCCTGCCCTCAATTTTTCCCAGCATCAGGGTCTTTTCCAATGAGTCAGTTCTTTGCATGAGGTGGCCAAAGTATTGGAGTTTCAGCTTCAACATCAGTCCTTCCAACGCATCAGCTCTCCCGGAACACAGAATATAGCCCCGCAGGCAGGGCAGTGAATAGAGGTTGATGACAGGAGAGAGCTAGGTTTAAAAGTCCATACAACCATAGCTGATTCATCTCAGTGTATGACAAAAACCACTACAATATTGTAAAGTAATTAGCCTCCAATTAAAATAAATAAATTAATTAGAAAATGAATAAAGTCCGTTCAAACATTTAAGTACTCAAAAGACAAAAAAAGCAACAAAGACATAAATGTTACTGCCTTTTCATGTTCTTGTAGGACCTCAGGATGTTCTAAGTCTTTTCAAAGACAAAGCAGTCTGCAGGGAAAAGGTTGTCTTCCCCAGTGCTAGGATCTGCTCTGGGTTCAGCCACAGGTCTGTTCTGATCCCAAACATACAAATGTGGATCTTGCCCTTCTGGAACACCGGGACTGGGAAGAAAGATCAGAACAACCCAAAGGGTCCTCCCAGGAGACAAGTCAACCAAATTCTAGAGAGGTAGATGCTGTAGGTGACAAAGAAATGAGCCAACACCCACTGGGACTTGGTTGGCACCATTCAAAAGGACTCATGGTTCTAGCAAAGCGCACTCAGGTTTGTTCTGTTCTGGAATAGAGTTGACCTTACAGATCAGGTGCACGCCTTGAGAAACTATCTCTCCATTCCAGTGTCTTTATAATTATTCTGTGAGTGACTGACCTGCCACCAATTAAGTGGCAGAAGCTGGTTTGTTAAGCTTTTTTATTTCTTTAAAAACCTGCTCTTAAAAAGTAACTGCTCTGGAAAAGTATAGCCTCATAAACTTTGATTAATCAGTCATTTCTGAGAGTTAAATAATAGCATTTGAGTCCTAAAATAAATGAGTTACAATTTGCAAGAATTCAGAGGATGGAGAGGAGATAAAAGTAAAAGGAAATGAAAAGTGGGTGCAATCCCCCAATATTTACTCTGCTTCTTAATAAGCGCTTTATTGAGATACAACTCATATAGTACAATGGATCAATGAAAGCATACAATACAATATTTTGTATATATGCAGCATAGTGTGCCTGTCACCACGATTTTGGAATATTCTTACCACCCTTTTCAGTTACAGCTATCCTATTGCATATGAAGTGATGTGATATCTCACTGTATTTTGTATTCTCTGATAGCTAATGATGTTGAGTATCTTTATATGTGCTCATGGGTCATTTGTACATCTGCTCTGAAGAAATTTTTACTTGGATACTTTGGATACTTTGTCCATTTTTAATTGGCTTGCTTACATTTCTTTCTCTTTTTGATTTACGAATATTTTTATACATTATATACATAAATTCCTTATTGGAATATGATTTGCAAACATGTTGTTTTACATTTTGCAGAGTATTTTTACTTTATTGATGGCACCTTTCAAAGCACAACAGTGTTAAATAATAATGGAGTCCAATTTATATCTTTTGGTTGCCTCTGCTTTTGGTGTTGCCTTTGTCTTTGGTTCTTACATTAGAACTTTGATTTACTCTGAGCTATGTTTTATATATTTGTAAGGTGATGATCCGAATTCATTCTTTTCATGTAAATATTCAGTTGTCTCAGGGCCATCTGAAGAGCTTTCTTGGTGTCCTTGTTCAAAAGTCAATGGGACAAGAACGTCAGGGTTTAGTGATGGACTCTTCCTCTGATTCAGGCAGTTCAGTCACTCAGCCATGTCTGACTCTTTGTGACCCCATGGACTGCAGCAGGCCAGGCCTCCCTGTCTATCACCAACTTCCGGAGTTTACTCAGACTCATGTTTATCGAGTCCGTGATGCCATTCAACCATCTCATCTTCTGTCGTCCCCTTCTCCTCCCGCCTTCAATCTTTCCCAGCATGAGGGTCTTTTCCAAGGAGTCAGCTCTCCACATCAGGTGGCCAAAGTACTGGAGTTTCAGCTTCATCATCAATCCTTCCAATGAATATTCAGGACTGATTTCCCCCAGGATTGACTGGCTTGATCTCCTTTCAGACCAAGGTGGTCTCAAGAGTCTTCTCCAACACCACAGTTCCTATTTCATTGATCTACAAGTTTATCATTACTCCAGTACCATACTATATTGATTACTTTAGCTTTGCTTGAACTTGGAAAGTTATTATTTTTTTAAAGATTGTTTTAGATATTCTGGGTACCTTGAATTTCCATATGAATTATAGCATCAACTTGTCAATTTCTGCAAAAATCCCACTAAGATCATAACAGGAATTGTGTTGAATCTATGGATCAGTTCAGGCAGTATTACCATCTTAACAATATTAAGTCTTCTGACCAATGAACGTGGAATAACTTTCCATTTAATTAGGTCTTCTTCAATTCCTTTCAACAACATATTGTAGTTTTCAGAGTGTACATTTTGAACTTCTTTTGGTAAATTTTTCCTAAGTGTTTTATTCTTCCCAATGATAGTATAAGTGGAATTTTTCCCTTAATTTCACTTTCAGATTGTTCACGTTAAATGTGTACACAAAAAATTGGTTATTGTATACTGATTTTGTCTCCCGAAACCTTCCTAAACTCACTTATCCTTATAATTTATGGTGGATTTCTTCAGTGTGTATAAGATTGTGACATCTTCAGATAGAGATACTTTTTTTCCTTTTCCAGCAACATGAATTATATGTAATTCTCTGACATAATTCTATCCAGGGTGAATAGAACCTCTAGTACAATGTTGAGTAGAAGTGATGAGGACAGATAACCTTGTCTTGTTCCTGATCTCAGAGGAAAAGCTTTCAGTGTCTCATTGTTAAGCATAATGTCATATGAAAGTTTCATAGATGCTCTTGACCAAGTTGGGAAAGTTTCTTTCAATTTGTAGTCTTCTGAGTTGTTTTTTTTTTTTTTAACCATGAAAAGCTTTTGACTTGCTGACTTTTATCAATAATTCTTCTGTGTCTATTGAGGTGATTGACAACATTAATTGATTTTCAGGTGTTAACCCAACCTCATTCTCTAGGTTCAATCTTACTGATTATGGTGTGTAATCTATGTAGTATATTACTGGATTTGGTTTGCCAGTGTTTTGCTGACAGTTTTTGCATCTCCATTCATAAGAAATAAAGGTCTATAGTTAATTCTATTTTATGTTTTTGTTTGATGTTGGTATCAGAGTTATATAAGCCTCATAAAATGAGTTAGAATTATCCCACCTTTTATTTTTTTAAGATTCTGTGAAGAATTGATGTTAAGTCCTTTTAGATGTTAAAAAAAAAAAAGTCTGACAGAATGGGCATCATCAGAAAAATCCACAAGCATAAATTCTGGAAAGAAGGTGGAGAAAAGGAACCTTTTTGTGCTATTGGTGGCAATGTAAACTGATACAGCCACTATGGAAAACAGTATGGAGATTCCTTTAAAAAGTAGGAGTAAAACTACCATATTATCCAGAAATCCCATGACTAGGCATATGTCCTCAGGAAACTCAAGTTGAAAAAGATGCATATACCCCAATGTTCATTGCACCACTATTTACAATAGCCAGGACATGGAAGCTACCCAGCTGTCCATCAACAGATGAATGGATAAACAAGCTGTGGTGCATATCTACAATGTGATATTACTCAGCTATTAAATGAATGCATGTAAGTCAGTTCTAATGAGGTAGATGCAACTAAAGTCTATTAGATAGAGTGAAGTAAGTCAGAAAGAGAAAAACAAATATTGTGTATTAATGCATATTAATATATGCATTATCCACAGTCTTGTCTAACTCAATGAAACTATGAGCCATGCTGTATGGGGCCACCCAAGATGGACAGGTCATGGTGGAGAGGTCTGACAGATTGTGGTCCACTGGAGAAGGGAATGGCAAATTATTTCAGTATTCTTGCCTTGAGAACCCCATGAACAGGATGAAAAGGCAAAAAGATAGGACACTGAAAGATGAACACCCCAGGCTGATAGATGCCCAATATGCTACTGGAGATCAGTGAAGGAATAACTCCAGTAAGAATGAAGGGATGGAGCCAAAACAAAAACAACACCCAGATGTGAATGTGGCTGGTGATAGAAGCAAGGTCCAATATTGTAAAGAGCAATATTGCATAGGAACCTGGAATGTTGGCAAATTGGAAATGGTCAAACAGGAGATGGCAAGGGTGAACGTCGACATTCTAGGAATCAGAGAACTAAAATGGACTGGAATGGGTGAATTTAACTCAGATGACCATTTTATCTACTACTGTGGGCAGGAATACCTTAGAAGAAATGGAGTAGCCATCATCATCAACAAAAGAGTCCAAAATTCATTACTTGGATGCAATCTCAAAAAAAACCAGAATGATCTCTGTTCATTTCCAAGGCAAACCATTCAATATCACAGTAATCCAAGTCTATGCCCTGACCAGTAATGCTGAAGACGCTGAAGTTGAACAGTTCTATGAAGACCTGCAAGAACTTTTAGGACTAACACTCAAAAAAGATGTCCTTTTCACTAAAGGAGACTGGAAAGCAAAAGAAGGAAGTCAAAAAACACCTGGAGTAACAGGCAAATTTGGCCTTGGAGTACAGAATGAAGCAGGGCAAAGGCTAATAGAGTTCTGCCTAAAGAACGCACTGGTCATAGCAAGCACCCTCTTCCAACAACACAAGAGAACATTCTACACATGGACATCACTAGATGGCCAATACCGAAATCAGATTGATTATATTCTTTGCAGCCAAAGATGAAGAAGCTCTATACAGTCAGCAAAAACAAGACTGGGAGCTGACTGTGGCTCAGATCATAAACTCTTTATTTCCAAATTCAGACCGAAATTGAAGAAAGTGGGGAAAACCACTAGATCATTCAGGTATGACCTAAATTAAATCCCTTATAATTATACAGTGGAAGTGAGAAATAGATTTAAGGAACTAGATCTGGTAGACACAGTGCCTGATGAACTATGGATGGAGGTTCATGACATCGTACAAGGGCCAGGGATTAAGACCATCCCCAAGAAAAAGAAATGCAAAAATGCGAAATGGCTGTCTGAGGAGGCCTTACAAATAGCTGTGAAAAGAAGAGAAGCGAAAAGCAAAGGAGAAAAAGAAAGATCTACCCATTTGAATGCAGAGTTCCAAAGAATAGCAAGGAGAGATAAGAAAGCCTTCCTCAGTGATCAGTGCAAAGAAATAAGAGGAAAACAACAGTATGGGAAACATTAGAGATCTCTTCAAGAAAATTAGAGATACCAAGAGAACATTTCATGCAAAGATGGGCTCAATAAAGGAGAGAAATGGTATGGACCTAATATAAGCAGAAGATATTAAGAAGAGGTGTTAAGAATACACAGAAGAACTGTACAAAAAAGATCTTCACAACCCAAATACTCATGATGGTGTGATCACTACCTAGAGCCAGACATCCTGGAATGTGAAGTCAAATGGGCCTTAGGAAGCATCACTATGAACAAAGCTGGTGAAAGTGATGGACTTCCAGTTGAGCTACTTCAAATCCTAAAAGATGATGCTGTGAAAGTGCTGCACTCAGTGTGTCAGCAAATTTGGAAAACTCAGCAATGGCCACAGGACTGGAAAAGGTCCGTTTTCATTCCAGTCCCCAAGAAAGACAATGCCAAAGAATGGTCACACTACCACATAATTGTACTCATCTTACACACTAGTAAAGTAATGCTCAAAATTCTCCAAGCCAGGCTTCAGCAATACATGAACCATGAACTTCCAGACGTTCAAGCTTGTTGTAGAAAAGGCAGAGGAACCAGAGATCAAATTGCCAACATCCACTGGGTCATCGAAAAAGCAAGAGAGTTTCAGAAAAACATCTATTTCTGCTTTATCGACTATGCCAAAGCCTTTGACTGGTGGATCACAATAAACTGTGGAAAACTCTAAAAGAGATGGTAATATTAGACCACCTGACCTACCTCTTGAAAAACCTGTATGCAGGTCAGGAAACAACAGTTAGAACTGGATATGGAACAACAGACTGGTTCCAAATAGGAAAAGGAGTAGATCAAGGCTGTATACTGTCACTCTGCTTTTTAAACTTCTATGTATCATGAGAAACACTGGGATGGAAGAAGCACAAGCTAGAGTCAAGATTTCCAAGAGAAATATCAATAATCTCAGATATGCAGGTGCCACCATCCTTATGGCAGAAAGCAAAGAACTAAAGAGCCTCTTGCTGAAAGTGAAAGAGGAAAGTGAAAAAGTTGGCTTAAAGCTCAACATTCAGAAAACTAAGATCATGGCATCCAGTCCCATCACTTCATGGCAAATAGATGGCGAAACAGTGGAAACAGTGGCTGACTTTATTTTTCTGGGCTCCAGAATCACTGCAGATGGTGATTGCAGCCATGAAATTAAAAGACGCTTACTCTTCGGAAGGAAAGTTATGACCAACCTAGACAGCATATTAAAAAGCAGAGGAATTACTTTGTCAATAAAGGTCCATCTAGTCAAGGCTATGGTTTTTCCAGTAGTCATGTATGGATGTGAGAGTTGGACCATAAAGAAAGCTGAGCACCAAAGAATTGATGCTTTTGAACTGTGGTGTTGGAGAAGACTCTTCAGAGTCCCTTGGACAGCAAGAAGATACAGTCATTCCATCTTGAAGGAAATCAGTCCTGAATATTCCTTGGCAGGAATGATACTGAAGCTGAAACTCCAATACTTTGGCCACCGATGCAAAGAGCCGACTCATTTGAAAAGATCCCAATGCTGGGAAAGATTGAGGACAGAAGAAAGGGACGACAGTGGATGAGATGGTTGGATGGCATCACCGAGTCAATGGACATGAGTCTGGGTGGACTCCAGGAGTTGGTGATGGACAGAGAGGCCTGGCGTGCTGTGGTTCATGGTGTCGCAAAGAGTTGGACACGACTGAGTGACTGAACTGACCTGATGGAATCTAGAAAATCTAATGAACCTATTTTCAGGGGAGCAATGGAGACACAGACATAGAGAACAGACTTGTGGACACAGGGAGGGGTGGAGAAGGTGGGACAGATGGAGAGAGCAGCATGGGGACATACACACACTACTGTATGTAAAACAGCCAATCGAAATTAGCCGTATGACTCGGGGGACTCAAACCGGGGCTCTGTAATGACCTACAGGGGTGGGAAGGGGAGGGAAGATTCAAGAGAGAGGGGACATAGGTATACCTATGGCTGACTCATGTTGATGTATGGCAGAAGCCAACATCATACTGTAAAGCAGTTATCCTTCAGTTAAAAATAAATGTTTTAAAAATCTGATGTTAGATGGATATCTCAGCGCAAAGCTGAATTTCAGACAATATGCTTAAGTCAAAATATGCCGAAGTCCAGTAACGGATTTGCTGGAAAAAGAACAGATCTCCTGAATCAAGTAGCATTTTGATAATAGAAAGGCAGATAGAGCCTTAATGAGCAAGCGTGATATCAGCTGTTACTTACGAAAGCTGTAACTGTAAAGGCATATTGTGAAGGACCCGTAGTTTGTCATGGTGAAGAGAATCACAGCCACAGCCTGGGCGGTTGGATGAATGGTAACAGGACAGAAGGGGCTTCCCGGGTCGTGCAGTGGCAAAGACCCGCCTGCCAAAGCAGGAGACATAAGAGATGAGGGTTCAGTCCCTCAGTCAGGAAGATCCCCTGGAGGAGGGCGTGGAAAGCCACTCCAGTATTCTTGCCTGCATCCATAGGGTCACAGAGTCAGACACGACTAAAGTGACTTAGCATGTGCAATGCAGTAGAAAGACGGATATGGGACACATACATTTTAACATATGAAACAGGTAGCTGGTGAAGTTGCCGTGTTGCACAGAGAGTTCAACACGGAGCTCTGGGATGACCTAGAAGGGTGAACGGGGCGATGGGAAGGAGGTTCAAGAGGGAGGGGATGCATGTTTACTTAGGGTTGATTCAACCCTAAGTTGTACAACCCAACTTCTGCTGGGGTGTACAGCAGAAGCTAACACAGCACTGTAAAGCAATAATCCTCCCATTAAAAATACCTTTGACAAAGAAACCATAGGCTTCAAAAGGTAACTGAAGCAAGAGATCTGAATGAAGTCTAAGTGTTAGCAAAAATGTCTCCTCCCAACAGCTGAGAGAGGCCAAGACCAAACTGTGAGGGGAAGGTCAACTTATCCCTGCTTCTCTGGGCACATGGGACAGAGTAAAGGCCCCGGGTTTGGGCTCCACTGGCCTGCGTTTTCCTTGCTGGGTGGCTCTGGTCTGCATCTGCCCTCCCAGCTGGAGTCTGGCAGCTACAAATGCCCACAATTATGCACGATCCTCTCGTTTTCTGCTCTGTGGTTGAAATAATGACAGTCTCTCTTTCTATTGCTGTTCTGATGGCTTCACATTCTGAATCCCTGTGATATTATTACCAGTGGCAAAAGGGGTCTTCTTTAGCATCGGGAGAACTCCCCCATACATCACTTGAAGAGCAGATGGGTGAGCTGACAGGTTAACAAAGGTGCCCAGATACGCGGCTGAGCCATTAAGGAATGCGGCAGTCAATGGTGTGTGTGTGGGCACGAGATAGCATCGCTCTGCTCAGACCTGTGTGCTGGAGACATGTTCACCCCACACCTGAGTCCCGTGTTGCAACAGACAGGGCGTTTCTTAAATGCATGGCTTGTATCCCAACAGCATTCCTTAAGTATGCACATTTTACTGAGCTCCTGGGTCTTCCAAAATGTATTCTGCATCTCCTAAATGCAATCCCATTGATCACCTTGAAAGATGCAATGCATAAACAAAACAGGGGACCTCCTCGGCTGTCCCATGGTCAACAATCTGCCTTGCAATGCAGGGGACAGGGGTTTGATCCCTGGTCGGGAAGATCCCACCCGCCACAGATACTGACCCCGCGTGCCCTCAAGCCTAAGGGCTGTGATGTAGACTCCATGAGCCGCAGCTAAGACCCAACACAGTGGAACAAATACAATTTTTTTAAAAAAGACAGCAAAGAAGCATCAAGAACATTTAGTGTTAACAACGTAGGTATGCCTTTTCACAAGGATTTCAAGCTATCCTGGAAAAGGCCGTGAAGACTGGGCACTCTGGGGCCTCCAGGGTTTCTCACTGGATGTAAGGGACACGTGTGGCCAGAGCACAGCTCCTCACACCGGGACCCTCGGTTCTTTTCCACTTTCATAGCAAACTGGCCATGGACAGCGTGCCCTGAGATGTGACCTGGGCTCCTCTGGAAGGAGAGCGGCTCATGCTGACCCGAAGCACCTGCATCCAGACCACGGTCCATCTTCCACCTTCTCTCGTCTCACCTAGCCCTTCCCTAGCGTTGGGGCCCCTCACCCTCTACGTCCAGCAGCAATCACACTAGCATCCCATAGCCTTTTCCCTCTGCCTCTATGTTCTCCAGAGTTCTGCCCTTAACGTGATTTATTACCAGCCAAGCACTTAAAGTTGCCTACAGCGTTAGGCAGCAGAATGAGCTAATGTTTTGTTGTCTGTTCTCATTTATGATAGAACACTTATCAGTACATCATCATTCAAGTCTGTCATCAGCTCTGACTCAACTGTGATGCCAAAAATGACAGCGAAAGAGCACAGAGCCAAAAAAACTGTGGAAGCCCGGCGGTCAATCAGATTTACCACCTTTTGACGGTCCGAGAGCAAAGAGTTTAGGATGTGTTTGGGTGATTCTGTAAGTGCGCTTCTTGAAAAGAGGGGAATGTACAATACGTAACTAATTTGTAGCTTGTCAGCTTTTGAGCTTGGGTTGTTGGGGTTTCATAGCACCAACATTAAATGTTAGATCCCGAACTATGTAAAATAGTATCACAGTGTAGGTCTCGTCTCTAAAAGCATGGCCCGGGTATTTAAACGCCACAGAGAAAAGACAACAGCTAGAATACCCACCCTTTCTTATTTCACACTCTTTTCTTTTTACCTGCCTGAATATGTGAACATTCCAGACAAGAAATATGTGACAGGACAATGCAAGTCCCAAATGTAGCAGCTGGATGCAAAGGACTTGTCCGAGGCATGCTGCCTTCTTGACATCGGATAAAATTGTTCTTCATGCGAGTGGCAAGACAGAGGAGCTCTGAGTGTTACTCCAGGGTCTGAAGCTTCTGGAAATCTGATGTCTGGGGAAACAGAAGAAGGAGAAACCAAAGATGTTACCAAATTTAATCTGGCAGGGGATGGAAGGGGAAGAAGAGGGAGGGAAGCGGGACTTCACAGAGGTTGCCATGACTTCTCAAGAAACAAGGGAAGATTAATGCCCTTGAGGCCTCTGTCTGTCTCAGCGTGACAGCAGCAAAAACACCATAAACCAGGTAGTGGCTTATAAACGAGAAATTTATTTCTCACAGTTCTGGAGGCTGGTACTGGCAAATTCTGAGTCTGGTGAGAACCCCCTTCCTGATTCCTAGACAACCCAATAAGCTCACCTGGTGGAAGGGATGAAGCGGTGACCCGGGTCTTTTATAAGGGCACTCATCCTAGCGAGGGCTCCGTCCTCTCCACCTAATCACCTCCCAGACGCCTCCAAACACCGTCACACTGGGGTTAGGGTTCAGCAAGAGTTTTGAGGAGACGGAAACTTTCAGCCTACAGCCCTCTGGTGAAGCACTTGTCTCAAGAAGATCCCTCTGGAAATGAGCCTGGTGTCCTGGTGCTGGCACCCCTTCTTCCTGGGAGCACTGGTAAAATGCAGTGTTTCTGAGCAGAGAGACAGTTGGGGTGCCCTCTGCTTGGTTCCTTCTTCATTGAGGTGAGAGACACTGGTCTCTCTCCAGACTGGGTACAAGACTATTCTGGTTACCTCTGGGCTGGGAGAGCTCACACATGCTCACTTTCTCAGCATCATATTTCTGGTTCTGAAGAATTGGGAAAGAAGACCTCTGAACTGAATGCAGTAGTCGGGAAAGGAGCCTCCCACAGCATCTGTGGTCCCATTTCTGTTAGCAAGACACTGCAAAGGGGCACACTCTAGGGCTCTAGGGCTTGCTGCTTCCATTTTCTTTGGGAACAGGTATATTGTTTCCCTTTCTTCTTCCTCCTCTTCTTCTTTTTTAACTGACTATGAGTGCTGCCGGAGGCTCTGTGGGAAAATCCATTTTCCTGCCTTTTCTGGAGTCTGGAGCTGCCTTCCTTGCATGCCGTGCTTCATGGCTGCTCCACGTTCAGATCCAGTGTAGCATCTTCTCTCTCTGAGTTCCCTTCCCTCTGCTTCCATCCTGTGGTCTTCATCTCTTCTGCCTTTAGTCACATCTCCCTTTTCCTCTCTTAAATGTATCACTGATGACATTTACCATCCACTCAGACAATGCTGGATAATTTCCCCACCCCCAAATCTTCAATTTAATCACATTTACAAAGAAGTTTTCCCCTGTGTAAGGTAACCTCCACAGGTTCTGGGGTTTCAGACCAGGAAATATTTGATGAACATTTTACCCATACCACACAGGGACTCTGATTCTGATTCCTGTGAGGCCTCAACTCCAGTATTAGTGTGAGATTCCTGCAACATCCTTGAATCCCTTGATATGACATGGACACTTGAATGACCTGGAGTATATTTTGGTTTATTTTTTTGCTTTATTTGTACTCCTTTGGTTGCAATAAACAAAAATAAGATTAAAAATTGAAGTGGAAAAAAAAAAGTTTTGTGGTACATGTAATTGCATCCTCAAACAGTTTAAATATTGCTCTTAGGAAACTTTAGACCTAATAAAATTTTTATGGATTGGCAAGACATAAAATAAATATACCTGAAATCAATTATTTTCTTCCAGACCAGGAGTACCTGGAATAAATCATTTATAAGGAATTTCTATTTACTATAGAAACAAAACCATAAAATATTTAGAAACAAATTTAAGAAGACACACATGACCTTTATATCGAAAGTGACTGAAGTTTACTGGGAAACATAAAAGCCTTGAATACAGAGTTCAGTGTCTCACTTTCAACATTGGAAACCTGATGAGGATATGTCAGTTTTTAGCACATTAACTGATGAATTCCACTTAGTTTTGGGTATGATTTTTTTCATGGAACATTAGGGAAAGGATTTAAAATCCATCAAGAAGTTAAAACTAAAGAGCGTTTTGACAGAAAGAAGTTTAAGAAGTAGAGAAACACTCAGGGGATGGTTGAGAACGTGAGCACGGCTGGAAGCAAGTTGGTGTTGGAGCTTCGCCCCGGGCAGGCTACGCCCCTCGCGGGAGGCTGGTCACGTCATCTCTAAAATGCTGCGTGCCAACACTGAGTGTTACGTATTTAAGGATCACTGAATATATTTTTAAATTTTTTAGGGGACGATAACTGCTTTACAACATTGCACTGATTTCTGCCGTACATCAGCATGGATCGGCTGACCCTCCCTCCAGTCCCCCAGCCCACCCCTCCCCTCTAGGCTGTCCCAGAGCACTGGGCTGAGCTCCCTGGGTCATACAGCAAATTCCCATCGGCTGTCTGTTGTTCATACGGGAATATATATGTTTCCATGCTCCTCTCTCAATTAGTCCCACCCTCGTCTTCCTCCACTGCAGAGCTGAATCCAATGTGTTCTGGAAATCTGTCTCTGACAACATAGCCCGCGGTACTTCTGTTGCTGGAAACAATATCTTTCAATATGAAGATCTGAAATAAAATTGTTCTGGGTCAATAGTGGGGAAAGTTGACATTCTAAATTAACACACTGGTATATTTCATGTACAATTAAAATGTATACAAAGTAAATTTAATAAGTAAAAATTAGTTTCAACTATGTCACAAAAAACCTTAATGCATTCAGTCTGGACAAAAGCAACAATTTTAAAATATTCTCCAGGTAAGTAGAATTGCTTCAAATGAATTTTTTTTTAATGCTGAGTAATATTCCATTGTGTATATGTACCACAGCTTTCTTATCCATTCATCAGTTGATGGGCATCTAGGTTGTTTCCATGTCTTAGCTATTGTAAACAATGTAGCGATGAACATTGGGGTGCACGTGGCTCTTTCGGAACGCAGATGTATAGAATAGACTTGTGGACTTTGTGGATGAGGGTAAGGGTGGGATGATATGGGAGAAGGGCATTGAAGCATGTTAATTGTCATGTGTCTAATCAATCGCCAGCCCAGGATTGATGCTCGGGACTGGTGCAGCGAGATTTCCCGGGGGGGAGGGAGGAGGGAGGGGGGACCCGGAGGGGAAGCATATGTAAACCCATGGTGATATCATGACAATGTATGGCAAAAACAATAATAAAAAATAATAATAATAAAAATTAAAAAAATAATAAAAAAATAAAACTCAGTTTGACCTCAAAAAAAAAAAAAATAAAAAAAAATAAAATATTCTCCAGGGAAAAATGGCAAACTCAAATTACTTGGGGATCATCATTATTCCAGCACTTTCTGTGGCCTGTCTTTTATCAGAAAGTGCTTGGAGCCAGGTTGTAAAAGGAAGCAGGTGGGTTCCCCCTGATTATTTAAGCTCAGAAACAGAATAGCACACAAGTGAAAGCAAAGACCGTAGAATCAAGCACTGTTAAGTATGATGACTAAACACAAGAAAAAACAAATGAAGCAACAAGAGAGATTTAACTAAGAACTGTTACTGGTATAAATAATTAGGTCTCTTAGAATAAGTCTAACTTTACAAAATTTACTAAAATAGAAAACAAATTGAGTAATTTGAGCAAATTTTAGTACATGCCCTTGAATCCATGTTATTAATACCCACCCTTGGGATCCCTAAAGCATGTCTCCTGCACATACAGGCAGCTAAAGATGTCTGCGCATTTGTAGTTCAAAAGCCCTGAAATGTTCATTTCTGCTTTCATCACAATAACCCCAAATGTCCTTTAACTGATAAACAGATAAACAAAGTGTGTACATTCACAGAACTGCTGTTGTTGTCTAGTCATTAAGCCATGTCCAACTCTTTGAGACCCCACGGACTGTAGCACGCCAGATCTCTCTGTCCCTCACTATCTCCCAGAGTTTGCCCAAGTTCAAGTCCATTGCATCACTGATGCCATCCAATCATCTCACCCACTGCTGCCCACTTCTTCTGTGGCCTTCAATCTTTCTCAGCATCAGGGCTTTTTCCAATGAATGGGCTCTTGGCAACAGGTAACCAAAGTACTGGAGCTTCAGCTTCAGCACCACTTCTTCCAATGAGTATTCAGAGTTGATGTCCTTTAGGATGGACTGGTTTGATGTCTTTGTATCCAGTCATTAAAAGGAATGAAGTACTTACTCAGGAACAATATGGATGAACCTTGAAAAAAATATGCTCTCTCAAAAAATCCAGACACAAAAAGTCATGGACTGCATGAATTTATTTAAAGGAAATATCCCAAACTGCTAAAGTCACTGAAACAGAATGCAGACTGGACCTGGAGATGGAGAGAGCGGTGGGCAGTGACTGTCTAATGGGGGTGCTGGCTTCCTTTGGGGGTATGAAAATTTGAGGAACTCATTAGTGCTGTGGTGCAGTGTGGATGTGCTACCTGCTTCTGGGTAGTACAGGTAAACATGACCAAGTTCAAGTCACGTGAATTTTAACTCTTCTCAGTTCAGTTCAGTGTAGTCATTCCATCGTGTTTGACTCTTTGTGACCCCCATGGACTGCAGCATGCCAGGCCTCCCTGTCCATCACCAACTCCCGGAGTTTATCCAAACTAATGTCCATTGAGTTGGTGATGCCATTCCACCATCTCAACCTCTGTTGTCCCCTTCTCCTCTTGCCTTCAATCTTTCCCAGCATCAGGGTCTTTTCCAATGAGTTGGCTCTTTGCATCAGGTGGGCAAAGGATTGGAGTTTCATCTTCAACATCAGTCCTTCCAATGAACACCCGGGACTGATCTCCTTTAGGATGGGCCGGTCGGATCTCCTTGCAGTCCAAGGGACTCTCAAGAGTCTTCTCCAACACCACAGTTCAAAAGCATCAATTCTTCGGCACTCAGCTTTCTTCATGGTCCATCCCTCACATCTATACATGACCACTGGAAAAACTCCTAAAAGAAGACAAACAAGCTGTACAACAACTCTCAGTCCAACAGCCAGGAGTCAGCCTAGACTGCTTTTATTCTCTCACAACCACAAATCTCACTGGCTGCTCCCTTGAGGAGTACCAGGGACCCCCTCTCTGGGGGCTCCCGCCCTGGTCCTGCCCATGTGGCCTTCCAGCTGGTTGCGGATCTCCCAGCCCACACGTGCCCATCTGCAGTCTCTCCTCTACCTGCATCAGAGCGGTGGGGAGACAAGCGGCTTTTTCCATCCGAGGCCTCCCCTCCCCCACTCTGGACCAGAGTAGAGACTTTCCAGCCCCATCACTCTTCTCCTGCAACCCTTTTCATCTGTCTGCACTGGCCACCTGACTGCTCCAGGAACTTGCCAGGGAATCCTACACCACTGGACCTTTGCACCTGCCATTCCTTTGCCCAGAGAATTTTCCCCAGATGCCCATGTGCCTTCTCTCTCTTCTTCCTCAGATATCTGCTCCAATGTCAGGTGTTTTCCATAGTGAAGTAAAAGCAAAGTTAACAGGGCATAAAACTTTAACCCTTCCTGCTGTGAGCCATATCCTTCTCTTCTTGGCTTTTCTCTGCAGCACTAATCAGCTGGCATGCAGAGTGTTTGTCTAATTTGCTTACTTTTCATCTCTCAGACTGAACTGTGAGCTCTGGAAGGAGGGGTGTTGCCCCTTGGTCCCCTGAGGGAGCTTCTAAAGGCAGTTAGCTGACACATCGGGACCTTGCTCATGCCAGGAGCCTCCTCTGTTAGGCTGGTCTCAGGACAGAGCAGGGAGGAGAGTGGTGATGGGACATTCCTGCCATATCCCCAGTGCACACAGGAAGGTGTGTCCTGAAGGTCTCCCCGCTGGGCTGGCCGGAGGTCCTCAGGATGCCTGTGGTCTGAGGCTCCACCCCGCTTCTCTCACAGGGTCCAGACCTCATCATGATCTGATGCTCTCCACCTCCCTGCTCCCTCTCCACCCTCATCCCCATGGACATTCTCTATGTAGTCTTTGACCTCCAAATCCATCTTAACTCTGCTGTCCAGAGGATCTGGACAGTAAACACGTGGTCTCTTCTGTTCAATTGCACAGGAAATCCCCTAGATACAAGCCTTCAGGTTGTGAACTTTCGAAGGTGCAAACGTATGGTCCATCAATGTCAGATGGGCGTGACGTTGCAGCTGGCCCTGCATCTCCCATTGCTGATAGCTCTTCAGTTCTACCATCTCTCAGCTCTTCTTTTTCCTCCAGCCAGGCACTCTTCTTGCCTGTTCACTTGATGCCAGACCCTGTGTGCCAACTGTTGTACTATACCCCTGCACTTTCCAAGGTTAAAAATGCCTTACCTTTTGTACTACAGTTCAGTTCAGTTGCTCAGTCGTGTCCAACTCTTTGTGACCCCATGGACTACAGCATGCCAGGCCTCCCTGTCCATCACCAGCTCCCTGAGTTTACTCAAACTCATGTCCACTGAGTCAGTGATGCCATCCAACCATCTCACCCTCTGTCATCTCCTTCTCCTCCTGCCTTCAATCTTTCCCAGCATCAGGGTCTTTTCCAATGAGTCAGTTCTTCACATCAGGTGGCCAAATTTATGGGAGTTTCAGCTTTAGCATCAGTCCTTCCAATGAATATTCAGGACTTATTTCTTTTAGGATGGACTGGTTGGATCTCCTTGCAGTCCAGGGAACTCTCAATGGCCTTCTCCAACACCACAGTTCAAAAGCATCAGTTCTTCACTGCTCAGCTTTCTTTATAGTCCAACTCTCACATCCACACATGACTACTGGAAAAACCATAGCCTTGACTGGACAGTCCTCATTTATGTAAAAAGTATTAGAAACTTATTACAGTATAGTATGGCATAGCTGATGGTGTTAGTTGGGCACCTAGGCTAATTTTGCTGGATTAAGGAACAAGTTGGAGTGATGAACTTGCTCTCGGAATGGAACTCATTCGTATGCAGGGAACTTACTGTACTCCTAGTGGCTCAGGGGAACACATGCATACCCATGGTGGATTCATGTCAATGTATAGCAAAACCAACATGATAATGTAAAGAAAAAAAATAATAAAGCAACAGGTATAAAGTATATTTAAACCAATGAACAATGAAACATGCAAAAGAAAACAACATTGTAATATTTTATTTCTCAAAGTGTTAAGTGTTAGTCACTTCTTCAGACATGTCCAACTCTTTCTGACCCTGTGGACTGTAGCCCACCAGGCTCCTCTGACCATGGGATTCTCCAGGCAAGAACTGGAGTGTGTTGCCATTTCCTTCTCAAGGGGATCTTCCCCATTCAGGGATCAAACCCAGGTCTCCTGCACTGCAGGCAGATTCTTTACCATCTGAGCCACCAGGGAAGCCCCTACCTAAGGAAATAAATAATGCTGATGAGTCGATTCTGAGACTGATAAAGTCATATCCTGCTAGTATTGATAATTAGCATACTATTTTTCAAAGCTAGCTTGGCAACAGGAAGAAAGGATTTTACAGCTTGATTCAGCAGCCCCTGAGGACTGATTCTAATGAAATCACTTAAAGTAGAACAGAGCTAGGAAAACAACTGCTGCATGCCAAATTACCCACTGTGTCATTAGGTGTAAAGGGAACGAAGTGCATGTCCAGCCAAAACTGCTCCCTTGCATGAGTCCTCACGTTATTTAAAAGGTAGATGCTGAAATGGAATTGCACTTGAGTCCCGTGTTTGAGACACAGGGGCAGGAGGACAGCTGGGTTTGCGGGACCCCGACCCTCTGCCGCAGTCCTTCCTTACTGATGGAGGGGGTTGGTGGTGCCTGCATCTTCTCTGAAGTCACTGCAGCCTGTGTCCCCAGAGCACGAGGCGGCGCATCTCCCCATTTGATAAGTGGGATTTCTGTCATGTTCAGATTCATTTTATCTCCACGCTCAATACTTGGGAGAACACACGCAGTTTTGTTGACTTTTCAGAGGGAAATAATTCTGATGCATTTTATCAACCTCAGAATAGCTTCCCAGAGTTCAAACAGAAAAGTACGCTGAACGTACAAATCAGCTTTCAAATGCATCTTGCTTTCTAAAATGTTAAGATGAATACAGTTGTGCTTCTTTGAGTTGGAGACAGAGTAGACAGGCTGAGCCTCCGTGCTGAGAACTCAGTCTGCTCCAGGCCACTCACCTAGTCCTGCACTCCATCGCCACGAGTCTCCTGACTTCAGGGGCAGGAGCCATGTGGGGGCGGTCCAGTGCATCCTCAAAGGCACACACACAGACACACACACAGG
>ML661340.1:11167722-11326520 GCA_007570785.1 Antilocapra americana | reverse complement strand
ACACACACAGACACACACAGGCACACACACAGGTGCACACACACAGGTGCACACACAGGCACACACACAGGCACACACAGACACACACACAGGCACACACACAGGCACATAAACACAGACACACACACAGGCACACACACACAGGCGCACACACAGGCACACACACAGGCGCACACACAGGCACAGGCACACACAGACGCACACACACACAGGCACACACACACACATGCACACACTCCGTGTTTATGGGCCACCAACAGAAGGCTCCTCAAACCATCCTACCTTATTATCTGTGATGGCTTCTGCTCCACTCTGCTCTATAATTTAGTTGTTTAAAACGGCCCCAAACTCCATCCACAGAGCGGTCACCCCCCCAGCTTGGAAACTGTCCAGAAGAAAGGATGAGGACCTCAGAGGGGGGAGTGGTGCAGAGAGTCCCACGCGCCCCGCCGCCCCACAGAGGCCGGCCCAGCCAGCGTCCTGCTGCCAGGATGGTTCGCCCGGGCCCATCAACCCACGCGTACATGCGTGCGCACATGCACGGCGGGTGCTTCATGCCCAGGATGTCAGTGCCGTCAGCGTTTGGCCACAGAGGACCCAGGTTTCTAAGGTGAGGTCAAAGGTTGCATCTAGGTGGTAGTCTGCCCCTGTCTCCTGACCCTCGAACTTGAGTGCCTTTTATGGAATAGGGCGTGGGTGTCATTAGGAGTTTCCACACATTGGAGAGAGATGAGTTCACTGATTCCTAGACACGCAAATCCCTCTAGGACACACCTGGAGGGGAGGTGCTCCTCCCAGCGAGGGTAAAGGTCAGCAGGCTCTGCCCCCGGGCTTGGCCCTTAACCCCCCGTTTTCTGACCAGCAGGCTGATGCGGAATAGTCAGAGTAGTGTTGGTGGTCATCCAAACGTCGTCAGGACACTTTTGTGAAACGCTGCACAGCAAGGAGATCTAACCAGTCCACCCTAAAGGAAATCAACCCTGAATATTCAGGGGAAGGACGGATGCTGAAGCCGCAGCTCCAATCCTTTGGCCCCCTGATGCGAAGAGCTGACTCACTGGAAAAGACCCCGATTCGGGGAAAGATGGAAGGCGGGAGAAGGGGACGACAGAGGGTGAGGTGGTTGGATGGCATCACTGACTCAATGGTCATGAGGTTGAGTGGGCTCTGGGAGTTGGTGATGGACAGGGAGGCCGGGCGTGCTGCAATCCATGGGGTCACAGAGAGTGAGACACGACTGAGCGACTGAACGGACGGAACTAAACACCGATGTACACCAGCAGCGCTCAGCAGAATGTCAGAACTGAAGGGAGGCGGAGACTGTCTCATAGGAACTTGAGGAAAGTGGGAGTGCCAAGCTTTTCAACTGACCTCTCTGAGGGTCTGCCTGCAATGCGGGAGAATTTGCCTGCAATGTAGGAGACCGGGTTCAATTCCTGGGTTGGGAAGATCCTCTGAAGAAGGAAATAGCAACCCACTCCAGTACTCTGGCATGGAGAATTCCATGGGCAGAGAAGCCTGGTGGGCCCCAGTTCATGGAGTAGCAAAGAGTCGGACACGACTGAGCCGCTAGCACTCTCTCTGAGGGTAACGCAGCCTGGGGTTAGAGATGGAGAATTTTAAGTGAGCGTAATGACAACAGACAAGGGCAGCGTGGTCGTACACTTCACCTTAGACAAAGCCTTCTCCACGCGCCTCTGACTTCACCTTCAGAGCTGTCACAGGACACATGTATCTGCCTTCGTTCATAGGAAACTAGACCCAGAGAAGTCATGGCGTTTTCAAAGGTCACACCACCTCCAAAAATACAGGAAACTGGAAGGCTCTGAAATACCTCGCTCTGGGATTTGGGTTGGGTTTTGCAGCAGAGAAAGCCCAGGGGTTAATTCAAGAAGCTGCTTCAATTAGGATTTCACCATTGCATTTTTCTAATAGACTTTTATTGGCTTGTAGTTGGCTCACAATGCTGCGTTAGTGTCTGCCGTATGGCACACCGAGTCACTGACACGAATACATGTGTCTACTCTCTTTTGGATTCTCTCCCCTGTGAGTCATGACGGACTGCGAGCAGAGTTCCTTGCACTAAGCAGGTGGCCCTTACGTGTGTGTGCGTGCTGACTCACTCATTTGTGTCCACATCTTTGCAGCCCCGTGGACTGTATTCCACCAAGCTCCTCTGTCCAGAGGATTTCCCAGGCAAGAATACTGGACTGGGCTGCCATTTCCTTCTTCAAGGGATCTCCCCAACCCAGGAATCGAACCCACGTCTCCTGTGTCTCCTGCATTGCAGGCGGACTCTTTACCGGCTGAGCCATCGGGGAAGCCCTTGTTGATGTTGCTCCCTGGCTCAGCCGTGTCTGATTCTTTGCGAGGCCATGGACTGCAGCACCTCAGGCTTCCCTGTCCTTCACCGTCTCCCTTTGAGAGAGTCAATTCCTAGGCAGGTTGGTAAGAAGCCTGGGGTTCCTGAGGAGGAGAAAGGGATCTGGGGCTCTTTGCCCCAAAGAGGAGATAGGAATCTGGAATTCTCAAAGAGGAGGAAAGGACAAACTTTTTTCTTTTTTTCTCTACATTCCTTAGTCTTAGTCACATAAAATGCTTTTTTTTCCTTGAAGCCCAGAACTGATGATTACACAACAACCCAACGATACAACTCAGTTTAAACTCTATACTAAGGATTATATAGCAAGAGTGTATCCAGCTGGCGGACAGTTCCTTCTTCCTGAAAACCTTCTGACTATTCCTGGTATCTTAAAATGCTTATTATGGGAGTGGGTCTGGTAAGATCTTTACAACCTAGAGACATTCTTTTGATTTACTGTAATAACCAATTAAAAAAGTATATAACTCCCTTTTCTAAGACTAGCAAAAAGGGCGCTCTCCCCCTTCTGATGTCTGTGTCAGAAGCTTTCTCTGTCTCTTGCATACTTTAATAAAACTCTTCTATACAAAAGCTCTTGAGTGACCAAGGCTGGTCCCTGATCCCAAAGCTAAATCTTCTTTGGAGATCAAAAATCCAACATCATTCACCATAAGCTATCATCAGAGCTTGCTCAAATTCTTGTCCATTGAGTCAATGATGCCATCCAACCATCTCATCCTCTGTCGTCCGCTTCTCCTCCCACCTTCAACCTTTTCCAGCATCAGGGTCTGTTCTAATGAGTTGGTTCTTCACATCACATGGCCAAACTATTGGAGCTTCAGCTTCAGCATCAGTCCTTCAAAAGAATATTCAGGGTTGATTTCCTTTAGGATGGACTGGTTGGATTTCCTTGCAGTCCAAAGGACTCTCAAGAGTCTTCTCCAACACCACGGCTCAAAAGCATCAATTCTTCAGCACTCAGGCTTCTTTGTGATCCAACTCTCATATCCACACAGGACTACTTGAAAAACCATAGCTTTGACTATACAGACTTCTGTTGGCAAAGTAATGTCTCAGATTTTTAACATGCTGTCTAGGTTTGTCATAGCTTTTCTTCCAAGGAGCCAGCGTCTTTTAATCTCATGGCTGCAGTCACCATCTGCAGTGACTTTGGAGCCCAAGAAAATAAAGTCTGGTGCTGTTTCCTTTGTTTCACCATCTATTTGCCCTGAAATGACGGGACCAGATGCCAGGATCTTCATTTTTTGAATGTTGAGCTTTAAGCCAGCTTTTTCACTCTCCTCTTTCACTTTCATCAAGAAGCTCTTTAGTTCCTCCTCAGTGTCTGCCACCAGGATGGTGTCATCTGCATGTGTGAGGTTATTGATATTTCTCCCGGCAATCTTGCTTCATCCAGCCTGGCATTTCACATGATTCTGCACAGAAGTTAAATAAGCAGGGTGACAATATACAGCCTTGATGTACTCCTTTCCCAGTTTGCCACCAGTCCATTGTTCCACATCTGGTTCTAACTGTTGCTTCTTGACCTGCATACACATTTCTCAGGAGGCACGTAAGTTGGTCTGGTATTCCCATCTCTTGAAGAATTTTCCACAGTTTGTTGTGATCTACACAAAGGCTTTAGCGTACTCCATAAAGCAGAAGTAGGTGTTGGAAACCCTTATCATAGTTGTCAATTTTATATATACTAGTATGTGTACGTCAATCCGTCTCCCAATTTATCCATCCACCTTTTCCCCCTTGGTAACTGCGGTTTGTTTTCTGCATCCACAACTCTGTTTCTGGTGTGTAGATAAGTTCATTTGTTCCCTTTGTTGTAGATTCCGCATATAAGCAATATCACACGACATCTGTCTCTCTCCGTCTGACTTACTTCACTTGGTACGACCGTCTCTATGTCCATCTGTGGCGCTGCAATTCGCATTTAACGATGTCAGTGGGACCGTGGCTTCTCTTCCAGTTCACTTCAGGAACTCTGCAGTCTTTGCTGAGCCATCCCCACCTAAGGAAGAGTTTGCTCTGTGCGGTGTGTTCACTGTAGCCAGCGTGTGGGCCTGAGGCGTCCGGTGAACAGACGCATGCCAGGTGATGTGACGCTGCCTGCTTTGACGGCCTTGCCTCTGTAATCAGTGGGGACACGTTGATAATGCATTCCACAATGAACTTGCTGGATGGGGCTTTAATTAAGAGACACAGGGAGCAGTTCGGCACACCTGAGACGTCTCTGTATGAGTCTATGCAGTAAACAGATTACGAGAAGAGCTCAGAGGGTGGGCTCTTGTGCAGAAAGCCAGGGCTCGACTAAAGCTGATGACTGGTCTCAGTCCGTTCATTGTTACGGTAACCTGAGCTGGGGGGCGTAAGTTCATGGGCTTACTTCACAGTGGAACATAAAACCCCCAGTGTTGTACTTTGTGGGGTTTGCCTCATTTTAAATGTCTATGAGGTAAAAAGGTTTTATTTTCATATTTATAAGAAATGGTTATTATGTCAGTTTTGTAAATTATTGCTTTGCATAGTTAGCTTTTAAAATTAACTTTTATTGGCATTATAGTTGATGTGCAATGTTGTGTTCGTTTCAGGTGTACAGCAAAGTGAATCAGTCAGACAGACGCGTGTGTCCACTCTGTTGTAGATTCTGTGCCCGTGTGGGTCATTGCAGAGCTCTGAGCAGTGTGCCTTGTGCATGCAGCAGGTCCTTATTGGTTAACAATGTAATACCCAGCAGCGCATATATGCAGCTTCACAAGGGGCTCAGTGGGTGCAGAATCCACCTGCAATGCAGGAGACATAGACGTGGGTTCGATCTCTGGCTGGGGAAGATCCCCTGGAGGAGGGCATGGCAACCCACTCCGGTATCCCTGCCTGGAGAACCCCATGGACAGAGCAGCCTGGTGGGCTACGGTCCAAGGGGCTGCAAAGAGTTAGAAACGACTGAAGCAACTGAGCACGCACCCAGTGTATATGCGTCAGTCACGGTCTCCTGATTTATTCCTCCCCCCTTACCTTCTGGGAGAAGGAGATGGCAGCCCACTCCAGTGTTCTTGCCTGGAGAATCCCAGGGACAGCGGAGCCTGGGGGGCTGGCGTCTATGGGGACACACAGAGTCGGACACGACTGAAGCGACTGAGCAGCAGCCGCAGCAGCCTTACCCTCTGGTAACTATGAGAAAATAAATCAAACCAAGAAAGACAAATATCACGTGATATTGCTTATATGTGGAATCTTAAAAAAAAAAGTAAAAAATTTTCAATTGTGAAATGAAGCAGTACTGACCTGATGCCTGATTAGGGAGATTTGGAATATTCTGTTTACTGTTTTGACATAGAAATGAAATGTGGACCAGATCACATGGTATATCAGTATCAGCATGTCATTAACAAGAGACAAAAATTAAGGGAGGAAAGACATATTGGAAATAGAAGCTCCATCCATCATAGAACAGTGTCAAGTGGTTTAAACCAAAGCTGGGCTGTAACCCAGGCACACAGGATACAGAGTGGAGGACAATGTTGTGGGGAGACTGCTCTGGGCTGAGGGCAGGATCCGTGACAGAAGGGCTTTGGGGCCACCTGGCACTGTCCCCTACACACAAACGCACATTCACAAGCTCTGAAAAAACATCGGTGTGCTGTGTCTCTATTCCCAAAGGTGTGATTCTAACTTCAGTTGAATAGTCAACCTTTGCTAAAGAAATTTTAGAGCAAAACTCTCTGTGAAGTTATGGCAGTTAAATTTTCTCATGAATTATCTTTCTCTGACTCATTCAACATACCAGAATTCTAATGGATTAATGTCTTTTAACATGTACTTTTTCTTACAAATATTTTATTTTTCAGAACTGCTTGATCCATGACCCATTTCCATGGCTTTAGAAAACAAAAATGGCCCTAACAAAAATATTAGGTGATTCTGCATAATGCTGAATGCTTAACAGCTGCTTTTTAAGATGTCTGGGTTCCTACAATAATTCATATAAACCGTATAAACAGTTTCTTAATGCCGAGCAAGATATGGAAAGAGAGAATAAATTGTGCACAAATCTTCCATTTGTGCCTGTAGGTTTTTGTAGGATGTGTAAATTCTATAATGTCCCTTAAGAGATTTAGGGATTGTTATTAACATCAATCTTAAAGAATGTCAAACTCTATCCTTTTTACCTGTTTCCTCTATTAAAGCATACCATTTATGTTTTTCTTTTCTTCCTGTTCTTGAAGTGTAGCTTTAATTTTCCAGAGCCATGTCCCAATTGACATAATTTGCCAAGGCAAAATGAAAAGATGAGGTTTGAATTAGAATTTCAGCAATGATGTCAAAACAGTATTCCAAGGATGCTTTGGTGAAATAGGTATAAGCTAAGCTATTTGCCAGTCAGGCCACACGTTGTCTGTCACCAGGATGTCCCGGGGGATTACAGAGCAACATCTACCAGATGTAGATTCACAAAAGGAAACTTAATCTGCATTTGTTATCACCTCCCAGGGAGGTCAACTGTAGTGAGACTGCTACCCTCCTGTTGGTTAACGAGGCAGCCATGCGTATTGTTTTCAGATCCTTGGAGAAAAACTGCTACAAAAACACCAATTTTTGCTAATTAATGATGACTCTTCCTGGTGGCAGCCAATGGCCAGAGCTCTGAAGTCTTTACGTTTCAAGGAAACTCTGCTGGCAGACACTCACTGCAGCTGAACTAAAATGAGGTGGCCTAGACCTCAGTGAAGGCTGCGAAGCAGAGCTCTAGATTCTGACTTTTTCTAACTCACTGCTGACATGTTATCCTTTATTATTCATTGAGAATTCAAATTTCTCCTTTTCCTATTCACATAGATTTCTATGTTGGGAGCTAAAGTCTAATATTTTTTTAATGATTAACTATTCCTATGAGAAAAAGGACCATTTCTAACTTAGTGGGGCATTGCAAGTATCATTTAAGAAAATTGAACAATCACAGCAGTCAAATGCATAATTAGGTGACTGTTTAATATTTGTGATGTGCCTACATCATGCTTGGTTTGACTGACTGTATTTGAAACAGACTGCATTTTCATCTTCATCTTCATTGTAATGCACGTCAGAGGAGAATGATTTTTTTTTTTATCCTGCTTCCTACAGAGGAGATTTTGTCCAAATCTGAATTTCAAATAATTTCTCTATTCAAGCACTTCAGACAGGGTTGGGTAGAGTCACCTGTAGAAGCGTAACATGAAATGCAGTTTAGAATACACAAAGCAATTTGCCAAGAAGGAAGAAAGGGAGAAAGATAAGCCCTCATAAGATAAGCTAAGCACCAGTGGGCTAAGCCCTCATTTCTTGCCCTCGTGTTGGGGACAGCTGAGATGCTGAGGTGAATTGAATTATCTCCCCCAAATACATGAGTCCTCATCCTCAGTACCTGTGTCTGGGAGTTTACTTGGAAATAGGTTCTTTGCAAACAGAGTCAGGTTCAGATGAGGGCATACTGCATCCGTGGTACCAACCAGGTGGCCGGTGTCTTTCTAATTGAAGAGGATTCACAGAAACACAGATTCCCACAGGGGACCCCCAAGTGATGACGGAGGCAGAGACAGGAAGGATGTGTCTACAAGCCAAGGGAGGTCAGGACAGCCAGCAAACACTAGAAACTGAGAGAGAAGGAAGAACTCTCCCCTGGAGACTTCAGGGACAGCACAGCCCTGCTAACACCTTGATTGTGGACTGCTAGCCACTGGGACTGTGAAACAACAAATTTCTGTTGTTTTAAGCCACCCAGCTATGGTCAATGGTTAGGGGAGTCCCAGGAGAGTGACAGCAAGAAGATCAAACAAGCTAATCCTAAGGGAAATCAACCCTGGAATAAAGGAATATTCATTGGAAGAACTGATACTGAAGCTGAAGCTCCAATACTTTGGCCACATGATGTGAAGAGCTGACTCACTGGAAAAGTCTCAGATGCTGGGGAAGATTGAGGGGAGGAGGAGAAGGAGACGACAGGATGAGACAGTTGGATGGCATCATCAACTCAATGGGCATGAGTTTGAGCAAGCTCTGGGAGATAGTGAAGGACAGGGAAGCCTGGGTGTTGCAGTCCATCGGGTCACAAAGAGCTGGACATGACTTAGGGACTGAACAACAATAAGAGGAGACTGACACCATGCTGGGTGGACTTCCTCCAGGTAGTCTCTCTCTGATTTAAGTCAGAGATGAAGGCCACAGGGCCCATCCTGCTAAAATTCATTCATTTGCCCAAGGTCACATGCCTAGTTAACATCAAGTTCAGGCTCCAGGGCACAGGTAACATACTCACTTAATGATCTTCCTCAATTCCTGAAACTTTTAGTAACCATCCTAGATGATAGAAGTGGGTCAAAACTTCACCAACCAAGCTATTCTTTGTTCACAACCTTTCTTCTTAAGAAAAAAATAAAATATGTATAAAAAAAATTAAATATAAATATATATATATATATATATACACACACACACACACACACCCCTTATATTTATATAGAACAAGTTTCTTTTCACACTGTCTTCATATATCATGGTTTCATAGGATGTGCCATTTTTCCCTCACAGATAAGCCTAGTGTGCTGCAGTCCATGGGTGGCATTCTCATCCAACAACACAAGAGAAGACTCTACACATGGACATCACCAGATGGTCAATACCAAAATCAGATTGATTACATTCTTTGCGGCTGAAGATGGAGAAGCTCTATACAGTCAGCAAAAACAAGACTGGGAGCTGACTGTGGCTCAGATCATGAACTTATTGCAAAATTCAGACTTAAATTGAAGAAAGTAGGGAAAACCTCTAGACAATTCGGGTATGACCTAAATCAAATCTCTTATGATTATGCAGTGGAAGTGACAAATAGGTTAAAGGAATTATATCTGATAGACAGAGTGCCTGAAGAACTATGGATGGAGGTTCATAACATTGTATAGGAGGTGGTGATCAAATCCATTCCCAAGGAAAAAAATGCAAAAAACCCAAAATGGTTGTCTGAGGAGGCCTTACAAATAACTGAGAAAAGACAAGCTAAAGGCAAAGGAGAAAGGGAAAGGTATACCCATCTGAATGCAGAGTTCCAAAGAACAGCAAGGAGAGATAAGAAAGCTTTCCTTAGTGATCAGTGCAAAGAAATAGAGGAAAACAACAGAAAGGGGGAAACTAGAGCTCTCTTCAAGAAAATTAGATATATCCAGGTAACATTTCAAGCAAAGAGGCACAAAAAATGACAGAAATGACATGGACTTAACAAGCAGAAGACATTAAGAAGAGGTGGTAAGAATACACAGAAGAATTATACAAAAAAGATCTTCATGACCCAGATAACCACGATGGTGTGATCATTCACCTAGAGCCAGACATCCTGGAATGCAAAGTCCAGTGGGTCTTTGGAATCATCACTATGAACAAAGCTAGTAGAGGTGATGGAATTCCAGCTAAGCTATTTCAAGTCCTAAAAGATGATGCTGTGAAAGTGTTGCACTCAATAGCCAGCAAATTTGGAAAGCACAGCAGTGGCCACAGGACTGGAAAAGGTCAGTTTTCATTCCAATCCCAAAGAAAGGCAATGCCAAAGAATGCTCAAACTACCACACAATTGCACTCATCTCACACGCTAGCAAAGTAATGCTCAAAATTCTCCAAGCCGGGCTTCAACAGTACGTGATCTGAGAACTTCCAGATGTTTAAGCTGGATTTAGAAAAGGCAGAGGAATCAGAGATCAAATTTCCAACATCTGTTGGATCATAAAAAAGCAAGAGAATTCCAGAAAAACACCTACTTTTACTTCATTGACTATGCTACAAAACACTGTGGAAAATTCTTCAAGAAATGCGAATACCAGACTACCTTACCTGCCTCCTGAGAAATCTGTATTCAGGTCAAAAAGCAACCATTAGAACCAGACATGGAACAAAGGACTGATTCCAAACTGCAAAAGGAGTACATCAAGGCTGTATACTGTCACCCTGCTTATTTACCTTATATGCAGAGTACAGCATTCTAAATGCCAGACTGGATGAACCAAATGCTGAAATCAAGACTGCCAGGAGAAATACCAGTAACCTCAGATATGCAGAGGACACCACCCTTATGGTGGAAAATGAAGAGGAACTAAGGAGATTTTTCCTGAAAGTGGGAGAAGAGAGTGAAAAAGTTGGCTTAAAGCTCAACATTCAAAAAATAAAGATCATGGCTTCTGGTCCCATCACTTCATGGCAAATAGATGGGGAAGCAATGGAAACAGTGGCAGACTTTGCTCTCTTTGGCTCCAAAATCACTGCAGGTGGTGACTGCAGCTGTGAAATTAAAAGATAATTGCTCCTTGGAGGAAAAGCTATGACCAACCAAGACAGCATATTAAAAAACAGAGACATTACTTTGCAGACAAAGGTCCATCTAATCAAAGCTATGGCTTTTCCAGTAGTCATGTATGGATGTGAGAGTTGGACCATAAAGAAAGTTGAGCACAGAGGACTTGATGCCTTTAAACTGTGGTGTTGAAGAAGACTCTTGAGTCCCTTGGATAGCAAGGAGATCCAACCAGTCAATCCTAAAGGAGATTGGTCCTGAATATACATTGGAAGGACTGAAGCTGAGGCTGAAGCTCCAATACTTTGGTCACATGATGGGAAGAACAGACTCATTGGAAAAGACTTTGATGCTGGGAAAGATTGAAAGCAGGAAGAGATGGGGATGACAGAGGATAAGATGGTTGGATGACATCACCAATTCAATGGACATGAGTTTGAGCAAGCTGTCGGAATTTGTAATGGCCAGGGAAGCCTAGTGTGCTGCAGTCCATGGGTGGCATAAAGTCTGACATGACTGAGAGACTCAACTGGGATGAAGTGACCTGTGTACAGACTTGTCTCTCCACATGTGCTCAGTCACTCAGTTAGGTCCAACTCATTACAACCCGTGGACTGCAATCCTCCATGCTCCTCTGTCCATGGGATTTTCCAGGCAAGAATACTTGAGTGAGTTTCTATTTCCACCTCCAGGCAATCTCCCTGACCCAGGGATTGAAGCCTATTGTCCTGAAATGAAGGTGGATTCTTTACCCCTTGGGCCATTGAGGAATGGCCCTATTAGCATCTGTAAAACAGATTCTGTTATCAGTTATATATTGGGAATATTCAACCTAGCTCTTAAATTTATTTGCACTGTCTTCCAGGCACCAACTCATCTAGCAGAACCTCCCAAGAATCTTCAGCATCCCCAGGCTGATGGAGCAAAGAGCCCTGTAGATCCTCATCTTACACTGTCTATTTCTTCACCTAGAGAATCCTCCTCGGTGAGACAATGAAGCCCAGCAGAGTCCGTTCCCCACTTTCATTCTTGTACCATGTGCTATGGCTCCTGAGTGTGTACAGATCAGTGACCCTTCCAGAGCCCAGAGGTGTGTGCAGTGTGGAGGCTGGAGGTACAGCGAACACACAGATACACCTATACATGTCACCAGGTGTGGCATCTTGGGGAAATGTGAAACCTGGCCCCTCCAGGATGCATTTTATTCCCAGGTCATGCTCTGGTGTAATGAAGACATCTCAAGATAACTTGCTGTGAAAATCATAAAGGAACCTGATATGAAGAAGAGGAGGAGGGAGGAGAAAAGAGAAGAAGGAAAATAAAAAGAGGAAGAAGAAAGAGAAAAGCAGGAGGAGGAAGAGGAGAAAGAAGAAAGGGAGGGCGGGAGGGAGAATAACAGGGCAATGGGAAATTAGGCGGGGGCCCAATATTTCTCCTGGTTGAGGTGCACCTCCGTTAATCCAAAAGCCATATTCTTCAAAGTACAGTTAATGAATCTCTCAATAACACATTTCTATTAGAAGTCCAATATTCTTCAATATACTTTAATGATGGTGTCTTAAAATTAGGTCTCACTTTGTCTTTTACAAATCACTTTTAGAGTTGGAATTCCATTTCATATTCCCATCAATCCTGTGAGGCAGGAAAGGGAGGCATTTTTTAAATCTCAGTCTTTTATTTTGGATTGGGGTATAGCTGACCAACAAATAATGTTGTGGTGGTCTCAGGTGAACAGTGAAGTGACTCAGCCATCCATATACCTATCTCCATTCTCCCTTAAAATCCCCTTGGAAGGGAGGCATTTTTACTGTAGATCTGGAAGCTTTGAGGAAATATTTCAAGATCATGTATTCAGTGTGTCCCAGGCCTGAACAAGATGCAGCCTGCAAGGTTTCCAGCATCCCAGACTCTTCAAGGACTACGCTTTTATTCTGGAAACATGACTAGTGCTTGATTGTTTTACAAGTTATGTTCATCCGTTAAGAGTACATCCCATGATGGATGGCTGTCTATATCCTGCTGTAATCAAAATCACAGTGTAGTGAGAGAAAGAAAAATTAAAAGTGTATTTAAAGGATAATTAAATTACAACAGAGAGAAATGGAAAGAGCTAGTGCTCTAGGAAACTAGCAAGGAGGCCGTACCACGTATTTGGTGGCAACAGGAGAAGATAGGATGCCCTTCTGAGAAATGACATATCATCTGAGACTGAAGGGATGGTGCAGCCAGGCTGAAATGTGAAGATTTCTGAGTTCTCTGAGTTTAGAAGGAGCAACTTGAGAAGGTGAAGGAGTGCGGTCAGTCTCAGCTAACATGCACTACTCTGGCTACAAGATACTGAAATACCTAAGAACAGGTACTAAATACCCTCTGGTCTGGGCCCTTGATGACCCCGCTACCCTCCCCAGGACCGCCCTTCCCACCATGCAGTCTGTCAGGCTGACATCTGGCATGGGGTGGTGCCCCTGAGACCTTGCAACCAGCCTGTGGCCAGCCTCTATCTCACTACTTAGCCTCCCTACGTGGCTGGCTGTAGAATGCTTTGAACGTGACCCAGGGTTTGGCTGGGCCTCCCTAGTGGCTTGGATAGTAAAGAATCTGCCTAAATGTGGGAGACCTTGGTTTGATCCCTGGATTGAGAGGATCCCCTGGAGGAGGAAATGGCAACCCACTCCAATATTCTTGCCTGGGAAATCTCATGGACAGAGGAGCCTTGGGGGCTACAGTCCATGGGGTCGAACAGAGTCAGACACGGCTGAGTGACCGACACTTGGAACACTGGGTTTGGCGCCATGGTGAACAGTATGTATGAGCGGAGTGTGGAGGGTCGTTTATGAGTGACCTGGGATATGCAGCCCCTGACTAGGTTTAAAGAACTTTATCTTCCCTTTAAAGAGCAAAAGATCATACTTTAGAAGGTGACCAGCACAGAATCTGGTCGCATCTGCCAGGCAGCTGACCTCAGTGCAGAAGATAGTGAGATGAGACAGTCTTGGGCAACAGGAGAACCCAGGTGAGCAGGCGCCTGCCGAGGCCAAGCCATGGAAGTGTTGGGGGGTGTGGAGGGCAATATGCAATCGGTATATGCAAGGTACAGCTGGCAGGCTCTCTTGTTGTCTGGATACAGAGTAAGGTGAAAAGCTTAGTCCCAGATGCTCTGTCGACAGCTAACTGGAGTCCCTCACCGAGGTAGAGTCACAGCTGGTGGAGAAATGAGGATGAGAAAGGAGATGCACTTATGGGGACTTCCCTGGTGGCCCAGTGGTTACAAATCCACTTTGCAATGCAGGGGACGCAGGTTCGATCCCTGGTCAGGGAACTCAGATCCCACATGCAGCAGGACGTCTAAGCCCATGCGTCACAACTGTTGAGTCCATTGCTGCAACTACTGAGCCCGCGTGCTCCACAGCCACAGCTGGAGAGAAGCCTGCAGGCTGCAAGTAATACCCAGTCAGCCAAATAGATGAATAATTTTTTTTTTAAAAAAGAAGAATATTGGCTCTGTTTTTGACATGTAGACATTTCCAGTTGCAGAAGCTTGTGCTTTATCTAAGTGGAGCAAGCACCATCAACCAACTGGAAAAAGGGATCTGAAACCCAGAAGGGAGTCTCAACTGCAGATACAGGCATCACGTCTGTGGGTTTTAGATTTGAGCTTTGAGTCGCTGGTGGAATTACCCAGAGTGAGTGTGTTGAGTAAATAGAGAAGGGAAGGCAGAACTTTGAGGATACTAACATTTAATTTCACAAGCAGAAGAGAAGCTCAAATGGAAACCGAGATAAAATGATTAGTAGACACAAAGATGAGTGGAGGATGATGTATCTCAGAGGAGAATGGAGAAGAGACTCCAACAGGCAGGGGGAGGTGAGCAGCATCAACGGTACCCAAGACCGAGCAAGATAAGGGCTGAAAGGTCACCCTCAGGGTTTATCACTACAAAGCGTCAGTGACTTCGTGTGTTAGTCACTCAGTCATGTCTGACTCTTTGCAACCCCATGGACTGTAGTCCACCAGGCTCCTGTGTCCATGGAATTCTCCAGGCAAAAATACTGGAGTGAGTTTCCATTTCCTCCTCCAGTAATCAGCGACTGTTCTGGGAATCATTTCAGAGCCACGATGGAGTTAAGCCAGCTGTGGACCGAGAAGTAAACAGAGGAGATGGGATTGGAGGCAGAAGGCTCATGATGGAGAGGAGGTGGACCCCAGAAGGAATGACAGAAGTGTGAGCTTCTTTTAAATATTGACTGCGTGATGCAACATTGTTATCACAGTCAACACTTAAAAGAAGCTCACCTTTGCTTTTGTTATATTACAGGGTCTTTCCTGATGGGCTCAGATAGTAAAGAATCTGCCTGCAGTGCAGGAGACCCAGTTTCAATACCTGGGTTGGGGAGATCCCCTAGAGAAGAAGATGGCAATCCACTCGAGAATTCTTGCCTGGAGAATCCCGTGGACAGAGGAGTCTGACGGGCTACAGTCCATGGGGTCACAAGAGTCGGACACGACTGCAGAACTAGCGCTTTGTCTTACAAGGCAGGGTCCTATCCATGACCCTAGAAATCAAGTGAGGTAGACGGAACCCAGGGGACTGTGTGGATGAGAAGCGAAGCCTACCGGTCACTAGAGACAGAGCAGCCCCAGAAAGGACTTCATCTCCACCCAAGTTCAGAGCATTTTGGAAGAGTGACTGTTACCTGCGTGTCCCTAAGACAGCTCCCCTCTCCCACCCTTATGCGTCAGCCTTGGACTGGTTTGGGTTTTGGTTCTTGAGAATTGAAATGACATAACTCATGGTCAAAACCTTGCAGCTTGAATTCAGTTCTTACCGTCATTTTATTTTTTATTCAGGTCTCTGCCTGTGCTTCATTTCTCCAGTTGCTTGAGCTAGGACAAAACAGACACATATATATGGAATTTAGAAAGACAGTAACGAGAACCCAACATGGGAGACAACAAAAGGAACGCAGATGTATAGAATAGACTCGTGGACTTTGTGGATGAGGGTAAGGGTGGGATGATATGGGAGAAGGGCATTGAAGCATGTTAATTGTCATGTGTCTAATCAATCGCCAGCCCAGGATTGATGCTCGGGACTGGTGCAGCGAGATTTCCCGGGGGGGAGGGAGGAGGGAGGGGGGATCCGGAGGGGAAGCATATGTAAACCCATGATGATATCATGACAATGTATGGCAAAAACAATAATAAAAAAAAAATTTAAAAAAAAAAAACAGACATGATCTCCAGTAAAAAACCCAGACGTGAAAAGCCAAAGGAGGAACAGTGAATGATTGTACCACTGACTGGAGAACATAAAATGAGAATGCTTGAGAAGATCTTGCTGTAGAAAATATATTCCACAGCATTTCATATGTATGCCACTGGGATCCAATTCAAGTTTGTAGTATTAGGATTTATGCGGATATTTTTAAATACATAGTGAAGTATGCCTGAAATATCATATATTAGCACAGATATCTGGAATTTAGAAAAATAGTACTGATGGACTTATTCACAAGGAAGAAATGGAAATGCAGTCATAAAACCTGGACTTGTGGACACAGCAGGCAAAGAAGAGGGTAGGATGAATGTTTAGAAAGTAGCGCTGACATATATACACTGTCAAGTGTGAAAGCGATATTTAGGGGAAGCCCCTGTGTGTAGATTTTAATTACTCAAAGTTAGAATGAGTGGGATCATTCTCTTTTCCTTAGAACATGATTAATTACATACCTGAAAAAATGAGGATACAGTGATGTCCTGGACCCACTGTTCTTCCCCAAGAGGGTTTCATGATGATGGTTGTCAGAGTCCAACTTGGTCCTTCTCTGGGGCCCCAGTTTGGTTCAGTCGCTCAGTTGTGTCCGAGTCTTTGTGACCCCATGGACTGCAGCACCCCAGGCCTCCCTGTCCATCACCAACTCCCGGAGCTTACTCAAACTCATGTCCATTGAGTCAGTGATGCCATCCAACCATCTCATCCTCTGTCGTCGCCTTCTCCTCCTGCCTTCAATCTTTCCAGCATCAGGGTCTTTTCAAATGAATCAGCTCTTCACATCAGGTGGACAAAGTATTGGAGTGTCACCTTTAGCAACGGTCCTTCCAATGAATATTCAGGACCAATTTCCTCTAGGATGGACTGGTTGGATCTCCGTGCAGTCCAGGGGACTCTCAAGAGTCTTCTCCAGCACGACAGAGCCCCAGGGACAAGTAATTACCTGCTGACTCCCATTCTCATCACTGAGTCCATTCCCAGCCTCCCATCTGTTGTGAGGACTTACCAGGCATCCAAAACGTAGGTCTCTCTCCTTGAAAGAGGCAGTGGACAATTCTACGCAAGCTTGTCCTAAAATCAACAGACTGCAGCCCATAGGAAAGCAAATTAATCCAGGATGCAATTGATCGACCTCAAGGCGGAATTAGAAAGCCAATGCAATTTCCAAATGCTACGTTTAAGTGCAAGAGAAACCATCCATACATTTCCCTTTATGAATTTTACCTAAATAATTTATTTCGTGCCAAGAAACTAGTACCTGGCCGTGTAGCTGGTGCGCAGTGTAGAGACCTTGGGAACGGAATTAAAAAGCACACTGCACACGCCTGACTTTCCTCTGAAGCCCTTGGGATGTTAAACTTCAGTTTACATTTCCTGAGACCAAGAATCTCAGACTCAGTGATTAACCACTGAAGCCTGGTAATGACTCAGTCTAAAATAGTCTTTAAGAGCAGGTTTAGCATATTCTGTGTGTCTTAAGACCGAGCTGACTGCCCCAGAGAGGGCAACATGCCTAAGGGGGGAGTTCCATGGTTTAACAGGAGGAGTAAGGGCAGTAAGGAGAAAGACGAGCAGCCTACACAGAAATAAGATATATTATCTGAGTGATCGGTACACTCCTCTTTATTAGGGTAAAACAAAGCCGAACACAAAGCAACCGCCAGTAACAGATCTTTGCTGCTCCAAGCGAGGTCTGCAGACCAGCAGCATCTCCTGGGAGCTTGTTAGAGATGCAGAATTTCTCAGGCCACAGCCTAGACTAACTGAATTGGAGTCTGCATTTCCATAAGATGCTCCAGTGATTTCCATGTGTATTAAAGTTTGAGGAATGCTTCATCAAAGGTCAAAGAACTTCTGAGGCTGAGATGAGGGTCCCTGGAGACAGAGGCCAGCCTCTCCAACCGTGCCTCCCTCCAGCCGCTGCTCATGCGTGGTCTCTTCTTGTCCCTTCCCTGTTTAGCCTCATTTCACCCTGATAGCTTCTTATTCTATCTCCTCTCCTTTTCCTTTCGCTATGCTCACACATTTTTGTTTCCCAGTACAAATTCTTCTTGTCTGTGCCTTAAACTCCCACACATTCACTTGAGAACTGGTTTTGGCTAGAATCGTGTGAAGGAGCATTCCACGATGCTGGCTGTCACTGAACGTTACTGAGCCTTTCCTCCTGGCGGTCCTTGTTCTGCACACCCGGGTCAGCTCATGAATCGGCCTTTATAATGATTCCACTGCTTTCATCACTTCACACACCAGAAGCTTGGAGAAGAGACGTACAAAGCATGCCAAGTCCCCATAAAGAGCACGTGGAAGAGCGGGATGCAGAGCCGCAGTCGCAGACCCTTGAGCCTGTGTCATGATCAGCAGGCGGTCCTGAGTCTCCACCAGGAGCCCAGTGAGGCTCTCCATCACAGGAGCTCCAGACTCACACACGCTGCTCTCTGATGCCAGCTCAGGGCCTGGACCTGCTCCAAACATGCCTGCCTCCACACCTGCACCGAACACTGGCCAAGGCTCAGGGATGTCACAGTTGGAGGTGTTTGGGGGGGTCCCCAGGATGTGCCCTCCACCCACCCCCCTGTTTACACGCCTGTGGCTTTAGTCCAATCCCACGTCTGTCTCATCACCAACAACTTCTTTACCGGCCCACTGATTTGTTCCACCTTTCATGGTCTTGCTTCCCTGGTAGCTCAGTTGGTAAAGAATCTGCCTGCCATGCAGGAGACCCCGGTTTGATTTATGGGTAGGCAAGATCCTCTGGAGAAGGGATAGGCTACCCACTCCAGGATTCTTGGGCTTCCCTTGTGACTCAGCTGGTAAATAATCCGCCTGCAGTGAGGGAGACCTGGGTTTGATCCCTGGGTTGGGACAACCCCTGGAGAAGGGAAAGGCTACCCACTCCAGTATTCTGGCCTGGAGAATTCCATGGACTGTATAACCCACGGGGTCGCAAAGAGTCAGACACAACTGAGCAAGTTTCACTTCACTTTCGCGGTCTTACTTTCCCTTCCAAACAGCCCCACAGCCCACCCTGCGCAGCCTCAGCGTGAATTTCAGATAGTCACTCACTCGTCTAACACAGAACCGCTTTCGAGAAGGCAGGCCCAAGTTCAACAACACTAAAGGTGGCCTGTATAGAACATTTGAGTGAACTTCATATACGAGACCCACGTGGAGAGAGGCGCACCTCCCCACGTGCGCATGTAGCCCAGCTGTACGCACGCACCTGCGTCTCATCTGAGCACACACCGATGCTCACTCCGTACACCCTGAGGCATATGTTTGCGCATATACACAGACATGTATCCTGTTTGTGCCCTCATACATGCCTTCCTGTGAACACGTGCATCCCATTGTGCACATCCTTAAATACCTGTATGCAGGGAGACACGAAGTCCTAGTGTCTGCATACACACGTCCATATCCACAGAGATCACGTATACACAGGCAGATGTCACTGCATGGACACAGGTGTACATGTTATACCCTCATATATACACGTGTGTTTAGTTGCCCAATAGCGTCTGACTCTCTGTGACCCCACGGTCGGTAGCCCACCAGGCTCCTCTGTCCACGGTGATTCTCCAGGCAAGAACACTGGAGTGGGTTGCCAAGCCCTTCTCCAGGGGATCTTCCCGACCCAGGAGTCAAACCCAGGACTCCTGCACTGGGGGCAGATTCTTTACTGCCTGAGCTACAGGGGAGGCCCCATACACACTCATAGCTACATGTATGTATGTATATAGAGAGACATACGACCGTGTACATTCAGATATATTTCCCTGTGCACACAAATGCATAACCCCATCCATGTATGTGCATTTATGCTTGCACACAGACTTCTATTCCCATATATTATACACATTATCTATATATGTATCTCCCGCATCCCCACACATACACATCCATATATCATCATAAATTCATATATCTATGTCCCTATATACACACATACGTGAAATTTTATTTATGCAAACGAAGGTATCAATTAGATTCGTGTGGTCATTTCATACTTGTGAACATCTTGTACGTGGGTGTTATTAGCTTTTCTCCAGGCAAGTAGACTGAAGCTGAGCTAGATAAAGGACTGCCTCAGGTCCTGCAGCCCCTGAGAGGGGAAGCCAGCCTCAGGACTGCATCCTCCCGGTGTGCCCACCCCTCTGCTGCTCCTGCCACCCTGCCCTGCTTTAGGAGCACCTGCATCCAGACTCCGGAGGACACTTCAATATGAACATGGCTTGATAGCCCGTGGGAGTGTTTGCGCACCCTCAGATGGTGGGGGCACTGGTCTGTGGCAGCCGGATGCTGAAACAGCCGTGAGCGTTCCTGCTCTCCAGTGCTGGAAGGAGCCACGTGACTGATCCGTCTTTCCTTGGGAGGATGTCCCTGTGAGGGTAAGGTCTGCTTCTCTCAGGGAAAAGTCAGAGGCAGAGAGGCCACAGCATACCCCCCACCCCCGTCTTGGTGCAGTCCTGGGACCATACACGACTCCTTCCTTCAGGCAGCTGTGCCTGCCGCACAGCTCTGAGCGGTGAAAACGACTTGATGGTTCAGAGAAGGGGCAGCTAGGTGAGTCCCCTTCACTAGGTCGGCGGCCCCTTCTCAGTGCTGACAAGGGGGATGGAGTTACCCCCTGTTTCTCGCTCATTGTGTCTGAATACACTGGATGTTCATTTCCTTGATGGTGATAGTCATGAGATTCACAGAGTAATTGTATATATAAATATATAAAAGGCAAATATAGGCTATATAAAAAATTAATTTTCATAAACCCCTACACTGGAGACATACCTTGACCTTCAGGATACATTTTATTTAAACAGTGCTTGAAAACCTTATAGCCAAATAGTCTATATTAAATGTATAAATTGCGTAGGTTTATTGAACTCCTGTTCACGCTCACACGTATAGCCTGCATGTGATAGAACTTGCCAATGTGTATGATTTTCTGGCGTGTGAACTGGTCCATATCCAGTCCGCATCAACTCAGGCATCTGAAATTATGATGCAGACACGACCTGCCTTGGCTGCTCTGTACTGATATATGTGATGGTGGGCAGACTCCAGGGGCCCCCGTGAGCCCCATATCCTGACAGTGCTTTGTGAAGCGCCCTCCCCGCGAGCGTGCGTGGGAGCTGGGGCTTGCTTCTAACCACAGATGGGGCCTGCTTCTGTGATTACAGTGTGCATGCTTGTCCTCAGCCCTTGCTGGCCTTGGAGAAGCGGACAGCCACTCAGTAAGCTGCCACAAGAAGCTCCAGGTGTCTCTAGGAGCAGGGGGTGGGCTCCAGCCAATGCCCAGCCAAGCCTGAAGTGCTCAGTCCTGCAGCTGCAAGGAACCAAATCCTTCCACCCACCTGAGGGCTCTGGGAAGCAGTCTTCCCCGGTCAAGACTTCAGATGAGAAATTAACTACAGACACCTTAACTGCAGCCTGTGAGACCTAACAGAGGACCCGGGTAAGCTGTGCCTGGACTCCTGGTCGTTTGTGATGTGGTTGAAGAAAGCTCAGACATGTCACATGGTATGACTTGTCTCAGGAGTCTGCTTTCCAGGTGACATCACAGCCCTCTGGAAGCAGCCTCGTCATCCCCATTTTGAGGATGAGCAGAGTGAGCTCAGAGATGTTCAGTAATTTGTCCACAATTTCACAGCAGAGACATGGCCAGGAACAGAGCTAGGCTGAAAGGGTCCAGGCCTGGGCACTTAACCGGATGCCTCCCCAGAATGGGAGTTCTCTGTTTCCCACTTGTCTCCCTGGCCTTGGGGGGTTGTGGAGTCAGCCCTGGTTTTTGCCGGGTACAGCATATCAGGGTGTCTGGTGGTCCCACTGTGTCTGCACCTTTGGCCCCACATATGACCAAGCTGTAAAGTGTCCAGAGGCTGGGGTGAGGTGGGGTGGGGCTCCCTCACCTTTGTGCTCCATGATTGCTTGACATTTTATTTTCATCACAAAGGGAGCACTCCTGTCTCCTACAGCTCCTCTGCATCCGTGAGACCACTGACCCTTATTAAAAACAAAAATGAGGCATGGGTGAAAATGATACCAATAAACATGATCCTTCTGCATGTGAGAAATGAACAAACACTGGGTGATGAGGAAGATGAAGAAAGTAGATGTGGTATTGATGCCAAATCAAATGCCTGCCACATGTGTCCCTCGCTGGGTCCAACAGCTCAGTTCAGTTGAGTTACTCAGTCATGTCTGACTCTTTGTGATCCCAAAGACTGCAGCACACCAGGCCTCCCTGTCCATCACCAACTCCAGAAGCTTACTCAAACTCATGTCCATGGAGTCAGTGATACCATCCAACTGTCTCATCCGCTGTTGTCCCCTTCTCCTCCTGCCTTCAATCTTTCCCAGCATCAGGGTCTTTTCAAACAAGTTAGTTCATGGCATAAGGTGGTCAAAGTATTGGAGCTTCAGCTTCAGCATCAGTCCTTCCAATGAATATTCAGGACTGACTTCCTTTAGGATGGACTGATTGGATCTCATTGCTGTCCAAGGGACTCTCAAGAGTCTTCTCCAACACCACAGTTCAAAAACATCAATTCTTTGGTGCCCAGCTTTCTCCACAGTCCAACTCTCACATCCATACATGACTACTGGAAAAACCATAGCCTTGACTAGATGGACCTTTGTTGGCAAAGTGATGTGTCTGCTTTTTAATATGCTGTCTAGGTTGGTCATAACTTTCCTTCCAAGGAGTAAGTGTCTTAAATTCATGGCTGCAATCACCATCTGCAGTGATTTTGGAGCCCCCCAAAAATAAAGTCAGCCACTGTTTCCCCATCTCTTTGCCATGAAGTGATGGGACTGACAGCTCATAACCTTTCAAAGTCCCTTACCACCTCCACCCCGCTCACACACCTACAGTGAAGCGTCTGTGACCCCCCGGCCAGAGGCAGGAGTGACCATAGATGACCGCAGCCTGGGAGCACTGCCTGGAGCCCCATTAATGCCTGAGGCACTTGTCTGTTGCACTGGTGCCTTCAGACCCTTGAACCATGTGACAAAGCAAGAGCGTGCGATGATTTTACGTGTGTCATGGGCTCTTGGCCTTGCCTGTCTGTGTAATTCTGGACAAAAGCAACCCAACTTTCAATTATAACGTGTGTATCAGGAAAGAGGACACCTTTGGGAGCCCTCCTTCTCAAATGATGCTATTTTGTTCTATGGAAGAAATTAATGCATAACTCATATTGTAAAATGAAACAATATTGAAAATTCTGTACTTGCTAAAAGTTACATTCAGGAGTATCCAATTCAGGATTGAATATTTGAAATTTCAGCCTAATTGTTTCTCTGAATAGCTGAATAGCCATGGGTAGAGGAGTGGGTGGTTTGAACATTCAGAGCATGTGAGAGAGGAAACTAGTAGTTTCCCTTAAAAATACCACAGGAAGTCTTCTAGGTGGGTATTATTACCCTGATTTGCAGTGGAGAGATGGGGAGCTCAGAGAGGATCAATAATTAACTGGGTTACAGAGCCCAAAGTAACAGAACCACGACTCTTACCGTCAGAAATGACTACTGTCATTTCTGCTTTTTTGACCACACCACCATGATTTTCTCTACAAAATTACCACAGACACAATAACGAAACACTAGCATAATATTCTATCTTATTTTTATTACATGCTTCCTTTATTCTACTTAGTAGCTTCAGGGATAACTTGTCATCAAATTGATCATCCTAGCAAATAAGTTGCTTTCAAATTGGTTCATTTTAGCTATCAATGTTCCATTAAAAAATTACAACTAGTAGAGTTATTTACTGCCTTGTCAATAACTGCTTACTGAGTGGAGGAGACAGCTGTCAAGCCTAACATGTGTGAGAATATGTGTAGGCTGTCATTCTGAGGGAGAGAACCCAGTCCTGGGCTATGGGTGAGGGCATGCTCATTTGCTCAGTCGTGTCCAGCTCTTCGTAACCTCACGAACAGCAGCCCACCAGGCTCTTCTGTCCATAGGATTCTCCAGGCAAGAATACGGGACTGGGTTGCCATTTCCTACTCCAGGAGATCCTCCAAACCCAGGAATCGAACCCATATCTCCTCTGTCTCCTACACTGGCAGCCAGACTCTTTACCACTGAGCCGCCTGGAAAGCCCAGTCATGGGCTGTACCTAACACCTGACACTGGAGGCTAGGCACTGGGGATTTGCTATGTGCCAAAAATAAAGGAGGTGCATTCTGGTGAACAGCAAGCAGTCACCACCACAGTTGTCCATGTGAAGCTGTATTCAGAATCAGCGGAAGATTGAAAGATCAATATAAAATCATTGCTCATCCTAAAAAGACAGCCTCAACTTCCAGGTCCTTCTGCAGGTGGCTCAGGGCCATCACATCTGAAAAACTCTAAGTTCCAGGTGACTATTACATGCCTAACTGCTTTCATTGTACCTCCAGCCAGATGAATGAGTCTGCAGTTGAGACGAGGTCAAGACTAGCCTGAGAAGCATGGGCGTGCCTGACAATTAAGTGGTATTTCAAGTCAGCAGAAGAGATGAACTCACTTAGGCAAAAACTGTAGGAAAAAGAAGAGAAAGGACAAGAGCTCAGGACTAACCCCGGGAGCATTTAGAAGCCTGGCAGGAGAGGAAAAGAGAAGGTTAAGATGCTGCCACTGAGGACAGAGACAAATTAGGAGTGGGTGTCTGAGACGGAGACAGTGGTCACTCTTGCTCTGCGTCACGGGGTCCAGTGATATGGGTGGGCTCTGCGACACGGCAGTCATTGTTGGCCTTCAGCTATGAAGAGGGGACCTACTTGAAATGGGTAGGAGTGACCAGGGGTTGAAAAAACTCTTGTTAATTCTCCTCAGTATCACAAGAGTGCGTTCCATGGGTCACTGGTGATTCACCATCTTATCCCATCAAAGCAACAATTATGTACTGGAAATTCCTTAAGAAGCCTTGTCTTCCGTGTAAGAGGTTGCCTTTATGTGCTAAGTTCAGAGAGCCCATGCCTGGCAGCTTTTATTTATTCCCATCCTACATTACCATTTACACTAACCAAAACACTCATCTTGTCAGAAAAGTAAATTGCCACTTTGAAACACGAAAAATAGACAAAAGTATAAAAATGTGAGTAATTGTCAATCGTGAGTCTGGTAAGTACTGTGCGAATAAGGCAATTTACATCTGTTACGCCTCCCTCTTTCTTGCTCTCATAATTATCGAAACACTTTTCAGATCATTAGCCCTGCCAAATACAAATGAGAGCAAAACACACTCCCAACGAATATAGGTTTGCCATAAACCCAACTCCAGGCTCCAAACCACAGAATGTTGTACTTAAAAACAGTCTTTTAACTTTTCCCTCCCAACTTGTGTATTCCAAAACTTTCCTGGACTCTACCTGTTCAAACTACACTAAATGCAAGTATTTTAAATGAATAAAAAGTAATGAATGAATTTGAAATGAATAAAAAATATAATTTGTCTTAAATTTCTTAGTAGCAGAAAAACAAGGTTTTTACTTCAACATATTTATTTTTTTCTCGCTGAGGGAATAGAAAAATGGTGCAATGGTGGTAGTATAGGCTGATGCCAAAGATGGTAAACAGCTCAGATGGTACATTGCTTACAGATAGAGAGAGAGCTGAATCATTCAAAGCTTCTTTCCTACTCTCATTAATAAACTGAGGCTGACTTAGAGTCTCCTCAAAGTCGTTGGAGAGTTTCCTGGACTTGGAGGGCACTAGCAGATGAGATCAGAGAAAGAAGGAAAATGCAGGAGGAACCCCAACACTTAACATCCAGTTGTCCATCAAGACATTGACTCATTAGTAAGGGAGGCCAGTGATCTTGAGCTCAAGGAACAAGGAAGCCAAATGGCAGAAAGAACAGAGAGGCTCCAAGGTAAGCGGGGCTTCAGGCAGCTCCACTGGCCTAGAGAAACCCAAGTAGAGCTGAGAGCTTGTCAAAAGGAGTGTGATTGGCAGATGCCACGGACCTCTAGTCAGGATGAGGGCAAAGCCAAGCAGACCGATAATTTCAAAGACCCATGCCCACCTCTGCATGCCTGTTCGGTCACTCAGTCATGTCCAATTCTTTGTGATTCCATAGACTGCAGCCTGCCAGGCTCCTCTGTCCATGGGATTCTCCTGGCAAGAATACTGGAGAGGGTTGCCATGCCCTCCTCCAGGGGATCTTCCTGACCCAGGGATTGAAGCCATGTCCCTTGCGTCTCCTACATTAGCAGGCGAGTTCTTTACCACTAGTGCCACCTGGAAAGCACCAAATCTTCAAGCATCCTGGTATAATTTTTTTTTTAAAAAGCACACAACTCACAAAAATTAACATAATAAGAAACAGAAATAAGAATAGTCCTATATCACTTGATCCATAATTAAAACCTTCTCTAAAAGAACTCTAGGCCCTACTGAGTTCACTGGTGTGTTCTAAAAGCATTCAGAGTAATAACACCAACTTTGCCCAAAATCTCCCAGAGAAAAGAAGAAGAGGAAACAATTTTCAGTCAATCTAGGAGACTAGCCTAAACATGGTACCAAAACTTACAAAGGATATGGCAAGAAGGGAAAGCTACCGATTGCATTTGTCTCCTAAGCATAAAGGGAAAGCCCTAAATAAAATGCTAGTTAGCCAGTTAGACAGATGGCAACAAACGAAGAGATACCTCAGATTAATGCACTGAAAAATGGCGATCTCCCTCACTTGATCTTTGAATGCAATATTTTCCCACATCCAAATCTTACAAGAGTTTTTGTGTGTAAATCGACACAGCCTTTTTAATGCAGCAGCTGGACTGGCACCAAGGACCAGCCTAGAAACAGCTACTGCCCCAGTGGGTCTCTGGGGGTCCCTGGTAGGACTCCTTGGTGGTGTCCAACAGCAACAGCCCCTCGGTTTACATTAATGGGAAAGAAATGCACTTGGCAATGAATCCAGTGCCTCCTGTCCCTCACCAGCCCCCGAGTCCCTGAACCCCTTCTAATGTCTCCTGTGAACATGGGGTTTGGTTGCCCTGGGCGAGGAGACTTTGCCAGGCTCCAGCTGTACTCTCCAGGGTCCGGTACCACCTCTGTCCCCACTCTCCAGCAACTCCCTAGCTTCAAATCACAGGGCCAGTGTGGCCGTCTGCCCATCAGAGGGGCAGCACGTGGGGAGGGGCCCTCCAAGGGAAGGGCCCTGCCGGCCTTCCTCTGAGATTTTTGGCCATGTCTCTCTGCTTGGTTGTGTAGCCAGAGCCAGGAGCACCATTTGCGATCAAGGCCACTCCACCGATTGAATCTAGTACCTTTTTTCTCTTTAATTTTATCTTGTATAGGCAATTAACAGCATCGTGATAACTTCGGGTGAAGAGCAAAAGGGCTCAGCAGTACATGTACCTGGATGTAAACCCGTCTCCCGTCCAGGTGGCCACATAACACTGAGCAGAGTCCCCCGTGCTCTGCAGCGGGTCCTTGTCGGTTACCCATTTTAAATAGAGCTGTGTGGACATGCTGAAGCTGAAGCTCCAATCCTTTGGCCACCTGATGCAAAGAGCTGACTCACTGGAAAAGACCCTGACGCTGGGAAAGATTGCGGGCAGGAGGAGAAGGGGACGACAGAGGATGAGATGGCTGGATGGCATCACTGACTCAACGGAGATGGGTTTAAGCAAGCTCTGGGACACAGTGCAGGGCAGGGAGGCCTGGCGTGCTGCAGTCCATGGATCATAAAGAGCTGGACACGACTGAGCGACTGAACAACAAAACCATCCATCTCAAACTCCCAAACTATCCCTTCCTCCCATCCTTCTTCCCCTGCTTCCCCCACTCCCCCAGCAAAGGTAAGTTTGTTTTCTATATCTGTGAGTGTGTTTGGTATCTTTTTAAAACCAGTGGTACTGAACAAATCCAAGATAAATTTTATAACATTTTAATATATTTCACAATATGCATGTTAAATTTGCTTAATGGTAGAAAACTTGGAAAACATAGATACTGCTCTTGATGAAAATTTACTGAGCACCTCCCTGTGCAAGCACCGGGCTGCTGTTGCAGATTCGGTGCTGAATCAGGCACGTTCTGCCTGGAGAGTAACCTGGGGCAACTGCTTCACATACGTATCACATGTTTATGTAAAAAGCACATACATAAGCATGTATATATATATATATATATATATATATTAGTGAATACTAATGTTTACATATTGTCACATTATTTAGCTTATTCTATTGTTTTTTTTTAGTGATTTTTGCCACACATTGACATGAATCAGCCATAAGTATACATGTGTCCCCCATCCTGAACTACTCTACTTTTATAGTTTTGTATCAGGATTTTATTACTGAACATATAGTCCTCACTTAGGCCAATCTGCCAGGAGCTTCTTGAAACATTCAAAATAAGGCTATGCTTGTGGTTTTTTGTTGCTGCTGTTATAGTTGTCTGTTAGTTTTAAATGTTTAGCATCAGAAATCTCATTGCTTAAGATGTTTAAGAAGTCAAAATACGCCAACTTTCTTTTATAAATCCATGATTTTTTTTTAAAGAAAACACGTAGAACCCCTCAAGACCCGTGAAATCCGCGTGCTCAGTAGTGTAGTCCAGCGCACCCCCGATCCTGGAGACACACGGCCTGCCTCTGTGCCTACACTCGGCCTGTCGCTGCTTTTTGTAAGGTCCTTCAGTTACATAGAGTAGGAGGAGCTTCAAAACTACTGAAGGACAAGAGAAAAAAAGACAAACAGTATTTTATGATTTCTTTTCCCCTGAGTGCAGACGCTGCATTAGTCAACGTTCTCCAAAGAAACAGAACGATGGTGTGTGTGCGGGCATATACAGTGATCAGTTACAAGCAATTGGCTCATGGGATTACGGTGGTGCTGGGGGCTTCAGTTGCTAAATCGTGTCCAACTCTGCTACCCCACGGACTCTGTGGGGTGCCATTTCCTCCTCCAGGGGATCTTCCCGACCCAGGGATCAAACCTGGGTCTCCTGCATTGCATGTGGATTCTTCACCGACTAAACCACCAGGGAAGCCTGTGGGATTATGGAGACTGGCAGTCCAGCCAGCAGACTGGAGACCCAGGGAAAGAGGTACCGCACTTCCTGTTGGAAGGCCTCTGGCCGGGAGTCCAGAGAGCCGGAGCTCCCATTCAAGTCCAAGGGCAGCCTTCCTTCTGTAGAACCGGAGAGAGCCAGTATGCCAGGGGAAGTCCAAAGGCTGGCCGGGAGACATCCCTCCTGCCAGGGAAGGCGTCGTCTGTTTTATTCAGACTGTCAGCTGATCGGACGAGGTCCACCTCCCTTACGGAGCACAACTTGATTTACTCAGAGTTCACTGATTTCAATGTTACTCTCATCCAAAACACCTTCTCAAACATTCCCAGAATAATAATTGACCAAATATATGGGCACTCCGTGTCCCAGCCAAATCAACACATACTATTAACCATCATAGTTGCATAACCTCACTTACAATAACTTTTAACATAAAAAATCCTATGTGTTAAAATTCTTCTAATAGCCAAGTTTTTCTGCCTATTAAAGTGAAGAATGTAGGGAGAAAGCCATCAAACAGAGAAGAGCTCTATTCTCACTAGATATATTACAAAAATAAAGGTGGATTTAGGGAAGATTCAACAGCCCTTAGCATTTAATCAAAATCTGGGGTAGAAATTAAAGTATGTCTTCATCTAAAACTCTCTGTGAGGTTACATTTTTCTTAGCAAAGAATTCTACAGTCATAAAAACAGATGGCATTTTGTTTGCATTCGAGGAATGGTTGTGTATGAAAGCTGAAAAATCATGTGAAAAAGTAAAATGGGAATATTGATTATCGCTAACACTGAATCACTATGGAATTAGACATTGTTTTAACAAATACCACTGTAATTAGTTTTCAATACAAACACTTGAAGGCAAATATTATCATATGTATTACATATTTACAGATTGGTAAGTGATTAATGGGAAATCACAGAGCTCACCTGGAATCACACAGTCGGGAAGGGGCAGTCTACATTGCCAGCCCCAGAGTTCCGACTCTAGCCCTGTTCTTTCTCTCATTCAGCTGAATATCTCAACTAAAGAACAGAGCTACCATATGCTTTAAAGGAATGGAAACAAATGATGAGTGGGAGCAAGAATGTGGAGAAACTCTTCTTTGGATTCTTCAACAGCTGAAGGCAGACTACCCTGTATGTGTTAGGTTGACACAAATCTTCATGAGTCTCAAATCGCTCATTAAGCCAAGAGTGTGGATTTGATCTCATAGCAGAAACTGTCCCTGGTTGTCCTCTGGGTCCAGGCTCTTCTGATAGGCAGTGGGATACAGTCGGACCATAAAGAAGGCTGAGAGCCAGAGAACTGACACCTCTGACCTGTGGTGCTGGAGAAGGCTCCCGAGAGTCCCTTGGACTGCAAGGAGGTCCAACCAGTTCATCCTAAAGGAGACCAGCCCTGAATATTCATGGAAGGACTGATGCTGAAGCTGACACTCCAGTACTTCGGTTATCTAATGCGAAGAGCTAACTCGTTGGAAAAGACCCTGATGCTGGGAAAGATTGAGGGCAGGAAGAGAAGGGGGTGGCAGAGGATGAGATGGCTGGGTGGCATCACCAACTCAATGGACAGGAGTCTGCATTTGAAATGCACCAGTCAGTCTCGGAAGGGGGGTCAGGCCAACGAATGGACTAGTGGGAGTGCCCAAGTCGGAAGTGCTCCGATCCCAGTGGGGACTTAGCAGGGAAAGGGGGTGTCCTGACTGCTGGGTAGGCATCCTGGGAACTTCAAGTGGCTCCATCAATTTCCCGAAACATCCACCATGAAATCAGGTCTCCTCTGGCATTGACACACACACCTGTATCAGTGCCTCCACCTGTGGAAACAGAATCAAGGCCCCCAAAGACGTGAAGGCCAGAATCTGGGAATATGTGGCTTTACATGGGAAAGAGGATGTAGCAGATGTTGTTAAGAATTTTGAGCTGGGAGATTAGCCTGGATTCTCCAGATGGACTCAGTCTAATGGCACGAATCCTTAAAAATGGAGACGCTTTTCCACTGTGGTCAGTCAGAGGGAGATGTAACATTTCTGGCTTTGAAGCCAAGGGAAGGAACCACAAGCTGAGGGGTGTGTGTGACCTCTGGAAGTCAGAAAAGATAAAGGATTCTTTCCAAGAGACTCCAGAAAGGCAGGCAGCTTCCACCACCTTGATGCTGACCCAGTGAGATCCATATCAGATGCCTGACCTCTAGAAAGGCACGATGGGATAATACATGTGTTATTTTAAGCCACAGAATGTGGGCAATTTGTTATGGCAGGTGTAGGAATTCATTAAATGCTGTTTTCATTTAGTTCTAAGTCATGTCTGACTCTTTTTGGCCCCATGGACAGCAGCACACCAGGCTTCTCTGTCCTTCACTATCTCCCAAATTCATGTCCATCCAGTCCGTTAGGCCATCCAACCATCTCATCCTCTGTCATCCCCTTCTCCTCCTGCCTTTGATCTTTCCCAGCATCAGGGTCTTTTCCAATGGGTCAGCTCTTCCCATCATGTGGCCAAAGTACTGGAACTTCAGCTTCTGCATCAGTTCTGCCAATGAAAATGCAGGGTTAATTTCCTTTAGGATTCACTGGTTTAATCTCCAAGGCAGTGGTGCTGTATTAATTCAGCACCTAAAGTCACGTTCACAGGAATAAGCTATGCTGGAAATCCATACATAGTGAAATCCCAAGTGGCCTCCTGGTAACATTCCAAGCAGCCCCCACTCTGGTACATCTCTAACATCTCAGCAGCCAGGAGCCTGGTCCAATCCAAGTGACAGCACTCTCCGGGGTGGGTTAGAGAATGTGGCTCCCATGTCAGCATCAGTCAGCACACACAGTGTTTTGGGCAGATGGCAGGCAGAGCAGGGAGAGCAGGAAGTCAGCCTTTGGGTCTGAGTGGGATCCTGGGAAATGCTCTGGGAAGTAGGATGAAGAGAGAAGGAAGAATAAAGACCTCCTGCCAGATGCCTGCTGTGTATCGCGGCCACCTGCTTGATGCATTTTATCCCAAGGGGCTTGCAAACCTATAAGAGATGCACTACCCTCGTTCTCACTGTGCAGCAGGGAAGCCAAGGCTGAATCACAAGGCTAGCAAGTGGTAGTGGGTCCCTGGAGTTCGAAACCCCTGCTGTAGTCCTGCGGGTCCCGGTACTGGGGGACACCACGGTGACCGCATGAAAAGTACATGGGGTGGAGGGAAGCCTGCTACATTATGCTGGGTCTCAGAATGTGTTAGATATTCTGATAATGACTTTTGTTATCAATTCTATTATATGTTTTAGTTATTGATGTTACTATTGTTTGAGTGCTATTAACAAGGGTAGAGCTCCATTATGCAGTCAGATTATTCATTTAAACATTTATATCAAAATTTACATCTAAGCTCCTTACCTTCCCCAGTGGCTCAGGTTAAGTAGGACCCGGGGTTCACTCCCTGGGTCGGGAAGATCCCCTGGAGGAGGAAATGGAAACCCACTCCTGCAGGCTAGCCTCGAAAATCCCATGGACAGAGGCATTCCATGGAGTGTTGCTGCTAGTTTCCAGCGCAGGCCACATTCTGATTTATCATCCTTAAACTTTCCTGCAGATCTTGCTTTCTAAGATCAACCACTGCTTTGTCCTGATAGTCCTTCCTCCTCCCTTTTCCCTGTGTTCGGAGGAGAAAGTGAACGGTTCTCACTATCACTCCCCCTCTCAAGCCCCTTCTCATACGAAACGCTTCCAACCTAGACCCTGGGAGTCTCACCTGGCATGCAGGACTGCAGAGCTGCAAGTGCCCCAGGTGAGAGAAGCCGGCACGTTTCCTGCCAGCCGGCCTCGTACCATATCTAGCTGCACTCGGAAATAGATGGAGAGGTGTCTGTGCCACAGAGGTGATGGATGAGTTGCTAAAATGAATTGGTGGGGAGACGAGCTAAATAAACAGGAAGGTTGTACCCGCAGTCTGTCTGGAGCGGAGCCTCCAGGATCTGAATCCGAAGACAGCATCGGCAAAGGCACTCAGACTCTCCGAGGCTGAGCCCTCGATGCTTGCCCTCTCCTTTCACAGCAAGCACATAATTACCTGTCGTGGGTTCTTTGCTAGGATCCCCGGGAAGCAGCGGGAAAACTGACTGAGAGATGTGAAAACAGTGTCACGTTTCAAACATATATTTTCCAAATAACAGAGAGACTCTGGGGAAAAAGAAATTGCTTTAAAAAAAAAAAAACTGAGCTTTGTTGGAAACTGCTTTCCAGCAACTGGGGAGACAGGTTCTGAAGCGTGTGTGGTATCTCCCCCCAGGGAAGAAGGCCCGCCCCTGGACTGCAGGTCGTAGGGAAGAAGTGGCACACGTCTGAAAAGACTGCAGCTCTGGCAAGTCCTTCAGCGGCAGGTGCTTGGCAAGAGCTGGCAGCAACCAGCCACGGGTTTTCCTATCTCTGTGGCAAACACGCCAAAGCAAAAGCCAGGAGCAGGTGCAATCTCTCACTCCTGGCTTTTATTATTATAATTATTATTAGCTCCTAAGCTAATAAGCAAGGAAGCACAGGTAGAAGATGAACAGATGGATTTCAGGCATAACATCCCCAAGTTCAAAATGACGAGAAGGTAAGTCTCTTGTGGGATTTCCCTTTATTTTATGTTGCTAGATTCCCTGGTGGCTCAGCGGGAAAGAATCTGCCTGCAATGCAGGAGATGTGACAGGAGCCAAGGGTTCATTCCCTGGGTCGGGAAGATCCCCTGGAGAAGGAAATGACAACCCACTCCAGCATTTTTGACTGAAAAAAATCCCTTGGACAGAGGAGCCTGGCAGGCTATAGTCCATGGGGTCGAAAAAAAGAGCCAGACACAGCTCAGCGACAAGCGCACCTCGCCACAACTGTTACCCTTCCAGGGTCTAAGAGTGGGCTCTCGTCGAACACTCAGAAATGAATTGTCTGAGGAGACACACGCGCTGACAAAGCAAGAGACCTTTCTAGGAAGAGGTGCCCAGGCGGACAGCAGAGGTGTCAGGGGACCCGGGAGACCGCCTGCCACGTGACTCGCAAACTCAAGAGTCTGTGGTGAAGGAGCTAGTGTCCAGCGTGCCTCTGGCCGGTCATCTGGCTTGGCTTATATCTGGCCCAGTTCCAAATCCTTCTTCCCTCTTCAATCTCCTCCCTTCTTTCGGCCTCCTGAGTTCTCCCAGTTAGTTTTCAGCGGCATCGCCCTCCCTCACCAGGACGTCCTGTTGTGAGACAGTCCACACACGTGGTTTCTGCTGCACCTGGCCGAAGCAGGCGGTTTCGGCCGATGGTTCTGTACCACACCACCAGTCCACGCGCGCCGCGATGTCAGGAGGATTTCTATCCCGACCTCCCTTTCCTTCTCCAGGTGCCTTCTGCCCCTTCCTCCAAGTGTGTCTTGACTCTGTCCTCCAGCTTCTAGCCCTGCTCTGTCCTTCTGTACTAGGGGGTCCATTTTTAATTAGGGTCCCCCTTCTCCCAGGCTTGCCCCACTGGCAGGGCTGCTGGAATTCCAGGAAAACCCCCAGCCCCTCTTGCTGTGCCTTTCCTGGTCTTTGGGCTGAGAGGTGAACTGCTTCTTTGGTCCTATTCCCTCCCAACAGCTGAAGATAATGCTTGTCCTGCAGTGGGCATCTGCTCCGTGAGATGACATTCATACCTGTATGCTAAGTCTCTGCAGTCGTGTCCGATGCTCTGCCCCGCCAGGGACTATAGCCCACCAGGCTCCCCTACCCATGGGATTCTCCAGGCAAGAACCCTGGAGTGGGTGCCGTGCCCTCCTCATGGGAGGACATACGTCCCCTTCATCTCAGCTGGTTCTACAACCAGTTCCTTGACTGAGGTATTCTAGCCTGCCAACTCTTCATTCCTTCAGCGTTGAGAACCCTAGTGAAGTGGAGTAAAGTGAAGTGAAGTTGCTCAGTTGGGTCCGATTCTTTGCAACCCCATGGACTGTAGCCCACCAGGCTCCTCCGTCCATGGGATTTTCCAGGCAAGAATACTGGAGTGGGTCGCTATTTCCTTCTCCTGGGGATCTTCCCGAACCAGGAATTAAACCCAGGTCTCCTGCATTGTAGACAGATGCTTTACCGTCTGAGCCACCAGGGAAGTCTCCTAGGAGTGTGCACAACTCCCTTTTTATCACACACTAAGAGAAGCAGGGTTAGGTTTAAACCCAGGCGAGTGACTCTAAAGACCTGGACAGCCCCTCAATGTGCACCCTCTCCTGGAACTTCCTGAAGGTGAGAGATTACGTTTCATTTGAACTGTAATTGCAAGTGCCCAGCCCGACACTTAGCACAGAGCCTGGCATAGGCAGGCTGTTGATCGTGTTGTCTCACACCTATGCACAGATGTTCACCAAGTGTCTGGAGAATAAACAGGTGAAACCAGGCGTCTCGGCTCACCATCTCACTGGATGGCCCGGGACCTATAGAGGATAGAGCAATAAAAATGAGGGTTGGGTTTACCTGAAATGAGACTAAAGAAAAAGCTAGAAATGATTTAAGAGAAGTGAAGACCTGCTGACAACTTCAGACTCGCCTGGCATTAAGGAAATCTGTGGTGGGGTAAAGGGCTGAACAGCTGCCCGGAGGCTTGCAGAACAACGGGGACGGCTTAGGGGTAAATGAACTGCAGCCTCCACCCGGGAAATGATTTTAGAGGAGAAACGAGGGATTAAAACACAAGACGTGGATTACATCAAGCTTGTGATGACCCCCTGGCAAACCTCTGTTCCTCTGACTTGTTTAAAATAACTGTGCTGAGAATGTGTTATTTCTCCTTCAGGATTTTCTCTCCCCACCTGCATCCCACTCTGTGTCACCCAGGCTAAGCCCTACAACTTGCATCAGAAGGGTTCCCAGTCCTCCAGCTTCAGGTGGGTCCATCAGTGGCATCCATAGGTGGGGGGTGAGGGTGAGGGGCTCCTAGTGCCAGCTCACCTCCTGCTGCTCCTGGAGGCTCCATCTTACAGCCAGGATCTCTCCAGGTTCCAGTAACAGCCTTGTCCCCTGTCCTTCACAGCAAGGGGAGATGATAGCTTCCAGGGATTATGAGCCCCAAGAAGCAACTCTGAAACCCTGAGTTTTCCTTACCCCTGTCTTACCTTGTAAATACCTCTTACCGAACTCTCTTTGTTTAGGGTTTTAAGAGTGCCATCTGCTTCCTGCAGAACCTCTCTCATGCAGTAGCTGAGATGATTCCCAAATCTTGATGGATGAACACAAGAGAAATTGGCTCTCATCCCTGTGCAATCCAACTAGATGTTTCTGTGAACTTGTACCCTAGCTGCTCCACCTGTTGGGGGGGCTCTACCCTCCTTGGGGCATCCGTTGTTCAGTCACTAAGCTATATCCAATTCTTTGTGACCCTGTGTACAGGCTTCCCTGTCCTCCACTATCTCCTGGAGTTTGCTCAAACTCATGTCCGTTGAGTCAGCGATGCTATCTAACCATCTCATCCTCTGTCTTCCCCATCTCCTCTTGCCTTCAGTCTTTCCCAGCATTAGGTTCTTTTCTGATGAGTCAGCTCTTCACATCAGGTGGATTAAGTATTGCAGCTTCAGCTTCAGCATCAGTCCTTCCAATGAATATTCAGGGTTGATTTCCTTTAGGATTGACTGGTTTGATCTCCTTGCAGTCCAAGGGACTCTCAAGAGTCTTCTCCAACACCGCAGTTCAAAAGTATCAATTCTTCAGTGCTCAGCCTTCTTTATGGTCCAACTCTCATCTGCATACATGACTATCAGAAAAACTATAACTTTGACTATATGGACATATGTGGGCAAAGTGATGTCTCTGCATTTTAATACACTGCCTAGGTTGGTCATAGCTTTTATTCCAAGGAGCAAGTGTCTTTTAACATCATAGTTATGGTTATAGTCACCATCTGCAGTTATCTTGGAGCTCAAGAACAGACTCGTGGACTCTGTGGAAGAGGGCAAGGGTGGGATGATATGGGAGAATGGCATTGAAACATGTTAATTATCATATGTGAAATCAATCGCCAGCCCAGGGTTGATGCTCTGGGCTGGTGCACTGAGATGCCTCAGGGGGAGGGAATCTGGAGGGAGGAGGGAGGGGGTTCTGGAGGGGGAGCATATGTAAACCCATGGCAGTTTCATGTCATTATATGGCAAAACCAACACAATTAAAAAAAAAGAAAGAAAGAAAGTGAAGTCTGTCATCTAGGGATGGAGATTTTATGGGTCAGCTCTGGAAGTGACCCAGCATTCTGTTGGCCATGACTCTGTCACCTGATCATACCTAAATGGAAAGGAGGCTGGAAACATGGTCTAATTGGTGCCCTGGAGGAAAGAAGATGGGCTTGGAGAAAGCTGGGCCACCTTTGCCATCCGTTTCCAAACTTCAGATGTGTTTAATCAGAGCAGCGGTCTCTGTCTGCTCCAATGTCGATGTCCTTTCATGGCTCTGTTTCCACGCAGCAGAGCAGGTCCTAGGATGGGTGGAGACTTCGCTGGCGGTCCAGGGGTTAAGACTCTGTGCACCCACTGCAGGGTGGTGCGAGTTTGATCCCTGGTCACATGCTGCATGGTGCGGCCAAAAATGTGAAAAAAGAAATAAAATAGAAAAAGGAAATAAAAAATAGGCTGGGTGTCTAAAGATGGAGGCATGGTTCTATACCAAGCTAGCAGCAACGACGTCGTGAGTCTGCAAACACCGCACTTTTGTCTTGGTGAGCCTGTAGGGAAGCGGGTGTAGGAGGGAACTGATCTAGAAGAACACCCTTGGGCAGGGGTCAGGGAACAGCCAGGGGATCACAGGGTCACTGTGGGTGTGCAGACGGCTCTAGAGAAGTGGGTAATGCTCTACTACAGAAGTGACTTTCTTGTATTTTTTTCTGTATTTGTAAGATGTTTTCATTCTCTAAGAGTGGCGTACAAATACTACAATCTGAGAGTGTGGAAGACATGGAGAAGGAGATCCAGAGAGGAAACTCAGAGAATGAAGAAGAAATGCATTCTAAGGATACAGTTTATGGGGTGCTTTTATTTTTTTATTTGTTATTTTCTTTACATTATCATGTTGGTTTTGCCATACATTGACATGAATCCGCCACGGGTATACATGTGTTCCCCTTCCAGAACCCCCCTCCCACCTCCCTCCCGATTCCATCCCTCTGGGTCATCCCGGTGCACCAGCCCTGAGCACCCTGTATCTTGCATAAAACCTGGGCTGGCGATTCATTTCACATATGATAATTTACATGTTTCAATGCCACTCTCCCATATCATCCTACCCTTTCCCTCTCCCACAGAGTCCAAAAGACTGTTCTATACATCTGCGTCTCTTTTGCTGACTTGCATACAAGGTTATCATTACCATCTTTCTAAATTCCATATATATGCGTTAGTATACTGTATTGTTGTTTTTCCTTCTGGCTTACAAACACATGAAAAGATGCTCAACATCACTTATTATCAGAGAAATGCAGATCAAAACCACAATGAGGTACCACTTTACACCAGTCAGAATGGCTGCCATCCAAAAGTCTACAAGCAATAAATGCTGAAGAGGATATGGAGAAAAAGGAACCCTTTTACATTGTTGGTGGGAATGCAAACTAGTGCAGCCACAGTGTGGAGATTCCTTACAAAACTGGAAATAGACCTGCCATATGACCCAGCAATCCCACTGCTGGGCATACACACTGAGGAAACCAGAATTGAAAGGGACATGTGTACCCCAATGTTCATCGCTGCATTGTTTACAATAGCCAGGACATGGAAGCAACCTAGATGCCCATCAACTGACGAATGGATAAGAAAGCTGTGGCACATATACACAATGGAATATTACTCAACCATTAAAAAGAATACATTTGAATCAGTTCTACTGAGGTGGATGAAACTGGAGCCTATTATACGGGGTGCCTTTAGAGGAGAACTGTTAGTTGGTTTTAAGTTAAATGAATTTTCACTAAATTTCAGAGGTGGAAAGACACAATAGCTTCCCCCAAGAGAAAGCTTTGGCCCTGGACACCTGGGTGATTTGCCTGAACCCCTGGCACACTGCTGCTCCTTCCAAATACACTTTGCTCCCTGAGTCCTTGACCCAAGCTCTGCCTCCAGAGAGCTAAAAGTAGATCAACCACAAGCATCTTCTAGACTATTTATCCAGTGTAGCGGTGATGGGCAACATCCATTTCAGTGATGAGTGCAAATTCATTCTTACCATATAGCTCCTTATAGGGCACGGATGCCTGCTGTCACGTCAGTCGTGTCTGACTCTTTGAAACCCCATGGACTGTAGCCGGCCAAGTTCCTCTGTCCATGGAATTCTCCAAGCAAGACTACTGAAGTGGGTTGCCATGACCTTCTTCAGGGGCTCTTCCCAATCCAGGGATCGAACCCACATCTCCCTGCAACTCCTGCCTTGTAGGCAGATTCTTTACCACTGAGCCACCAGGGAAGCCCCAACTCCTTACAGCACTGGTTTTCAAGTCGTCTATATATGCCTTTCAGTCAACAAGTCCTTCCTTTTATGTGATCTCTGCAACAGTCACTGATTAAATGCTTGCGAAAGTGGTAAAGAATTGAATCAGAAAGGTCCAGCCAAAAGAACAAGAAGAGAAATCCGGGCCATTTTTCAAGGAAATCATCATGAGTTGGGGAGCAAAAAATGTAATGAAGGGCTGGTTTTCTTGGGAAACTACACTAATAAATCCAAGTAGACAGGACAAGACCTTTGGACTGAAGAAAAAATCTGGGAGGAGGGTCCGGAAGGGAAGCTTCATCATGTGCTGGTGGGGGGAGTGTGTTGGAGTTCTAGGCAGGTTTCTACTCGTGTTTTATTCTAGGGCAGAGGTCACAACACCAGCAGAAGCAGCGGCTCCAGGGTGTGCAAGCAGCCTTCAGACCCCAGGGAGGGATCACAGACCCTGTGGAGCTGGGCGTGTCCCCTTAGTGAATGGAAATCTCCATGCAAGAGGAGATGAGAAGACCGGGTCCTTCCAGATTTCCCAGGTTGACATGACATCGTGTTTGTCGGGTGATTGAACAAGACTCCTTAAAGATCAGGTGTTAACCTTTTAACTGCACCAACAGTCCCCCCGCGTCTCAGCCCCGCAGTCACAGAAGCCCGGCTTTTGGCCTCGGTGCTGCCCTGTGCTCGAGTTCCTGCTCACCCCTAGGTGCCCGATGGCCTCATCCTCATCCTCTCTGATGGTATTCATTTGTCAAAACACATCCTGAAGAAAATGTCTGTTCACGCCATTTGTACTGACCTGAGCGTTACTATTAATAAGGTAAAGTGTGACCTTCTTGGGTACCAGCCTCGGAGCCCCAAGGGCAAGGAAAAACCTCAGGCATTGATCTGCCACTCCAAAGAAGGGAGGCCTGGGGTGTAACTTGTTCTTAACAGCCAGACAAGCCATGAATTCCACCATTATTCCTGACCTGGCTAGGCACTGGTCCTGAAGGCTCCCAGGGGGCCTGCATCCAGTGATGTACGCAATGAAGACATCTGAGACTCTGAAGACGTCTGGAGTAGCTGTCCACTCACCTGTCCAGGTAGCCCTCTGCATGGTGCACACTGACAGGGCAGAGGCTGATTTTATACTAAATATCTGTATCTTAGAGCTCAGTGCAATGCTTGGTGCTCAGTAAAAGGTGAGTGAGTGAACGAAGACAGGACTGCAGGGTCCACCCACAGACTCCAGCCTTGGAGCCAGAGACCTACAGTCTTTGTTGTCTCCATAGAAAGGCGCTGTTTTCTTCCTGAACCCATGGGACTTTACGTGTTCTCTTTCTGTCCTTACCTCACTGCACTTGGCTCTATTTGACTGCTTGGTTGTTTATTTTTAAGCATCTTCCATTTGTGTCCATTTTTATGGTCAGCTGGTTTTTCTTCCCAACTCTCAGCTCCTATCAGCTACTATTGTGGCTTTAGAAACATTTCCTGTTTCTAATATTTGTGCAGTTCAGTCAACATGGCAGAAGACAGGAAGAATTACCTTCAACGGGCCTCATTTTGATCTTGATTTATTTGGACGGGATTTCAGAGTGTCTCAGTACTGCTTCTAAAATCTAATAAAATCCAAGTCTTGGCTCTGAGTTGTTCTACTAACTGATCCTCGGTTACCCAAGCCAGACTCTTCTGTTATATGCAATTGAAGTAACTTGATTCCAACACACAGTGTGTGTGTGTGTGTGTGTGTGTGTGTGCGAGCATGCTCAGTCATGTCTGACTCTTTGTGAGTCCAGGGGCTGTACCCCACCAGACTCCTCTGTCCATGGGATTTCCCAGACAAGAGTACTGGAGTGGGTTGCCATTTCCTAGTCCAGGGGATCTTCCCAACCCAGGGATCAAACCTACATCTCCTGCATTTGCACGCAGGTTCTTTACCACTGAGCCACCTGGAAAGCCCTCTGAAATAGAATGCTGCTGAGTGATCATCTGCTGTGAGTTCTCTCTCATCTGCAGAGTGTATGCATCTTTTCAGGGATTCCTGAATAGGGTCGGCACTGAACCTAGCTCCTCCTCTTAAAAAAAAAATCACTCCTTCAAAAGATTCAAGTCTACCCTGTAGAGTCATTACAATTATTCTAAATTCCATCCCTATCACTCCCAAACACACCCACTGTCTGCTCCTCCTTCCACATTGTCCTTGGGGAAACATAAGTAGCTGATGCGTTTCTCCTCCAGACTCTGCCTGTCACTTGGGTTGTTACTGTTTAGCTTTCGGGATATCCAGGCCCCTTTGAAGAAGGAGCTTGGCCTCATTTGCTGTGGAACTTCCCTCAGAGCTTCCCCCTCAATGTGTGCAAATGAAGAGGAGGAAGGCAAGGAGGAAGAAATGACAAACAGAACTGCCTGGAACCTTTGAGGCTTCATCTGCCAAGAATGTCCATCTTCCCCAAATGCAGGAAGATGTGCTTTGTATGGCAAACCAAAGGATACTACAAAGCCAAGACAATTTTACTCAAGCAAGTAGCCGGATGTTTACTTTGGAATAACGTAAAGAATCAGCAATAAGGTAAAGAATCCGGGTCAGCAAAGCAAGATTATCTGGGCCCTTAGGAGCTCTTCCGGGGAGAGGTCCTAGTCGTGCGAGAGCACAGCACAGATGTCTGTTTGTGGAGCCTCCGAATACGGAGATGAAGGTCCTGAGGAAGGACTGGCTTCTCCAGACTATCTCTCTGGACTCGGGGGAGAACTGTCTTCTCTACAGAAATGATGGGGGGCTTCCCAGGTGGCTCAGTGGTAACGAATCTGCCTGCCAATGCAGGAGACACGGGAGACAGAAAGGATTGAAGGGCCAGTAGCTAACCCAAGAGAGGGACCCTTCCTTCCTTCAGAAAAGAAGTCATGACTCTGCATGTTTACTGGGGTGAGCTGGAGGAAATCACCCTAACCCCACAGAGGGTGGGACGTATCACTGTCACTCTCGAGAAGAACTAAAGACACGAGTTATGAGCCCTGAGGAGAAGCTGTTATCCGAATCTGGAGATAGAGTCTGCATCCAAACTCTGCTTCCAAACCCTGAGAGACTTTTCCATGGTAGTTATGGATCTGCTTGCAGAGCTGGTGACCTGAGGGATTTCTGTGATTGAATCAATTTAAGAAATATTACATTTTTCCCATTTTTTTGTGATAAAATACACAAAATGCAAAATTACTATATTAAGTATTTTAAGCATTCAGCTCACTGGTATTAAACACATTCATAATATACAACCATCATCACCATCCATCTCTAGAACTCTTTTTATCTTGTAAAACTGAAACTGTATAACCAAGAAACAATAACTTTCCATTCCTCCCCTCCACAGTCCCTGTGAGTCCAACCCAGATGCGACTGAAAATCTGTATAACCTTCCAGTCAGCCCTCAGGGTCTGAGCAGATCGTGTGGTAATGTAGTACGCATTTGGTGAAAAAAAATCATATATAAATGAATGCAAACCTATGTTTGCTCAGGGGTCAACTGTATATATCACATTTTGCTTATTATTTATTCATCGGCGACCACTTGGATTGCTTATGTTTTGGCTATTATAAATAGTATTGCTATAAAATAGATTTGTTCCCAGATATCTCAGTGGTAAAGAACCCACCTGCCAACGCAGGAGTTTAGACACTCAGTCGTGTCCATTCTTTGCGAACCTGTGGTCTGTAGCCCGCCAGGCTCTTCTGTCCATGGGATTCTCCAGGCAAGAATACTGGAATGGGTTGCTATTTCCTCCTCTAGAGGATCTCCCCAACCCAGGGATTGAACTCCAGTCTCCTGCATTGCAGGCAGATTCTTTATAGTCTGAGCCACCATGGAAGCCCAAAGGAATTATTAAGCAAAGTAAAATTGTGTTAATTTAACATAAAGTAGACTTTAAGACTTTAAATAGGCTTTAAGACACCAACAAAGAAAGAAGTCAGTATAATGACAATAGGTCACTTTCTATGAAATTTCTAAAAATGCACATATAAAATTCAACATGCATGTGTCTGTCTCAAAGCGATAGGACGTGTAAAGAAATTAACTGACAGAATTACAAGTGGAAAATGAAACATGCCTTGCTATTGTGGGAGATTATTCAGACAATCTCTTTTAGTAACTGAGACATAAATACATGGAATAAAAGCAGGATATAGAATAGCTTCATGCTGATATAGAACTTCTTGATTTAAAAATTATACACACAACTTTTCACCCCAAAACACTGACTTATACTGAAAACTTTATATTGATTATATTATCTAGGCCATAAAACAAATTACAATAAATTCCTCAGACTGTTTAATCTGATCAAAGTACAAGCAAATTATAATATCTTTTTAAAAAGTATTCATGTAGGGAAATTTCAAAACAAACTTCTGTACAACCCATAATTCAGAGAGGAAAGTATAATAAAAGCTAGACTATACATAAAAATGAATGATAATAATAATACCACTTCTCATAAAAAGAACCATGAGAATATTTACAATTATACCAACATTAGCAAAGAAGCTTAAAAGAACATACATGCTATTAGTATTAATTCAAAATGTTAGGAAAAAAGCAAAAGAATAAGCATTAACTAAGAAAAAAAATGTTGCAAGATACAAACAGAAGTTGAACAAATGGTAAATGCATTTTTTTTCCTTTTTTTTTCTTATTGTTATTGCCATACAATGCCATGATATCTCCATGGGTCTACATATGCTCCCCCTCCAGAACCCCCCTCCCTCCTCCCTCCCTTCTCCCTCCCCCAGGGAAATCTCGATGCACCAGCCCGAGCATCAATCCTGGGCTGGCGATTGATTACACATATGATAATTAACATGTTTCAGTGCCATTCTCCCATATCATCCCACCCTTGCCCTCATCCACAGAGTCCATGAGTCTGTTCTATACATCTGCGTTCCTTTTGCTGTCTCGCATGCTGGGTTCTTGTTACTGTCTTTCTAAATTCCATATATATGTGTTAATATACTGTATTGTTGTTTTTGCTTCTGGCTTACTTCACTCTGGATAATGGGCTCCAGTTTCGTCCATCTGAGTAGAATTGCTTCAAATGAATTTTTTTTTAATGCTGAGTAATATTCCATTGTGTATATGTACCACAGCTTTCTTATCCATTCGTCAGTTGATGGATAAATACATTTTTTAAAAAGAGACAAAAACTCAAGAAGATATTCTTTTAAAAAAAATTTAGTAGTTGAGAAAAACTTTTACTGAAACTGGTAAAATAAAATGTTTCAAAAAATATAAACACATAATTTTTTAAATGATAAATTACAAGATGCAGTGTGGAATAAAATTTTGAGAGAAAAAAATAAGTAGACAATGTCCTGTGTGGGGAAATATTTACATTAAAAGAGATTCAAGAGGAAGTAGAACAACTTGTGCAGAAGCTAGAAACTATTTGTATTTAAAATTTTGCTAAAAACTAAAGCAAACAGAACATAACAACGAGCTCCTCAGGCCCAAACAGTTTTAGTGGAAAATTCTACCAGAATGCAGAGAACAGAAATCCTACCTTTTTAGAAATGGTTTCAAGAACTAGGAATACAAATGTTGGTTTCAAACCTAATCATGAGTTTGCAGAGCAGAGACAAAGACATTATAACAGAGGAATGATATATAATAATGTCACTGCTGACCATAGAAGCAAAAATATTAACTACATTAGCAAGCTAAATCCAGTGATACACTAACATAAAATACATCAGGAACACAGTGGCTTAATACCCTGAACAGAAAAACAATAAACATCACAGAACTACTATTATGAGTCAAAATGTAGGCTGAAAACAATCAGTTTAAGACAGTATTTGTATTATCTAAATTCAAACATATTTAAGAGCAAGCTTTTCTTAAAACTAGAAAGAAACATTCTTTATTATAATGAGATATTTACTAAAACTACAATGAATCCAGCATATAATTGTAAAATGATAAAATACTTTTCTTTAATGTAATTAACAAGAGTAGCATGCCAACTCTTACTACTTCTGTTCAATTTCTTTTCTGGGTGTCCAAGCCAGCCCTATTAAGCAAGAATAAAGAAGTAAATATTAATGGTAGGATGGTCGATATGTTTGTGTGCATAGAAAACCCTAGAGGACCCATAGCTAAATTATTGGAATTAATAGGAAAACTCAGAGGGTTGCTAAATGTGAAATCAATGTAGGAAAAAATGGATTGTATTCCAATAACCATCAACAAACAGGTGGAAAATCTAATTACAAAAAGATCATTTACAAAATAACAAATATATCATTGAAGATTAAATCAAACAGAAGATGTGCAATAACTTTATGGGTAAAAATATGAAGTATTATTAAAGGATATAAAATAAGAGCTAAGTAAGTGAAGAGAGGTAACACATCATGGCTAGGAAGACTCAGATATCAGGATGTCTTATTAAATAAAAAGACCTGTAAAGTAATTCGTCTCCAATTAAAATAAATGAATTAATTTTAAAAAAAGATATAGTATTTACTGGTTATTTGGGATGAACAATACCAAAGTCTGTTGTACTCAAGGGATAAAAAATGAAATAAAATGAGAAACAAGGAATGAAAAAAATAAAAGGACCTGAGAGTGTAATGCTAGCCCTAGGAGAGAAAAACATGAATAGAGCGTGGTTGTGAGCATAGAAGCACCCCACATACAGAGATTCAGAGAACTGGTATATGACTAAGAAGTTTTACAAGTCACTGCGGAAATGCTGGCATGCTTAGTAAGGAGCACGGGAAAAGCTAACGCTAGTTATCCTCCAGTGGCGTCACACAGAGTCGGACATGACCCAGTGACTACACGTTGACTTTTCATACATGCTTACATATGTAAGTATGCATACACATGTGTGCACGCATGCTAGCTAAGCTGCTCCAGTCACGTCTGATCCTTCGTGACGTTATGGACGGTAGCCCGCCAGGCTGCTCTGTCCATGGGATTCTCCAGGCAAGAATACTGGAGTGGGTTGCTATGCCCTCCAGAGGGTCTTCCCAACCCAGGGATCAAACCTGTCTCTCTCATGTCCCTTGCATATATATTTGTATAAATATAAACATATTTGTGCATATATGAACATGTGTATGAATATTTGTCTACATGTAAACATATGTATACGTATTTGAAGGGCTTCCCTCATAGCTCAGTCAATAAAGAATCTGCCTGCAATGCAGGAGACCTGAGCTCGATCCCTGGGTCAGGAAGATACTCTGAAGAAGAAAATGGCAACCCACTCCAGTATTCTTGCCTGGAGAACCCCATGGACAGAGGAGCCTGGCAAGCTACAGTCCATGGGATCACAAGAGTTGGACACGACTTAGCAACAAAACCACCACCACCATACATATTTGTATGTATACACGTATTATTTATCTTTAAATGTAAATACTACATTATACGGTACACTATAAAAACATTATAAAAACCAGTGCTAAGTGGGATAAAATCTAAAGATGGGAAATAAGACTTAAAAAATTTACTAAAGAGATTATGTTTATGCCCACATGAAAACAACCATTGTGGGATCTACCCACTCACCATAAACAACTAGCTGTAAGAACTAGACAAAATATTGAAATCATTTTTAAAGACTGCAACAAGCAGAGCAGAATTCTGCTCTGTAACAGAAGGAAGCAAACAAGTGACCCCACCATTGCTTTCTGCCTCTAGGTAATTTCTAGGCTTTGATTCAGGGAGGGAAAACTCAAGCAGAGCTTAAAGAGACAAGGATTGTATCTGAAGGAAGCAGAAGTGGCTGGAATTGAGAGGATAAAGTATGAGAGTGAGGGGAGAAAGTACCCCCTGAGTCTCTGGCTGAATTCTTTTGCAAGAGATGGAGCTCCATGAGGCTGGGCAGAGAACTGCTACCAAATTCAGAACAACTATCAGGTAAGCTGAAAACCCCCACCCGGAGGTGAAAGTCATTTCAGCTCCCACCAGCTGAACTGTAGGTATCTTGTTGAACACATGGGGCATTAGGTAGAGATCCCAGAAAATCATTGAGGGTTTTAAATAGGTCAACAGAAGCAGGATAAAATACCCCTGCCCTGGAGTTAAGGCTACTACATATGACCCCCAAAATACCTAAAACCAAGCTGAAAAATGTCCAAGCTGACACATAAGTTGTGTAAGTACCTGCCCAAGTCCAAAATTTTGCTTTCAAACAATACAAAACCTTTGGGACTCAAAACCAGAAGTAGACAATGTCTGGAATCCAATCAAAAATTACTAAACCAGTAGAGGTAGAAATCTGTGTTCTACCCATTACCAAGAAAAAAAAATCAATAGAAACAAGCCTAGAAATGAGAAAAGTTATAAATTATCACACAAAAACTTTAAAATATCGTTTACCATAAAGTCAGAAAACATGAATTTGAGAAATAAAGATATAAATAGGAACCTCATGTAACTTACAGAGACAAAATCATGTTATATGTATGGCAAGTTCTGAGTACTCAAAAAATCCTCTCCTTTTTTGGAAAAATTTCACTGGATAGTATTAACAAAAAATTAGATATTGTAAAATATTACAGTGAATTTGAACATGGCTATAACAGCTCTGCAATATAAAGCACGAAAGAAAAATCTACTGGAAAATATTGAACTCTCTAACATTTATTTATGGCTTCTCAGGTGGCACAATGGTAAAGAATCTGCCTGCCAATGCAGGAGATGCAGAAGGCCTGGGTTTCACCCCTGGGTCCAGAAGATCCCCTGGAGAAGGAAATGGCAGTCTATTCCAGTATTCTTGCCTGAAAATTCCATGGACAAAGGAGCCTGATGAGCTTCAGTCCAGGGGGTCAGGAAGACTCAGACATGACCGAGCAGGCAGACCACACACACACACACACACACACACACACACAATTTATTTATAACCCCCAAATCAATACTTGCATCACTTTCATGTTCAAACAAGACAACATTCACCTTCTTGTTTTAGCTCTTCTGCTGTCAACAAGCTTCCTTTTTGTGATCCATTTCAGGTCATGTTTCTGCATTTTTGTGCTGTTGTTGGTAGTGTTTAAGATTTTAAAATGACACTCAGGCACTATGTGGAACTTCTCTCTGTGCTCCTAAGCACAGAAAAGCTGTGGTGTGTTTTACTGTTACTGAATCAGCATTACATGTCAAATAAGATGTCTTTAACAGAAACATAACAAAGTATGTATTGGTTGATTGATGAAAAAGCAGACTCAGAGGAACCTAGCTCTATTATTTCCCATTGGAATGTTATTCGGTGTTCACTAGTTCAGTATTTATAGCCACTTTATAGAACAGGACTACTGAGTATAATGAGAACTGACTGTATTTCCTCTATCAATACAATTGCTATACTTTAAATGCAGAAATATTATATAATAAAAAATATATTAAGAAGCTACACCTTTTAACACTCTCTTAGAATTCCATCTCAGAGGAATTTCTTGTACTGCATGAACTCCACAACCAATAATACTTATAAACTTTGTATGAAATAGGATCAACATTTTTGAAGGCACTAGCAAGAAATTAGAAAGTTGGCATAACTAGAGGGGATTCGACTTTTGGGTGAAGAAAGCCACATTTAGTGAAATCCACATTCAGATATTTTACTTCAAATGGAAAAAGTAGAACAAATATCACCACAGGGACATTGCAGATAGATGAACATATGCTAAGACAACAGGCAGATGTCTGAGAAAGATTAGCTGCAATCTAGTCAATGGAAAGAGATTTGTAATATGATGCAAATCAAAATGAGTAATGTTTGAAACTTTGCTGAAAATGAGTACCTTTTATATAGAAAAGTTTCATTGCTAGCTCAACAAGTTATTTTTAAATTGTAACTGATTTCTTGGAAACTTCTAAAAGAGCTAATAAATAAATGAAGACAAACCAAGATAATAGCAATAAGGAATAACTGCATTTTAAGCTAGTACTAGTAATCACTAGCTTTAATAACTAGTGCTAGTAATCACTAGTTTTAATAGCTAGTAGCCACTAAAATTCAGAGGAGCAAACTCACAAGCTGGTTTTTAAGATTTTGGTTTTTGCTGTCCATACAGAATATTGATCATTTTTATTCCTATTTTATTCACTTATTTTTACTTTCAAATATATGATTTAATTGGAGATTAATTGCTGTACAATGTTGTGCTAGTTTTTGCCATACAATAACGTGAATCAGCCATAAGTATACATGTGCCCCCTCCCTCTTGAACTTCCCTTCCACCCTCTACCCTAGCCCACCAGCCTAGGTTGTTAGGAGTACTGGGTTGAACGCGCTGTGTTATGCAGCAACTTCCCACTATCTGTCTGTTTTACAGATGGTAAGGTACATATTTCAATGCTACTCTCTCAGTTCATCCCACCCCCTTGTTTCCCTGCTGTGTACACAAGTCCATAAAGAATATCTTTATTTCAGGGTGGCTTTTTGAACTCAGTGGATTAAAAAAAATAAAAGGAAATGATGAAGCATGAATAAATTTAAATGGGTATGCACCAAAAAGAATCTGTTTGTAGTGCTGTGTTATTCTTTGGTGACAAGCAGCAACTCTAGCATGTTCTGATTATTGCTGAAAAGTGGATTAAGCATCATTCTCAAGTACTCATGTGGAGACTGAGAGTACACAGGGGAAGATGTTTTAAATGTGTTTTGTCATCGTTGCTTTTGAGAAGAAAAATGATAATAAACAATGTGCATATTCTTTCCTCATTTATTCTTGCTTTTAAAATTCCATCTCTATAATTGTATTTCCAGTGGAAACCTAAATAGAATATCTTCACATCTGTAATAGGAGACTCTTTTTCTGTTTGCAGTTTTTATTTTTAAAAATAATCATTAAAAGTTGTATTTATAGAAACTGAGGAGTAAATGTGATCCAAACATTCATGATCTCTTAGCTCTAATTAAAAGATAAACAGGAAGGATTCACACTATGTCCTTTTTATACAATACGGAGGACATGGGTACACTTGTATATGGAAAATTTTATTTATTTATTTTTTTAAGCAGAAAAATACTTGCAAGAATTTCTTTTTTTGTGCTTTGATTGCACTTCATTTATTTTATTTTATTTTTTTACATTATCGTGCTGGTTTTGCCATACATTGACATGAATCTGCCATGGGTATACATATGTTCCCCTTCCAGAACCCCCCTCCCACCTCCCTCCCAATTCCCCCTCTCTGGGTCATCCCGGTGCCCCAGCCCTGAGCATCAAACCTGGGCTGGCGATTGATTTCACATATGATAATTAACATGTTTCAATGCCATTCTCCCATATCATCCCACCCTTGCCCTCTCCCATAGGAAGAATTTTAAAAGTCAGGTAAAAACTCATGCAAGGTTACAAGAATATCCATGCAGAGACCACTAAACCTGGAGAGGCACATGGAGATGCCGTACTTGTGTGAAAATGTCCCCATCAACCCAGGAGATCCACTCTAAGAGGTTTCATTGACTGTGCTGTCTTCACTTCCCAGAAATAGCTTGTGGGTCTTGTTACCCAAGGAACGCAGATGGTGGTACACGCTTACTTCTCCCCAAGCTGCCACTGCTCACAGGCTAACTGTGTGACTGGTTCCCCAGGGTCTCACATGTACATCCAGGACTTGAGTTAAAACACAGCTAAGATCCATCCAACTGTAATTGTCTGAGCTCTGCTCCTGCTTCAGATCCTCCTACTCTGCAAGCAAAGAGCTAGAGAATCACAAACACAAGGTACAGGAAATAATATTAGAGAAAGCCTTTCTACAGAGCATTTTCATTACTCATAAAGATGATGCATATGTTTTAGGAAATTTGTGAATTACAGGAAAAAGCCTTGCAGTAATAGTTAAAACTGTCTGACATTTGGTTAAGTACTCGTTACAATCTGGGAACCAAATACTTTGTATACTTTATTTGTTTTTCCCCAAGCCTAATGAAATAGGTAAAATTACATTAGCGATGCTATAGAGATAAGTAAATGAGGATTAGAAACAATAATTACTGACACAACCGTAATATGACGGCTTCCCTGGTGGGTCAGATGGTTAAGACTCTGCCTGCAACGCGGAATCCTTGGGTTGGGAAGATCCCCTGGAGGAGAAAATGGCAACCCACTCCAGTATTCTTGCCTGGAGAATTCCATGGATAGAGGAGCCTGGTGGGCCCCAGCCCATGGGTCACAAAGAGTCAGACATGACTGAGCAACTGACACACACAGTGTGTGGAACTCGATCTCAGACCAAGTTACAAAGAACACATCTTTTTACAATTGTAATGATCTGATTATCAAATATTAAATGCTCATGTTCTTTGTATAGATTTTTAAATCTGAAAAGAAATTGAGATTATACTACATATATTGAATTGGTCAGCTTGTGTTGCTAAGATTATTGATTCTATCTCCATATCATAGATTAATCTTATAGAATTTGTTTTCAATAGCCCCTCAGCATGATATTGAGTGGAATGTCATAAAGTGTATTATAATCTGTTATCTACTGCATGTGTGTATGCTTAGTTGCTTCAATTGTGTCAGACTCTTGGCAACCCTATAGATTGTAGCCCACCAGGCTTCTCTGTCCATGGAATTTCCCAGGCAAGAATACTGGAGTGGGTTGCCAGACCCTCCTCCAGGGGATCTTCTCAACCCAGCGATTGAATCTGGTCTCCTGCATGGCAGGCAGATTTTGTAACTTTTGAGTAGGTAATAAAAAGGTCATGCCTTTCTGCTTTGTCCTCCTGGAGCACCTCCTCTTGGAACCAGCTACCATGCTTCAAAGCAGCCAACTGCCCTCAAAAAGAGAGCACATGCAGGCGCTGTGTGTGTCGGCCCCAGAGGCCGCCCTGACCACCAGAAACAGCAACCACCAGGTAGAAAGTCAGGGAGCCTCATGACAAACGCAGACCCAGGGCACTCCAGGTTTCAGTGCTCCAGCTGACCGTGCATGGCGCAGAGATGAGCTACCCACGAAATGTGGTCCAAATTGGAGATTCATGAGCAAGATAAGGGACTGGTAAATCCACTCCAACGTATCGACCCAAGGAAAAGGAAAACCAACGCCAATGAAAGGTTGTCTAAGACAGTGGATAACTACCAAAAACTTGAAACAATTCATATGTCCATTGACAGAAGACAGTTGTGCTATACTCATAAAACAGAGATGCAATGATAAAAAAGAACAAACTACTCAAACACGCAACAGCACTGATAAATCTCATAAAACAGTGTACACTGCGCCATTTCCTTGCATGAAATGCGAAGACTGTTTGTTGGAGGCGAGAGTGAAGGAAAAAGCCCCACTGAACTGAGAAGATATCTTGAGACCAAAAATGAGGCAGGCAGCTAAATGCAACAGTGGATCTGTTTGTTATCAGGTAACTTACCTGGGCTTCCCTGGTGGCTCAGTGGTAAAGAATCCACCTGCCAATGCAGGAGACATGGGTTACATCCCCAATTCAGGAAGATCCCCTGGAGAAGGGAATGGCAACCCATTCCCAATATTCTTGCCTGGGAAATCCATGGACAGAGGAGCCTGGTTGACTGCAATCCATGGGGTTACACAATAGTTGGATGCGCCTTAGCAACTAAACAACAACTTACTCACAGTGTGGGATTGGGTAGACAACAACCTGCAAGGATGTTTAGCTACACTTATACTGCCAAGGGACCAGTGGGAAAACTTTATAGTTAGTCTAGGGTCTGGGGGTGTGTGCTGGGACACAGGATGTGCACTCCCAAGCCAAGATTGATGAATGAGTAGCAAGTCTCCTGGGTGCCAGGCATATGTCAGAGAAAGTCTTTATCATTGTTTGGGGACTAACAGAGCATGGAGACCACCTGGACCTAAGGATCATTAAGCAATATCTATTAACAAAGCCCTTGAAAACAGAGATGCTTTTGAATTATGGTGCTAGAGAAGACTCTTGAGAGTCCCTTGGAGAGCAAGGAGGTCAATCCTAGAGGAAATCAACCCTGAATATTCACTGGAAGGACTCATGCTGAAGCTGAAAGTCCAATACTTTGGCCACCAGTTGGAGAGAGCCAACTCACTGGAAAAGACCCTGGTTCTGGGAAAGATTGAGGGCAGGAGGAAAAGAGGGCATCAGAGAACGAGATGGCCGGATGGCATCACCGACTCAGCAGACATGAGTTTGAGCAAGGTCCAGAGGATGGTGAAGGACAGGGAAGTCTGGTGTGCTGCAGTCTTTAGGTTCAAAAGGGTTGAACATGACTTAACAACTGAACAACAACATTAACAAGCCCTGATGATAGAGAAGGGATTTACTGCATAGTGGAGGTAGGGTCAGTGCAAAGACAGGAGGGACTGAATGGCCCCAAGATGGCATCAGTATGCCAATGGTCATACACAGTTGAAAATAAAATATGGTGACACGAACACATTGTGGGTATGGGGCCACAATGAGACAGGGGTTGCCTGAAAAGGAATACTGTGGAATCTTCTGGGAGGACTGAAATAGTTGATGTCTTATTTTGGGTATGGTGACACAGGTGTGTATAATTGTTATTATTCACCAAGCCGAACACTTAAAATCTGAGTATTTTATTATTTTATAGTAATTACATCTCAATGTTTAAAACCTACAACCATCTTCTAAAATACTTTTGCTCTCTCAGTCCAACTATGCACATTTAATATCATCACAGAAGACACTTTCTATTAAACTATTAGAGGACGGGAAATGAGAAACCATATTTATTGAAGGTCATTTTCTGTGATAGAGGTTTCATCCATCCACCTTGAGGCCAGAAGGTGACAACAAATAGAGCTACTACTTGGTGAAAAATGGGGTCCGAGGACAGCAACCCAAGCATTAAAAATTCTAGGAGATGAAGATTAAATTGAACACTCCTGCTGCTAATGTTCTCACATGAAATTATTAAGAGGGAATTAGCAGAGGCAATGGAATTAATACTGAGCCAACACTGCTGCTGACAAGTCGTGGGAAATAATTTTGGTAGAAGAAGGGTTATATTAACACAATTGATACTTGCATCCAAAGTCCAGTTCCAATTAATGAAGAAAAAAAAAATAACACCTTAGTTTTGTAGTTGTGGGGAGTTTATATTCAGTCCAGGCAAGAATCCTGAGTAAAAATGAACTCTGGAGTCTGTCATCTTAATCTTTGAAAATTATGAATAATAAAGAAAAAGTTTTGCATCAAGGCAAGTCATCTCTCTGCCCAGTAAAGTGGAGAAACGTTTGCATAGTGCTCCCAGAAGAAGCTCAGCAAACACCACCTCCAGCTCCCTGCACCCAATCTGATTTAAAAACAGAACTCTCCATGTCTCAGGGCATAAATGTGGGCAAAATACCAACTGGAATACTGAAGGGGTGCCAGCGGTTCCTGTGAATCCTCTTATCTCATTTCCAATGGGTTTATTGGTCAGGGGACCTGAATAAGGTCACCAATAGGTGAAAAAGCCCTCAGTTTGAGTTTATCCACAGATATGCTTTCAAAGTCAGATGTGGGGCCCAGGGTAGGTAAACAAGATGAGCCACAGGACTATGAAGAGGAAATTTAAGAATTAAATTATAATTAGAAAGGAAGTAGCCATCTCTGATGTTCAGTACAGGCCTCTAACCGAGCCCTGGATCTGTCTGCGTGCCACTGCTGACGGCTGGGTCTCCAAAAGGAAACGCTGGCAGAGACACTTCACTCATTTCCTGGCTTTATAGCCGTGCTTTGCAGTTTAAATGGGCCAAAACCAGTAGATTTAAAAGTCACGTTGGTACAAACCACATGTATACTCTGCCTGATTTCTCTTAACTAATTTAAAAAAAAAAATTTGGCTTCTAACATAGACATACAGAGAGCAGTTGTATCTCAGTGGCTGCTTGTCCAAAGAGCAGGATTGTCCAGCAACCCCCTAGCCATGCTAGTGGACAAATAGGGGGCCCAGTGGATCCATGGACGCTTACATCCACATCCCCACGAGGACACAGACGCTCACCTCTGCTTCTGTCCAATGTGGAGTCAAACACAGGGACTGAATACACCCTTTCCCTGGAAACAATGAAAAAGTGGACAGAATGTAGGAAAACGATGATTTTCAAGACACTAGAAGCCAGTGGTGCTTGGTGGGGAGGAAAGGAGTGGAGTGAGACTTACAACGGCCACTGTTCATTACCTGGGGGAGAAACAGGTGGAGCAGAACGAACTGCCTGAAGTGACAAGCAGAACCCGGAGCCTGGAGATCAAGGTCATCAGGGTGCACGACAGAAGGGGGCAGGGCCGTGAGGAGAGACTTGCAGAAAAAAGGGAAGGTGTTAATGCTCAGTCATGTCCAAATCTTTGTGATCCCAAGCATGTTAGCCCTCCAGGCTCCACTGTCCATGGGATTTCACAGGCAAAAATACTGGAGTGGGTAGCCAGCCCCTTCTCCAGGGGTTATTCCTGACCCAGGGATCAAAATATTGGGCTGTGTGTGGACAAACTTATGTGTCTGAGGAAAGAACCCCCCAGCAGGAGTGCCCAGTACCCTGATAGGGCCTGTTCCCACCAGCCAGTGGAGAGAACCCCACGGCTGAAAGCACACTAGGCAGAGCATTCGGTGCCCCCCTGCCTCTGTGAGCTGAGCACTGGTCCAGCCCACCTGACACAGCCTAAGAGCAAGACCCAGCAGGACCAGGCTGTTCGCAGGTAGCTGAACTGTGCCTCAGAACTAAGCTCAAGAACACTTACAGGAATGCAAAAGTATCCAGGAACCAGCAAGGTAGGATTCGCAACCAAAATCTGAAGGATTGCCAGGCATGCCAATGAACCAGGAAAATAGCACTTTATTGAAAAGTAGGAGGAAAAGAGAAATCCAGTATTATACTCAGACATTACAATCTCTCTCTCTCTCTCAATAAATGATACAATTGACAGATAATCAGTTAGGGTTTAAAAGATTTAAACAACGCTATCAATCAACTTGACCTCACTGACATTTATAGAAAAACCCATCTAATAAACAGCGGAATGCATGACCTTTTCAAGTACCCACAGAATTTTTAACAATATAGATTATATCCAATATCATACAGCAAGTCTCAGTCAATTTTAAAAAATTAAATTTCTACCAAATAGCTTCTCGGAGTACAGTGAATTAAATTAGAAATCAAAACCAGACAGATCTCTGGAGGATTTATGGATATTTGAAAAGTGAATGCATCAAATAAAACATCAGAACAAAAATTGTATACCATTTTGAACCAGATTAAAATAAAACATTGTATAATAAAACTTGTGGAATGCTGTGAGAGCAGTACTTGGAAGATGGCTTATTAGCTCTATATGTTAATATTATGGAGAAAAAATCTCAAATAGATGCCTTAAGTCTCCAACTAGAGAAACTAGAAAAAGAGGGGTAAATGAAGTTCAAAGTAGAAGAAAAGAAATAATAAAGATCAGAACAAAAATCAAGGAAATAGAAAGCTTATAAAAGATAAAATCAAATCAATAGCTAGTTCTTTGAGAATAGCAGGAAAACTGATAAACTGATAGGCAGACTGATGAAAGAATAAGTCAAGATACATTTTACTAATATCAAAAATAAAAGATGCAGTATCATTACTGGTCCCATGGATGTTACAAGGATAGCACAAGAGTCCAATGAGTGACTTTATGCCAATACATTTTAAAACAGATGAAACAGACAAATTCCTTGAAAAACACAACTTATCAAAGCTCACTCAAGGAAAAAAATACATAGTATGCATAACTCTATATACTCATTATATTTTTTCATTTATTATAAACTTTTTGACAAAGAAAATTCTAGGCCTGAATTCCACCAAAAATGTAAGAAGGAAAGAATACTAATTCCGTGTAAACTCTTCCAGAAATTGAAAATGAGAGGATAGTTTCCAATTTATTTTACGAGGCCAGCATTACCCTGATACCAAAACCAGACAAAGACATTATAAGAAAACTACAGAACACTAATCACTCCTGAATACAGAGGCAAAATTCTTAACAGAAGTTTAGCAAATGGAATCCAAACTACTACTAAAAATTCATCATGACTAGGCTAAGTTTATATGAAGAATGCAAAGTTGGCTTGACATTCGAAAATAATCAATGTAATTCAATGTATTAACAAACTAAAAATGAGGATCCAATCATATGCTTATCTAAACAGATACAGGAAAATATTTAACAAAATCCAGCACTCTAATAAAAGCTCCCAACACAGTAGGAATAAAGTGAACCTCCTCAAACTGAAAAAAGTCACCCATGAAAAGCTATAGCTAACATCATACTTAAAAGACTGAATGATTCCCAGCAAAGGTATCTGGTATTCCTCAGATACCCATGAACAAGACAAGGGTATCTCACCACTGTTTAACTTTATACTGGAGGTTCTAGCCAATACAAGCAGGGAAGGAATAAAACATTCATTGTAGTGAATTGGCCCGGAAAAAATTCCTCCTGGAACCAATAATAGTTTAATGAGTCTAAAGCATATAAATCAATATACTAAAATCAGCCATACTATTACATATTTGCAGCAAATAATTGAAAATGAAAATTAAAGCAACAATACCATTGCCGATAGTACCACAAATTGAAGTAATTATGGATAAATCTGTCCAAGGATATGAAAGACCTGAACACTGAAAATAGCAAAATGCTCCTGAGGGAAGTTAGAGGAGAACTAAATACACATAGAGCCATACCCTGTACAAGGGTCAGAAAACTCAGAATTGTTAAGATGTCAGTTTGCCTGAAAGTGAACCAAAGTAATCCCAATCAAAATCCTAGCTGACAGGTTTTTGGTAGAAATCGATGAATTGATTCTAAAACTCCTATGAAAATACAAATGGCTAAAAGTAGAGAAAATAGTGAAAGAGAGAAGCAAATCTCAATAATTAATACTATCTTGTTTCATGAGTTTTTATAAAGCTACAGATACTAAGAGAGTGTAGTATTATAGACACAAATAGATGGAATAAAATAGAAGAAATGGACCCACATATAGATACATGTGTGTGTGTGTGTGTCTGTGTGTGCACAAGCACGTATTGTTGTTGTCATTCAGTCACTCAGTCCAACCTGATGCAGCACGCTAGGCCTTACTGTCCCTCACCATCTCCCAGAGTTTGCCCAAGTTCATGTTCATTGCACTGGTGATGTCGTCTAGCCATCTCATCTTCTGACCTCTTCTTCTGCACTGGATCTTTCCCAGCATCAGGGTCTTTTCCAATGAGTCATCTCTTTAGAACAGATGACCAAAATACTGGAGCTTCAGCTGCAGCATCAGTCCTTCCAGTGAATATTCAAGGTTGATCTCTCTAAAGATTGAGTGGTTTGATCTCCTTGCTGTCCAGGGGAATTTCAGGAGTCTTCTCCAGCATCACAGTTTGAAGGCATCAATTCTTTGGCATTCTGTATCCTTTACAGACCACTGGGAAGACCATAGCCCTGACTATACAGACCTTAAAAGACCCCTGCTCCTTGGAAGAAAAGCTATGACCAATCTAGAAGGCATACTACAACGCAGAAGCATTACTTTGCCAACAAGTCTGTCTAGTCAAAGCTATGGTTTTACCAGTAGTCAGGTATGGATGTGAGAGTTGGACCATAAAGAAAGCTGAGCACCAAAGAACTGATGCTTTTGAACTGTGGTGTTGGAGAAGACTCTTGAGGGTCCATTGGGCTGCAAGGAGATCCAACCAGTCCATCCTAAAGGAGTTCAGTCCTGGGTGTTCATTGGAAGGACTGATGCTGAAGCTGAAGCTACAATATTTTGTCCACCTGATGCAAAGAACTGACTTCTTGGAAAAGACCTTGATGCTGGAAAAGATTGAAGGTGGGAGGAGAAGGGGATAAGAGAGGATGAAATGGTTGGATGGCATCACTGACTGGATGGACGTAATTTGAGCAAGCTCTGAGTTGGTGATGGGCAGGGAGGCCTGGCCTGCTACGGTCCATGGGGTCGCAAAGGGTCAGGCATGACTGACTGAACTGAAGTGATAATGGACCTTTGGTGGCAGAGTACTGTGTCTACTTCCCAACACACTGTCTATGTTTGTCATTGCTTTCGTGGCTGCAGTCACCGTCTGCAGTTATTCTGGAGCCCAAGAAGAGGAGCTCTGCCACTACTTCCACATTTCCCCTCCTATTTGCTGTGCAGTAATGGGGCCGGCTGCTGTGATCTTAGTTGTTGGGTTTTTTTGATATTTGGTCTTTTATTTAGCTTAAGATTTTATATATATATGCACCACATACATACAATTGAGTTGAAAATATTACAAAAGCAATTCAATGGATTAAGAATAGTCTTTTTTTATACAAATAGTGGTGGCATATTGGATATTTATATGGTAAAATACAAACAAAAAAAGAAATCCAAAGTACACCTTGCACCATAGACTTAAGTGTAAAACCTAAAACACAGGCTAGCCAGGTGGCCCAGTGGTAAAGAATCCCCCCGCCAATTCAGGAAATAGACACAGGAGAAGTGGGTTTGATCCCTGGGTCGGGAAGATCCCCTGGCGGAGGAAATGGCTATGCACTCCAGTATTCTTGCCTGGGAAATCCCATGCACAGAGGAGCCAAGCAGGCTAAAGTCCATGGGGTCACAGAGTCAGACACGACTTAGCTACTGAGCATGAACACATGAAAGCGTGAAATCTTTTAGAGGAAAAGATAAGGGAAATGTTCACAACCTTTAACAAAACTGAATCCACCTTCATGTCCGTAAGAACCACATAAAATCTCCACCTACTAATACCATCACCTTTGGCGTCTGGATTTCTACACATGAGATTTTTAGGGGAGACACAAACATTCAGACCTCAGCAATAAACATATATACAAACTCACAGAAAGTGGGGAAAGATGTGCACATCCGTTTAATTAGATACTTCACTAAGGAAGATCCACTATGGCAGGTAAGCACCAGCAAAGAGGTTCAGCACCACTGTTCATTAGGAGAAATGCAAAACCCCTCGGAGATCACTTGAGATAAGCACGCTTGTAGATTTAGCCATTCCGTTCCTAGATAGTTCCCCCAAAGAAATGAAAGCATAAGTAAATCACAGAATTAGCAGAATTATTTTTTTTTTAGAGTAAGATTTTGTCAAGCAAATTCTTCCATAAGAATTGAGAGAATAGCATTGAAATATATATACATTACCATATGTAAAACAGAGCGCCCGAGGGAGTTTGCTATATGAGGCTGGGAGCTCAAACCCAGTGCCCTGTGACAACCTAGAGAGGTGGGGTGGAGTGGGAGGTGGAAAGGAGGTTCAAGAGAGAGGGGACATATGTATGCCTGTGGCTGACTCATGCTGATGGATGCAGAAACCAACACACCGTTGTAAAGCAATTATCCTCCGATTAAAAAAGAAGCAGACTTTCAGAGACGTGGCACACGAGCTATTTCCTTTCCCTGAAATACTTTTCACTTCTGGTCTACATGGTTCTTTCTCCCACATTCTTCAAGATTCCAAACAACTACGACCTTTTCACTGAACCCTTCCCTGAAACAACTAACTAAAAAGTCACCCCATCCTTTTCTACTCTACACATCTGTTAGTTAGAACGATTTGCCGAACAAATGTGGTCCCTGCCCTTACAGAATGTAAGTTTTATTAAGGGAAGACAGACAATAATAAAATACCTATTTGTTGAATGGAGTAAGTCATCATATGTGCGGCTGCAAAGCTGGCCACGCATCGGAATGTGTCAAGATGTCTATTCTTTAAATGGGTGCCCATCCACTATCGTTAATTAGTGACCCTGCCCAGAGTATGCATCGCCTTGAGGTACTGACCTATGATGACATACTGGATTAGAAAGTCTAAGTAGCTGAGGACACACACAGGACACACATTTAAGAACGTTTGGTTGATAGTGACGCAGACCACTGGTCTAGGTCAAGGCCAACTGAGGGACGAAGGGTCCCCCTGGCACTTCAGGGAGGTGGAGACTGGCCTCCTCGGAAAATGGCTGGGAACTTGGCTTGAAGGATGAATGGGCTGATTTATTTCAACATGTTTCCTTCTGTTTAAACATTTTGTTTGACACTCTTCCTACAACAGGGAAAAGGAAGAGGAAGGAAGAAGAGCAGCGCTGATTTTTTTTTTTAAGCATCGTTTACTGCCCCTGGTGCTTATGTGTGTGTGTGTGTGTGTGTGTGTGTGTGTGTGTGTGTGTGTGTGTAGGCTTTGCTTCCCCGGTCACTTCTGAGCAGCAGAAGCCAAAATAGCCGTGGACACATAGTCGGGCTGAGCACCCTGGCCTGTTTTCCTCAAACGTCATTCACCTGCTGCAGTGACTATATGATGCTGCACACGACCTCGGGGAAGGGGAGGGATGCGGGAAGAACGTACTCTCGTGAGGGCTCGGCCATCTGACCACAAAGGACCCTGTGCCACAGGCTCACACACTTCTACTAATAAAGGGAAACGGTACACTTGAATCAAGGACTTCTCTTTTTCCTGAGTTTGCTGAGTTTAGAAATTCTAGTAAGTTGACTCACTGCAGGAATAGGTCTAAATCTTTGTTTTTACATTTAGACAAGAAAAATATTTTTTTAAATAATCATGCACTAAGCAGTTACTAGATGTCGAATGTGTGGACACTAAGGAGGAAAGAGGGGGTGAGATGAATTTAGAGATTGGGATTGACATATATACACTACTGATACTATGTATAGCATTCATAACGAATGAGAATCTACGGTAGAGCACAGCGAACTCTACTTAATGGTCTGTGTAGGAAATCCCAAAGTGGGGATATATGTATACACGTAGCTGATTCACTTTGCCATAGAGCAGAAATTAATGCTACATTGTAAAGCAAACTAAACCCCAATAAAATGTTTTGAAAAGTCACCTGCATTCTTTTCCCCTGTGTCATTCAGCCAGCAAATCCTGGGCCTCCCAGCTTGCTCTCATACAGAACCCCTGAGTCACTCCTTGTGATTCGAGTTTCTTGGTTTCTTCTTCTTCCCTAAGATCATTTCTTCATGATTTACTCTTGTTGATTGCTCAGTTACACTAGGAAACTGTGTTCTCTAACCCTTTCCACTAATTTTAGGATCAGTGGGCCAGGGTTATCTCTGCAGTCCTCAGCTAAATTCCTACCAGAGACAAGATAAAACAGTGGGGGTCCAGGGAAGTCATTAATAAATTTCTTTTGACGTCAGTGAATTGGCAGACACAAGTCCAAGGGGACTTTTGTTTTCTCAGTTTCCAGAAAATTAGTCTTTCTGCTACAAAATAATAATTAGTAATTATTAAATATAATAAAACTAATAAATTTATACACACACTCACATACAGGCAGATTGACATTTATTCTGCTGTCAATCTGCCTGTATGTGAGTGTGTGTCTTTGAATGCCTCTGTGTATCTTTGTGTGTGTGTGTGTCTGTGTGTACGCCTTTGTGTGTCTGTGTATGTGTGGGTCTTTGTGTATGTGTGTGTCTTTGAGTGCCTGTGTGTATCTTTATGTGTGTGTGTGTGTGTGGGTCTGTGTATATGTCCTCTGGGTGTGTGTCTGTGTGCATGTGTGTCTCTGTGTATGTGTGTGCATAGCCCAGTTGCCTGTAAGGAGGCATGTGGAGGTGGACTCTGAATGACGTGAAGGCTGTGGACAAGCTTCTCCCCCGGGCACAGCATGGAGATCTGCAGGGAAGGGAGGCACAGTCAGAGCGTGAGAGGACGGAAGTCAAGGAGGCGGGCAGAGGGCCCGCTCTGCAGCAGCGCTGCACGCCCTGGGGCAAGGTGCGCTCATCCTCCGCCCTCCAAGCTGCGGGGCGCTCACCCAGACAAGGCCGGCTCCGTAGGTCATCGCCCCTGTGCCTCCTGCTGCACAGGCCCGGGGCGAACGCGCTCACCCGCTGCGGGGTGCTGGGCCGGGGCGCCTCTGTCCGGTAGCATCCCACGGAGGTGAGCTGGCCTGGGCCGTGTGAGGGGCCAGGGCACCGTGCAGCCCTCTCTCCCCTTCTTAAGGGGCAAGTCCTGCAGGAAGTAGTATGGGTGCACCACGTCCTGCCGGGGAGAAGAGAGAACTTTCAGAGGACACACCCAGGTCATTCTTGCTTCCATATGGTGATTTTAGAATTAAATAAGATAGGATCAATAAGGCATTTCAGGCAGTGACTGGCATAGAAGAATTTTTAATTATCTACCATAATTATCATTTCAGTCCAGCTGCAATGTTTATCCCTATTCTAGCTACCTGGAGAAATCCATAGCTTAATTTTTATTATTTAGATGAAGAGACCGAGGTTCCAAGACACTGTTTAATTTTCCCAGGCTCCCAACTAATCTGTCACCCCGCTGAGCACTTCACTATGGTGATTAATACTTGGTGTGCCCCATTAGTACTACTGAACTGTGTGGGTTGATTTAGTGCTTAGCTAGTAAATGGCATAACACGCAGAGAAGTCTTCACTCTCTGACTCCCTAGTTGAGTCCTTGTCTATCACACTGTCTTAGCTTCCTTCCTTCAATGGCATCTGGATTCCTCCTCTGACATCAGACTAACTGTTGAAGTCCGTCCTGCTCTTTACGACCAAGATGTAGAGAAGCAGGTGGGTGTCATGCTTCCAAACAAAAACAAAAAGAGATTTCGCAGAAAATCTCACTGATAGTCCAAGTGTAAGTACGTATGTGTGTATATGCGTGTATGTGTGTGTGTCTATGTCTGTGTTTGTGTATATGTGTTTGTCTGCCTGTGTCTGAGTGTCTCTTGAGAAAAGTGTCAACCTTAAAGCACACACATTTTTCCATAGATATTTCCTCTGGTTTGTATTGCTCTGCTTTTCAGGGATTTGTCCTTCTCTTTTTAAGTAGCCAGGAAAGAAAACGCCAGCTGCTCCCTGCAAGCCCATTCAGTTGTGGAAAATTTCTCCATTTTTATAGCATGTATTTCTCTACAGTCCTATTGCCAGCTGTCTTCTGCTCTCTATGTCAGTGGTGTGCATACTTGGATTTTAAACTTCTCTTGGCCTTAATCATCTGAGTTATAGTCAGTTAGTCTTCAAATCATTAGTCAGTCTCTCCCTAAAACTCACTTCTCTGTTTACATAATGGGGAGCTTCCTGGCTTTCTCCTTTCTATGAAAGTCATGACTCAGTGGGCTCCCTTAACATTGAAAATCCTCAAAACCAGTTAGCTACTTTTAAAGGGCCAATGGCAAAGGCAGGAGAGTCATTTCCAGCCATGGGAAGATTGCTCAATAATCCACCTGAAGGTTAGGGAACTGGTTCCCCATGAATTGAGCATCGGGTTTACGTGGGAGGTAAACCTGCCTTAGTGAAGCTGGCTGATTGCCTCCTGATCGTGTTGTTGCTCAGTTGCTAAGTGATGTCCGATTCTTGGCCACCCCATCAACTGCAGCTTGCCAGGCTCCTCTGTCCTTCGCCATCTCCTGGAATTTGCTCAAAGCCATGTCCATTAAGCCTTCTGGGTATGTGTTATTTGATCCCTTGTTACATGGATAGTTTACCTACATTAGTTGGAAACCACATATGGGCTACCCAATGACACACTTGTTCCTGTGATTCTGTCTGTCTCTTATTTGCATTTTTTGAATAATATTCCTGAATTCTATCACTGTGTCAAATTGAAGTCTAACAATATGTTGACATATAGAGTAAAGCTTCCTTGGTAGCTCAGATGGTAAAAAAAAAAAAAATCTGTCTGCAGAGCAGAGGACACAGATTTGTCCCCTGGGTAGGAAAGATCCCCTGGAGAAGGGAATGGCTACCCACTCCAGTATTCTTGCCTGGAGAATTCCAAGGACAGAGGAGCCTGGCAGGCTAGAGTCCAGGGATCGCAAAGAGTCGGACATGACTGAGCAACTAACACACACTAAGATAGAGTAAAGCAGAGGTTTGCCTCTTGTTGTGTCAAAAAGTCGACGTCAAAGAGCATGCGTATCCTATAAGCAAACAATAGATGTAGGACATTCTGCTTAAGGTCAGAAAGCAGAGGAATTTCAGAACAAGAGTAAAAAGAGATAAATATGATTGTGATAAACAGACGGTTCAAGTTGAAACTAGTTAAGCACCACAAGTTAGAGGCTTGAGAAGTCATCTTTCAGGTAGATCACACACCTGTATCTAGGTTTGAGTCTGTGTGCGTGTGTCAGTCATCATTGTCAGTGGGATCTCATTAGAGAAATTAATGGAGAGTCTGAATTATTGCATGTTTTTAAAGAAACATAAATTACATTGGTTGATAGTTTAACAAAGGGCTTTGGCTTATTCTTTTAACTAGCATATATCAATTGTTGACAACCAATTGGCTAATTTGAATACACTTGAGGGAATGTGAAAAATAAATTGTTATCTCAGACCAGCAAATTTATATGCGCAGCTATTTTGTTAGCAATATCTTTCTTTCCTGGCAGTGCATAGATTAATCCTGCTGAATAATCAAAACATAAATTAGCGTAATGACCAGACGTTTCTGCATTCGTGAGCCAGTTAAACTTACATTATACGAATGCATTTTCTTTTTCTCACTGTCAGTACAGTGTGTGTGTGCATCCAAGCCCAAATCTCCCCATGGCATCATAGAAATCAAACATAAACAGAAAAGAAGATGAAGAGAAAGCAGCTACCACCTACACACCTTTTCAGCCAGCTTCTACGCTCCCCACCTTACTCCTACCATAGAACATTTTCTAACTTTCCAGTTCATGTCAAAATTGTCCTTTTTACTAACTGTCAGTCATTAGCATCTACAATTATTCCTTATAGGGATAAAAGTCTGTAGTTGCCTTTGGGACTGGGAAAATTTCACTGAATATATATATATATATATATATACATATATATATATTTTTTTTTTTCATCCAAGTCTGAAAAGCAAGGTTAGCATGACATTGTCCCATGAAGGTATTTGGGTTCAGACAAGGTAAGCTTGCTGTCAGGATGGGGAGCTGCTGAAGGAGAGATGTGTGATGCGGGGAGCCCAGGAGAGACAAGTGTTGCAGGGTAAACTGGGTTCCAGAAGCTGACACTGTGATCATGCATGTCAAAAGGAACCCTGGAGGAAGAAAGCTGCTAAGAGAGGCGGGTGGTGGGTGACGCTGTCCTGCAAGGCCTTCTCCTCTCTCTGCTGCAGGTAACGCTGGGTATCAGCCTCTGGAAATGACTTCAGAGGTTTGTCCTATATATATATATATATATATATATACACATATATTTTAATGACGCTGCATGGCCTGTGGAATCTTAGTTCCCCTACCAGGGAAAGAACCCATCTCCCCTGCAGTGGAAGCAAGGATTGATACTGAAGCTGAAGCTCCAATCCTTTGGCCACCTGATACAAAGAGCTGACTCACTGGAAAAGACCCTGATGCTGGAAAAGATTGAGGGCAGAAAAAGAAGGGGACGACAGAGGATGAGATGGTTGGATGGCATCACCGACTCAATGGACATGAATTTGAGCTGACTCTGGGAGATGGTGAAGGACAGGGAAGCCTGGAACGCTGGAGTCCGTGGAGTCAAAAAGAGTCCAACAGGACTTAACAATGCAACAACAACAGATATTCCCTTTACACTGACCTGGATCACGATGAATGGATGTGGAATTTTGTCTATTGAGATGATCGTGTGATTTTTATCCTTTCTTTTGATAATGTGGTGTGTCATATTACTTGATTTGTGCATATAAATATGACTTGATCACAATGTATGATTCTTTTTATACATTATTGAATTTTGTTTGCTAATATTTTGTTGAGGATTTTTGCATGTATATTTATCAGAGATATTTGCATGTATTTTTTTTTAGTGTCTTTTGCTTTGGAGTCTGGATATTGGTGGTCTCATAGAATGAATTTGGGAGTATTCTTTCCTCTTCAAGTATTTTGAAGAGTTTGAGAAGGACAGGCATTAGCTCTTCCTTATATGTTTGGCAGAATTGCTGTGTGATGTCCTGGACTTTTGTTTGCTGGGACTTTTTAAATTTTAAATTCAATTTCACTATTAGTGACTTGTCTGTTCAGATTGTCTGTTTCTCTCTGACTCATTCTTCGAAGGTTGTATGTTTCTAGAAATGTGTCCATGTCTTTAAGGGTGTCTAATTTATTGACATATAACCGTTTGTAGTACTCTCATGATTTTTTTGTACCTCTGTGATACCTGTAGTTACTTATCTCTTTCTCTTCTCTTTGCTTCTTTGGGTCTAGCTATTCTTTCTTCAGGTTCTATTCTAGCTCCAGTTTTCTTCCCTGTAGAGTAATTCCTCCTAATCTTTTATAAAGCTTTAGTTATTGATGAAATTCCTCAATCCTTGTTTTGAAAACATCATTATTTAAAATTCATCATTAAATAACAGTTCAGTCAGATGTAAAATTCCAAGCAGAAGGGAACTATCTTTTAACATTTTGACTATTGTTCCATTATCACATAACTTCTATTGTTAATATTAAAAAGACTTTTGTCAGGCAAACTTTATATATGAACACAGAGGTAAATCTGGGTTTTTCCAGTGGATAAATTAAAGAGATTTTTTTTTTGGACTTTGGAACTTCTTTATGATGTGTTTATATATCTTTTATTTATTCAGTTGGATTCATTGATATTTCTGCTTAGAAAAATAGAGATTTTTTTTTAACTCTGAAAATTTCCTGGCCTTTATAATCTAGATATTTCTTCTCTCTCATCCTTCCTATCTTCCCCTTTTAGAATTTTTTCCCTTCATTTCTACATATACAGATACATACAAACATATGTATATATGTATGATACACATATTTTATGTGTTTTTTAAGAAATAAATGTAGCAAGTTATTTAGTGCTTATATTTTCCTGAGCATTTCATAAACACCCTTTCATTTAGTCCTTAAAACAACCCTTGAGATAATATTGCATAAATCCCTAGAGCAATCTTAGAATTTACTACATGTCTATTCTGCTTTGTGAAGACTTCTCACTCCCTCTTTCTTTTTCATTTCAATTATTTGGTATATTTCATATCTGTGTGGCATTTGGTTGTATCCTTCATAGCCCTCACACGTTGGACCTCCTCTTCATGCCTTTGAGCACCCCTAATGTTTTCATCTCCTGGGTTCTCCCCAGAAATTGTGCCATCTGCAGAGCTGGGCATCTCTCCTGACTCGATCTTGTCTGCCAACTATTGTCACAGCAAGTTCTCGTCTCAGGGCATTCGATTGTGGATTTATGTTGAGAGGATGTTAGGTCCGCTCATCCCTGGCAGACTGTGTGGGAGGTGAGTCCCTGAAACGAGGTTTCCGTGTTTCCTTTTTGGTTACCACAGGGGTATTCTGGCTGTGTGCCTCTTTTAGGCCAGTTAATGAACTTTTAGTTATAAGTAATATAAACTTCAGGGATTCCTTGGTGGCCCAGTGGTAAAGACCCCGCCTGCCAAGGTTATTTGGAAGGTCAGCTTGCAAGGAATACCTGTCTCCTTAGCATTAAAATAATAGACACTCTTTCAACTGTGTTTTAATCAGCCTTTTAAGAGAAAAGCTTCATTTTACATTGGCTTATTATGTATATAAATTGTCTTATAATGTCAATTGCCGTAAAGTCCTGAGAGGTAGGTATTATCATCTCCATCTAGGAAGTAAGGAAACTGAACATGCAGGCAATTCTCGGCTCGGCGTGCAGAGGATTCAGATCCCAGCCTGTCCTGTCCTAAAGTCCTTGCTCTTTTGAAAACAGGTATTCTTATCTCTAGTTCTCATGACTCTGGCAATGACCAGATTTTTTTCACCATAACATGCTAGACCTGCCTCCCCCAGCAATTTCTTTCTAGTGTACCTAAAATGCTAAGAAATCAAAGTTTCCAATGGGGTGCAAAACATCATACACAATGGGCAGATAGATGGACTAGGCTAAGGTTTTGGATGTGATGATAACAGAGAAAAATTTAGTCAGGAGGAGGGAGTGTCCCACACTCTGCCCCGCCAGTTGCCACTGCTTTAGCAGCATTTAATTCAATGAAAGACCAACATACGTTCAATGGGTGTCAGGGAAACCCTGTATAAACGCTGTGACCCTGCTCCGCGTTCCAATTCACAGCACCTTCAAGAGAACTGTGATGATGGGGTAGCACAGTATTCCATCCCCAGCACCACTCTGAGATGCTCTTTCTCCAATTTGAAAAGGAATTCATGACCACTGTAGCTGGTACTTAAGGGTTTCCCCACAAAGAAATGATGCATGTGTTCTTAGGCGGGTGCACAGCACATTTCAAACAAAGTTACAAAAACAGATACAGACTATTATTGCACCTCACTCAGCTATCATGTGTAGAACGGTTTCATTTTAGAAGAAGTGATCAAAATTCTTCATAAATATGTTGAAATAAACTTGACTGTATTAGCATTTGTTTTGCTCTGTGTTGTTCTGTGATCCAGAAACCATTGAATAATTTGTCTTGAGCTCTTGCATCTTTTCTGTGAAGAAATACGATTTGATTCAGCTTTGTTTGCAGGATTAATCACTGGCTTGAATGATATCTTGCCACCTGAATCCTGCCCTTTTATGGTTCCCCTGAATTTCTCCTCTATTTCTGGTGTTGTTCTCTGCCCCCAGCTACAGAAAAGCTTTAGCCAAATCGGACAGGTTCCTTCTCAGACTTAAGAATTCAAGCTTTTGGTCAACTGCTGAGTTGTGAAGATGCCCCACTGCTGGCTTGTTGGAGGGCCAGCAAAGGGACAGATGGGAGGCAGCATGGGGCTGAAGGCAGGCAATGGTTGCAAGACTGGAGTCCATTTGTGCGTTTATGTTTTGTCCTCAGTTAAGTGTTTCCTTAGCACTAACCGAAGTCAGGGCTTTCCACGTGGTGCTAGTGGTGCCTGTGAATCCAGAAGATGCAGGAGACACAGGTTTGATCCCTGGGGCAGGAAGATCCCCTGGAGGAGGGCATGGCAAACCATTCCAGTATCCTTTCCTGCCTGGAAAATCCCATGGTCAGCGGAGCCTGGTGGCCTACAGAGCACAGGGTCATGAAGAGTCGGACACGACTGAAGTGACTTTAGCATGCACACATAGTACTTTTCTTAGAGCAAACTTTTTCTCTAAAAATATTCAGGAAGGAGGTCAGCATAGCCCTCTGTGCACAGACCCAGACATCATCTTCTTGCTGCTCCACAAACATCCCTTACTCGGGGCAGCTGGGGACATCAATGCAACTGCTCTGAGCCTCCCAGTCCTTCAAGCTCAGCATCTTTGCCACACTTGCCCCGTGAGCTCATTCTATTTTGCTCATAGGATGGGTATTTCCCATCCTCTGTAACATGTGCTTAGAATCACTTGTTCACCCTGCTGTGTCCATCCCTTTTTGCAGCTCTCTTCCCACATTACAGCACTTCAGGGACAGGCTATCAAGAGGCAAGTGAGAGAATCCCTCATTGGCCAGAGAAGTCCGGAAAGAAGAGATTTTTTTGGGTACAAACTGGTTGACAAGAAGCCTTTAGATCACAGGAGAAGTGCTGATTCTTACGTGGCAGGGAATGGATGAGAGTCAGCAGAGAAAGCTCAAGTCTCCAAACCCAGGCACCTGGCATCCTGGCTGCCTGTAGGGGAAATCAAGAAGGGAAATGCGGTAGAGAGCACAGATCCATGTAGCCCTGATGCAGGGGGCCAGAGGTACCTGCGCTTCCTCTCTGGCTGTTTCAACGTGCTGTCTAGACTCAACAGACTCTGATCTCATTGTCCCTGCTCTGCAGCGTTGCAAGCTGTGGCTCTCGCTGAGAAGCCGTCTGCCATTGTCTCCTCCTTGAATAGAGACTGAACAAGACACACAAGGAAGCTGATAGGAAACAGTGGGCTGTCAAAAGAGACACTGTTTTGTAGAAAATCCTGGAGACTGGTGTACAGGGATTTGCAGGGGGCATGAGGCAATTAAGTAGAAAGGATACAAAGAGGACGTTGGATGACACCCCCAACCCACCCCGACTCCTTTCCTTTGTTGCTTCACAGCAGCTAGTGGGGCTCTGTGGGTGAGGGGAGCCTGGGGAGGGGGCAGGGGACTTCCCAGGCTTCTGACACCTCCCCGTTCACCTCTCCTCTGCCACCCTGGCTCTCTTCTGCTGTTTTGCCTCCTCAAGTGAGTTTCAGTTGCTTTCAATCGAAGTGCTGAATTTAGATACGCAAACCAGCCGCGTGCTCTGCATGACAACAGAAGCTGCCTGCTGTCCCCAGGTGGCCTAGCTGCTCTCCCCTGGGCTCCAGGGTTGACCCTAAAAGACAGAGCTGGAGGCTTTGCTTTGCTGCACCCATCGCCCCAGCCCCTTGAAACCAAAACTTGAGTGGGGTGCTTTCATTTGAAAACGTTCAGAATTAGAACTCTTGTATAAATCAACACCCTGTCATTTTTTTTTCCTTTACTTAAAAATTTCATCCCATAGCACATTAAAGCTTAGCTGAAAAGATTTTAAAAAACCTCACGTTTATGTACCCATGTGTAGCCTAAAGGCATAAGTGATTTTGACTTAACAGTTTTCTACTTGTTTGACACAGTATCTGGAGCTGAGTTTGGGAGCAAAGAAGTAAAAACTGCTCATGAAAATATATACAGCTCATATCCTTATAATGACCTTCTGGAGAAAATCAACTGCGGGTGGGCAGACATGTGACCCTGGAGTCCTCTTATGCCCCCACTCATCTGACCTGTTAGCTGACTTGACCATTCTCTTAGGAATGTGCGTTGCCTGGAGATTCTCTCTCAGCCCCCAGCCCCATCCTCACAGCCTTGTGATCTTGACACCAAGCTGACCCATGGGCTGCAGTGATGCACCCAGGTACCCACACATGAGAATGACTGGGGGTACAGGCACTTCACTTTCAGGTGTAATTGACATTCAGGAATGTAAAAGTCATCCCAGAAGAGCTAAAATTGCAAATACAACCTATTTTGGAGTTTCCACATGTTGTTTGGAAAAAGCCTTTTTTTTTTCCTTTTCTTAGTCCCAGGAGACTAAAAAATAAACATTTGCCAAAGGAATGCAAATTTCGTCTGTAAAGAAGACATGCATGTCATACTAGCGTTCTGGACTGTTAAGGATTTCCTCACCTCAGTGGACGCTTTCCTTTGTATTAAGGTTTGAGAGAAAATCTGTCCCTGCCACCAGCCAGCTGTCTTAGGCCTTCAGTATTTCTGTGCTGACCCTGTTTCCAGCATGACACTCCCAAGGGAGGGCAATCAAGAGAAACAGCCCACCTGTCATCTGCAGTATGAGTTCCAAAGCCAAGGCCAGACCCCCTAACAATCAGTCGGAAGCTCTGAGGATTCCCATTTCCAACTCTCAGGCGGCAGAAGAGTGCTGTACGTTTTTACAAATGAGAAGATGCTGCCGTAATGCAGTGCTGTGGAAGCAGCAGTCAGAAACGCTGCCTGAATGGAGCTCTGTGCGCGGATCACCTGAGACGATGCCATTCTGGCTGTGGGTGGAGAGCCGCTGGGGACAGACTGCTGGCTGGAGGGTCTGGAGTCAATCATCAGAAGATTGTTTAGGAGCCTATTAACCATCACACTCAACATCATATCCTGAGTCCGGGTTAACACTTAGTGTCCTGTGGTGGGGAGTTTGCAAAGACAGCGGTCAACCCTGCAGGATCTGGGTCCATTGGAGAAGGAGGACAGGTGAGAGAGCAATTATCAGATGGGGCGTTGTTGTTGAGCCGCTAAGTCACGTCCGACACTTTGCGACCCTGTGGACGGTAGTCTGCCAGGCTCCTCTGTTCAGGGGATTTCCCAGGGAAGAATACAGGAGTGGGTTGTCATTCCCTTCTCCAGGGTATCTTCCCAACCCAGGGATTGAACCCGAGTCTCCTGCATCTCAGGTGGACTGTCGGTGCCCTAACTGGGGAGTGGGCCACCTGAAGGTGTGATGGGGTTGAGGAGGGGAGATGCATGTTGACAGCAGGAATAGCCATGTCAGCCATCCTCAGGAGTTCCAGCTTTATTCTGCCACCCCCAGGGAAGCAGCAGCTCAAGACCAGTGACAGCAGGAGAAGAGAGACCAGCTGAGGACGCCTGGCGGTGGTGGTGGGAGGGAGGAGCAGCTCCAACTGCAGGGACAGTAGCTGAGGGTGTGTGTGGTGCTGTCCTGAACTGGAGAGCTGGAGACTGCAGGACTGAGACAGTGCAGGCGAGCAAGGAGTGCGGCATGACTGACAGCGTGACTCAGGGCTTCAGTTTTGCCTGGAAGCCATGCCGATTATCTGAACACTAGACTACATGTCCGTGTGCCCACACCCCACATGCATTTACTGAAGTTCCAACCTCCAAAGTGATGGCATTTGGAGGTAGATATGGTAAGATGAGGTCATGAGGGTGGGGCCCCCAGGATGAGGTTAGTGCCCTTGCAAGAGGAGACGCTAGAGTCTGTTCCCGCCACTGCACACCAAGGGAAGGCCACCTGAAGACACGGCAAGAAGGCGGTTTACAAGCTAGGAAGCGGGTGGTCACCAGAACCCAAGTCTGCCTGCACCTTGCTCCTGGACTCCAGAACTGTGAGAAATGATGCCCCACCTGTGACATGACATTCCAGCAGCCCCAGCAGACCAAGGCACAGTTGGTGGAGCTGCAACAGGAGCAGATTGATGGGGGAGGAAGGGCTGTCTGGGCATATCTTGTTTGATCTGTTTTGGAACCTCCAGGGGGGACTTGCCAAGTGGGTGGGTGGATAGAGGCTCCAACAGACTCACTGGGTCCACCTGTCTCTGCATCCTCCCCACAGCACTTCAACAAACATTCAGAAGTTCCCTCTTCTGCTGTCCTTGCTCCTCCCTCCCACCGACTCCCTTAGGGGCAGCCTTTCCTACAGGAAAGTATGACCCGCCCCCCCCCTCCAGCAGAAGCCACCAGGGCTAGTTCAGCAGGGAAGGCCAGGGATGCCAAGTGGATGTGGCCCAGGGACCAGCCCTCTCTTGTACAGTCTGATTTGGGGGCCTGGCTTCCTGGTTTTGAGCTTGTTGCTGGTCTCCTCATGGGTGTCTGAAAGCTTTCTCTTGTTCTCGCTTAATAGCTTCGGTAGCTAATGTAGTTCCTGTTGTTTTCAAAGGCGGAAATGTCCTTTTTGAGCAGTGATGGGGGAGACCACAAAAACACACTCAGCCTGACACTCCACCCTCAGACTTTCTTTTATCAGTTAGAAACCCCAGTTCTCAGGAATAAAACTACATCCCCATCTAGTGCTTAGCCAACACCTTCTTTTCTAAGGATCCTAAGAACTTTCCCAGGCTGTCTACTGATTAGGAAATTCCTGGACAACCCCAGAAGCATCCCATCCTCCCTGACCCCTCAAGGGAGAGAAGACATAAGGGACCCAAGGCTCTATTCCAGCTGTCACTGGGTCCCCTGGGAAATGCAGTTCACGTCCTGAGACTCCCAGAACTCACATGCTAAGTGGCATCTCAGATCCTGGGCCCAACACCTCTCCCCACCAGAATCTCCAAGGTCCAGTGGGTAGGAAGGAGAGAGAGATGGCAGCTCCCAGGGCCACAGGATGATGGGCCCATTCCACAGGCCGGCTCCTCCCCTCCCCCACCTCCTCTCTTCAGGTTCCTGTGTGGAGGGGTAACAGTCCCTCCCCCCATCCCCGAAAAACAACAGAGGCACACTGGACCACTCCCACCTCCACTGGTTCTGCAGGTGCCCTTCCACTCCAAGAGGGCTTACAAAGGTTTTGCTGAAAAAGATAGATGACTTCCTTGAAAAAAGCATTTAAAATTGAGAAAGGGACTTTCCTATGGTCCAATTGTTACTTCATGCTTCCAAACCAGGGGGCCCAGGTTCAATCTCTGGTCAGGGAACTAAGACCCCACTTGCCATATGATGCAGCCAAAAAAATAATTCAGATTAAAAATAAGATTAAGAAAATAAGCAAACAAGACAGATTACTTCCATTGCAACTCCACCTGTGCAAATTAAATTTGGAACTAATAATTCCCAGACTAGTGTCCAGAAAGGAAAAAAAAAGAAAACAATATAGCTTATTGATGAGGCTAACTACATTACTTTGCTCACAAAGATCCGTCTAGTCAAAGCTATGGTTTTTCTAGTAGTCATGTATGGATGTGAGAGGTGGACCATAAAGAAGCTGAACACCGAAGAACTGATGCTGTTCAACTGTGGTGCTGGAGAAGGCTCTTCAGTGTCCCCTGGACTGCAAGGAGATCAAACCAGTCAATCCTAAAGGAAATCATTCCTGAATCATTGGAAGGACTGATGCTGAAGCTCCATTCCTTTGGCCACCTGATGCAAAGAGCTGACTCATTGGGAAAGACCCTAATGCTGGGAAAGACTGAGAGTGGGAGGAGAAGGGGATGACAGAGGACGAGGTGGTTGGATGGCATCACCAATTTGATGGATGCCAGCAAGTTCCAGGAGATGGTGAAGGAGAGGGAAGTCTGGTGTGCTGCAGTCCACAGGGTCACAAAGAGTTGGACACGACTGAATGACTGAACAACAGCACATTATTGAAAATTAAAAAGATAAATAAACAAATACTAATATTGAAAACCTTCAGCATTCCTGGTCCTTCAAGTGCCCCATTCCTCCAAAGTCCACTCCCTAGAAAATAAAATTTAATAAGCATAATCCCAGTCACTGCTCTACCTCACCCCTCTCCTCCCATCCTGCTAGGAGATTCTGGCTCCTAGGAGTAGACTGTGGAAGCTGGGTTTGTAAGAATCATTGCCACTCTACAGTCCAAAGCTAGCTTATAGCACGACAGAGAGGGGTTTTCTACCAACCAGAGGCCCCTTTGGCGTCTCATCAAGCACAAATCGGTGTTGATAATTGCTCTTTTTTACATTTATGATCCCAGGTGTAGCTTTTACACTCCCATCATCGCTCCTCTTGATTCTCACTCCATTTTTTAGGCGTGACACCATAACAGCAGTCGAAACTCAGGCTAAGGGACTAAAGGAACATGTGGAGACTGACTCAGAGGGAAACAGCATGAAATGAGCTGAGAAGCCTGCCATTGGAACTGGCTTTCTCTCCCAGGTTTGACAACCCACCAGATGCTGGACTAGCTGCTCTAAGACACACTGTCCCAGAAAACTTGAGAGCAGCCTAGAAAGCTCTCCAGCAGGAAATGGGAAGAAGGAGGATGGCCTGTTTGCTCTGGCTCTATCCAGGGCTCGGAGAACCCAACATCCTAGCTTCTGGGACCTGCTCCTGGCCAGTTCAGAGACAAGAACGCTGCCCGCTATGAACCGCCCACAACCCCATCCCTATCACTCCAAAGATCTGGGATTGCCCACCTGCCTTCCCCCACCTGCCTCAGTCTGGGCTTTGTCAGCGTGAAAGCTACAAGGCATAAAAGACCTTAGCTGGAGACAGGAGGGCATGGCTAAAGCGAGTCAAAAAACTGCTCAGACCCTGGATCCCTAAGTGTTCCTGATTTCTATCACCAACCCAAGTCACGTGTCGCTGCTTTCCAAAGGTGAACCTGAAAGCAAATGGAGACAGGAAGCTTTTGGATCAGGCAGCAGACTTTCTCCTCATTCCCAGCCCCTTCTCTTCCTGGCGAGACGCATTCCCTTTCTGGTTCCATACACTATTGACAGCACAAACTAAATTATAAAATTGAAATTCAATGCCAATATACTTAAATTTAACACAAGTAGAAGGAGTAAATTCATGAGGAAGGACTTAAAAGTGTTTCATTATGGGATGAAAACATACAGATATAATCCCTCTTGGTTACCTGTATTTTCAATTTGCATATTATATTGAAACTCAAATTCATTTTGCAAGTAAAATCAACATAAGCTTAATGTTCAGCTGCTTATTTACAAAACAGCCAAGAGCCCCCTGTGTCCCTCAGTTTACTAATTTTCTGAAAAGCTGCTCTTGTTGTTGTTCAGTTGCTTAGTTGTGTCCAAGCCTTTGAGATCCCATGGACTGCAGCACGCCAGGCTCCCCTGTCTTCCATCATTTCCCGGAGTTTGCTCAAACTCGTGTCTGTTGACTCAGTGATGCTTTTTAACCATCTCATGTCACCCCCTTGTCCTTTTGCCATCATTCTTTCCCAGCATTAGGGTGTTTTCCCATGAGTTGGCTCTTTGCACAGAGTGATCAAATTATTGGAATTTCAGCTTCAGCATCAGTCCTTCCAATGAATTTTCAGAGTTGATTTCCTTTAGGATTGAGTGGTTTGATCTCTTAGCAGTCCAAGGGACTCTCCAAAGCTATTATTTTACTTATATTTTTGAGGTGCTTAAAAATCCCCAAATTAGTTCTAATGTGCCTTTACTTACTCTGTCCAGCTCAATGTGAAAGTACTAGCTTGCATAATAAGGCAAGGAAGTAAAAAGAAACACACAAAGTTGGGAAGGTATAAAAAAATAAAAAGTTCTGAAGAATAAAAGAAAGCTACTAAAACAAATAAGAGAGTTTAACAAGATTGCTGACACAAGGTTAATATGTAAAAAATTCTCCTTCTCTGTATTAATAGCCAAAACAAGATTGAAATTTAAAAAATTCTCTTTACCATAGAAAAAAAAATAACTAAGGATAAATACAATAAAGGTGTGCAAAACCTCTTCACTAAAATCTACAAAACTGGTAACAGAAATGAATAGAGATGTATTAAATTGTTTGATTAGAAGATTCAATATTGTCAGTATGGAAATTGTCTCCAAATTGATGTGTAACTACAAGATAATCCCTATCAAAACCCAAGCAGGAATTTTACAGAAAGTGGTAAACTGATTTACAATGCATATGGAAATGCAAAATTCCTAGAATAACAAAATAATTTGAAAATAAAAGAAGAAAGGCAATGGACTTGGGCTGATTCCATGTTTGGCTATGAAATCGTAGTAATCAAAGAATAAAGTACTGGCATAAAGTGTTGGCAAAGATATATAGATCAATTCACTGAGTCTTGGTGTGTGGCCCAGCCAAAGGGCTATCCTAGGGAAAGTTCCATTTGAACTAGAAAAGTATGTAGACACAGCTGTTTGGAGGTACAGTGTTTTGGAGTTGTTCATGAAACCAAGTTGACTGGAAGTTCTGGTCTTCTCTCCCGTACACCTAGGGATGTGCTTCATTAGTTACTGAGAGACGCATATACGATCTCCACACGTAATGGTTGATATTTCCAGTTTTCTTTACATTTTGCTTAATATATTATGTGCATAAACATTTGTAATTTTATGTATTCCTTCTCCAGTTTCCCTTTCATCATTGTGTTTTTTTCTCTAGTTGGCCTTAAGGCATGTTTTGTCTGACATTTAAATAACCATTCTATTTCCCCTTAGAGTTTGCAAGGTATATTTTTACATCCTTCCCATTCATCCTAGCTAAGTCCTTGAGTTTCAAGTGCATCTCTTTCAGGCAATATTTAACTGTATCTTGCCTACTCATGAAATTTGAAAAGTTGAAAACTTCAGTCAATTGTTTGTGCCATTCACATCTAGAGTAATTTTGACATTAATGAATTGATGTCTGTCATGATGCTAATGTTTCTTCTACTATTTTTGATCCTCTGCCCCTATTACTAATTTCTTTCATTTTAAACAAATATTTTAGTGAATAATTTCTCTTTTTACTTTTTAGTTATATTTCTATATATATTTTCCAGTGGTTGTTGTAGCTATTATTATATAAATCTTTAGCTTTGCACAGTCTACTTCAGGTTAATATTAACTTACTTCTGGTAAAATATAGAAATTTAGCAACACTGTATCTCCGTTACAATCTTTCCTTCTTGTTGGACATATTTCATGCCTTTAAATTATAATCCTGAAATACAGTATCCTGGTGTCCTTGAAGGACTGGTTCTAGTACCCCCCGTGGATCACAACATTTGCGAATACTCAAGTCCTTCACCTAAAAAGGCCCAGGGTTTGCATATGGCCTGTGCACACCTTCCCACACACTTTAAACCATCTCTCAACCACAGTCAACAGCCAGTACTATGGAAACACTATGTAAATAGTCGCAAATACAATGCAAATAGCTACCAGGTACAGGGAAAATCCAGTTTTACTTTGGGGGAATCTCTGTAATGTTTTTGATTTACGTCAGAACTCATAGATGGGAGACTCACAGAGGGCCTACCCTGTGGTGTCACAATTTTACCACAAACAGACATGTGTTTTTTAAAGAAATTAAGAGAAAGAAGTAAAAAAAAAAATTTAATATTTGGTGGCGCTAGCGGTAAAGAATCTGCCTGCCAATGTAGGAAATTCAAGAAAGATAGGTTCGATCCCTGGGTTAGGAAGATCCCCTGGAGAAGGGCAGGGCAGCCCGCTCCGGTGTTCTTGCCTGGAGAATTCCATGGAGAGAGGACCCTGGTGGGCTAGAGTCCGTGGGGTCACAAAGAGCCAGACACGACTGAGACCCTTTCACGTTTTTAAAAAAGAGATATTTACTCTTCCTGGTGTGTTTTGGTCTATCTTTCATATCTAAGATATCTTCTGTGACATTTTCCCTTAGTTTAAAAGACTGAGCATTTCTTCTGGGACAATTCGGTTAGAATAAATATTCTCTGTTATCAATTTCCTGACAGTCTTTTTTTTCCCCAAGAATCATTTTCCTGGGTATTGCATTGCTACTCAATGAGTTATTTTTTCCTTCTTTCAGCGTTTTGAGTTATTCCACCCCAATGTCTTCTTAACTCCACTGTCTCTAATGAGAAGTCACATGTTAACTGTATTGTCCCACTGTGTGTAATGAGTCAATGTTCTCTTGATAATTTTATGACTTTCTGTTTAGCATTCAGAATTTCACCTGTTGTCTTTCTCGGTTTTATTTTCTTTGCATTTATTTTATTTTAGGTTCACTAACATCCTTAGATCTGTAAGTTAGATATTCACCAAATTTGAGGATTCTCATCTGTTGATTTTAAAAATAACTTTTCAGCCTCTTTCTTTCCCCCTCTTCTCCTGGGACTCCAACTACATACATGTTGAACTTCTGCTATTGTCTCAGAGATCTCTGAGAACATATCATCGCTCACATGGATTCCCGTCTTTTGTGTTGGCTGATTTCCATTGTTCTGCCTTCTAGTTCATGATTTCTTTCTTCTGCCATCTTGAATCTGTTATTTGACCTAACTTTCCATTGAGTTATTTTACTTTTCAGTTCTGAAATCACCCTTTGATTATTTTTTGTTGTTTCCACTTGTGTGCTGAAAGTCCATTATTTATTCCTGTATTACTCGCATGTGTTCCTTCATTCTCTGTACATTTTAATAATGTAAAAAACATCTGTTTATTCCTGGTTGTGTCAGTTCCTAGTTGTGGCATGTGGGGTCTTCACTGCAGGCTCAGGCTTCTCTCCAGTTGAGGCTCTTGGGCTTAGTTGCCCCAAGGCATGCAGCACCCTAGTTCTCCGATAAGGGATCGAAACTGTGTTCCCTGTATTGGGAGGTGAATTTTTAATCACTGGGCCACCAGGACAGTCCCTGTACATTTTTTTTAAATATGCAAAAATATGTTCAATAACTACTTACAAATTTCTGCCTGCTGAATCCAATGTCTGAATATGTTTGGAGTCTGTTTTTACTGACAATTTTCCTTAAGATATGGTGAACATTCCTATATCTCTGAATGTCCAGTAATTTTTGCTAGAAAACTGGACCTTGTAGGGATGCTTTTGTAGAGCTCTAAATTCTGTTTTGTCTTTTTGAAGGTTTTTGACGTTTTGTTTTAAGAGGCAGTTGATTTACCTAAGCGTAAACTGTGAAATCTATACTTAGAGATCTCTTCTTTTAAAAAGATTACTGGAGTACAGTTGCTTTCCAATGTCGTGCTGTTTTCTGCTGTAGAGTAGAGTGACTCAGCCATATGTGTACACACATCTCCTCTCTTTTTGAATTTCCTTCCCGTTTAGGTTGTCACAGAGCGTGGAGCAGAGTTGCCTGTGCTATACAGTAGGATTGCGTGAGCTGTCTGTTTATACCTGGTACTGTGTGTATGCCAGTCCCTATCTCCCAGTTCATTCCACTCCACCTTCCCCTGCTTAATGTCCATTTGTTTGTTCTCTATATCTGTGTCTATTTCTGCTTTGAAAAGAGGTTCATCTGTGCCATTTTTCTAGATTCTACGTATATGCATTAATAAATGATATTTGCTCTTCTTTCTGTGCAATCTTTCCCATAGATTTCTATCTACACTCATAGGTCATGGATCCTATGTGGCTTCTGCTCGTATATATCTTAAGCTGGGACCACACGGGTCTCTCTTGTACTTGCGTAGACTAGTGGTCAGATAATATCTACAATCTTCACTCAACTAGCAGAATTTTGTGATTCGCATGGACTTCCCTGGGAGCTCAGTTGGTGGAGAATCTGCCTGCAATGCAGGAGACCCCACTTTGATTCCTGGATTGGGAAGATTCCCTGGAGAAGGAATGGGCTACCCGATCCAGTATTCTTGGGCTTCCCTGGTGGCTCAGCTGGTAAAGAACCTGCCTTCAATGTGGGAGACCTGGGTTTGATCCCTGGGTTGGGAAAATCCCCTGGAGAAGGGAAAGGCTACCCATTCCAGTGTTCTGGCCTGGAGGATTCCATGGACTGTATAGTCCACAGGGCCACAAAGAGTCGGACACGACTGAGCAACTTTCACTTTCACTTTCCAGCTCTATGTGGATGAAGACGGCATTCAAGGCAGCACAAAACTATGAGTCTCCCCAGCCTTTTGCTTGTTGTTTCCCACCTGCATGCATAATTTAGCAGCCATTTATGGGTATGTGGTGAGTTCGTTCAATCATCTATTGATTTCTTGTTTCAATATCTCCACCTAAATTTGTAGCTGCTCTGCCTTTACCTCAAACCGAATTTGTCACCCCCAGTAGGCAGAGCTTCCTATATTTTGCTGCCAGATGTGAATGGAGGTGTCCACAAAAACACTATACAACAACCTTCTAATTTAATGCAATAGCACTTTTTCATGAGAAAATATTCCTCATGCTATCATCTACTTTTGGTCAATTCTCATATCCTGAAATAGTTGTTTTCAACATTTTAATCAGTTTTGTTTTTTTTTTCTGTGGGGGGAATTTCTCAACCTTTTCACCCTGTTATTACTGGAAGTTGAGTTTCCCAAACCCACACTTCATAATAATCTTCATAAGGAAAGTTGTGATTTATTGATACACAGTGTTTTCCTTATTTTTCATCACAAAAATGAAATAAAAATGTGCAAAAAATTAAAATTCTTCCCAAAAGTTCTATTGATCTAGCTTGAAATAATTATAGCCAAACCTAGCATTTCTTGTGTGTCAGCCAATGTTTTCCAGCACTTTAAGTAATGTTCCACTTAACCCCAGTACGAGGAAACCATAAGAAAAATAGTATTATTACCTTTTTGCAGATGGAAAGCTGAAGCACAGAAACAAAAATTAATTTGACTATAGTTGTACAACTCATGAGTAATAAAGCCAGGATTCAAACCCAAACAATCTTGTTCCTGAGCCCGTGGTTTAACCACAGCATGCTTTACCTCTTAAGTTCCTAAAACTGTGACTCAGACAAGACTCAGAGACAGGTACCCAGGGCACAAGACAGCTCTACTCCCTCACCTGGGCATGGTGTGCCATCCACATCTCTGTGCCAGCCTGGTTCCTGATGGTGTCTACAAGATCCAGTCCGGTGAGATTCCTGTGCTTTGTAGGCAGAAATGAGAAGGTTGTGATGGGTTCATTTTTTACAATTCACATGTACTGTATTTCAAGTCTGAGAAAGTAACAAAAGTAAATGTCTGTGTTAAGTGAAAGCAAGATATCCATTCATGAGGTATATTTTAGAAGTTCCTTATATGATAGTATCATGGAAATATCACAACTGAATTCTTGCAAGCCGCCCTAAAACTGAGGCTCAGAACGCTGGAATGGATTCACTGAAACAGAAATGCATTCCATCTCTGTGTACCCTGCCTGACTTGTCTGTGAAACGTCAGCCAAGAAGGAAGAGGAGGGCATGGGTGAATGCATGAAGTGCACGGAGGAGGTACAGAGAGAAGAGAGGCTGGGGTTGAATCTTTTAAACCTAAAGCAGGGAGAGGAAGTTTCACAATACAAAGATTCCCCGCACTGCCTTTGAAACAGAGGTCTGTCTAGCCTGCACTGTGATTTCGTCCTTTTTGCAGTCAAGTTATCTAAAAAGTATGGATAATTTCTTAGGTAATCTGAGAGTAGAGGGATGCTCTGAGATGATGTGTCTTTAGCTGCCCAGCCTCCTTGCTCATGCATTTGTGTGATGACTATGTTTCCCTGATGGGCTCATGTTTACAATTCCAGTAATGTGCTTAATGAAGCTTGTGAAAGCTTTATCTATCACATTGACTTTTTAAAAACCAGATTAGGATTTATTATTTCATTTCAGTTATCTGTTTTCACTATTTCACATTGTTTTTTTATCTATTTCTCTTTGATTTTTTTTGTATTTTGTGGGCATTTTCCTCAATTTATTGATGTGAACATAAGTATTTTTTATACAGTTTCTCTTCTTGAGTAATGGTAGCAATCATTATATATAGCATTTATTTCACACCATAAATTTTTGATGTAAAATGCTCATTTTTAGTGCTTTCAAAATAATTTTAATTTTCTCTTTAAGTCATCAGTCATCTAGCAAAATGTTCTCAATATCTGAACGATCAAAGTTTTCTTTATCTTTTATCACTTCTTTCTGACTATTTTTTACCTCATAATCAGAGAATATGATCTAAAATTGCCTCTACTTTTAAAAATGAGCTATGCCTTTTGTTGCTAAGTATATACCAACTTTAGTAAATAATTCATATATATATACATATAAAGCACTCTTTAAAGAAAGTACATTTCTCTGTACATATTATTTATCTACATGTTTATACATTTTAATTAACTTTAAAGATTTACATTATTATTTTCTTAGGGGAAATACCTGATCAAATGATGTTTATAAAAGTCTTTCATTACATTATTATGTTTATACTTCTAGTTTTTCTCTATGCTAAGTTGTTTGGAGTATTAAGATTTATTACTGATACATCTTATTCACAAATTGGTACTTTTGCTCTTGTTATAATATCTGTCTACATTGTATAGAGTTTTCAGTATTAAATCCTGTCCATCTGATGTTGCTCTTTACTGCAAATGACTGCAGTCATGAAATTAAAAGACACTCACTCCTTGGAAGGAAAGCTATGACAAACCTAGACAGCATATTAAAAAGCAAAGAAATCACATTTTCAACAAAGGTCCATATAGTCAAAGCTATGATTTATCCAGTAGTCATGTACAGCTGTGAAAGGTAGACCATAAAGTAGGCTGAACACTGAAGAATTGATGCTTTTGAACTGTGGTGCTGGAGAAGACTGTTGAGAGTCCCTTGGACGGCAAGGAGATCAAATCAGTCAATGGAAATCAATGGTGGTGAATATTCATTGGAAGGACTGATGCTGAAGCTGGAGCTCCAATACTTTGGCCACCTGATGTGAACAATTGACTTGTTGGAAAAGACCCTGATGCTGGGAAAGATTGAAGGCAGGAGGAGAAGAGGGCATCAGAGGATGAGATGGTTAGAAAGCATCACCGACTCAATGGACATGAGTTTGAGCAAACTCCAGGAGATAGTGGAGGACAGAGGAGTCCGACATGCTTCAGTCCACAAGGTTGCAAAAAGTCAGACACAATTTAACGGCTGAACAACAACAAAAGCCTTCTTGTCTCTTGTTCCCACTCCCAACATCATTGGTTGCTGATATCAATCAGTGGATACGAGTGTGACAAAGAGCAGGATATGTTCATGGTCTCAAAGCATCTCTACAAAAATGACTAATTACAAGTGGGAAAAAAATAGCTTTTTGTTGGAACAACCTGGTTGGCACCAGTTTAATGAAATGATCAAAGATATTTTTATAAATGAAGAGACAAAGGCCATCTTGTGGCTACCGACATGGTACACAGAGAAGGATTCAACATCATTTCTGCAATGTTGCTGCAAAAATACACAAAAAGCTAAACCTACCAACGGGAAAATGTTAAGCAAATCCAAGCTGAAGGTGACTCTGCAAAATAGCTGGCCTGAATTCTTTAAAAATGGCAATGTCTTGAAAGTCAAAGAAAGGTTGGGGAGTTCTTCTGGATTGGAAGAGATTGATTATATGTGACAACTGAATGAAATGTGTGATCCCAAATTGGATCCTTCACAGAAACAATTTGTTATAAATTATATTATAGAGACAACAGATGAAATATGAATGTGGAATACAGATTAGATAATGGGGCATGAATTTCCTGATTTTGACCATTTTGCTGTGGTTATGTTAGAGAATATCCTTCTTCTTAGGAAACTCACACTGAACTATTTAAGGGTAGATGGTGATCCCGTGTATAGTGCTGTTCTGTGCTTAGTTGCTCAGTTGTGACCCCATAGACTGCAGCCTGTCAGGCTCCTCTGTCCATGGAGATTCTCCAGGCAAGAACGCTGAAATAGGTTCCCATGCCCTCCTCAAGGGGATCGTCCCAACCCAGGGATCGAACCCAGGTCTCCTGTGTTGCCGGCAGATTGTTTACCATCTGAGGGAAGCCCAAGAATACTGGAGTGGGTAGCCTATCCCTTCTCCAAGAGATCTTCCTGACCCAGAAATCAAACTGGGGTCTCCTGCATTGCAGGCAGATTCTTCACCAGCTGAGCTACGAGGGAAGCCCCATCCTGTGTATAACTTACCCTGAAATAGTTTAGAAAAATGTTATAGATATTAGAGCATGATAAAATAAGTGTGACAAGATAACAGCAATGGATGGTTCTGATGGAGAAACTTCTTTATAATATGTTTACTTCTTTCCTGTAAAGTTGAAAATTTATCAAAAAAAATGTGTACCAAAAAAGAGAAAATTGCGCACATTCATCTTCTAATTGGTCTACCTGGCTTTGTTCCCTCTTTCTTACCTAAATTTCTTCAGGTTGTGTGTGTATTTCTCCCCCCTGCTTTTGCTGGTTTGGCCACCTTACTACAGCCGACCTTTTTGTATGTTGACAACTTTGCAATTGTTGCATGTCCCACCCCCACTAGTGGGTGCTGTCCCTTTCTCCACGGTTATAATTCTGCAGGGATTTCTAGATAACTAGAGACAGCAAAGGACCACCTATTTCTTCCGCATGAGGCCTTTCTCGCTCCCACCCCCCGCAGCCCCATGAGACATAGAGAACACATCAGCTTCTTGTTCCTGCACACATAGTTTGTGTCCTAATCGGTGTCAATACTCTGCTCCCAAGGGATCTCATCACGTCCTTAACAGCTCTTTTCCTCTCCAAGTTCCATGAATCCCATCTCAGCATCACCCACCAAAGGCAGAACGTCTCGACGCCCAGGGCCGAACCCTCACCCAGGCCTTCACGGCTGGGCCAGTATTCCAACCTGTTTCTTGTCTTCTCATCTCCATGTGCTCCCTCGTTCGGCTCTGTTAGCCAATAACTGCTCAGGCCATTGCCTGACTTGAAAGGTCAGTAGGGTCCCCCATGTCTGAGGATGAAATCAGGGTGAAGATGGAGGTCATGACGCATCCTGCATGTGTCCTGTGGGACCTCCTTCTTCTTGGCTCAGGGTCCCAACACTCTGGGCCCTGGGGACCCCGGTGTGTCTGGAGCCTCCGTTCTTCATGAGCAGTTGGTTCTCTCTTTAGGAAGCTCATCTCCTCTTCTCTATCTGCCCAACCCTTCTTTACTCCATAATGTCTAAGTCAACACCCTTGTCCTCTGAGGAGGTCCCTCTGGGTGCCCCTGGCAGAATGGTCACTTCTGTGCCCCTTTATAACATTTGTCATCAGAATCATAACGATGTGGGCTCCTCATAGCATAGAGCCTGTCCCATTAACCTTGGCTTCCCCGATGCCTCAGTAGACAGGATCTATTTAGTGAATAAATGCATGAGTGGCTTCACAGGGCATGGTGAACAGCAGACTCGGAAAACACTGCTCAGACCATGCTGTCTAGGAGGCAGGGTAGCTGGCAGTTTTGTGATCTCTATGAGAATGCCAAAGCAGTCCTGCAGGCAAAAAGCTAATGATGATCTGGTTCCATCACTTCGTGGCCAATAGGTGGGAAAAATGGAAACAGTGACAGACTTTATTTTCTTGGGCTTCAAAATCACTGGTCGTGATGAGAGCCGCCATGAAAGTAAAAGACACTTGCTCCTTGGAAGAAAAGCTATGACCAACCTAGGCTGCGTATTTAAAAGCAGAGGCATCATTTTGCTGACAAAGGTCGGTTCAATCAAGCTGTGGTTTTTCCAGTAGTCATGTATGGGTGTGAGAGTTGAACCATAAAGAAGGCTGAGTCTTGTAGAACTGTTGCTTTCCTATTATGATGCTGGAGAACACTCTTGGGAGTTCACTGGACAGAAAGGAGATCAAACCAGTCAATTCTAAAGGAAATCAACCTTGAATATTCATTGGAAGGACTGTTGCTAAAGATGAGATTCCAATCCTTTGGCCACCTGATGGGAAGAGCCAACTCATTGGAAAAGACGCTGATGCTGGGAAAGATTGGAGGCAGGAGAAGGGGACGACAGAGGATGAGATGGTTGGATGTCATCACTGACTCGATGGACATGAGTCTAAGCAAACTCCAGGGGATGGTGAAGGACAGGGAAGCCTGGCAGGCTGCAGTCCATGGGGTCACAAAGAGTCGAATACAGCTGAGCAACTGAACAACAACAAAGCATCTTCCAGGTAGACCTCAGGTCATGCTTCCTCTCTCCCATCACGCATTTCCTCTGCCTTAAAAGTGGGACCCAGAAGGATGCCTTCTTTGCAGCCACAGTATTTGTGTCCTTTCGAAGCAGTCACGAGGAAAGCCTTAAAACTAGGCTCGTGGTTGACGCCAGGGCTGCTGTGCCGGGGTGGGATGCTGAAGAGTCAGTGGGGAGAGGTTCCACACTTGCTGATCCTGCTGATTGCCCCCACCAGGGGGAGAAGGAGAGCCGTGGCAAAGACCCCCAATGAAGGCAGCCCATGCTACGATTACGAGGCACACAACACACCAACCACAGTGGGTGTTTACTCCGGGCCAGGCTTTGCTGAGCTCCCTGAGCATCCCGGGATGTCTATCATACCCAAACCAAAGAGAACAACAGATCACATTTCAACAAACTGAATGAACTTGAAACCAAAAAAAGAAAAAGAAAACCCACAGAATGATGTAGTGGTTTCTAATTTGAGACTATAAAGGAAGAAGGAGAAGGGCAGGTTCTTAATGGAGCTCCTGATGGCCATTAAATGTAGGGAAAAAAAGCTATTTCCATAAATTATGGAAATACTCACTGGTCTCAAGTGGCTCCCATTTTCATATTGTTTTTCTGCCTTAATGGCAGAGGCTGTTTTTGTAACATCTGCTTTCAGGGACCCTCCCTCTCTCCTGGGCTTCATTAGAAATTCAGTGGCTCTTCTTTATAATGAGTGTTGGTGTTTTCAGGGAAAGGACCACGTGTTATTGTGTTCCTCTATGGACCCTTATGTCTGAGTTGAAATGGTTTATCCACAGAGTCTGTTATGCGACCCCGAAAACAATATCTGGGTGATATGACAGCGGATGTGGTATGCCGCACGGATGGACACACATCCATGAAGGCCCAGGGGTGCTGGGCAAACACGTGCTGGGAACAGTGGTCTGAGGATCCGCAGGAGGACGTGATGTTTACTGTCCCCAAGCACTGTGAATTCAAAGGGCCTGACAGAGACTGTGTTAGATGAAGTTTTAAGAAAAATCTGAATTCGTTATCCATAGCAAAGATACTGCATTTCTTCCAGCTACAGAACACGCAGAAATTAAACCCCAGCCGTCAAGGACTGAAAGGCCAAGAGAAGCGTGGTGGAAGTTTACTGATGCCCTGGAGTGGGTGACAAGCTCCTCGTGTGGAGCTGTAGGGAGAGTCCACCTGCAGAGGCCTGCCAGTTATGAGAGCCGCAGGTGCTGAGCCCCACCCTGGCTCTGAGATCTCAGAGGAGCAGGAAATTAGGGAGGAGGAGGAAGGAGGTGGGAGGATGGAAAGTGTGAGGGCGCTGGTTAGTAAGTGCCAGCTCCCCCTCTTCACTCTCACTGCAGGAGGCGCAGGGTCCTGGAAACACCAGCTGAGCAGCTGGACCTTCAGGTCCCCAGCCCTCCATCCTCAGAAAGGACTGCAAAGACAACTGCAGGAAATGATCCTTTGGGGCGAGGCGAGCTGTGGTTGCCTGATTTCTTTTGTTATTCGGAGTTGTAGATTTCTGTATGAATTTTGTAAGTCTTCACATTTTTATCTTTCTACCTGGGTCATGTATCCATGTTTCCCTGCAGAGGGAAAAAATGAGAAATCATAACATTGAGAACACTATTTTGCAAACTAGCCAGGCTGCTGGTTACAAAATACTTAGGACAGAATCAAAATAATTACTTTCGAAACGCACATGAAACTGATTCCAAAATGGGCAAAGGGGGTTTTCTTCCTTCATGAGTTAGGTCTTCTTATCAGGCAGAAACATCACTTTGCCGACAAAGGTCTGCATTGTCAAAACTATATATATATATATTGTTTTCCACCAGTAGTTATGTACAGATGTGAGAGCTAGACAATAAAAAAAAAGGCTAAGTGCTGAAGAATTGATGCCTTCGAACTGTGGTGCTGGAGAAGGCTCTTGAGAGTCCCTTGGACTGCAAGGAGATCCAACCAATCAGTCTTAAAAGAAATCAACCTTCAAAATTTATTGGAAGAGCTGGTGCTGAAACTGAAGCTCCAATACTTTGGCCACCTGATATAAAGGGTGAACTCATTGGAAAAGGCCCTAATGCTGGGAATGATTGAGGGGAAGGGGGAGAGAGAGGATGAGATGGTTGGATGGCATCACCGATTCAAGGGACATGAGTCTGAGCTGACGCTGGGAGATGGTGAAGGACGGGGACGCCTGGCGAGCTGCAGCCCATGGGGTGACAAAGAGTTGAACACAACTGAGCAGCTGAACAACAAACCCAGACATAAGCTGGTGGCAGTGAGAGTGGCAGCTGATCCCAGTGGCAGCTGTAACCTGCCTGTTGGACGGTGTCTTTGCCCTAAGCGATCGTAACAGTGTCATTTCACCACGAAACCCTCCTTAGCCACTAGAAAGTCTTACACTTAATTGTCCACCACCTTTACAAGAGCTGATAGCACGAGACTGTCATATGACAGTCATTTTTATATATATATATATAAATCGCTTGCCAGAGTGTCTGACATCTCAGGCCCGGAAGCTTGCAGAAAGGAAGTAGCAATGCAGAGCAGAGGACAGTGATTTCTTGCCTTGACTTCAGTCACAGATTTACAAGAAAGTGGTTCAGGATTGCATGTTAGTTTTAAAGATATATACCTCTTTCTGGATTCTTGTTGAGCTTATGGCTTCAGCAAAGTCCCTTGATCTTTTTCCTCTTTTCCATGTGATCAAGACAGCTCATCCCCAACTGCTCTGGTAGAGCTTGTTTGTCTGTTTATACCTCTTGAGTCTCACTAACTAGTTATTCTGGGCTGTCTCTTGTTACACAAACAAGCCCTTCTTACATGGCCAGGTACCTGAAAAAGAGAAAAAAACGGAAACTTCTTCTTTCTTTGTGTTCCTTTGCCCTATAGTGTTTATAGGCTTGGTACTCCTAGATGCAGAAGAAAGGAGAGAAAAGTTTCCACTAACCTATTTTAGAATTGTGCATCAGGCTAACAATCACTGTCAAAAATGTTAGGGTTCTCAGAACTGAAGTTTTCAAGGGGCAGTTCTGCCTCTCTTATGAATTCTTCAGGTTCACTCAGTCACCAGCCTTCACTGCTCTTCTGTCGTTGTGATGCAATTCTTTGAATAATTTGAAAATGTTATCGGAACGAACTTAGTATTCAAAGCATTTGATATCTCTTACTAAACATCATTCTGACCTAATCTGATGCTTGTTTATATGCAGAATGCAGTTGCTCCAGGGGTGCATGCATGCTCTCCACAGACCTCTTGCATGTTGATCACCCATGGGAGTTCTTGGCTGCACAAGTGGCCGTGTGCAGAGACTGCCCAATGAATGACCTCCACAAACCACCGCCAAGATCAGCTGATCCCAAGACCTTCCCAGGAAAGCCCTGAGAATTTCAGAGAAGCTGTGCCTACCAAGAGCTAAACACACTGCTCAGCTGCTGTAAAAAAGGCAACTGTCCGTGTTTAATCAAATGTCATGGCTTAGTCATCCTAAAGGTCGTGCACCTAAGGATGCCCCTCTGCAGTCTTACACCATCAAGTTGGAATTAGAACAAACAGACACTCGCCAAGGTCAGAACGTGTGTCAAATCACACCATTGAGACCAGGGATAAGATAATTAGTGTCTTCTGCCAACTCTATAAATAAACCTTATCCAAGTTTGCAAATAAAATCGATTTATTTCATTAAAATATCACATCCCTCTAGGATTATCAGGAATGAAAAGCTTCATGAGAATCAGTTCTTCAGTTAACTAAAGTGTACGCCTTCCTAAACTAATATCACCTTTCATGTCTTTTTGGTATTTCTCTCCAAAAATACAGTATGCATTTTTCTATGTTTTAGGCAGACACCTTTGCACTGGCTTTAATCTTCCCCTGATGTTCAAAGCCAAGACAACGAAAAAGTTAATGCAGAGTCATGTCTGCTGTTGGGCCCTTTGGCATCTCCAATCCATGTCAGGTTGTCACTTCCTTACCTGTCATCACACTTACTTTAATAGCGTCCCAATTTTGGTGATTCCAGACTGCTCTGAGCCAGAATTCCAGACCATAAGACATGTTAAACATGGCATGCAAAATAAGACTTTATTGGAATCTGAGCTCAAGCTTTTGTGAACTGTTTTAGGGAGATCAGAAGTCTCTTTTATTATTTGTTGAGGAATGAGGTTTAGAAGTACCTCCAGCTGACAGGGTTACTCTATGAACCACTGGCCATCAACCCTGATGATATATCTGAGAAGTTTGAAGAAATACTGGTGCCTGCTCCCATGTTGCATGATCAGTATTGCATGATGCTGAGCATCAGGACTTTTGAAAGTCTACAAGGCAAACATAAGATGCAGCAAACTTGGAGAAATTGGAAATAAAAGTTTAGTTTTTTTTTAATTGATAACTGTCAGTTTGTTCTGGGTTAGTGATTGTTCTTCATAGGTATTAAAAACTGAATTGTATCCTTCTTCCCAAAATTCATATGTATAAATCCTAACTTCCAGGGCTTCAGCATGTGACCTTATTTGGAGTCATTAGAGATGTGATTAGTTAAATGAGAAGGGGACGACAGAGAATGAGATGATTGGATGGCATCACCAACTCGATGGACATGAGTCTGAGCAAGCTCCAGCTGGTGGACAGGGAAGCCTGGCAAGCTACAGTCCATGGGGTCGCAAAGAGTCGGACATGACTGAGCAACTGAACTGAACTAGTTAGATGAGATCATATTGGAGTATTCTAATATGACTAGTGATTTTATAAGAACAAAAATTTTGGACACAGAGACATATACAGAGAGAATACAAGCTGGAGATGAAGACAGAGGTCAAGATGATGCCTCTACAAGTTAAGAAAAGACAAGGCTGCTAGAAAACCATGGGGGCCAGGTGAGTGGCCTGGAGCAGAATGTTCCTTATAGCCTCAGGGAAACCAACCTTGCCGACCCCTTGATCTTGGACTTCTAGCCTCCAGAACTGAGATAATGCATTTATCTTGATTAGGCAACCTAGTTGCAGGACTTTGCTGTGCCGGCCCTAAACACTAACATAATAGACATGGCTCAAGTCCTCAGAATTTATGTCTTGAATGTGCATAAGACACACTTTTTTACTGAGCATCTGGTATCGATGAGACCCAGTGGAGGCACTGAGAGAAGACGCTGGAGATTCAGGAATAAGAGAGGGAGCTTGGTTCTTAAAATGTGTGTGTGTGTGCTCCTGCTCAGCCACTCCATCATGCCTGATTCTTTACAACCCCAAGGACAGTAGCCCACCAGGCTCCCCAGTCCATGGAAGTTTTCAGGCAAGAATATTGGAGTGGGTTGCCATATCCACTTACCTGACGATATTGTCTCACAGAATCAAACAAGATTGCTTTGCAGACAGGCAGTACACGGTGAGGTTGATGGCTCAAAACACAAAAATCATAGTAACACTCCTTCCTTAGATTTGCATGTGCAAAATAGCAGGGAGAGATCTGTTTTTAATAAATTCACAGTCATAAGCGTAAAATGCACAAAAAGTTGCAATTGCAAAATATTGCCCCAGATACTGAGTTTGAAAGAATTCCTGTTGTTTTATAAATAATAATCCTAAAACCGAGATTTTATATGATCAAATACCATCAAATCAATTTCATTTCAGGATCAATTAAAAATAGCATATTAGTCTACTCTAAGAGAGAAGTATGATATGCTCAGATAGCATCATCGACACAATGGAAATGAATTCAAGCAAACTATGGGAGACAATGAAGGACAGAGAAGCCTGGTGTACTGCAGTCCATGGGGCCACAAAGGGTCGGACATGACTTAGAGATTGAGCAACAACAACTGAGAAAGAAAGATAATTTGTGTTATTTCATGTATAATCACTAGTTTTTAATAAAATATGTTTTGCATGGATACCTCTACCTGTTCATGTTTTGTGAAAGTTAATGTATAGATGCAATTGTCAACTGTCTTTGAATAAAACAGAATCTGCTTTGGAGAAATCAAAATGAAATATTATTCCAAAGGGAAGAAAAGATACACCAACATTTCATGAGCAGCAGTACTTCTACCCTTCTCTCTAGATATGTTTTCATATCACTGATACATAATAAACAATGGACACTGAAGGCTGGCTGTCTCCCATGTGTCCATTTCTCTCGCCTCTTAGACGGGACCACTGGCGCTACCTGGAGAGCCTGATCCCACCCTCGAGACTCCTGGGGTGAGCACATGCCCAGGTCAAGCCATGATGCCAATCCCTGGGGACACAGGGGTTGGTTGCCTTATGAGTGTGCTGGGAGAAGGTGCAAGATATTTCCCCAAGGCTGACCAATTCGAGAAAATATCAGAATTTTTCTGAGACAAAACCATTCATTTCTTGTATATTGGAAATGAAAAGCCAGCAGCTATAAATCTCCCAGGAGTTATCTCCAGGATGTGGGAGAGTCTTCCTGAGGAACCATCATAGAATCAAAGAGAAAGAAACGGAGTCCTGTGCTCACTTATTGAAGGTGGGAAGCGAAGGGGACGACAGAGGATGAGATGGTTGGATGGCATCACTGACTCAACGAACATGAGTTTGAGTCAACGCCAGGAGCTAGTGATAGAGAGGGAGGCCTGGCGTGCTGCAGTCCACGGGGTCACAAAAAGTCGGGCATGACTGAGCAACTGAACTCAACTGTGCTCACTTGAGCCCCGGATGAAGTTATGCATGACTCTGTGTGTCTCCTGGTCTCATCTGCTCAGTGATTGAAGCCAGGGCTAGGAAAATCCTTTCTAAAGTGCTCCAGATAATAAATCCTTGGGGCTTTGTATGTCACATGGTGGCTCAGCAGTAAAGAATTTGGCAGCAATGAAGGAGACATGGGTTTGATCTCTGGGTGGGGAAGATGCCCTGGAGGATGAACTGGCAGCCCACTCCCATATTCTTGCCTGGAGAATTCCACGGACAGAGGAGCCTGGTGGACTACAGTCCATGTGGTCAGAAAGAGTTGGACACGACTGAGTGACTGAGCATGATCAGACTAACTTTAGATACCATGATGTTTCATGGTATCTATTGCAATTACTGAATTCTGGTATAGTATTGGGAAAGCAGCCATAGGAAATAGACAGAAGAATGCACCTCTCCATGACTTCAATAAAACTTTATTTATGAACACTGAAATTGGAGTTTCAAATACTTTTCATGAGTCATAAAATTTCTCCTTTTGATTTTTTCAGCCACCTAAAACTATGAAATCAAACCTTAGTTCCTGGGCTTACAAAAATAAGCAATAGGCCAAATTTGTCCTGAGGACCACAGCTTGCTGACCCTTGACTTAAACTGATACATTTACATATTTTTTTGTTTAGGAAAGTTGTGTTTTTCATTATTTGTAGCCTATAATTTCCTCATAGATAATAAAGATTGCATGGAAAAGAGAATATATAAATAGAGGCTTTATGGGTTAAGAGGAATTAGATACAAAACATGATTGTTGAAAGAAATGATTTTATAAAATAGAAAGAAGAAAATGTTTGGGTCAGAAGAATATGTTTCCTTGTGATACAAATGCATATACCCACTAACACACAGCAAAAGCATATGACCATATAATTCAGGAAATCTCTAAATCCTTGGAATTCAGTGTGAATTAATATTTTAAGTATCAGTACTCTGAGAAGTTCTGGACTAAAGAAACAGTTTACTAACTTTTGTTTAATCTAGCATTCCTCAACTGGTTTTGTTCATAAATAGCTTTTTCTTGGCCTGGCTCTTAGCATTACCTAAAGCAACACTGTGGGAAGTTGGTCTGAGTCACGTGCAGCTATGTGATCTGTTTGGACAGTTTGCATAGGCCCACTGATGGTTCTCACTTAAATAAGAGAAGCCATCGACCTAGATGTCAGCAGAACAGAAAGCCTGGACACCGTGGTCCAATGGGAGTAATTACAAAACTCCTCCATCCATGGGATTTTCCAGGCAAGAGTACTGGAGTGGGTTGCCATTTCCTTCTCCTATAAAACTCCAGATAGGAGCTAATGAAAGCCTGAATCAGAAATACCTGCATTTGAACCAAAAAGGAGAAGATCAAGGTCAGATTTGGAGGACAAGGGGAAAGAGGGTGGGACTCTCAGTCTGGAGGCCTGGGAAGGGGAAGGGGAGCATATCTGGGGAGATCATTTAGATTCAGCTATATCGACTCGGAGGCTTTTATCAGGCGTTTGGACGCTCGCGACTGACATTTGGAAGAAAGCCACAGGGAATGCCACAGACTCAGCCATTACTGTTGTCAGACTTGGCCTGGAGCCACTTGCCCACTATGCAGCAAAGCCAGTCGACCGACACCAAGTGTGGTGAGAGAAAGCACAGTGTTTATTGCAGGGCATGAAGCAAGAAGAATGGCCAGCTCAGGTTCAAAAGACTCTAGCTCCTCGATGGCTTCCAAGGAAAGGCTTCTAAAGGCAACATTCGGGGCGAGGGTTGCAGCCCCAAATGACTACGACTTTTACACACTTAACAACGGATGCAAGGAACATAACTCCTTGACCTTTTTGGAAGAAGGCGTTTAAGGGGAGAACCTATTTAAGAAAAGGGAGGTGTGAGTAGTAGATGAAGATAAAGTATTGAATGAAGAGAGTGAGAGGAAGGACAAGAAATATCCAGGAAGGATGGAGGGAAGGGTGTGGAAGCATGGCAGAGTGATCACCTTGACAGGGAGGGGAGAGAAGTGAGAGGAGAGAGTCAGGCTGACAAGGCAACGGGGTTGCTGCAGAAGGTCACGTGCAATTGTCCTTCCTTCCTCATGAAATAGAGAGAAGATGCATCCTTGGAAATGGAATCAAGTATTGGAGTGAGCTTGGCCATGTGGAGCCATGCAGAGGAAATAGGCTCTGAGGTCAGAGACACAGACCTTCAATTTCTGATTCTACTACCATCCACCATGTAAGTTTGAGCATGAATCTCTATTTGCTTGTCTGGTTAATGGGGACAATAACTCAAATAACCTAGATACATACACCACTAGAGATAAGAGATGACAAATGCCCACAGGTCTGCTATACAGTAAAAGATAATACTAGTCTAACTTTCTACCCACCTTTGTTTCTTTCTTTCTTCCTTCATTTTCTATTCCTTCCCTCCTTCCTCTTTCCCTCTTTTCTTTCTTATTTCCTTCCATGGAAAGGAAAAAGTCTGGGACAGTCACTGTCGGGACTACCACAGTGAACTGGTGCTCTCCTTTATGAGTCAGCTCCATGCCATACCCACCCCCCACCAGAGCTGCACGGCTGAGATGTGCCACTCGCCTTCCCCGTGTATTTCCCATTTATTTACACACAGTCTTCCTGCTCCTTCAGCTTCATAAATGAAATCCCAGAATCTAAAGGGTATGAGTATACTTAACCATGACTTGTGTCTACTTTGTTGCCTTTGGAAAGAATTCCAATAAAAGGTCCCAGGCAAGTTAAAACCCATTTCCCTTTTAAAAAGACTTTCAGAAAAGGTTGATTAATAATTCATTCTGGTATTTAATAACTATGTCAAGAAATCTTTCCTATAGATCCTCGACATTCATGTCCTATAGATCCTTTTGAGGTGTTGTGGTTAATTACCTAGGGCATTAATTTCTATTGATGTCACTTTTCCCAATTATTAGTTCTCAAATGTATGACCTGGGCACACATACCTAGTAAATTCATCCTCTTCTATGCCTTTTTTCTCCTCTTTCTGCAAAAATAATTGACTCAGAACCTATCACATAAGACATCTAATATTCACATAAGTGTGCACAAAATTCTGATGCACACCTCAAAGTCTCCACACTGCAGAAGAAAGCTCCCTGGTTTGCAGAGGGTAGCTGGCTCATTGACATTACACTATATGAAGAAAAGGAAAAATGCAAGTTTTTAAGATTTTCTCAATTTCTACCACTTACTAAGTCCTTCAGTAGTTACCAGGGTCACCCCAACGTCCTTTGCCATATTTATTAGGCAATGAATAAAACAAGGAAAGAAGTTATTCTGCAAAATGCAGCCCAGCTTGGGATGGTATTAATTCTTTTTTCTGGAGGTGAAGATTTGGAGACGTGTTTAACTTTATCAGTTTTATCAAGCTCCATTTGCACTGGCAACCCGCTCCAGTACTCTTGCCTGGAAAATCCCATGGATGGAGGAGCCTGCTAGGCTGCAGTCCATGGGGTCACTAGGAGTCGGAAACGACTGAGAGACTTCACTTTCACTTTTCACTTTCATGCATTGGAGAAGGGAATGGCAACCCACTTCAGGATTCTTGCCTGGAGAATCCCAGGGACGGGGAGCCTGGTGGCTGCCGTCTATGGGGTTGCACAGAGTCGGACATGACTGAAGCACCTTAGCAGCAGCAGCAGCAGTATTTGCAGAAAACTGAGAATACAGGCAGGACAGAAGGTGGCCCAGTCTGTGACATGAGAGCCAAGTTAGACTCCCTCTGAGTCCTGGGGCTCTGCCTGGTCCTGTAGAGTGAGCACTTGTTTCTGGTTGACCCAAGTCTTATATCCATGTTTTGAAACACTAGCCACACTTTGCATTTGTTTGCTATACCTGACAACATTTTTGGAATGACCTTGAAAACCAAGTCCAAGGGCAGAATCCCCATGACGTTCTCCTAGACACACCCTATTGACTTGTGCCTCAAGAATTCTTACAAATGAGACCTTCTGTGCTGTTGAGTGTGCCACACTACTACCATCAGGTCCGCCTATTTGTTCAGATTCTGCATTTCTAACAAGCCTCCTAGTGATGGAAGAGCTTCTGGCTGGTGGCCCACAGATCGAGTAGCAAGGTTCCAGATGCTCTAGTCTGTCTAAATACAGTGAAATATGCATTTACAACAAAGGCACTGGAAACATGTTTCTGAGTGATATCAGATATGTTCCTATAAAATTCGAAATTCATGCTAAAGAATTAGCATCAAATAAACCATCAATATATTTTTTTTTTCCGTTTTGGAAAGAGCACCCAAGATGTCTATGACAGTTGTGTTCAATACTTACTGCACATTACAGTCACTGGGGGCAGGGGATGTGTAGAAGAGGAGATGTTAAAAAATATAAATGTTTCAGCTGTATCCCTAGAAATTTAACCAGAATATCTAGGAGTGAGTGAAGGCTTTACCCTTCCGGCTTACCCTCATGCATCTTCAAAGCATAATCAAGGTGGTGCTCCACGACCTTTAACCTTTAGCCCTACATGGCAGGTGTTACTACTAGACAGTACACGTGTGTGCATGCAAAGTCGCTTCAGTCTTGTAGGACACTTTGCAAGCCTATGAACTATAGCCCACCGGGCTCCTCTGCCCACGAGATTCTCCAGGCAAGACTACTGGAGTGGGTTGCCATGCCCTCCTGCAGGGTATCTTCCCAACCCAGGGACTAAATCTGCATCTCTCATGCCTCCTCCATTGGCAGGCAGGTTCTTTACCAAGACAGTGCACACGAGCTATTAAAATCAAAGTAAGTTCCCAATATTGGCTTCCCAGGTGGCACTAATGGTAAAGAATCTGCCTGAAATATAGGAGACACAAGAGACATGGATTCAGTCTCTGGGTCTGGAACATCCCTTGAAGAAGGGAATGGCAACCCACTCCAGCATTCATGCCTAGAAAATCTCTTTGACAGAGGAGCCTTGTGGGCTATAGTCCATGGGTTGCAAAGAGTCAGACACGACTGAGCACTCACTACTCATAACTTTTCAATGTTAGCTATTACAAACACCAAGTAATCGGTAAGCATTTTCTTTATTAACTCTTTGTAGGTGCTCTTTTTCAAAAAATTGCTTCCACTGACAACTGAGCAAGGGAAACACTTTTAACATATTGTTTTGCCACTATAGAGCTGGATAAAATAACTTGTAATTTGCAATCTTGTGTCTTTATTTAGGGCTTCCCTGGTTGCTCAGACAGTAAAGAATCTGCCTGAAATACAGAAGACCAGATTCAGTCTCTGGGTTGAGAGGATCTCCTGAAAAAGGAAATGTATTTTAATCTTGCAATTTTCTATTTCTTGACACTAGTTGAATATTCTTTCCTCTTCCCAAAGAGAGCCACTTATTTAAAAAGGATCTCACTGGGCTTGAGTCTATATGTCAGAGAGTTTCTCTAAATAGCCCCAGGAGAAAGTTTGATAAATGACTAAGTGTATCGATCCCTGCTATCTCCATAAGTCAAGACAGGATGCCCTTAATGGAACTGTGACATAGATGAGAGAGCAATTAGAACAAAAAGATGAGTCATCATCAGCTACCAGCACTTTGGAACAACAAGAGTAATGTTTTGCTTGTTTGAGGCAAAAATAACAGTAGCCAGTAGAAGCAGAGTGCTAACAGGCAGAGACCCCGCAATTCCACTCCTAGCTACATACCCTAAAGCACTGAAGACCCTAACAAGCATTTGTGCACATGTGTTTAAAACAGCACTGTTTACCGTAGCAGAAAGGTAGGGGAGACAATCCATGTGTCCAGCAACAGATGACTGAGCGAACAAGTCGTGACCTCCTGATGGTGTACGACTCAGCCTTGAAAAGGGAGTAAGTACTGATCATGCTACGGTGAGGACGGACCTCAGAAACATGAAGTGAAAGCAGGCAGAACCAGAAACCCATGTTTTTACTGTACATGCATTTATAGGAAATATCAAGAATAGGTAAATCTATAAAGATGAAACGCAGACTGGAGGCTGCCGAGGGCAGAGTGAAGAGGAGAAAATGGGGAAAAGCTTATGGATCAAGGGTCTTACTTCTGAGTGAAGGAAGTGCTTTGGAATGATGCAGAGGTGGTGGTTGTACAACACGGTGAATGCACTAACGCCAGTGAAGTGTCTGCTTTCGGGGTTTGTTTTCTTGACGTGGAACATTTTTAAAGTCTTTACTGACTTTGTTACAACATGGCCTCTGTTTTATGTTTGTTCTCTTGGCCGTGAGTCATGCGGGATCCTAGCTCCCTGATCCCACCTGCACCCTCTGCATTGGAAAGCAGAGTCTTTACCACTGGACCACCATGGAGGTCCCAAAGTATTCATTTCTAAACGTTTACCTTTTTACATGAATTACAATAGATTATTTCCTAATATGAAAACTGTCATATTTGATGATAGTAAGACTAGGGAGCCAGAAAGGCAGATGGAGAATGTTGGTGAGGGTGATGTTTTTATTCAAGTTGTCAGGGAAAGCCATCTCTAAATACCAAATTTGGGGAAACCCAAAGGAGGGCGTGAACCACGTGGACATGCCTGAAAAGACCACTCCAGGCAGAAGGGCTCAGGGGAGCATTACTGAATGACCAGTGGCAGAGTGGCCAAGCTGGCTGGGTAAACGTGCCTAGAATTTTGATTTGTAAGGGCTCAGAGGGATAGAGGAGGCTCGTTCCGCTGGGGACCAAAGGAAGTTCAGAACAAAGCACATGGAGGAAAGGAAACTAAAGAGCAGGACACTGAAGAGCCTGCACAGAGACAGAACCACCCCACTCTGCATCTCCCATCTCTTGTTTGTAAAAAAACGTTAGTCTCATGGGCCTTCTCCAGGTTCCACAGGGCGATTTAATGAGAAGTGAGAAAATGCAGAAGCAAAAAAAAAGGGGGGGTACAAAATGATAACAGTTCCACCATAAAACAAAGTCAAGGGCCTTTAGTTCATCGTCAGGGTCTATAGATAGTATCGTGGGCCATATCCTAGTGTTGGGTTGCAGATGCAGATACACCAGGTGGAGAAAGTTAACTGTAGGCTGACCACGAGCACGTAGGTTCCAAACAGGCTGGACCCCAAAAACTGACAATTAAGGTTCCTAAATGCCAGCCTGTTACCTCCCCATCAACCAAGCAGAGAATTATACATGAGCTGATCATGCACCCGACAACCCTCTCTGCTTTTAAAAAGCCTCCCTTGAAAGCCATTGGAGGTCTTTTGAAAGCCATGACCTGCCCGTTTCTCTTAGCTTTGATTTTGTTCAGTTGCCCTGTTGTGTCCGACCCTTTGTGACCCATGGACTGCAGCATGCCAGGTCTCCCTGTCCCTCACCATTTCTCAAAGTTTGCCCAAATTTATGTCCATTGCATTGGCAATGCCATCCTTTGCTTGGCACCCTGAAATAAATGCTGTACTTTCCTTCATCACAACCCACTGTCAGTAGATTGGCTTTGCTGAGTGAGTGTGGGCAGAACTGTTAGATTCAGAATCACTTTTGGTAACTTCTAAACAACTCCTGTTCTCAGTCCTCTCTTATCCAAGACACACTGACTTCGGGTAGGTGGCACCTCTTAGATCCTGTCCAACAGCTTCCTGAGCTCCTGTGTCTCAGGGACAGTTCCAAGTACTTGTCACTGACCAGGCATCCCTGACCCCTGGTGCTTTCGAATCTATGAAAAGGAAATAAGTTCTGGTCCTAGTCTGTGAGATGTCCCTGATAAGTGCCAGAACCTCATATGTGACAATATCAAGGCATTCTTCCCTAGTGGCTTGCTTTGATTGAAAGTTTTTCTCTTTATTGAAGAGGGGATGGACATAGGAAGGGATAGGATGTTGTCCTCCAGTTTCAAGCAAAATGCTGCTTTTTCATTGGATTTCACTCTCTGGGGTGAGGAGTTCCCCAGTCATCCAGTACTGCCTGAGTGGTAACTGGGAAAATCCCCATGAGGCCAAGGAATGTCCACACCCCATCTGGACCAGCAGACAGGAAACCTTCCATTCTCCAGCTAGGGAACTGTGACCTAGAGAGGCTGCCAAGCACTGAGGCCTCTGACTGACTGTTTCTGGTAAAATCAACTATGAAAAAGCACAGTAGCAAATCAGGGCTCTATTCCATCTTGTAGTCCCTTGTGGCGCAGTCTGAGAACTGAGACATTTTCAGTTTTGAATTCATGCAAGGGAAAAATGATGTTTTCCTGTGATCATATGTGGCCACAACAGACTCCAGAGAAAAATGGCCAAGATGAAACTTGTTTGACATTCCAAAACTTTTTTTTTCCCTAACATACACAGGTAGAGAAAGGTGGCTTGATAAAATATCTTTTCAAAATTCTGACCCTGAGAAAATGAAAATATTCCTAGGAGAAAACTTTACGTTTTCCATGTCCTTGAAATGTAAACACAGCCCACATTGCCTGAGACTACAGCCTTAACTTAATTAAAAATTGAAATTTAAGGGGAAAAAAAACCTTTTTACTCAGGTGAGTAAACTTAACTTATCCCACCAGTTAAAATAATTTTTATGATGAAATACTTGACTCATTGTTGTTGTTCAGTTCTGTTTGACTCTTTGAGACCCCATGGACTGCAGCATACCAGGCTCCTTTGTCCTTCACTATCTCCCAGAGTTTGCTCAGACTCATATCCATTGAGTCAGTGATGCCATCCAACTGTTGTCCCTTTCTCCTCCTGCCTTCAGTCTTTCCCAGCATCAGGGTCTTTTCCAAATAATCTGCTCTTAATATCAGGTGGTCAAAGTATTGGAGCTTCAGCTTTATCATCAATTCTTCCAACAAATATTCAGGGTTGATTTCCTTTAGGATTGACTGATTTGATCTCCTAGCATTCCAAGGGACTCTCAAGAGTCTTTTCCAGCACTACTTAACTAAGTTTTAAAGTTAAACTAAGAGATCTCTCAGTTCAGTTCAGTTGCTCAGTTGAGTCCAACTATTTGCAACCCTATGGACTGCAGCACACCAGGCTTCAAGGCTTCCCTGTCCATCACCAACTTCTGGAGCTTACTCAAACTCATGTTCATTGAGTCAGTTATTCCATCCAACTCTCTCATCCTCTGTCGTCCCCTTCTACATCTGCCTTCAGTCTATTCCAGCATCAGGGACTTTTCCAATGAGTTGGCTTTTCTCATCAGATGGCCAAACTATTCGAGCTTCAGCTTCAGCATCAGTCCTTCCAATGAATATTCAGGACAGATTTCCTTTAGGATGGACTGGTTGGATCTCCTTGCTGTCTAAGGGACTCTAAAGAGTCTTCTGCAACACCACAGTTCAAGAGCATCAATTCTTCGACACTCAGCTTTCTTTATAGTCCAACTCTCACATCCATACATGACTACTGGAAAAACCATAGCTTTGACTAGACTGACTTTTGTTGGCAAAGTAATATCTCTGCTTTTTAATATGCTGTCTAGGTTGGTCATAGCTACTCTTCCAAGAAGTAGGCGACTTTTAATTTTATGGCTGCAGTCACCAACTGCAGTGATTTTGGAACCCAATAAAATAAAGTCTGACATTTTTTCCATTGTTGCCCCATCTGTTTGCCATGAAGTGATGAGACCAGATGTCATGATCTTAGTTTTCTGAATGCTGAGCTTTAGGCCAACTTTTTCACTCTCCTCTTTCACTTTCATCAAACGGCTCTTTAGTTCTTCTTTGCTTTCTGCCATAAGTGTGGTGTCATCTGCATATCTGAAGTTATTGATATTTCTCCCAGCAATCTTGATTCCAGCTTGTCCTTCATTCAGCCTGGCATTTCGCATGATGTACTCCACATATAAGTTAAATAAGCAGGGTGACAATATACAGCCTTGATGTACTCCTTTTCCTATTTGGAACCAGTCTGTTGTTCCATGTCCAGTTCTAACTGTTGATTCTTGACCTGCATATGGGTTTCTCGGGAGGCAGGTCAGGTGGTCTGGTATTCCCATCTCTTTCAGAATTTTCCATAATTTGTTACCCACACAGTCAAAGGCTTTGGCATAGTCAATAAAGCAGATGTAGATGCTTTTTCTGGAACTCTCTCTCTTTTTCAAAGATCCAGTGGTTGTTGGCAATTTGATCTCTAGTTCCTCTGCCATTTCCAAGTCCAGCTTGAACATCTTCATTGTTAACATACTGATGAAGACTGGCTTGAAGAATTTTGAGCATTACTTTGCTAGCATGTGAGATGAGTGCAATTGTGAAAGTTTGAGCATTCTTTGGCATTGCCTTTCTTTGAGATTGGGATGAAAACTGACCTTTTCCAGTCCTGTGGCCATTGCTGAGTTTTCCAAGTTTGCTGGCATATTGAGTACAGCATTTTAACAGCATCATCTTTTAGGATCTGAAATGGCTTACTGGAATTTCATCACCTCCACTAGCTTTGTTTGTAGTGATACTTCCTAAGGCCCACTTGACTTTGTTCACATTCCAGGATGTCTGGGTCTAAGTGAGTGATGACACCACTGTGATTTTCTGGGTTGTGAAGATCCTTTTTGTATAGTTCTTCTGTGTATTCTTGCCACCTCTTCTTAATATCTCCTGCTTCTCTTAGATCAATACCATTTCTGCTCATCTTTGCATGAAATATTCCCTTGATATCTCTAATTTTCTTGAAGAGACTTCTAGTCTTTCCCATTCTGTTGTTTTCCTCTATTTCTTTGCATTGATCACTGAGGAAGGCTTTCTTATTTCTCCTTGCTATTCTTTGGAACTCTGCGTTCAAATGGGTATATCTTTCTTTTACTCCTTTGCCTTTAGCTTCACTTCTTTTAGCAGCTATTTGTAAGGCCTCCTCAGACAACCATTTTGCCTTTTTGCCTTTCTTTTTCTTGGGGATGGTCTTGATCCCTGCCTCCTGTACAATGTCATGAACCTCCATCCATAGTGCTTCAGGCACTCTGTCTATCAGATCTAATCCCTTGAATCTATTTGTCACTTTATTGTATAATCATAAGGGATTTGATTTAGGTCCAACCTGAATGGTCTAGTGATTTTTTCCCACTATCTCAATTTAAGTCTGAATTTGGCAATAAGGAGTTCATGATCTGAGCCACAGTCAGCTCCCGGTCTTGTTTTTGCTGACTGTATAGAGCTTCTTCATCTTTGGCTGCAAAGAATAGAATCAATCTGATTTTGGTATTGACCATCTTGTGATGTCCATGTGTACAGTCTTCTCTTTTGTTCTTTGAAGAAGGTGCTTGTTATGACCAGTGAATTCTCTTGGCAAAACTGTTAGCCTTTGCCCTGCTTCGTTTTGTACTTAAAGGCCAAATTTACCTGTTACTCCAGCTATCTCTTGACTTTCTAACTTCCTATTTTGCATTCCAATCCCCTGTAATGAAAAGGACATCTTGTTTTTTTTTTTTGGTGTTAGTTCTAGAAGGTCTTGTAGAAGTTCACAGACCCATTCAACTTCAGCTTCTTCAGCATTACTGGTCAGGGCATAGACTTGGATTACTGTGACACTGAAAGGCTTGCCTTGTTTGTGGGAATGCAAACTAGCACAGCCACCATGGAGGACAGCGTGAAGATTCCTTAAAAAAATGGAAGTAGAACTGCCATATGACCCAGCAATCCCACTGCTGGGCATAGACATTGAAGAAACCAGAATTGAAAGAGACACGTGTACCCCAATGTTCATCGCAGCATTATTTATAATTGCCAGGACACGGAAGCAACCTAGATGTCCATTAGCAGATGAATGGATAAGAAAGCTGTGGTACATATACAAAATGGAATATTACTCGGTCATTAAAAAGAATACATTTGAATCAGTTCTAATGAAGTGGATGAAACTGGAGCCTATTATACAGAGTGAAGCAAGCCAGAAAGAAAAACACCAATACAGTATACTAATGCATATAGATGGAATTTAGAAAGATGGTAATAATAACCCTATATGTGAGACAGAAAAAGAGACACAGATGTAAAGAACAGACTTTTGGACTCTGTGGGAGAAGGTGAGGGTGGTATGATCTGAGGGAATAGCAATGAAACATGTATATCATCATATGTGAAACAGATCACCAGTCCAGGTTCGCTGCATGAGGCAGGGTGCTCAGGGCTGGTGCACTGGGATGACCCAGGGGATGGGATGGGGAGGGAGGTGGGAGGCGGTTGAGGATGGGAACACATGTAAACAAACCTATGGCTGATTCATGTCAATGTATGGCAAAACCCACTACAATATTATTAAGTAACTAGCCTCCAACTAAAATAAAGAAAGAAAGAAAAAAGAAAATGAACAGAAATTATTCTGTTGTTTTTGAGATTGCATCCAAGTACTGCATTTTGGACTCTTTTGTTGAATATGATGGCTATTCCATTTCTTCTAAGGGATTCTTGCCCATAGTAGTAGATATAATGGTCATCTGAGTTAAATGCACTCGTTCCAGTCCATTTTAGTTCACTGGTTCCTAAAATGTCGGTGTTCACTCTTGCCATCTCTTGTCTGACCACTTCCAACTGCGATGATTCATGGACCTAACATTCCAGGTTCCTGTGCAATGTTGCTCCTTACTGCATCAGATTCCATGAAATTTCTAGTTCAGTATTTAAAAATTAATTTTGAAAATAAGTTCTGTTTAATTGACTTAAAGAAAAGTAGAAAAAAAGATAGTGCTAAAACACATCCAATTTTTGGGATACCTTTAACTGTAGCCTGCCAAGCTCCTCTGTCCATGAGATACTCCCAGCAAGAATACTAGGGTGGGTTTCCATTTCCTCCTCCAGGAGAATGGCATTGCAGGCAGATTCTTTACCAACTGGGCTATGTGTATAGCCCTAAAGAAAAGTAAGGACTTACAAATCAAGTATTTCTAAATAGTACAGAAACTAACCCAAATGAATTTCAGGTTCACGTGATCTGAGAAATATTCAGTATTGAATTAATATCTCATATTAAACCTAGATTAATTTTGTTGGTTTAATTAATACAGACATGGCTTTAGCATTATCAACATTGAGTATAATACCTTTATTGTATGTAAGTTTACTAAAACATAAATAAGGTCATAATTTATATGGTGCAAAATTTGTCAACAATAAAAAATTAACTTTGTAATAAAAATGAGATAAAGGGGATAGAAGTTTTAGGTGAACTCTCTAGGAATAATTATGTTTTAGGTTTTCCAGATTTCTGATAACTTGAAACTTTAAGGTTTAGCTTATCCAAGTGATGAGAATTTATTAATTATCTAGACCATTTTAAAGTATTGAAGCATTGATTGCTAGACAAGTTTAAGTTTACCTACTTTTGTCTTCTTGTAAAAGAAAAATACAGATTTGGGGTTTATTAAGCACATGTCTTGTACTGCATTAAAAGAATAATTTATGCTGTGAGAAAGAACATGGTTTTAGAGAGTGCAAAATATATCCATAAGTTTGCCAATCAAAATGATGGTATGACAAACAGTTCACAGTGATTGTTTCTGTGATTTGTTTTGCTAGAAGCTAAGGGCTTTTTAGGGTGAAGATTGTAATATATATGTAATTAAAGCTACTAGAAATAATAAGAGAAACATTTCAGTATATAAAAAGTAAGATGTATGTTGTCAGAAAAGGTATTTAAAAATGCATGTTTTTTGTTAAGGAATAGAAAGTCATTTTGTCCTAGAGTTTGTTGTTTCTGGGTAGGAAAAAAATAAGGGCCAAATTTACATGGATGCAGAAGTTGTGGGAAATTTGTAAAAGAGGACTCTGAGAAAAAGATGTGTACATGGTCAAGCTTGGATAAGATTAGATTAAATTTAGTTAAATAAATACATTGTGTTATTTAAAGTAAGCTGGTATAAGACTAGATTTTGGTTTTCTCTCTGTCAAGAGAAAAGGGTTTTTGGTTTTTTTGTTTGTTTGTTTTGCTTTTTTGTTTGTTTGTTTAGAATATCGAGCTACATTAGTACAAATTCTAAACGAAGGTTTCTTACCTCTGGCTAACCAGGACACGCTTCCCAGGTGGCTCAGTGGTAAAGAATCCACCTGCCAATGCAGGAGACACAAGAGACCCAGGTTTGATCCCTGGGTTGGGAAGATTTCTTGGATTAGGGAATGGCAGCCCACTCCAGCGTTCTTGTCTGGGAAATTCCACAGACAGAGGAGCCCGGCAGACTACAGTTCATAGGGTCACAAAGAGTCAGACAAGACTGAGCAACTGAGCGCAACTTGAGGATATTTCACAGGGCCCCTGAATCTCTGAGAACTTAATCAGGGATATTTAGTATGTTAAATCACATTCATTGTTGCTGTTCAGCTGCAAAGCCACGTTCAACTCTTTGGACTATGGTGTGCCAGGTTCCCCGGTCCTCCACGACCTCCTGGGGCTTACTCAAACTCATCTCCATCGAGTTGGCCATGTTATATAACCATCTCATCCTCTGTTGCCCCCTTCTTGTTTTGCCATCAATGTTTCCCAGGATCAGGGTCTTTTCCAATGAATCAGTTCTTTACATCAGGAGGCCAAAGTATTGGAGCTTCAGCTTCAGCATCAGCATCAATCCTTCCAATGAATATTCAAGGCTAATTTCCTTTAGGATTGATGGGTTGGATCTCCTTGCAGTCCAAGAGATTCTCAAAAGTCTTCTCTCTCACCACAATTCAAAAGCATCAGTTCTTCAGTGCTCAGCCTTCTTTATAGTCCAACTCTCACATCTGTACGTAACTACCAGAGAGACCGTACCTTTGACTGTACATGAAGTCAAATTAGTAGCAAAGAAAAACCTGCTTATTCTGTACTGTGTGGATGAATGACATTAATACACACATTCTAGAAATTATACATAGTTCCTAAAATTTGGATGTGTCCTGATATTGTTATCAATCATAATTCCAGTTATCTTGAATTGTTGTCCGTCACACATTTCTTTGTCAATTGCGTTATGATCAGATGCTTACCTTTGCCTTTTTAAGTCTTTTGTCATTCATAGATAGTTATTGTTTCACTCTGATGCTTTTGTAAATATGCTTTATTTTTCAAAAGAATCATAGAAAAGACTTTTTGACAAGTATAAATTTCTGATGACTTTTAGATCATACAGCTAAATTGGGTAAAAAAAAATTTTTAATTCTAATGAAAACTGGTTTCATTAAACTGTTAACAAAAGATTAAGATCAAGGATTAGTTACATAAGACTAAGTGAACTGATAAATATGCTTAACATTTTTATGGCTTTTGCTTGAAATGTTATTGGCTTTTAATCTGTGTTTTCCAGATACAAGGGAATCTTTTTCCTCAAGCTAATTATGACTTATAGCAATTTGGTAAATTATACCTTTGTAAGCAAAATTGAAACATCTATCTTTTTTTCTCTACCTGATCCCTCCAGAAACTGGGAACTCTTGCACTCCTAAAACTTAATCAGGTGAATAAGAAAGACCATCTCCTGACAGGTACAGGAATCTCAGGATATTTTGGAGACCTTGAAAAGAGAAAATTTCACTGGAATAAATAAATATTACAAGTGGAATCTGTGACTAGCCCTAGTGTGGCTAAACCCAACACCTCAGCAATGGAAGCATGGAGTCTTAACAGCCGCACCACCTGGGAATTCCTGACAGTCCTTTAAAAAGTTCAAGCAAAGATTCCCAGTGAAAAGTTCTGGCACAGCCAATTTAGAAGAATCTAAGTGATCAATTAATCAGACTCATTTTACAAACAATTTGATCTTAATTTGGCTATGTTTGGGAAAATGAGGGTAATTTTAGAGCAAAAGATATCATGTTTCAGTGGATGCTAAACTCTAATTTTGTTAATTGAGGTCTGTATTTATTGCAGTCATTGATGCTGTTTCCCTCAGGACTGAGGAATACCAAAGAAAAGGAGGGATTTGCATTGATCATGATCCTCTGGGTTCTTCCCAGGACAAACCCCGCCTCCACCACGTTCTCTGCCTCTTGCTGAAAAAAAAGCTGTAACCTCTTCAGCTATCCCCAAGTTCCAAAGGACAAATATAGTCAAAGAAAGGGGAAACATGCAGAAACAAAGAAAAGCAGTCAAGCACGACAAGCTAATCATAATTTGGTCATAAAATAAAGTCAGGGCCTTTAGTTCCCCCTCAGTGGGTACAGACAATAACCTGAGCCATATCCTTGAGTTATTTTGCAGATACTAAACCTCCCCACCTCCCCACATTTCAAGTTTGATCACTGAGATAAGCTCCCCTGGAGGAGGAAATGGCAACCTCCTCCAGTATCCTTGCCTGGGAAATTCCACGGAGAGGAGCCTGGCGGGCTACAGTCCGTGAGGTCACAAAGAGTCAGACACGACCGAAGCGACATAGCACGCCTGCGTGCCACCACCAGCACACAGACCCCAGAAGAGCTGCAGCCAGAAATCTGGTAAATGAGATTCCTGAAATTTCACTGTGTGACCTCACCATCAGCCAATCAGAGGACCGCAACCCTTACAACCCCCTCCCTGAAAGCCATCAGGGAGTTCGGGTGTTTCAAGCACGAGTGGTCCCACTCTGAGCTGGAAGCCCTGCAGTAAGCCTCGACTTTGCTTCACCACGGGGCAGTCTCCGCAGATCGGCTTTGCTCCACCTTGGGCTGGTGGGCCCAGGTTCAGCCTGGTCACAGAAGCGGTGGGGAAATGAGAAGTACATCAGGTCATATGTAAAGGACTGAAGCTGAGTCTTGTTCTAGGTCAGGTTATAATACTTTTTACAGCTTGATGAAAGCTTATGTGATTTAATAATGACCTGATGATTATAGACATAGCATAGCTGGGCAAAAAGACATTTTAATATATGGTGTTTATTTACCAGGTTTATTGGAAATCAACTACTTTAGGCCAAAAGCCATTGCCTGGGCCTCATGGGTACCCTTTTGACCAAAGGGAAGCCCTGGGCATTGAGAGCCACAGAGCAGACCTTGAAACATGTACTGTACTATGTACACTTAAGTACCCATATTCTCTTATATACACTATGCATGCATGCCCAGTCCCTTCAGTCATGTCTGGCTCTTTGCAACCCATATGGACTGTAGCTCCTCCGTCCATGGAACTCTCCAGGCAAGAACATTGGAGCGGGTTGCCAGTCCCTTCTCCAGGGGATCTTCCCAACCCAGGGATCAAACCCAAGTCTCCTGCACTGCAGGCAGATTCTTTACCATCTGAGACACCCGGGAAGCCCACATGTTTATATATATGATACATATGTGTCATCTATATATATTTATATGTATAGTTACTGTATAGTATAAACTTATACATGTATGTTACACGTTATATATGCATTTGCTTATTTATTTATTTTTTGCTCTCTCCTTAAAATGCAAGCTCCAGGAAGAAACTTCTATTGTTTTGCTCACTGCTGTATTCCTAGTGCTTATAATAGGTTCTGAGACCTATCAGACCTATTAATTATCTGAGACCTATTATCAGACCCTCAGTGAGTATTTGAGTAAATAAGGAAAGAGTGAAATAGAAAAAGGTAAAAAGGGTGGGAAGGAAGGAGGACAGAGGAGAGAAAGAGAGAGGGGCTGATTCCTGTGTCCAGCCTAGAGTTACTTAGACATCCTCGTGTAACAGAATGCACATGTGCATGCAGGATTAGTACTAAAAGTGGTTATTTATCTAACATCAGAAAAATAAGATAGTTTGTACACGTAGCCAAGATAAAATGAATAGCCAGGTTTCTAAAGACTGGCAATTAAGGGAAATGTTAGGAAATAATTTGGAGGGGCTTTCAAATTTGGTGAGAGAGATTTTACTTAGAACAGATGGATGTGAAACGTCTGGAACTAAAAAGCACAGGAGACCGAGGACCAACCAGTGAGCGTCTTAGCAGCAAATGAAAGCGCATGACAGACGTGCATAAACGGGCAGCGCAGAGCCCAGAACGCTGGTGAAAAGAGCGGAAACAATACTCCGCACCAAGCCTGTCAAAAGCCATCGCCCGAGCTGAGATGGTGCCGCTTTGTTAAGGCGGCGGCTGTGATCGCATCCTTGAATACAGCCCATCAAACAGCGTCCAGGGCAGGGGCAGAGGCTCATCTGGGGAAGCAAGTCGGGGGGCAGGCACTTATTTCAGAACGTCTTGCGCCAGCCACACATGCTCGCCTTGATCCAGCATGACTGTGCTCCTAGATTAATTACCCACATTTGCATATGTGCTTTTTGGCTGCAGGCAAGGAAATAGTTGCAAGCATCACCTGGTGCCCTAAAAGAAGTGCCCTGTCTACTATACCTTACAAACTGTTTATTTTCTTTGATTCCTGTTTCAAATAAGACCCTTTCTCCAATGACATTTCCTTGATTTACTGTAATATATGCCTAAATCTCAGCCGGAGCACGACTGACTTCTAAAGCACCGTGGAAGAAGGAAAAATGTCACAAATAACTGTCAAGTTCCGCTGACAGATCATTTTGCTCATGTCATGGGAGACTTTAAAAGTTTTCTCCTTGAGTCTCTTCAGCATTGCTGGCATTGTGGTATAATCGATCATGTAATATGTGCCATCAAAAGAACTGGGGGGAAAAGGAACTTTCTGAAAATCACATTGAAGTTTAAAAAGCTGGGCAGTTTTTCCTCAAGGCAACTGGAACCTTAATTTTCCAAGACTCAGTGAGCTTTGCAAGCTGCAAAAAGATGTGGTCATATTAATGAGGACATCAGCGTTCCCTGTCCTTGACCTGAGGAAGGAGGGAACCTAGCTTCTGGTGAGCCACGAGCCCTGGTGGTCAAGGAGGTGGCTACAGATGGGCACCCCTGCCTCTGGCATGACATCCCACACAGACTCCACACCAAATGTTTGTGGGAGACCTGACAGTCCACACTTTCCAATCAACCAATGAGTGAAGGGTGTTTTTCTTCTTGGCTTCCTTTAAAGAAATCAGACTTTATTTTGGGGGGCTTCAAAAATCACTGCAGATGGTGACTGTAGCCATGAAATTAAAAGATGCTTGCCCCTTGAAAGAAAGTTATGATCAACCAAGACAGTATATTAAAAAGCAGAGACATCACCTTACCAACAAAAGTCTGTCTAGTCAAAGCTATGGTTTTTCCAGTAGTCATGAATGGATGTGACAGTTGGACTATAAAGAAAGCTGAGTGCTGAAAAACGGATGCTTTTGAACTGTGGAGTTAGAGAAGACTCTTGAGAGTCCCTTGGACAGCAAGGAAATCCAACCAGTCCATCCTAAAAGAAATCAGTTCTGAATATTCATTGGAAGGACTGATGCTGAAGCTGAAACTCCTGATGTGAAGAATTGACTCATTGGAAAAGACCCTGATGCTGGGAAAGGTTGAAGGTGGGAGGAGAAGTGGACAACAGAGGAAATTGTATGTCATATGCAAATGACAGAAAAAGAAAGCAAGCAAATAGAAATAAATATATCAAAACAACCAAAATATTTGCCCTTATGATCTTTTAGTGGGTGATGTGACCTGCTTCCATGGGTCTGGTTGGAACCTGTTGGCCAAAGTCACACTGAACTCTTTCTGACACTGAGGCAACCAAAAGCTCTTTCTGTTAGAATCACATTAGGTTAAAAAAAAGTTCATTATTTTTAATGTATTATGTTATTTCATTTATAACCATTTATATTAATGACCTTTTCATATGATATGTTATTTTTAGCTCTAGATCTCATTTATTGAGAAATAATGAAATATCTCTCTCCTTGTCCAAAGTCCCTTGTACATTCCGTTCTTCTTGCCTTGTTTTCTCTCCATGTGGACACAACTTTCCTTGGTCATGTGAATTTTTCATTCTCAAGAAATGAGTCAGCTGAAGGGAGGTGCTTACCCAGAGCCTCTACAAGACAGTAGAGGTGACTTTGAAGAAAAACCGTGACCACCAGTCATGTGATCAGAGAACTAGGGCAGAACAATGGTGCCTCGGTGCAAGACTTAGTGGAGAATAAAAGTCCAACTCAGACACAATCCAGGAAATAACAGAAGAACAGCTCAGCTTGAAGTGTCTAAGAAAAAGGGATAATCACTAGGAGGAGAGGTAACTGAGAAGGTTACTGGAAGACCCCCAGGAAAGGGTGCTTTGTGCCAAGAATCCCAGAGGCTGAGGGATACCCGTGACAGAGGGGAGGGTTCGGTTCAGTTCAGTCACTCAGTCATGTCCAACTCTTTGCAACAGCAGCACACCAGGCTTTGCTGTCCATGGCCAACTCCTGGGGCTTACTCAGACTCATGTCCATTGAGTCAGTGATGCCATCAAACCATCTCTACCTCTGTCGTTCCCTTCTCTTCCTGCCTTCAATCTTCCCCAGCATCAGGGTCTTTTCCAATGAGTCAGTTCTTCACATCAGGTGGCCAAAGTATTGAAGCTTCAACTTCAGCTCAGTCCTTCCCATGAACATTCAGGACTGATTTCTTTTGGGGTATACTGATTTGATCTCCTTGTAGTCCAAGGGACTCTCAAGAGCCTTCTCCAACACCACAGTTAAAAAGCATCAATTCTTTGGTGCCCAGCTTTCTTTATGGTCTAACCCTCACATCTATACTTGACTACTGAAAAGCCATAGCTTTGACTAGATGGAGCTTAGTCAGCAGAGCAATGTCTCTGTTTCTTAATATGCTATCTAGGTTGGTCATAGCTTTTCTTCCAAAGAGCAAGACTCTCTTAATTTCCTGGCTGCAGTCACCATCTGCAGTGATATTGGAGCCCAAGAAAATAAAGTCTCTCACTATTTCCATTGTTTCCCCATCTATTTGCCATGAAGTGATGGGACTGGATACCGTGATCTTAGTTTTATGAATACTGAGTTTTAAGCCAGCTTTTTCACTCTCCTCTTTTACTTTCAGCAAGAGGTTCTTTAGTTTCTCATCATTTTCTGCCATAAGGGTGGTGTCATAAGCATTGCTATGAACAAAGCTAGTAGCAGTGATGAAATTCCAGCTGAGCTACTTCAAATCCTAAAAGATGATGTTGTGAAAGTGCTCACTCAATATGCCTGCAAATTTAGAAAACTCAGCAGTGGTCACTGGACTGGAAAAGGTCAGTTTTCATTCTAATCCCAAAGAAGGGCAATGCCAAAGAATGCTCAGACTACCACACAACTGCACTCATCTCACACACTAGCAAAGTAATGCTCAAAATTCTCCAAGCTAGGCTTCAACAGTACGTGAAACGAGAACTTCTAGATGTTCAAGCTGGATTTAGATAAGGCAGAGGAACCAGAGATCAAATTGCCAACATCCACTGGGTCATATAAAAAGCAAAAGAATTCTAGAAAAACATCTACTTCTGTTTCATTGATTATGCTAAAGGCTTTGACTGTGTGGATCACAACTATTTGAGGAAAATTCTTCAAGAGATGGGAATACCCAGATTGCCTTACCTGTCTCCTGAGAAACCTGTATGCAGGTCAAGAAGCAACAGTTACAACCGGACTTGGAACAATGGACTGATTTCAAACTGGGAAAGGAGTACATCAAGGCCTTATATTGTTACCCTGCTTATTTAACTTATATGCAGAGTACATCATTCATAATGCTGGGTTGAATGAAGCATAAGCTAGAATCAAGATTGCCAGGAGAAACATTAATAACCTCAGAGGGGTGGGTACCGCCTACCATTTTCAAGATGAGATGCAGGTGGACCAGAACAGCATGAGCATCTGGATGAACTCAGCTCCAGCAGAACAAATGATACAGAGAGGGAAGCTAGAAGAGGCAGGTCCTGCAGATGACAGCATCCGGGGCTGCCCGGGGCAATTTCACATATAGGAAGAGTTGCCATCTTTGTTTCTGAAATCCTTAGAAGCCAAGGCTGTATAAAAAGACCCCTAATGAATTTGTCTCACAAGCCAGACTCTGCATTTTAAAACACAAAGTGCCTTTTGTTTTATGATTTTCTTGAACTACAAGAGGGGGGAAGTAAGCAAATTTTAAATCAGAAGCATAGCTCTCTGCATATACAGCAGAATTCCAAACATACACCATTTCCACATGGACTCAGCTATTCTGTGGGTCAACCTCTGACCTCATAGCATAATAATTAGAACTTGTTTTTAACACTATTTTGGGTTTTGCTGGTCGCCCAGCAGTAAAGAATCTGCCTGCAATGGAGGGGACCTGGGTTCAATTCCTGGGTCAGGAAGATCCTCTGGAGGAGGGCATGGCAACCCACTCCAGTATTCTTGCCTGGAGAATCCCATGTACTGAGGAGTCTGGTGGGCTACAGTCCACGGAGCTGCAAAGAGTCAGACACGACTGAAGCAACAAAGGACGCATGCACACATAACCCTATTTGCCTTCATCCTGTTCCATAATGCCAGCTTTATGGACCGTTTGATGGGAAAATAGGCTTAATAGAACCTGATACCTGGGAAATATTTTATTGCAACTAAGAGCATGTATTTCCTGAATATGGGCCCTGGCATCTATTAGAAAGTAAAATGTGGAGGAAATAGTTGGGAACTATTTTTGCAGTCCAGTTCAAAGTTCAGAAATCACAAATGGAAGTTAAAATTTGTGATTCCCCCCATTAACCCTTTTGCTCTCTGCGCCTGGAACCCTGAGCACCTTCTGCTGATGACAGGGCAGTTTTCTAATCAAGAGAAGTGACAGCTCAGAAATGGGACCCTTGCTAGGACATGAGGCTTTATCCTGCCTGCTATTTCTATTGACTCTGTTCTACTCTCAGCTCCCCATCTGGGTGTGGAGCGAAGCAAGGAGGGGCCTCTCTCGAGAAACTGGAGTCTGGTGGGAACCATCAGTGATTGAGAATCACTAATAAAATACTAAAAACCCCCATTCCTTCCAGATCCAGAGGGAGAGAACTCACTCCTCCTTCCTACTCTCCATCATGTCTTCACTTCTCCGTGAAAAGCAGATAGCTCACCAGGAATCATCATTGTGATGCTCATCCCCACCTGGTAGCCCAGCAGTAAAGAATCTGTCTGCAATGGGGTGGGGGGGGGACCCACTGCAGCTGGGGGGACCCATCCCAGGGCAGACTCTCAGGGATACCTGCAAAGAGAGGCATTCTCCCTTGCCCTGTACCGTAAAATTGATAGGTAGTGGGAACTGGCTGTATAGCACAGGGAGCCCAGACAGGTCCTCTGTGATAGCCTGCAGGGGTGAGGGGAGGGGAGGGAGGAAGGCTCAAGAGGGAGGGGACATATGTACATAATTACGGCTGATCCAGGTGGCCCTATGGCAGAAACCATTTAACATTGTAAAGCAATCTTCCTCCAATTAAAAAAAAGTCAAAGTGGCTCAGCTCTTGTCCCGCTCTTTGCGACCCCATTGACTGCAGCATGCCAGGCTTCCCTGTCCCTCACGAACTGCCGGAGCTTACTCAGACTCGCGTCCATCCAGTCAGTGATGCCATCCAACCATCTCATCCTCTGTCGTCCCCTTCTCCTCCCACCTCCAATCTTTCCCAGCATCAGGGTATTTTTTTTTTTTTTAAGAATTCCCTAAACACATGCTATTAGGCAGACAAATCTATAGAAGCAACAAGGGAAGAATAATTAAATCACAGGCAGGAGATGCCAAGAAAATGATCTAGATGTTAAGGAAATGTTAAGGCAAGTCTGATGGTTTTGTGGAGCTTGGGAGTACACAGGTATAAGGACTGTGTTGTAGTAAGCACCACAGCCATCTCAGCCTTGGTCCTACTTCCCGGTCCTCTTAGGACTTGGTTTTTCCATCCATATAATGGACACACACGTGGTAACCATTTCAGACTCAAGTTGGGCTGGGTCCGTTGCTTGAACAATAACTGCAAAAAGTTTGGAAAACACAAAATGTTTTTTCTTTCTCACAAATCACGCTTATTCATTAAATATTTTTAAATCATCAAAGGTAAATCTAAGTGTAGATTTTAAAATCCCACTGGCAGGAGGGCTCTGGACCCAAGCATTAGCTGCTCCTATGAAAACAGGGGGCAATTGTGCGGAGAGGGGTTCCCCAAGCCTGCTCCACCATCAACATTAGCACATGTATTTAATTACAGAGCTGACTCACAACTGTCATTATTTATCCCCAGGGAATGCCAGACAGTATCTGGAGACAGTTTTGATAGTCATCTGCTTGGGTGGGGGCTGCTGGTGGCAGGTACTGTTGGAGAGCAGAGATGCTGCTAATTATCCTACAACACACAGGAGAATCCCCACCGCAAGGGTTTATCCCCCCCCCAAATGGCAACAGTACCATGGCTGAGAAACCCTCACTAAGGTGACCTGAGATCTCTTCAGCTTCTGTCCTGAAAGGTCTCACTTGAGCCCTGGGCAGTGTTGGAGGTGGTACTTCTCAGCTGGACCAACATCAGACCTACCTGCTACCAGAGAGATGACACCCTCTCCTAGCCTTGAGGTTAAGAGACTGGTATTTATGGACATGAACTTAGGCAAACTCCTGGAGATGGTGAAAGACAGGGAGGCTTGGCGTGCTGCAGTCCAAGGGGTCTCAAAGAATCAGACATGACTTGGCAACTGAACGACAGCATTCATTTGGCATCAGCTATAAACTCCAGAGAAGTTACTTGGGAAATACAAAATCAGGAGGGGAATAAAATGGAATGAATGCTCTTTCCAGACACCAGCTGTCCCACATCCTGGGACTCTGTTCACCCCAGTGGTACTCACTCCCCCTGTGTGGGAGATTGAGTTTAGGAGCTTCTGTGACCCAGGCAAGAAAGCAGCCAAGGAAGGAGGCACAATTTCGCATCTGACTTGGGACATTATTCACTCAACCTTTATTGATGGAGCACCAGCTGTGTGTGTCCTGGGTCCCATGGAAGAAACCAATGTGGAATCCTCTCTGAGAGCTTATAGGCTAGCAGGGGACAGCCACCAACAATTCACACATGATGCAGCCTTGAGGGGAAGGCAAGCTGGGGAGGGCCCAGAGGGAGGCACGCAGTGACGGTATGACCTCAGGGGCAGGCCTGTCAGATATGGCAAGACTGGATCGGCTGAGGACTGAATCACTGATCTTCAAGGTCCACCAGTAGAATGGCCAACCGCCCAAGTCATCAACGTGAGGCATGTCCCGCTTCCCGCCATGGTTGTGCTCAGGTCTGTGTCATGCAAAGACGGCCCCCGTCTGTAATATTCTGCAGGACTCTGCTCAGGGCTGGGTCATCTGAGAATCATGTGTCCAGGCCAGGCATGGTTCACCCTATTGTCAGGACTCAGTCACCCAGCAGCCGGCCGGCATGCAGTCCAGAGCTTCCCTCCTCCCTAGGAGCCTGGCTGCACTGGAAGTCGATCCAGATCACTTAGCTAGAAAAAACACACAGCAAAGAGAAAAGAAGTAAACACTAGAAAGAGCTTAAACAAGCAGGCATCCATGGGACTGGTGCCTCTTCCCAGACAGCTTTATCTCTGCAGTTCACGCCCTCTGGTTGTGAACAATTTCAGGGTTGATGGGGTAGCAACCTTCAGACATTCTCCTGGTTGCTGTTGATTCCTGCCCCTGCTGCCCCAGGAGCACGCGGTGGCCTTGGCAGAGAGAGAGCTTTCATGTTCATCTCCCACCTCATTAGGTCAAATCAAACCTTGCCAGGCCCGGGGCCTTGTTCCCAGCTGGCGAGCAAGCAAGTTATTCTGATGCACCGCGCTCCTATTTATCAGGAACCCTGGAGCAGAGCGTCTGCGTTAGGTACAGAGAGAGCTGCAGCGTCCAGACTGTCCCAGCCCTTGTCTGTCTTCCCAGGATGTAAGGGACGGAGGCCATGCCCTCGCAGTCTCCTATCCAGAGCCTGCTGACTGCAGCTCTGTACTGACGCCTTTCCAAGGCTCCAAACTGGAAAATATAGGTGTTGATCTCCTGTGGCCTCAGCTGGCAGCAGCTTGAAGCAGGATCTCAGTTCCCCTGTTAGAGATTGAAGCCAGACCAGGAGGGTCCGTGGGCAGTGACAAGGCTCTGGCTTGTCTGCTTTGTGGAGATAAACTCCAACAAGGGGACACAAAGTAGTGAGGCAAGTCAGGTCTTCATTAGGAGAAAAAAAAAAAAAAAGCACATGCGCATAAGCACACTAGGGCTCCGAGAGCGCGTTTCGCCTTTGTTGTAGTTTAAGTCACTTGTACGGGCATTTCTCCGAGGTTTCCCACGGCCAGTCATCTTGCTTTGCTTGGTTCTGAGTCTGTGTTGGGTTTACCTCAGGGTTCTCGCCGCTGTGCATGTGCATCTATGGGAAGGCTGACATCACCTATTATGGGGTGGGACCCCTCCCTTCCTGGCCCCCAAGGAGCCTCTGTGTGTATGTGTAGTTGGAAAGGTCTCCTTGACGTTGAGAATAGAGAATATGTGATCTCATTATCTTCCGTCTGGGAAGGGCTCAGCTCTTCTCTGCCTCTGCGTATATTATCTTCATCTTGGAGTATCTGTCCACAGGCGACAGCTACTCAGCCCAGGGCCCATCTATGTCATGCCTCATTGGCAGGGGCAGGAAAGTGGGCAGGTCCTGGTTCTGCCCCTGCCCTGGTGCGGCTCCTTAGACGAGCCCCAGCCTCCTGGGCCCTGTTTCCCCCATTTCACCTGCCACCCCGAGTGATGGGAAGGACCCACTACAGGTCATGGAGCTCTGTAGATACATAATGTGCTTTCGTTATTGACACCAACTCCTCCCCCAAAGCTGGCATCAAGCCCCACACCTGCCTGCCCCATGGCCCCTGAGCCCAGTCAGGAACCCCTGGAGTAGAGTCTGTGATTGCCTATTGAAGATTCCTACACAACCGCCTTTGTAATACATAACCATGTGCTCACACCGAATCCCACTGCCTGCACGTCACCAAGTTGGTGGTTTTCTTACAGCACACGGTGACCTATTAAAACCATTTAGTGAGCACTTCCTGCAGATATTTAACTTTTATTGAAAGAAACTCAAGATGAAGATTATATAATGAAGACAGGTCTCTGAGGACACACATCAGTGTCAGGACAGTTTTCCTGTGGGCCTGGGGAGTGGGGACAAAGGGCAGTTCTCACTTTGTACATTACTGCACAACTGGACCATTTATAAGATAGAACTCACAGACTATCATAGTGTGATATAGACACACAGATATACACTGTGTTGTGCAGTCACTGACTTGTGTCTGAGTCTCTGAGACCTCAGGGACTGCCGCACGCCAGGCTTCCCTGTCCTTCACTATCCCCCGGAGCTTGCTCAAACCCATGTCCATCGAGTCGGTGATGCCATCCAACCATCTCACCCTCTGTCATCCCCTTCTCCTCCCACCTTCAGTCTTTCCCAGCATCAGGGTCTTTTCAAATGGGTCAACTCTTCGCATCAGGTGGCCAAAGTATTGGAGCTTCAGCTTCAGCATCCGTCCTTCCAGTGAACATTCAGGGCCGATGTCCTTTAGGATCGAATGCTTGTGTGTTTTAAACACCATCTTATTCAGGGCACAGCTTTTCAAAGGAATACCAAAGAAGCTTTGCCACACCTTGACTGCTCGTAGAGAGCACCTTACCTCAGGAAGTTCCACTTAGGTTTAAACGGGCCTTAAGATGAGTGACAAGGAGATGTGAGAGATGGCGCTTTCCCACTTATATAACACGGGCTCCCCTGGGACCCTCCTTGGGGGAATCAGTGGCTGGTCTGAAGCCGGTGCTTTGTCACCTGCTGGGAAGGTTCAGGCAGGGGCAGTCAGGGGCTCTCCCCAGCCCCACATGGACCCGCCCTGACCTCCCATGTCCGGCTCTCACCTGCATCCTGTGTGCAGGATGCTGGGTACCAGTCGTCCTGCCTGGGTCCTCAGCCTCTCCTCCTTCTCCCTCAACCAGCAGCCAGTCGCCTCCACCTACCTTCCAGCCTCCAGCGCAACTTCCTCCAGGGGCTTGTCCATCTTCACCCCGGGGTTCCAAGCCTGACTTGCTCTCTGGCTGACTGTGGGCCTCAGACAAGCCAGGGGACCTCTGTGTGCCCCAGGTCCACATCCCCACATCCCCAACTCTGAAATAAACACTCCCCAGGCCAAGCCCCTGCCTCCTGCTGCCGTCCACCAAGAGTTAACCAGGCAAAGGCAGCTCTGGAGCCCCAGGGAGAACGGCAAGGAGTCAGAGATAATCATCTTGGTGTTTATCTAGACCTCCCTTCTGAAAGGACATCTACAATCTCTTCTTAATCCTGTTACAGGGCTGTCCCCCTGGTGGGATCAGGAGGATTTATCTCTGCATCCTCCATCTGGTACCCGACAATCACTGGCACCAATTGGAAAAGCCCCTTCCGAGTTCTTTCTCAAGGACAAAGTAAATGTCGACTAGGGCTTGAGCTAGCCTGAAATCCCGAAGGAGGTGATGGATGTTGGCAGAAGGAACAGATTAATAACAGAGTGAATCAGAGGTCCCAGTCCTCGCCAGACCATTTTTTATCACTGAGATGCTGTGGGCAGATCAGGACAGACCCCAGGGGGACACTCAGAATTCCAGACCAAGTCTAAACTGGAGGTTATCCACTTGAGACTAGGAAAGCAGTTCCCTCTAGGGGCTACAGCAAAAATGCATCTGTTCATCTGACATTACTGAGACCCTTCTGTGTTGGGCATTGGAGAGACAGAGGCAGACACGGGGCAGAGGCAGATAAAGGGAGAAGGAGGTGAGGACAGGACATGTCATATCAGATAACTTTTGTAGTCAGTGATTCACTCCTCTCATGCACCAGTGAGAACTCGCTGGGTGCCTGTGTACCAGCATCAGTGGCTCATTTATTCTGCTCCACTCTCTCTTCCCAAAAGACTGACCATCTTCCAAAACACAGATTAATTTTCTTAATTTTAAAAAGACCTATTTATTGTGTCCCCTTCCATTGTCTGTGTTCCTCTGCTGGACCTCAAGACCCCAGAAGGCAGAGACATATGTCTGATTCCATCACTGAGGTTTCCCAAGCACCCAGAATATGGTATGTGCTATGTCTGTGCTAAGTCACTTCAGCTGTGCCCGACTTTTTGTGACCCTATGGACTGTAGCCCACCATGCTCCTCTGTCCAGGCAAGAATACTGGAGTCGGTTGCCGTGACTTCCTTCAGGGGGTCTTCCCGACCCAGGGACTGGACCTGAATCTCCCACGGCTCCTGCATCACAAGTGGATTCTTTACCACTGACCCACCAGGGAAGCCCATAGCACATGGTGAAGTGAAGTGAAGTGAAAAATGCTCAGTCGTGTTCGACTCTTTGCAACCCCAATGACTGCAGACCCTCCAGGCTTCTCTGTCCACTGGATTCTCCAGGCCAGAATATTGGAGGAGGTAGCCTTTCCCTTCTCCAGGGGATCTTCCCAACCCAGGACTTGAGCAGTGGTCTCCTGCATTGCAGGTGGATTCCTTACCTGCTGAGCTACCAGGGAAAGCCCAAGAATACTGGAATGGGTAGCCTATCCCTTCTCCAGCAGATCTTCCCAACCCAGGAATTGAACCAGGGTCTCCTGCATTGCAAGCGGATTCTTTACCAGCTGAGCCACCAGGGAAGCCCTATAGCACATGGTAGGTGCAAGTAAATCTCTCTCAATAAATTAAGGTCACCTCCACATACACACTGTTGATACTCTGGATAAAACAGGTAACTGACGAGAACCTGCTGGATAGCACAGGGAACTCTGCTCAATGCTCTGAGGTGACCAACCTGGGATATATGTATGGCTATGCTGATTCATTTTGCCTCACCCTAGAAACTAACACGACACTGTAGAGCATCTATACTCCAATAAAAGCTAATTGAACAAATAAATTAAGGTCTTCTCTCCAAGGCTGCAACCACAGAGACAGAATTCAGCGCTCCTGGAGGCTGAGATGGCTTTTCTTCCAAACCTCCACTCACGGCTGCTCTGTCTGATCCTGAGGCTGGACTCCTGAACTCTGTAGCCCTGCTCAGGACTGTCCCAGGGACAGCCTGGGGGCCTCTCCTGGTGACATGTGCCCCCGCAGCCCTGAGTCTCTCAGGGGTCCTCTGCGGCCCACGTGTGCACCCCGCATCCTCACCGCCAGTCTGGGACAGGCACCCACAACCGGTCTACCAGGCTGATCTGTCCAAACATCCCCTCCAACTCCAGGTCAAACCTCCTTCACTGCTTTGACCTCCCCAAGAAGAGAAGGAAAAGGGGGTGGGAATGGAGAGAGAGTGGAGGGAAGGGTGGAGGGGGGCCAAGGTGGGGAGTCGGCCTCCTCCTTGGGGAGGTGAGGGATGCCGCCTAACTAAGGAGTGAACCGCTCCCCGGCCCCACTCCCCTTCTCTGGGACGTGCCCACTCGCCTTGAGGGCTCTTACAGAACAAAGCCGTTTTGTCCCCTTGGTCCACAGCCCCTCCCTGGTCATCCCGGCAGCAGGATTCCAGGCTCAGTGACGCCCACTGGTCCTGGGTCAGAGAAGGGGCTGCAGAACCGCCAAGCTCCGCCAAGGCCGAGCTCCGGGGAGGGCGGCAGAGGACCAGTGCTCCCAGCCCAGAGTGGACGCAGGGCAGTCAGTCGGGGGCCACAGGGGCCAGGGCTGGGAGCCTGGCCCGACGGTGCGCCCAGGAAGTGGGAGCGGAGCTGGGCCTTGAAGATGGGGGAGAGGACAACCAGCGAGTGTGGAGCGGCCATTCCCGGTGTAGGAAAGGGAGAACTGGGAGCCGGGACTCTCGCGGAGCTCAGCATGGGGAGGAGGCTCCGGGGGCGGGAGGGGTGGTCTCCAGGGGGTGTGGAAACAAGACCGAGGGGTGCCGCCTGCTCACTGAGGGGCTGGGGGGTTATCCTGGAAGGAGGCTCACTCCGAGAGGCACGCGATCACTCTGTTTTAGGATGAGGCGGGGCCCTGGAGCGGGGATGCCTCCGCAGAAGGAGATCTGGTACCAAGTCAGGTTCCTGCAGCGAACGGGGCTCCCTGGGGAAGACCATCCCACTGTTTTCAGGAGGAGACAGTGCTGGCCGTGATGCTTACCGGGATATTGCAGAAAAAAGAAAGCAAATGTATGTCAACTCTGTGTTTCATAGCACTGAGCACAATTTATAAAGAACATTTTTTTTTTTTTTTAAGAAATGAAAAGGAATTGTGCCTTAGGGATAGGAGGCAGCTACCCGCTCAGGAAGGATTGGGAACTTCCTCATCCAATAGCAGAGATAATTTCCACCTTCCGTGGCTTACTGAAATGGGTCTCCCTACTTCATCGCCATCCAAAGGTAGATTATACAGTAGGCAAACTTTCAGTTATTCAGGAAGCAAACCAGTATTTCCTAAGGAAATCACTAAAATTAATGAAACCTTGTATTTTACAGACTTAGAATTTATTTAGTTTTATTTTTCCTTCATGAAACTTAGAGTTCTACCAAAAGGTTTTACTATCAGACTGCTATTACAAAATCGACCCTTGAGCTAGTTAGGATGAAAAAATAGACAAATCATAGCACGGACCATCTACAGGGACTTGTCTACTCTTATTTAAAACAACAAATTTTTAAAAATGTAAAACCGAGCACAAGCTTGCTTGCATAGAGTATCTGGGGCACATAAATTTTCAGGGTAATCCTCTGAACCGTCACGGAAACTTTGTAAGTTGGATATAGCCTGTAGTCCTATACACTGTGAAATAAAATTTCTTTTTTTATTCTTTTGCTGCTTATCATGAACTTTTCAAACCAAGTTTTTTTAAATTTATTTATTTTTAATTGAAAGATACTTGTTTTCCAGTATTGTGTTCAGTTTAGTTTAGTTGCATGTCCGACTCTGCAACCCCATGGACTGCAGCACGCCAGGCTTCCCTGTCCATGTTCCCGCAGTTTACTCAAACTCATGTCCATCGAGTCGGTGATGCTATCCAACCATCTCATCCTCTGCTGTCACCTTCTCCTCCTGCCCTCAGTCTTTCCCAGCATCAGGGTCTTTTCCAATGAGTCAGCTCTTCGGATCAGGTGGCCAAAGTATTGGAGTTTCAGCTTCAACATCAGTCCTTCCAATGAACAGTCAGAACTGATTTCCTTTAGGATGGACTGGTTGGGTCTCCTTGCAGCTCAAGGAACTCTCAAAAGTCTTCAACACCAGTTCAAAAGCATCAGTTCTTTGGCATTCAGCTTTCTTTACAGTCCAGCTCTCACATCCATACATAACTACTGGAAAAACCGTAGCAAACATCAACATGAATCAACTATAGTCAAAGCAGGTTTTAAAGAACTGACTTGAGTGAAAGCTAACTTATTAGTAACAGGCTTAAGGTTTAACATTCAGAAGTAGATTCAATGTCAGGAGGGAAACAAAAGCAGCTTGTCTATAATTTGGTGCAAAAAGTAAAAAGGCTGAAACCTAGATCATTTTAATTCAAACAGTATCTCCCTGAATAGGTTTACGAACAATCTGGGAATAAGTGAGATGGATTAGCCCCAGCTTCCTTATGCTGTGTGTGGGCAGAGGTGAGATGGGAGAGAATCCACCCATTTCACGGCACCATTAGGCTTCTTGTTTCTGTACCAGCCCTAGAGTTGAAGATTGAAAGGAAGGCTTCATCCATCAAGTACAACAGCATGATATTGTTTGTAGCAAATCAACCTTGACTGGTTGTCAAGGGCTGTCTGAAGGCCAGCAGGATGGATGGGATGGATGGGCATTTCTAGAGGTCCCAGGTGTGAGTCATAATGACAGTGCAATGGAGCCATAATTCAAAATGTTACCTAAACATCCTTGAACTTTTTTATGTGTTCAATGTGTTCTCAGAGGACATGAAATGGAACAGGAGGTGTTATTAATGTTACAAGTTAGGCTGGGGCCAGGCCGCCTGGTGCAAGCCCCTGCTTAGCCACCGCTGTGCCACCTTGGGACAGTTACTTAATGCCCATTTGTTTCAGTTTGCTCATCTGCGAAATGGGGGACCAGGTAGTACCTACTCCTTAGGGTTGCTTTGCAGATTGAGTTTATGTAACAATGCCTGGCACACAGGCACATCCTTAAGATGAAGGAAAAATTGGAAGACACTTGAATGGGCTCTGGGCTTCCCTGGTGGCTCAGATGGTAAAGAGTCTGCCTGCAGTGTGGGAGACCCGGGTCTGATTCCTGGACTGAGAGGATCCCCTGGAGAAGGAAATGGCAACCCACTCTAGTATTCTTGCCTGGAAAATTCCATGGACAGAGGAGACTGGCAGACTACAGTCCATGGGGTCACAAAGAGTCGGACACGACTGAGCAACTTCACTGGTGAATGGGCTATAACCTTTTTTAATATATTATTTTTTGAAAAAGATGGATCCTGAGAGGAATCAGTTAATTCATGAGGCTACAATGCCCATTGGGTCAGATGGTAAACCTGCTTAGGGTGGGGGTGCAGATTTCTTTCTTAATTCTTTCACAAAACTTGGCATAATGTCAATGAGTTGACACTTCAACAATTGATGACCAATCCCAGGTGACTGTCACAGGAATTCAAGCTTGGAAAAACATCTGCTTTGGGGAAATGATTGGATCTGTGGGTTCTGAACCACTAGGGGACGATCCTGGTGGAGAGTGTGGCTTTCATGCCAGCTCCTACTTGATGGGCTTCACACTCATCCTCCAACGTTTTGTTTGTAGAGCCATCAAAGAATCACCTACACTCTAGTCTCAAGCTCCTTACCTTGCTGGTCCTCATATTGGGAACTGCTGCCCCCATGATTTGTCCAGGTCCCAGGTGGCTCAGGGCATAGAATCTGCCTGCCAATGCAGGAGATTAGAGTTGAATCCCTGGGTTGGAAAGATCCCCTGGAGAAGGGAATGGCAGCCCACTCCAGTGTTTTTGCCTGGAGAACCCCATGGACGGAGAAACCTGGTGGGCTACAGTCCCTGGGGTCAGGAAGAGTTAGACACAACTGAGCAGTAGCAGCAGCGGCAGAGATGACGTCACTTCCTCTGTGCGCTCCTTGGTAAGTCGCGTCCCATCGTTACTGGCGATTTTGTTCTTCCACGTTTCCCATGTGTCAATGCTTTCTGGTAGAGTCCATGATGACTGGACCATGCCTGGCCAAGATGGTGGACTAGACACCATGCGTGGCAGGCAACAGAGGCCATATGCATATTTGTTAAATGAACTGTGGGTGCCCTGTAGTCAAAATTCTAGAAGAGTGAGCAGAGTTGTTGCAATAGGGGCACACATGCAGCTTGGGGCTCCTACGGCTCCGCAGAAGGAGAGATCAGGAAGGACATGTAGGATTTGGGCACTGGTAGGTGATCCTGGGGAAGCTTCAGGAAAGCTGGGCTTTGTTTTATATTGAAGGCTGCTGGGATGGGAGGCAGTCTATGACTGGGTGCTCATCATCTTATCTAGCAGGTCAGAGCAATGCAACAGGCTAGAGTTGTGATTGTTAACCCTGGCACTCCCATCGGGCAGGACTGGGACCTCTAGTGACACATGTGTGGTTGGCAAACGTCCTTGCTGTTGACTGTGATCAGACATAGTCATCCTGTGGGCCCAGGATTTCTGGCTCCATCAAGGCCACAGAGCTGGTCACTGCCGCTGGTCTGGAAGGCTCATGTGTCCGGGGGTGGGGGGTGGGGTGGGCACCAAGGCCTGGCTTATCTAATCATGCCAGTTCGGGTGTACCAACTGTTTGCCTCATCTCAGCATATCTAGCAAATATTCCTGAAGCAGGCAGAGGTCTGCATGTGTCTCTAGGACCCTCACCTCCCCATCTTGAGGTATGGGCGGTGCACCTGCCACCTTCCTCAGGACTCGTGGTTACACCCCTGGGTGGTGGAACCACAGAACAGTGAAATAAATTGCTGCCGCCATTGGGATATCAGAGAACTGGTCAACCAGCTCAGCTCCACCAGGAGGAAAGGCAGCTACAGTGAGGATGTTACGCACTTTGGAATTGAAATGGGTTAAACACATTCACTTGAGGTTGTCTCTTTTCAATTTCCCAAATGTAACCAGCAAGAATAAACCATTTAAGAGAGAAACCTGAGTGACTGCATGATTTGCAAGAGAATAGAGTACATTACCCCTCACACTTTGAGACATGGGGAATGTTCCTCTTCACAGACTCATTTAGATGGAAAATGAGTTTCTTTGCACATTAGCACCCTAAACATACCCTGCAATAAAAAGATAAAATAATTTATGGAGATCTGCTCCCACTCGAAATTCAGAGCAGACCGTGTGTCTCTGGCAGCTTGCCAGAAGGTTTTTGCTTATTTAGATTTGCAAACACCGTTGAGGTGGCTAATGTCTGACCCAGAGGGGAGGAGAGGGACTAGGACTAGAATCCTGCAAGATGAACTCTGAAGATATCGGAGATAAAGCTCGGCTTGAGTTCATGCATAACATATGTTGCTTCTTCCAAGGTTCCTAAAACCAGCTATTCATTTCAAATGGAAATGAAATTTTCCAAACATGCTGAGCCTGACATGATGCTTGTGCTTTTGTAGAGTCTTAAACTCTTTGGTGCTTAACTTCACAGAAAAAAAAAGCAAAATAAAACTCGCTTTCTGTAATCAGATGGGACTTGCATCTAAGCTGCCACTTTCCCCATGTGGCAGTTTCATCCTATTTTGCTAAAGCACGTTTTAGTTCATGTGATTTAGCAAAATATCTGGCTTCAATAGCCAGCCACAAAGCAGTTACATTTAGGGAAACTAATTCACACAGCATTTATATATTATATCCATCTCCAGTCCTTTGGCCACCTGATGAGAAGAGTCAGCTCACTGGAAAAGACCCTGATGCTGGGAAAGATTAAGGTCAGAAGGAGAAGTAGGTGACAGAGGAGGAGATGATTGGATGGCATCACTGACTCAATGGACATGAGTTTGAGCAAACTCTGGGAGATGGTGAAGAACAGGGAAGCCTAGAATGCTACAGTCCACGGGGATGCAAAGAATCAGATGTGAGGGTCCGACTCTTTGCAACCCCATGGATTATACAGTCCCTGGAGCTCTCCAGGCCAGAATACTGGAGTGGGTAGCCTTTCCCTTCTCCAGGGGATCTTCCCAACCCAGGGATCAAACCCAGGTCTCCCGCACTGCAGGCGGATTCTTTACCAGCTGAGCCACCAGGGAAGCCCCTTAAGTGAACAACAGCAGCAAATTTTTCATTATTGATTACTCAACGTATCAAGCGTTTAGAAAAACAAATTCAGCGATCAGCATTACGTTGTTAGCACTATAATAACACTCAAACACGATGGAACCGTTTTTAAGTGAGATGGACATTCTAATAACTTAGAATGAGACCTCTGCGTTTTGTTTTCAGCTGTGCGTATATTTGTTATCGTGGCTGATGTTTTAATTTGGAAGAAGATCTTTGAAATCTCAAAGAAGCGCAGCGCCTCTCCTGTCTGCGTCGATATGGTTGACCTTGTACTCTTTCCGGAGAAGCTAGCCCTCCATTATTTGGTTCACAACCATTTTCATCAGTTAAATATACCATTAGGGAGAAATTCACATCATCTTCATAAAAGCCAGCCAAAATGCCAAGACAAAAGGACTCTGGATTTATGCCGTAAACATCCACTCAAGCGCAGAAGGAGTTTCTCATTAAATAAATCCTTTGAGATCATTAAGGAGCATTTAACACTGAAAGTCTATGATGCTAAGCAAAACCAAACAGTAGGCACTGTTACAAACTAAAGCCAAAGTCTGTTCATAAGTCTGGATTTCTATGCAATTCTTGCCATAGCATATTTTAAATGTAATTAACGCATCAATATATTCCTATTAATTCGAGGTACTGTTATTTTGAAACAAATATTGCATAAGATGCATAGTGAGTGTACAAAGCACACTGGGATGGGTCTCCTCTCAGAGACTATCTGCATCTTTAACCTGCTCCTTGAAGAATATCATTTCCTCCCAAACGAGCTGGGCTCTCATCCCAAACCCCAGGTGTCTTTGCCTCTGGCCTCGCCCAAGCCAGTGGGGGAAAGACCGTGCCCTAGGACCGTGCCCTAGGACCATGCCCTGCCCTCCACCTTTCCTCATTTCCTCTGGAGCCCGTCTCCCTGCTGCGCTCTGTGAACCTGCTTCCTGGCTTCCAGGAGATAAGAAAATACCTTGCAGGCTCTACTCAGTGATGGGCCCTCTGACCCACCTCTCAAGGGTGCTGGTGGAAGAAGGCAATGGACTGAGTAGCTGCTGACACTGCTACATGTGGGGAAAGTTCCAAGACATTCTCCATCCTGTGGACACTGGTCGTATCCACCTAAAGGTTTAATCCAACATGATGAAGGAAGACCTGTGACTTCTCTCCATCTGGAGTCCAGCATTGCTTAAAGTACAGGACCTAAGAAGATTTGGCGTTATATAAAGGGAACCTGTAGACCTGAGAAGAATCTGGGGTTATGCCAGAGCATGCCCAGGGCATGGAGCTGAGGGTAGATAGAGCTACATTTCACATCGAGACAGAGAAATGTTCGCTGATGGACTGGAGGACAGGGCTGGCTGAGGAGCGCGTCACCCTAAAGAAAGTGTCCAGGACTCTGTGAGGAGCCAAAACTGAACGGTGGATGTGGCCCGTGGGACACCCCTGGCGGCAGTGGGAGCCAAAGAAGCTCCGCAGTAAGTGAGACATCGTCATCAATGGGAGCCTGTTTGCTGTGCTCCCGGGTGTCGCCTTCCCTCATTAAAATCTCTGGTTTCTTTTCGGAAACAAAAAAATCTTGGAGGAGTTGAGGGATGCACCTATTAGGGAGGGTTTTCCAGCTACATGAACAGTCATGGCACACCACCAAGCACGGGAACACCACTGCATACAACACAGTGAGCACACGACTCACATACACCACATGCTCAGCTGTTCACACTCTCACACTTGTACATCACAACTGACCCACAACCATATACATTTACACTCACACATTCACGCACAAACACATGTGATCATTTGCTAAAACACACAGCCAGTAACACATTCACATACTCACATTTATGCTCACTCTCATATGTATACATACACACTTACTCTTACAAGCACACGCACCCCAGTTAAATTTATTTGATTGGTCCTAACACCACACACTGCTAGGAATGACTGAAGGCAGGAGGAGAAGGGAATGGCAGAGGATGAGATGATTGGATGGCATCACTGACTCAATGGAAATGAGTTGAGTAAACTCTGGGAGTTGGTGATGGACAGGGAGGCCTGGCGTGCTGCAGTCCATGGGGTCGCAAAGAGCTGAACACGAGTGAGAGACTGACCTGAACTGAACTGAACACTACACAAAACACCTAGCCACCCCTTGTGAAGCTGTGATCCGAGGCTTATACTGTACCCATTTTATAGGACAAGCAGTTGAGACAAAGAGAGAGTCACCCAGGCAAGGCTATGCAGAGGTCAAGGAAGCTCTGAAATCAGCAACCAACAGCAGACCTGGAGCGGGTCCCCTCCATCCAACTCTTCCTGCCCTCAAACCTCATGTGAGATTCATGATAACTGCACTGTGTGTATGCTCATCTAACGCAAAGTCAGAAATGCGGGGACCATGATGTGGCTCGCCGCCAAATAAAGAAAGTGCTTCCCTGTGAATTCTCATGCGTTTGGGGTCAGCAGAGGCTGGTTCTGTATTCAGTTCCACCTCATAAACAGAGACCTCTGTGCCCGGCAAGTACGTTCAAAGGACAAGGTCACTGAGCCAGGAGGCCAAGCGATGCCTGGGATCACCTATGGGCAGCATCTTCCCAAGGAGGACCCAGGAGGTCCGCTCTGAGGTCCCACAGGACTCATCCCCGAGCCCCGGCTTCTGCAGCCAGTTCTGGCCTGCTCCAACCTGCCGGCAGTAGAAGTCCCACTGCTCCACATTCCTCCAAGCATGTCCTGGTGCACAAGTTCCCGAAGCAGATGGATCCTGGCACCGATGCTTAGCAGCTGCCCCTTCCCCAACAACCCCAGCCCTGAGCGCCTGGTGTCGCTCCATGGGCAGAGCCCAGTATCGAGATGTCAAGGCTGAAACTGTGAATCGTGACAGCCTCAAATTAAAGATGAGAAGATTACCGAGTCTCTCTGCCCATAATTACCTGTAAGTCACTTTCATTCCTCTGGTTCTCATTTCAGAAATACCATGCAGGAATGACCCCGCGTGATCAACGGACAGCTGCAGATGCTGCCTTTCCAACACTTGTTAAGAGGCCTTAACTTGAGAACCCTGGATCTCCGCATTATCACCCATGCCTGCCACGATCATCTCGCATCTCTAACTGCTGATCCATGGGGGAAGGGAAACCTCTCCCTGAAGCGGTCCCTTTTGACTCATTGGCTCAGTCTCCTTGCCAACCACCCACGTGGATCAGCCCCAGCAGTTGAAGATCTTTGCCAGTGTCTCTCTGGCACTGCTTCAGATGTTAGGTTCCCTAATATTGCTGACCTTTCTGATACGGACATGGACAGTAAGAGAGTCTGTCCTATGGACAAGCTCGCCATGGACAATAAGAGAGCTTCCTGCACGCCCTCACCAAGGAGGGGTGAGGAGGAGAGGCTGCACTTGCCCCCTTTAAGGTTCCAGGTGTCTGGGATGTCACGACCATTCCTCCCTACTCAGAGAAGGTGAGGAACTGTCCCAGAGTCACGCAGCTGATCGGTGCAATGAGTGAACTTTGGTATCTGGTCTATGTAACTCCAGTTCTGCTCTCTTCAGTAGTACTTCCTGGACCCAGATTTCTTCAGTGAAGCGAATGCCTGAATGACAGTGATACTCATCTTGCAAAACAGCAAAGAGGAAGCCTGAGACCATAGAGAGCCGAGGTGCCACTGCCCAGCTGGCCCCCTGCACTTAGGAGTCATGATGAGCAACTGCTCAGAATCACACAGCCAGCCAATGGACAGGGATCTTAGAGCCAAGCACCACTCTCCTCCCCACATCAGGTCTACTGGGAAGGAAAAGATAGCATCTCCTTTGGTGGCTCAGACGGTAAAGAAACTGCCTGCGATGAAGGTAAATCCAGGTTGGGTTCCTGGGTCAGAAAGAGCCTCAGGAGAAGAAAATGGCAACCCACTCCAGTGTTCTTGCCTTCGAAATACCGTGGGCAGAGGAGCCTGGCCAGCTGCTGTCACAAAGAGACAGACATGACGGGAGAGTCTGACACTTTCACTTTTTCTCCATCAGCTGCACTTCTCTATGGAAGGACATTTTGGATAGGATGTAATTCCTTAACTGAAAGTCTCTATCATGGGCTTCCCAGGTGGTGCTGGTGGTAAAGAATCTGCCTGCCAATACGGAAGATGCCAGTTTGATCCCTGCATCAGGAAGATCCCCTGGAGAAGGAAATGGCAACTCACTCCAGTATTCTTGCTTGGAGAATCCCATGGACAGAGGAGCCTGGCAGGCCACAGTCTAGAGTCGCAAACAGCTGGACACAGCTGAAATGAGCACACACATTATGTACAGACACACTGTCCATTTAATGATAAAATCAGGGGGAAAGTGCACAAAAACTGCAAGGATATTTCTGTTTTCGAAAGGTTAACATGAGGCGGCATGCATCTGAGAACTGGGTAAACACTCCAGCACAGTCTTGTGTAAGAGGAAGACGGAGAGACACTGGATGCTTTTGTTAATATCAGTAATTATCCTGGGGAGGTTTAGCTCAAAGAAGGAAGTGCAGCCTCTCCGAGAAATGAAGAGTTCCAAGAGGTGGAAGGAAATGGGAGTCTGCTTTTAATATGGAGATGGGTTTCTGTGAAGCAACATTCAAGCCAGACTCAGCAGTTTGGAATGAAGAAATGAGCCCTATTTTTATATCTTCCTTGGAGAAATGTCTGTTAAGTTCTTTGGCCCACTTTTTAATTGGGTTGTTTATTTTTCTAGAATGGAGCTGCAGGAGTTGTTTGTAAATTTTTGAGATTAATTGTTTGTCTGTTGCTTCATTGGCTATTATTTTCTCCCATTCTGAAGGCTGTCTTTTCACCTTGCTTATAGTTTCCTTTGTTGTGCAAAAGCTTTTAATTTTAATTAGGTCCCATTTGTTTATTCGTGTTTTTATTTCCAATATTCTGGGAGGTGGGTCATGGAGTATCCCGCTTTGGATTATAGCAGAGAGTGTTTTGCCTATGTTATCGTCTAGGAGTTTTATAGTTTCTGGTCTTATGCTTAGATCTTTAATCCATTTTGAGTTTATCTTTGTGTATGGTGTTAGAAAGTGTTCTAGTTTCATTCTTTTACAAGTGGCTGTCCAGTTTTCCCAGCACCACTTGTTAAAGAGGTTGTCTTTTCTCCATTGTATATTCTTGCCTCCTTTGTCAAAGATAAGGTGTCCATAGATGCGTGGATTTATCTCTGGGCTTTCTATTCTGTTCCATTGATCTATGTTTCTGTCTTTGTGCCAGTACCATACTGTCTTAATGACTGTGGATTTGTAGTATAGCCTAAAGTCAGGTAGGTTGATTCCGCCAGTTCCATTCTTCTTTCTCAAGATTGCTTTGGCTATACGAGGTTTTTTGTATTTCCATACAAATTGAGAAATTATTTGTTCTAATTCTTTGAAGAAGACCTCTGGTAGCTTGATAGGAATTGCATTGAGTCTATAGATTGCTTTAGGTAGTATACTCATTTTCACTGCTCAACATCACTCATTATCAGAGAAATGCAAATCAAAACTACAATGAGGTACCACTTTACACCAGTCAGAATGGCTGCAATCCAAAAATCTACAAGCAATAAATGCTGGAGAGGATGTGGAGAAAAGGGAACTCTCTTACACTGTTGGTGGGAATGCAAACTAGTACAGCCACTATGGAAAACAGTGTGGAGGTTCCTTAAAAAGCTGCAAATAGACCTGCCATATGACCCGGCAATCCCACTGCTGGGCATATACACCGAGGAAACCAGAATTGAAAGAGCCACGTGCACCCCAATGTTCATCGCTGCATTGTTTACAATAGCCAGGACATGGAAGCAACCTAGATGCCCATCAACTGACGAATGGATAAGAAAGCTGTGGTATATATACACAATGGAATATTACTCAGCATTAAAAAAAAATTCATTTGAAGCAATTCTACTCAGATGGACGAAACTGGAGCCCATTATCCAGAGTGAAGTAAGCCAGAAGCAAAAACAACAATACAGTATATTAACACATATATATGGAATTTAGAAAGACAGTAATGAGAACCCAACATGGGAGACAACAAAAGGAACGCAGATGTATAGAATAGACTTGTGGACTTTGTGGATGAGGGTAAGGGTGGGATGAGATGGGAGAAGGGCATTGAAGCATGTTAATTGTCATGTGTCTAATCAATCGCCAGCCCAGGATTGATGCTCGGGACTGGTGCAGCGAGATTTCCCGGGGGGGAGGGAGGAGGGAGGGGGGACCCGGAGGGGAAGCATATGTAAACGCATGGTGATATCATGACAATGTATGGCAAAAACAATAATAAAAAAAAAAAAAGAAGAAGAAATGAGCCCTAAGTGATCTCGCTGGCAAAGCAATGTGCCAGGTGATTTTCCAAACATGGCTGCACGTTGTTCACAGTTGGGAAGACTTGAAAGTTGAATATAAAATAAGTGTGTGCGTGTGTGTGTGTCTGTGTGTGTGTGTGTGTGTGTTGCCTCTTGACTCTTCCAACCTCCACTGGACTCATTATTTATTAGGAAAATTCTACTGAGCACCTCTCCTGGTACCCTACTCAGCATCTTCTGTAGAACAAGGTTATTTTTCACGTGCTGCGTTTACTCAGTACCTGCATTTATTCCAGGCAGCAGGCTAGATTTGGAGACACCATGGGAAAGAAACTGAACCTTTGTTTTCAGGAGACACCAACTGAGCAGACTGAAAGAGACTCTAATGTCTATAATGTTCCAGGTTAAGTTCTTGACAAGTGAGATGTTTTTGACATTAAGTTTAAATGAAAAAAATCCAACTTACTGACTTTCAGCTCAACGATTCAGTAGAATGTTTCGTTGGAATTATGTTGCCCAGCACTTTCCTCTTTAGCGGTCATGATCGCTGTGGCTCCTCTCCATGCTGTTGTGCCTGGGGTAAGTAAAGACACCGTCCATCCTGAGTCACGTGGGGTGATGCATAGAAGGAAGGCTGAACACATCTGTGGGTGGTGCAGATTACTCTGAGTGGGCATCCTTAGGCGGCAGGTTCCCAGTGATGTTCTAGTTTTGCTTTTGATGTTTGAAGCCCAGACATCTTTCAGGTTCTAGTCTTCCTTCCCTGACCCTCAACAGTGAAGCTTCTCCAGCACTGTCTCCTAACCCTTCACACTTCATCACATTTCATTAAATGTATATGGGGAGGGATGCTTGGCTTAGTCTTAGGAGGACTGGGAGATCCCCAAGGATGTTTTGACTTATCTTTCCATTCCCTAGCAGATGACTTTGTGCCCAGGGCATTGCAGGTATTCAATAAATAATGTCCAGAACGCATTCAAAGATGATGCTTCAGTCCACACGAGCCAACTTCCTCTGCTGTATAGTCACTAATCTGTGGTGTGAGCCTCAAGTACAAGGAGAGAGGGACCTGCCCAAGTAACATCTGCAGAAGCTACGGGGACCTCGTGCGGTGCTCCTCTGCTCCTCGTCTGCAGTGTGTGGTCAACAGACGTACATTTCCTCTCCCACACGCTTGTCTAGAACATCATCTCGCAGGCCCTGGGGGCATGACAGGGATTTAGGATCTCCCCTGAAATCATGGAAGTCCCTCTGGGAGCCACCAGTTCAGAAACTGAACTCACATGCCAAACGGAGTGCCCCGCACGTTAAGGGACATTGCCAAGACGAGTGTCACCCTCACAGCTGGTGGGGTTCAGGGCTGGGGAGGGGGCTGAAATGCAGAATGCACAATTTTCTAGGACATAAAATCTGAAGAATTTGCTTGAAATTGCCTTTAGCCGCTGGAAATAATCAGGAGGTGAGACCTGAAGACTGAGAAGCAGTTTGCACATGAGGGCCCCGAGTGTTCATGGTGGATGCGAGAGGATGTGGTAACAGTGGGCCAGCAGGTCCAAGAGTATCCCCAGCCGCACTGGGGGGAGGCTGCCTCTGCTGGTGATGCTATCAGAACCTCAGGGGAGATTCCTCGGGCTTCCCTTCAGCCAAAAATGAATGTGGGAACTGATTTTCTCTCTTACACCTGGATGGAATTACTGATACTATATGTATATTACATATTATGAGTATATTCTCCGTATTACATATACGTATATATGTGATGTCTACACACACACACACACACACACACACACACACACACACACACACACATATATATATGTGAGGGCTTCCCTGGCAGCTCAGTTGGTAAAGAATCTGCCTGCAATGCAGGAGACCCCAGTTTGATTCCTGGGTCAGGAAGGTCTGCTGGAGAAGGAATAGGCTACCCACTCCAGTATTCCTGGGCTTCCCTTGTGGCTCAGCTGGTAAAGAATCCACCTGCAATGCGGGAGACCTGGGTTCTAACACTGGGTTGGGAAGATCCCCTGGAGAAGGGAAAGGCTACCCACTCCAGTATTCTGGCCTGGAGAAGTCCATGGACTGTATAGTCCATGGGGTCACAGAGAGTCGGACACAGCTGAGTGATGTTCACACATTATATGTGAGCTTCCCAGATGGCACAGTGATAAAGAATCCACCTGCCAATGCAGGAGACACAAGAGAGACAGGTTCAATCCCTGGGTGAGGAAGATCCCCTGGAGGAGGGCATGGCACCCCACTCCAGTATTCTTGCCTGGAGAATCCCATGGACAGAGGAGCCTGGAAGGCTACAGTCCATGGGGTTGCAGAGAGTCAGACATGGCCAAGCAATGGACACAGTGAAGCATATATTTTGTGTGTGTGCTTGTGCTAAGTTGCTTCAGTTGTGTCTGATCTATGGATCGTAGCCCACCAGAATTCTCTGTCCATGGATTCTACAGGCAAGAATACTGAAGTCGGTTGCCATTTCCTTCTCCCGGGGATCTTCCTGACCCAAGGACCGAACCTGGGTCTCTTAGGTCTCCTGCATTGGCAGGCAGGTTCTTTACCACTAGCACCTCCTGGGAAGCCCTTCTAACACTTAAAGCTGCCTTATTCATTCATCTGTAATGTCAGCCGTTTCAGGGATAGTATAGGGAACCATGTTGTGGGTTTCCACTCGTTTTCTGGATGACCTTCTTAGTGGGTTAGTGGTCATTTAGTCACTCTCCCCCACTCCACTTCACAAAGTGCCTTTTCAAGGCTTGTGCCCATTTTTTTTTAATTGGGTTATTGGCCTTTTGCTTATGAATTTGTAGCTATCTTTATACATTTCTGGATACAAGTTTTGCCAATGTCTTCTCCCTCTCTGGGGTTTTGTTTCCTATTCTCTCACTAGTGTCTCTTGGAGAACAAAATTTCTTTATCTTAATATAATAAAATTTATTGGCCTTTTATGTAATGATCAGGGCTTTCCATGTCCTGCTTAAGAAACTTGTCTATCTCACAATGTTAGAAAAATAAACAACAAATTAAACTCCCAAAAAATTGAAAAAGAAAATAATAAAGAAAAGAACATAAACCAGTATTATTTTCTAGATTCTATATATAGGTGTTAATATACAATATTAGAAACTAATACAACACTGTAAAGCAATCACCCTCCAGTTAAAAAGAAATAAAAATTTTTAAAGAACATAAATCAATAAAATAGAATCAAACAAAAAGCTTCTTAGAAGAACAAAATTAATTTTCTAGTATGAATATTAAAAGCATAAAGAGAGAATAAATAAACCAAATACTAGGAAAGATAAAAGTGGTGACTATGTAGGTTCTACACACATTAAAATAATAAAGATATGTTAAAGTCTCTCAGCCGTGTCCAACTCTCTATGACCCCATAAACTGTACAGTTCATGGACTTCTCCCGGCCAGAACACTAGAGTGGGTAGCTGTTCCCTTCTCCAGGGGATCTTCCCAACCCAGGGATCAAACCCAGGTCTCCCACATTGCAGGTGGATTCTTTACCAGCTGAGCTACAAGGAAAGTCCAAAAGTACTGGAGTGGGTAGCCTAGCCCTTCTCCAGGGGAACTTCTCAACCCAGGAATTGAACATGGATCTGCTGCATTGCAGGCAGATTCTTTATCAACTGAGCTATCAGGGGACAAATCTATAAATTTAAAATCTATTTCAAAATTTGAAAACTTAGATAAAATGAAAAAGTCATTAGCAAAAATATTGCCAAACTCAGCATAATATGAAAAATAATACTAATTATATATTTATTAAAGGGAACGGTCACCATGTCTAGGGGCTTCCCTGGTGGCTTAGACAGTAAAGAATCTCCCTGCAATGCAGCAGACCAATGTTCAATCCCCGGGAAAAGGGGATGGCAACTCACTCCAGTATTCTTGCCTGGAGAATTCCATGGAGAGATGAACCTGCTGGGCTATGGTCCATGGGGTCACAAAGAATTAAACATGATTGAATGACTAACACTTTTACCATATCTATAAACAGTTTATTTAAATGTTTTAAAAAGGTAAGTGTTAAAGAGGCAGAATTAAGCTGTCATTTCATTATTAAAAGGCAATATACTTTTTAAAAAGAAATCTAAAATAATCTATAGATAAAAAATACTAAAAGTAATAAATCAGTTTACTAAGTCTAGTGGATACTACACTGGCAAAGATGATTAGAAAATTTTTAAAAAATGTTTAAATATACTTTATAATCTCAAAAGCACCAAAACAGAGGACTTCCACACAGAAAACTATAAAATTACTACTGAAAACAAAAAAGAAAAAGAAAATCAAAACCTGAGTAAATACTGAGCTATGCCTTCTCTGTGGATTAGAAGGTGAAGTAAACTATGATGTTAACCATCCTCTAGAATAATCTCAGAATTTTATGTAGTTCCAATTAAAATCAAGTAAGTATGCCTTTTGTTATTTATTTACCCTTCTGAAATTTTGACAGGGGTTTTATAAACAGTATAGAATAGTTTGGAGAGAATTAAAATCCTAAGATATCACACTCTCTCCTCCACGGATGTAAGCTGTATTTGCACTGCTGCGGAGAGTAGGGAATCAGGGAGGCAGAGACACCTGACCTCGGCTAACAGCAGGGAAATCACTGCTGCATTGACTCAATGAAAGGCAGTGTGACTCATTTTCATGGTCAAATGCATGCATGTAGTAGAGAGGAAATCAGAGCAGAAAGAAGAGCGGCTTCCCCGAGGAGACCCAAAATGAGCTGGCACAATGGACGATCAATGGCCTCATCAACAGCCACCAGCCAAGCCCAGGAGCCGGGGCTGAGGACCCTCCTGGGGACCGGGCACTGGTCATTACATCCACTGCACGGAAGCTGCCTCGGTTAATTGAATGTGCACAGAAGGCCCCGATCCCCTCTCTGTGTTCATTAATTCTTTAAGGCCAAGACCGGGGTCATCAGCAGATTATTCACACAGCAGGTAGAAACAGTGCCTTGACATTGGAAATTGCTGACTGCAAAGTGCCATATCCCCAAACTCAGAAGAGACTCCCAGGAGGTCACACTGAAATGAGCAGATCTTCTAAAGCTGGCACTGTTTTCAGGAAGAAGGAGGCATAGTGAGTGAAAGATTGAATTTTCCAAGTCTGCCTGGCCCCCCAGTGGGTGGGAACCAGGACAGGAGACCAGGTTCCAGATCCCAGGACTTCTGTCCTTCCCTCCTCCCTCTGTGCCAACCCCAGGCCTCAGAATCCTAGGGCAGTGCAGGATTTCCTGAACCAGTGGTGCATTTCCTTTGAACTGAATTAGGCTTCCCTGGTGGCTCAGAGGGTAAAGAATCTGCCTGAAATTCAGGAGACCCAGGTTCAATCCCCGAGTTGGAAAGATCCCTTGGAGAAGGGAATGGCTACCCACTCCAGGATTCTTGCCTGGAGAATTCCATGGCCAGAGGAGTCTGGTGGGCTACAGCCCATGGAGTCACAAAGAGTTGGACACTACTGAGCCACTTTCACACTTTCAGAAACACACACACACTTTCTCTAACCCACATATACTATATTCTGCAACTATATTGATGCTGCTGTGATTAATAATATAAAAAATTACTCCAAGCTGTTACTGAATTCGTATCTTTTACAATAATGTGTTTCCTCAATTAGTGTTTGTTAAAAGGGCAAGCATCTCATGAATTCTCACTAAACTGATGAAATTCCAAAAGAAGTCTTTTGTTGGAAGCATTGAAAAGCCACTGCCCTGCAGTACCCTCCTCTAACTCTTTCTAACTTTCCGTTCTGAAAGCAACAAGACAAAGAGGTAAAAAGCAAGAATTTGAGAATCTCTTTCTTTTGTGTCTTGGATGATAAGAATATCTTTGTGAATTCTGTGCCCTAGCCCACATGCATGGTAAACAGCGAACACTTTACATTCTTCTTGAAAGGTAGCAATTTCTAAATTGACTTGTTGCCACTGGTATCAGACCTGTGGATGATGTGCAGGAAAAAGTAGGCATTCCATTACGGATAAAATTTGAAGCTCCAAACTACTCAAATGATTTCTCACATCACAAATTACTTTGAATGCATCTTTAAAATATGACAAAGGAGCAAATTCATAGGTGTTTTAGGTATTTGGCATTTAAGATCTACAGTGCTGTCTTGTACTGTAGACAGAAGGATTATACGTATTCACATAGAATATCATCTTTATTTTCAGCAAACAAAAGTAAACGGAATTGCAGCACAGAATGTCCTTGGATTGTGCGGTCTCAGATATGTATTCTAACTGAGGCCACCCCCTTTACAGGTTAGGAATATAACATTTAAATCAGCCTGATGGTTCACTGGGTAAAGAATCCACTTGCCCTGCAGGAGACACAGGAGACTCAGCTTCCATCCCTGGGTTGGAAAGATCCCCTGGAGGAGGAAATGACAACCCACTCCAGTATTCTTGCCTGGAAAATCCCATGGACAGGGGAGCCTGGTGGGCTACCATCCATGGGGTTGCAAAGCTTTGGACATGACTGAGCGACTGAGCACACACAGATAGGAAGCTCAGCCTGATAATCTGCTGTTTCTTACAGAGAATTCGTAGTGCTTCTGAAGTCAGACTCAACAGACAGAGGATGCAGTTATTGGCTCATGCTGCCGAACAAACAGTGCTGAGCCATTAGGTGAACTAATAGCTGTGTAAAATCACAAGAATTTCTGTAGAATCGTTGTTCTCTCACAGACCCTGTATTTGTGCAAATTCAACTTTGGAAAACATGAATGTGCAGGTGTGCAGGCGTGTCTGTGTATATGTGTGTGTGTACTTAGTCACTCAGCTGTGTCCGACTCTTTGAGACTCTTTGGACTGTAGTCCCCCGGGCTCCTCTCTCCAGCAGATTTTTCAGGCAAGAATACTGGAGTGGGTTGCCACTTGCTTCTCCAGGAGGTCCTCCTGACTGAGGGATCGAACCCACATCGCCTGTATCTCCTGCAGTGGCAAGGGGAGTCTTCACCCGCTGAACCATTGGTGAAGCTGGACCTAAATGCAGGCTTTGTGTTTACTCTCAGGTCTCAGACTCTCCAGGGAAACAGACTCAGAGTCACAGGCACGTGTGCAGAGGTTTGCTGAAGATCATCCTGGGGTGAAGGGAGGAGCAGGCAGGGCAGTGCAGAGGGACAAACTGAGACACTGTCACAGTGGACTCAGCTGATCCCTGGGGGGCTCAGGAGCTGGGATGACCCTGCAGGGGGGTCCCTCTGCCTACCAATCCTAAAGGAGGGGCCCACTGATAACCTTCAACGCGTGCTCCTGCCATGGGGCTCAGCAGCAGCTGAGTCAAGGACCAAGAGGAAGCCAAGCGCAGCCCACAAGAATGACCTGAAACAGTCAAATGAATGCGGTTAAGAATAGCTCCCTTTTACTGAGAATCTGCTTGCATCAGGCCCCAAACTGGGCTCCTACAACCCTTATCCACTGTCATGAGCAGTCCCTAAGTTAGGTGCATTCCTAGAGCTTCTGTTACAAAGGCCCACAAACCACATGGCTTAAAACAACAGAGAGCAGTTTCTTCAAAATTCTGGAGGCCGGAAGTCACCATCAAGGTGTGGGCAGAATCATTTCTTCCTGAGGACTCTGGTGGGGGGAGGTCCTCCATGCCTCTCTCCTACTTCTGGTGACAGCGGGCAACCCCATGTCCCCTGGTTTGCAGGCACATTACTTGTCTCTACCTGTCATTAAAGGGTGTTCTCTACTCTTAATCTCCTCTTCTTATGGAGACACCAGTCGTATCAGATTAGGAACCTGATCGACTCCAGGAGCACCTCCTCTTCACTAGTTGCATCTTCAAGGGCCTTATTTCCAAGTAAGTCCACATCCTGAGATACTGGAGGTTAGGACTTCTACATATTAATGTGGAGGGAATCAATTCAACCCATAATAATAAGCAGGTCCACTTGGGAACATAGAAATTTGACTAGTCATTTTAACAAAGAGAGATTGATATACTCGTTTATCTAACTAAGAAGTAGAGCCACCTGAATGTGAACAGTCAACTCATTGGGAAAGACCCTGATGCTGGAAAAAAGGGCAGAAGGAGAAGAGGGTGACAGAGGATGAGATGGTTGGATGGCATCACCAACTCAATGAACATGAGCTTGAGCGAGCTCTGGGAGATAGTGAAGGACAGGGAAGCCTGGCGTGCTGCCGTCCATGGGGTCACAAGGAATCAGACACAGCTTGGTGAAAAGGAACCAGAAGACCATAACATGTAAATACAGTGTTCAGGAAACAGCTACTCTCTGAGTTGGGGGCACCAAGGGAAGAGGGTGAGCTGACTAGGGTTCAGGATGGGTGAGTACGTGGGGAAGTTGCATCAGCGGTACTGATAGTCCAACTCAGGATGCTGACACTGAAACTTAGCTGCAGGGGTGTTTGTCCAGCTGGTATGCTTATCTCTGAGCCAGTGCACTGGGGCTGGCTTAGGAGGGCGTGGGTAGAACTGGAAACTGGGGCCGGCAGGCACTGTCACGGCAAAGGCAGGTTCCAAAGATCATCACACTGAGCAGACCAAGTCGCACGCTGACCCCCAGCCTAGCGGTCTCCCTCCAGCAACTCCTCTGTTAGAACCTCACGGGAATCAACTGGCGAAGCAGAGACGTGGTTGGAAGAGCCCTGGCCTCAGCAACACAAAGCAGGGTCCACAAGAATGAGACACTACCTCCTCTCCAACCCACTGGGTTCGGAGATCTCAACACGCAGGAGGGGCTCACCTCTGTGACTCCTCGACTCAGGTCCTGGTCATTCCATTTTCGTTGCCTGAAGACGGATATTCAAGAACAGCTGCATGTGAACTGCCTTTATTCTAAAGCCAGACTCCAAGAACTAACGGTGTTCGGTGGCTAAGTCGTGTCCGACTGCTTGCGACCCTGTGGACCGCCGCACGCCAGGCTCCTCTGTCCTCCACTATCTCCTGGAAATTGCTCAAATTCGCGCCTAATGAGTTGGTGATGCTATCTAAACATCTCATCCTGCAATTTCTGATAAGGACCAGCCTCATTAGCCAAATGTAGATCATAAGTAAGGAGTCAATTGTGCTCCCTTACAAATACATTTAACAGCAGGGCTTAGTAAAAATGTTTTTTAAATGTTCCAACAGGGGAATAGCAGCTGCAAGGGCTGACCCTCAGAATAAGGAAGGAAACATGGGGTATAAAAGCTTAGTGGAGTCAATCAGCTGTTGTCCATCAAATAAGAAAATATTGGATTTAGGATGGCAGCCTGTAAAATGAAGTTAATAATCTAGGAAAAAAATCTCCTTACGATTGGAAGCCAACTATAAGTCCTTTGGGGAAGAATAAGGGAATGCTGTCTTCTAAAACAATAGTCCAGGCATGTTTCTGGTGCAGTCATACCTCTCTGATCGGTGAACAGATATTTTCCAGAAATATTTAAGCTGAGTGTCTATAAACTGGATTATGTTTTGCTTACACTTCTGTCTCTCAGACTCTCTACTTCATAAAAAGATGAACAAGCAATAGAACAATATTTCTATGTCCTATTCTAGGGTTTATAGAACCCTAGAAGTCTCTATTTTTTTCTGTATCAGACAATCCTTAAGTGCAGCATTTATGTGACTGCCACACTTTCCCATTGTTTTTCACACTTTATAAACCTTTTCTGAATTTGCAGGATTGTGACAGAGTCTCTCTGGGTCCCAGTTGTTTAAGGAAATTAAACCAGAGCAGAAAAACAGTTCTATCTTCGCATAAAGTAGGACATGAGAGTCCTTAACAGAGGCAGGCGGAAAGGGAGACCCTTTGCTTGATCTCCGACCTTCTGAACATGGTGGGAGCTCAGTCTTGACTTGGCACAGGCTGGCCACTTTCTGCTTGTTTCTATCCCAAGACATACACCCTGGCCACCAGTCATTCCTGTGTTCCCATCAGGGTTGAATCGGTGACTCTGGGCCCCTGACTCCATCACCCTCTTCCCCAGGCACCCCATCGCTCCCTCAGCCTTCTTCTCTGGGCCCCTGACTCATTACTCAGCACAGATGAGAATAGGAAATGCAGGCATCATAGTTACGTGGAAAGGACGTAAACTCTAGCTCTGTTGCTTTCTACCCATGAGACCTCTCAGCTAGGTCCATCTGCAGAACAAAAGATGTGGATTTGCCAACCTTGGAGGGCCTTTCACATGATTTGGTGAGACTGTATGAAGATGTCTAGCACACAGTAGGAGTTTCGCAAAGAGCCCCCTCACCTCAGCTCATTATTTTGTGTTTGTGACCCTCTGTGACTCAGGCTCCTGGCTAATCAATCATTCAAACAGGTAAAAGGAAAAAAAAACTCTTCAGACAGACAGCTTGACTACCATCTCTCTATCTTCTGAACTTTCTTTGATACTGAAGGAACATTTTGAGATAAAATCTAGCTACATTTGTACAAGTCACAGTGGTGAATATAGACATCTGAAGTCTGATACAGCAGTATTAAAGTCAGAATGTGTAAGCACCAGAAAAAAATGTCTAGACAACTCACACTAACATCTCTGTTTCTTAGCTAGCAAGGGACACCCTTAGATTAAACGGGTACTGTGTTTCTCAGTTTATGGGGGCAGGGGTGCTAGAGCTAATGGTGTCAGATAAAGAACAGATATGTTTTTCTCACCGCACTGGGGACTGCAAGTCTGAGATCAGGGCCTCAGCATGGTCTGGAGCGGTGAGCACCTGCTTCTGGGTTGCAGACTTCTTGTGCCCCCACTTGGGGGGAGGGCAGAATGAGAGCAGGGTCTCGTGTCTTTTCTTCAAAGGGAAGTAATTCCACTCCTGAGGGTACATCCATGTGACCTGATCACCTACAGGAGCCCACCTCCCAAGACCATCACACTGGGGCTAGGGGTTCAGCACATGAATTTGGGGAGACACGGACATTCGGTCCATTGCATCATTTACTGGACAAGTGCTGAATGTACATTATCCCACTTAGCTCTCACAGCACCTCTAAAAGGTAAGAATCACTCTCAGCTCATGAGCAGTAAACCTTCGAAAGATCATCCAGCCAGTGAGCAGCGATGTCAGGACTGAGGGCGGTCCAGTCTTTTCCCACCTTACTGCACCACAGCCGTTCAGCCTTCTGTAAGCTCCAGGCGGAGCGTCCTTCACCGTCATTTTCCAGGGCTGGACACTGAGTATTTAAACTTGCCTGGTGCTTCTGATAGTCTAAAACAGGATCAAGTGAGCATGTGGACCAGATCCCATGCACTCCCCTATAAAGCATGCAGCTCAGACTGCAAACCAAGCGGGTGCACATGTGTGCATGCACGCGCACACAGGTCAACTTACGCTCGACGCAAGCCCGAGCAGGCACCTAGTACTGTCGACTACACTCTGGACCAGCAAGTCTTGGAACGTTGCTCCTGGTGAGTTTGGATCTGTAGAAAATCCTCCCCTTAGTATCAGGGGCCCGAGGTGGACATCCTCTCTAATAGTGAGTGCAGTTTCAGGACAAAGAGGTCAACCAGGAAAGGGCGGGTGCCCCAAGCCCAAGCCCGGAGCCAGCCTCGGGGTCTACGGAGTGCAGAGGTCGAGTGCTCCCCTTATGGCTAGAAAAGGCTTGGGAACATTCATCTCTCTGGGAAGTAATGGTTTCACTGTATTATTCTCTCAGTAGCCCGAGAAATACTAGAGAATGAAGAGATAAGCGGAGTCGACAGGGAGAAACTTGACAGACTGTGAGAGCCCTGTGGGTCTCTCCCTGCTTCTTTATTAAGCAGGAAAAAAGCCAATTGCCGAAGCACAGCCCTGAATGCCGGGATCCTGGAGTGTCAAATGCGATTGGCTTCAACAAAGGGGCCGGTGTGGACTGACAGGATTAAAACTGCTCCCTGTGGGTCAGCTTCCCTGCCTGTTTGCATCCTGGAAATCTATGGGCGCTCCACACGGCTCACCAGGCTGTCTTCGAGCGTAATTAATTAATCAGGGCATTAAGCTACCGGAATGAAATCTACTTTACATTACGTGCATTCTTAACAAATAGTGACTCCAGGGTATTTGACACTTGTAAGGGTTTTAAGGTGACTGCATTTTATATAATATGAAGAACATTGTCATGTTTCTGACGTTCTCATTTTATGCTAATTTTCAAGCAATGTGTGTTCAAATTATATGAGACAACTGAAAAGTTAACATTCTTTTTAGTTCAGAGAAAACTCCCGTGATCACTGGGACCTCAGTGCTCAGCCTTATGCTTGTTTTCACCATGGTTATGGACTCCTAGAATTAATATTAGAAATCTCCTTTTTAAAACTTTTTACTAGGAATTCAGTGAGATGTTGAGAAGAAAGATAAGTCATACAAATTTTATGTAGCCTCTGAGTTTCATTCAAGTGTGACCATCAACAACTCCAAATGTTATGCCTACGCACGTGCACACACACACACACACATACACACACACACACACACTCACACACTCACATACGTCACTGCTCCTTTTCTAAGCATCTGGTCCTGATGGCGTGTTTCTATTTTCTACTTCTCCCTCCCACACCTTCTGAATCTGATTGCGCCTTTCTTTGTGATGTCTTTCTCATAATCCTCCCTACTCTCACAAGCTGTTTTGCCATAATTTACCTAACGATTCAAGTTCAAAAGTGCAGCCAATTTCAAACAGGAAAAATGAAAGCAAATCCACTTGAAGACAGAGTAAAACAAAACTTCAAAAACTGAAAGGATAATAAAAATCGTAAAGGCAGCCAGAAATATATATATATGAACACACGAGTGTGAGTACGAGTGTGCAGGTGTGTGTATTTGTAGAAAGAGAGACGAAGACAGTCCTTCAAAGGAATGAGAATCCTAGTTGACTTCTTGTTGACAACCATTGAAGTCAGAAGACAAAGAACTGACATCTTCAATGAGTAGGGGAGAAATAATCTATATCCATTAGATATCCTCCAAGAATGAAGGCTAAACAATCACTCTTTATAACCAAGACTGAAAGCACTGGCAACAGCAGGCTAAAGGAAATTCTTGAGAATATAGGTCAAGTAGAGGAAAATCGGCCCAGGTTGAAGGTTTGGGATGCAAGAAGAAAATAAGGGCAAATGAAGTAGTAGTGCTGGTCACCCAGTCATACCCGGCTCTTTGCAGCCCCGTGGACTGTAGCCCGCCAGGCTCCTCTGTCCATGGGTTTCTCCAGGCAAGAATACCGCAGTGGGTTGCTATGCCCTCCTCCAGGGGATCTTCCCATCCCAGGGATTGAACCGGGGTCTCCTGCATTGCCAGCAGATTCTTTACTGTCTGAGCCACCAGGGAAGCCCCAACAAAGTGGAAATACATGGGTAAATCTAAACACTATACAAAAATAACGTGGGATGATATGGGAGAACGGCATTGAAACATGTTAATTATCTATCATATGTGAAATCAATCGCCAGCCCAGGGTTAATGCTCGGGGCTGGTGCACCGGGATGACCCAGGGGGAGGGAATCGGGAGGGAGGAGGCAGGGGGGGGTTCTGGAGGGGGAACATATGTATACCCATGGCGGATTCATGTCAATGTATAGCAAAACCAACACAATAAAGTAAAGAAAATTTTTTAAAAAAATGTCTCTTGATGATTAAAAAAGCTTTAAAATAACAATAATAAATTAAGTGGGCAAGGATAAACAGTCAAGTATTATAATCTCCTTGCATTGTTCTGAAAAAAGGATGAAAGTAACAAGTGGTTTTAAAAGTAGTAAGATTTCTAGGATAAGTATTAAAAGAACAAAAGTAGAATACCTGACTTCTATACCAGTGAAGAGGAAAATTTGATTTAAAAAATGCCCTGTTACTAGCTAGTGAGAAGCTGCTATGTAACTCAGAGAGCCCAGCCTGGCACCCTGTGAAGACCTAGAGGGGTGGGATGGGGTGGGAGAGGGGCTCAACAGGGAGGTGATACAAGTGTAATTATGACTGATTCATGTTGTTGTATGACAGAAAGCAACACAGTATTTTAAAGCAATTTTCCTCCAATTAAAAATAGATGGAAAAAAAATACTCTGCTAATCGAAGGCACAACAAAGGAGAGAAAAATACACAGAACTTGTGGGAAAGTTCAAACTACAAAGGAAGTATGTTTAAGCCCAAATATACCAGTAAATATAAACAGAATATTTCCAAAATAAAGAGCTTTTAAAAAACCTTGCAAGAAAATCTCTAGATCCAAGTGTCTTGCCACAGAGCTTTTATCTGTAAAAAAAATAAATACATACATACATGTAAATTCATTTGGAGAACAGAAAGCCTCTCATGTCTCTTTCTGAAGTGAATATAAAGCCTTAACATAAAACCTGACAAGAATGGTAGGTGGAAGGAAATTACAGATTGCTATTTCTCAAATACCCCGTGGAGAAGGGAATGGCAGCCCAGTCCAGCATTCTTGCCTGGGAAATCCTGTGGACAGAGGAGCCTGGGGGGCTACAGTCTATGGGGTTGCAGAGCTGAGCACAACTTAAACCACCGCCGTACACAATAAGTCTAGACAGAATATGAACAAACTGAGTCTGGCAAAAAGTATAGTTATCATGAATAAATTAGGTTTAACTCCACAGTGCGAGGTTGGTTTGATTTAGAAAAATCAACTGATGCAATCCTACATAACAGAGCAAATGAAGAAGGTCACAAATGGGGAAACAGCACTTGATAAAAAGTTTTTTCATGATAAAAATTGCAAATTGCCTAATAAACTAGGAACAGAAGAGATTTTTCTCAGTCCAATAAAATTATCCTACAAAAGAAAATCTATAGCAAATATTGCAATTAATCATTTAAAAGTAAATTTTTTTTTGTTCTGAGATTAGGAACAACAACAAAAAAAATGATGCTTTATACCACAAATTCCTTTCCACAGTGTACTGGAGGGCCCAGCCATCAGGATAGGCAAGAATAACAAAGAAAGGAAAAATACAAGAACTGAAAATGGAGATGATATGAATTTTACATATGGGAATGAATTCATAAAAACTCCATTAAAATCAAAAGGAAAATTTAGCAAAATTGAAAGTTTACAAAAGCTCAGCATCTAAAAATAAATTTCTTTGCTACATCCCAACAATGAAAGGCTCATAGAGGAACTTCAACACCCAAGTCACTCTTGAGGAAGAATGAATCAGGAAATGGGAAACCTGTTTACCACACCAGAAGCATTATTATAAAGTACAACAACCAAGGTGCCATGCCATTAGTTCGTGGAAGACCCAATGAGTTAAATGGAAACAAACCCGTATAAGCACGTGCTCTTGGCACAAGCCCATGGCGACACCTAAGACCGAGGACGTGCCCTTTTGATAAATGTTGAGGTAGTTATTCACGTGGAAGAAACACGTGAAATCAGGGCCCTGCCTCATATACCATACGTCAGAAGTTTATTTTCAGGTGGATAAATGCCACAATGTGGAAAGAAAGTGCTAAAGCATGTCCTTAACTGCATAGAGAAATATCCTCATGACTTTTGGATAAAGCTTTCTTGAACGAGACCAAAAAACCCACTAATCATAATGTTTGACCACATTACACTCGAGCACTTACGTTTACAAAAGACACGACAGAGAGTGAAAAGAGAGGTGTTTCCCAGGGTTCCTGTTTGCTGGCTTACCTGGTTGCTGAGTGCGTGTGTGTTCAGTCGCTTCAGGCATGTCCGACTTTTTGTGACCCCATGGACTGTAGCCCACCAGGCTCCTCTGTCCATGGGATTCTCCGGGCAAGAATACTGGAGTGGGTCACCATTCCCTTCTCCGGGGGATCTTCCTGACCCAGGGATCAAGCCTGCATCTCTTAGGTCTCTTGCATTGCAGGTGGATTCTTTATTGCTGAGCCACCAGGGAATCCCTAGCTGGTTGGTATTGGCACCAAAAACTAAGAACCAGAGGATGAGGAGGAAAAAGAGGGTCTGAACACATGAGCTGGAGGTGCGGTGAGATACCCAGTAGGACCTAAACTCCTGCATGGGGAAGAGTTCGTGCACTAGAGTCTCATTGCCTCTGGAGAATGAGCTTTCCTAAAATTAGTTTCCTTCCCCAACTGGAATCTCACCACACAGATGTAGCTTTCACTGCACCTGCAGAAAGGTGACGCACATTACCTGTCCAGAGAGCTACCCCTCTCTCACCACTCACCCCCTACATCTGCCTTTTGGACCTTCAGCTCCTCAAACACACAATAATTTTCCCTCCCAAACCACCCCCTCCTCCTGACTTCGCCTGTCATCGTGTTTCTAATCATGCAGACATGAACTCCTCCATTCACTTTTCATTCTTTCCTCTCTTTTTCACCTCCCTGCATATCCAATCGGTTACCTAGCCTTGGGCAGTGTTCTCCACGCCGTTCCGTCTGCATTCCCACTTCCTTCCTGTTGGCACTGCCCACCCTCTCAATCACCATGCCTTCAGCATCTTGCTCCCAAATTCCCACACCACGCTCCTGACCGTCTCTCTGCCTCCAGTCATCCATCACCAGACCATTTCTCCCACCACCAAATCACTCGGCGGTGGTGGTTTAGTCACTCAGTCGTGCCTGACTCTTGCGACCCCATGGACTGTAGTCGGCCAGACTCCTCTGTCCGCGGGATTCTCCAGGCAAGAACACTGGAGTGGGGTGCCATTTCCTTGATCACTTTGCTTGATCACAGTGTTTGCTAAACGCTGGGGAGTGTGGCTGCACTCCTTATACTCTGGACCCCTCATGTGAGTTTATGTGGTCACCGTTCTCCATCAGCTGCTGTTCCTTCCCTGTCCTACCTCTGCGCCTCTGCCCAGGTACCCCCTCCTGGATGCTCTCTGTCATATCTAGTGTCTTAAATTCTATTTATTGTTTCATCATCTCACTTAAATGTGACTTGTGCTGAATCACCTAAGATTAGCCTGCCTTCAGAAATACCAGCCTTTGCAATCTCTCCTTATAAGACTGCTTTTCCAATGATTTGGTTGCAGTTTCCTGTACAAGTTTCAGGTTATCATTATTATGGAAGTATAATTGCTTTATAACTGTGTGTTAGCTTGTACAACAAAGTGAATCAGCTATATGTACACATATATTCCCTCCCTCTTGGGCCTCCCACCCCCAGTCCCAGCCCAGCCCTCTAGGTCATCACAGAGCTCTGAGTTGAGCTCCCTCTGCTATACGCACATGCATACATGGATTTGTTTCCTTTTAACCCATTAGGTTCTTCGTGAACTAATGGCACGATGCCTTAGCTTCCCACTAGCCATCTATTTCACGCATGGTCATGTATACATGTCAGAGCTAGTCTCCCAGTTCTTCCCACCCTCCCTTCCCGCTCCGTGTCTGCAAGCCCATTCTCTGTGTCTGCATTTCCTTCCCTGCTCTGCAAATAGACTCATCTGTACCATTTGTCTAGCTTTCACATAAATGTTTTTTCTGTCTTGACTTACTTCACTCTGCATGACAGGCTCCAGGTCCATCCACATCTCTACAAATGGCCCAGTCTCCTTCCCTTTGATGGCGCGTCCCCTGAGGAAACCACCATTCAAAACGACACACGTGCCTCAGTGTTCACCGCAGCAGTATTCACAATAGCCAGGAAAGGCGACCTAAAGGGCCACTGACAAACGAACAGTGAAGGTGATGCGGTCCGTATGCACCATGGGGTATTACTCAGTCCTTGCATGCTTTAATCTTGACTCACTAGATAATGAGCTATCTTTGGTCACAGACATGAGGTCATGTTCCCTTGTAGCCTCGGTGATACTTCACAAGGTATTTTCCTCATAAAAGATGATAAATAATGAAGCGTTCATGTCTTCACTGTTTTCTTATGCCAAAATGTCCACTTAATGGTAAATATTCTAAAAATTCAATTGCCACCTGCTTCTCCAGGAAAAAAAAAAAGTATGCTGTAAATTCCTTTGGTCACATAGAAAATTGATTAAATGTGTCCAGTTTTAAAAGGTTTCTTATTCTGGTTTCTATATCTTCAACATGTTCATTTCACCATATAGTTTCCTCTAGATAATTAAAAGTTTCCAGAAAACTATCCAAGAAAACTCAACTTCCTCTAAACATGGAGCAAGAAGACCAGAAGTGAGATATTTATCACCAAAGAAAACACTAACCAAGAGATCATTTACACTGGTCCTTGAGATTAATTAATCTTTCAGTCTTCTCTGGTGGAGGATAACGCCTACTTTTAAAATTAGAAAATGAAACATTATTTGGTCCAATGGAGAATACAAGAAACAGGAGGAGGAAGATGAGGGAGACGAGGAGGAGGAGAGGAGGAAGAAGAGAGGAAAGAAGCCATGAAACGTGAACTCTAACTGCACAGTACATCCAATTTTACTGTCTCTATTCCTTGCTTGGAAACTAAATGCCTGCTGCAGTAGAGCAGGCTTCTCGGTGACAGGCTGCCTGGATGGCCATGTTTAATTATCTGAACAATCAGAATGGGAAATAAAAAGCAAACAAAAACTCACAGGTCATCCAGAACATCCATTGTGGCCGTTCCTTCTGATCTGGTCACATCTCAGCGTATCACCTAGCAACTCTCAACTGGACCCCCTTCTGTCCTGCACGACCTGTGAATCAGCTCACCAGGAGGTGCTTCTTGCGCCCAGTGGTGGGGCTGGGAGTGGTGGTGGTGGGAGGAACCGGGTATAGAAGTCAGGATTCTCACATGATTGCAGTCATCTTGTCTACTCCCAAAGGAGGGATCCGTGTGCACCCACTTCTATTTCCAACTCTTTGGAGACACCATGAACAGTAGCTCTCTGGGCTCCTCTATCCATGCATGGAATTCTCCAGGCAAGAATACTGGAGTGGGTAGCCATTCCTTACCCACTGGAGTGGGGAGCCTCCCTTGCCAGGGATAGAACCCAGGTCTCCTGCACTGCAGGCAGATTCTTTACTGTCGGAGCCACCAGGGAAGCCCTTTATTTCCAAAAGTCAAGGCAACTCTGGGGTTGTTTGCGGTTTAAGGCAGTCCAGCTGCAGTAGAAAACCAAGCCATCTCTATGGCCTCTGACACTTCAGAGGAGGCTCCCAGGGCTCTAAAGCCATCAGAACACCTCAAGATTCTTCTGGAAGAGTTCATGTTTCCTGGGTTCATTTTGCACTTGACTAGGGAAACCCCACACCCCTAATGCAGACCACTTCTACCTGTTCACTAGGTAAAGAAAAGATTCTTCAGCATCTGGGGCGTTAAGACTGTTCCGGTAGCACGGAGATGGGCGAGAGATTGACATGGATTTTCTCAGGAGCTACACCGGAGGTGGCGGCAGTCCAGGCACTTCCCAGCATCCAGCAGCACCCAGGATGCTACTCTAGAGTCTCCATGGACCAATGTCTCCTCTGGCACTTCTCAGAAAAGTCGTATAGCCTCGTTATTCTATCCCTGAATGTGGCCAAAGGAACCATCCCCCCAGGACTAGCTGAGCATGTATGGAAACACCGGATCCAGTCTCACTGAACCCACAGACTCTCACATCCCACAAAATCACCCTAGTTCAGTTGAAGGGCACTAGCTTTGCCCAAACACCTAAATTCTTGGCAGAATCGAGGCAGTAAAATTGTTCCCCAAGGGGAAAAATTGATTGTTGGAGGAAATCTTACATATTGCAATGGCTTCAAAGCTGAAGGCTGTTAAACAAAAATCTGTTCCTTGACTTTTAGTGTATCTCATCAAATTAAATTAGAATTTTCTCCATAGTGGAATGATACTGAAAACAAGTTCAGAAACACTGACCCAAGACTTTTGATTAAAGTTGACCAAAATGTTCATCAAAATTAAAAACTATATATATCAAGGGAGCACTCAAGGAAGTAAAAGGACAATCTAGAGAATGGGAGAAATGTTTGCAAATCATGGATCTGATATGAATCTTGTATCTAAAATACAAGGAGACCGCAGGTATATTATGAGTTCATTTCCAGATCACTGCAATAAGGTGGATATAAAGTGGGTCACACAAGTGTTTGGCTGCCCAGTGTGTATAATATTTATTGTGTGAATATTCAATGGAGGGGCTGATGCTGACACTGAAGCTCCAATACTCTGGCCACTTGATGGGAAAAGTTGACTCATCGGAAAAGACCCTGATGCTGGGAAAGGTTAAAGGCAAAAGAAGAAGGGGGCGGCAGAGGATGGGATGGTTAGATAACAGCACCAACTCAGTGAGAATGAGTTTGAGTGAACTCCAGGAGATAGTGAAGCACAGGGAAGCCTGGCAGGCTATAGCCCATGGGGTTGCAGAGTCAGACACAACTGAGCAGCTAAACAACACAGCGCATATAAAAACCATATTTACAGTACAGTTTGTGTACCACAGCATTATGTCTAAAAATAATATCTACGTCTTAACCAAAAGATACTTTATTGGGACATCCCTAGTGGCCCAGTGGTTAAGACCCTGAGCTCCCAACGCAGGGTACTTGGGTTTGATCCCTGGTTAGGGAAATAGATCCCACATGCCACAGTTAAAGATCCCTCATGTTGCAACTAAGACTCAGTGTAGCCAAATGAGTTTACAAAAAAAAAAAAACTTTATTGCGAAAAAATGTTGAATATCATCTAAAAACATGGGGTTGCCACTGCCTTTACTATGTAAAAAACACAATATTTGTGAAGCACAATAAAGTGGAAGAACAATAAGATGAGATCTGCATGCATATAAAGGCACTTTAAAACTCAACATGATAAAACATAAATAGTCCAATGAAAATATGGGCAAAGAATCTGAATAGATTATTTTCCCAGAGAACATACACAAGTACATATAAAGATGTTCAGCATCGTTAGTAGTCACCACAGGGACATACCGCTTCACACCCACTCAGGCTGGCTTTAACCCGAAAAGGAGGAAATCACGAGTTGGCAAGGATATGGAAAGGTAGGAATCCTCATCATTTCTGCCAAGGGTATAAAACAACGAACCCACTGTGGAAAGAGCTTGACAGGCCTTCTAAAATTTAACACAAAATTACCATGTCACCCAGAAAATCCATTCGTAGGCAAATACATAAAAGAACTGAAAACACATGTTCACACAAAACCTGAACACAAATGGCTAACAAACACATGAAAAGATGTTCAACATCACTCATTATCAGAGAAATGCAAATCAAAACCACAATGAGGTACCACTTTAGACCAGTCAGAATGGCTGCCATCCAAAAGTCTACAAGCAATAAATGCTGGAGAGGATGTGGAGAAAAGGGAACCCTCTTACACTGCTGGTGGGAATGCAAACTAGTACAGCCACTATGGAAAACAGTGTGGAGGTTCCTTAAAAAGCTGCAAATAGACCTGCCATATGACCCGGCAATCCCACTGCTGGGCATATACACTGAGGAAACCAGAATTGAAAGAGCCACGTGTACCCCAATGTTCATCGCTGCATTGTTTACAATAGCCAGGACATGGAAGCAACCTAGATGCCCATCAACTGACGAATGGATAAGAAAGCTGTGGTACATATACACAATGGAATATTACTCAGCATTAAAAAAAAATTCATTTGAAGCAATTCTACTCAGATGGACGAAACTGGAGCCCATTATCCAGAGTGAAGTAAGCCAGAAGCAAAAACAACAATACAGTATATTAACACATATATATATGGAATTTAGAAAGACGGTAACAAGAACCCAACATGCGAGACAGCAAAAGGAACGCAGATGTATAGAATAGACTCGTGGACTTTGGGGATGAGGGTAAGGGTGGGATGATATGGGAGAAGGACATTGAAACAAGTTAATTATCATATGTCTAATCAATCGCCAGCCCAGGATTGATGCTCGGGGTGGTGCATCAAGATTTCCCGGGGGGGAGGGAGGAGGGAGGGGGGTTCTGGAGGGGAAGCATATGTAAACCCATGGTGATATCATGACA